>JAKSZU010000019.1:32433685-33033685 GCA_026018925.1 Tupaia tana
ATCCCTTCTCCTCCATCCTCCTCTCGGGATCTTGGGCATGCAAGCACACGCGCCCAGCGTGAGTTTTAAGCCACCAGGTCCAGGACGCGAACCGCGGTCGACTACATGGGAGTCAAGCGACATAGCCATTACGCTAACTGCTGGTTCCCGGGGAAGTGATTTTTCACTTTCCCTCTCACTGTCTCTCTCTCTCCCCCAGGTGAATGTGCATGCCCTATGGCAAAAACCTTGAAAAAAAAATAAATAAAATTAGGAAAGGTGTCAGAGGACTCTTAGAGCTATGAGAGTGGATTCTGGAGCTGGAGGAACTGGAAAGGATTTTTGCATCTTCTATATAATACATGTGTGACCTTGAACAAGTTACATAACCCTTAGATGCTTCTCCCTTTGAGTCTTCATCTTTGTTGAAACAGTCCCATAAGTCAGTTGTGGATATTACTTCAGTTAATGTACACAACGTGCTTAGAACAGCCCCAGCTCACAGAAAGCCCTCCGTCGATGTTAGGTAAGATTATCATTAGTTTGTATGATTCAGGTTTGTCTTATGAAAAATTGTTCACGTAAAGGACACTTTAGCTTTTAAGACATTAAGTTTTTGATCATAAAGGTTGAATATAAATCTGCCTTAGAAATACGATTACTGGGGGACCAGCAGTTAGCGTAATGGCTATGTCGCTGGACTCCCACGTAGTCGACCGCGGTTCGCGTCCCAGACCCAGTGGCTTAAACTCACGCCGGGTGCATGTGTGTGCATGCCCAAGATCCCAAGAGGAGAATGGAGGAGAAGGGATTGCGGCGTGACCATCCCCTCTGGGGGGGTGATTTCTCGCTTTCTGTCTCTATGTCTCTCTCTGTCTGTCTGGCGAGCGCACGCACCCTATAGCAAAAACCTCTCCAAAAAAAAAAAAAAAAAAGAAAGAAAGAAATACGATTGCTGATTATTTCTCTCTTAAGACTGTCTAGGGGACCAGAAGAAGATGGTGTTAAGGATTCCACATGGCCTACTGTGTGGTTTGAGTCCCAGACCCTGTGGTTTTAAAAGCATGCAGGGTGCGTGTGAGTGTGGGGCAAAAGTCCTGAGAGAACAGGGGAGAAAATATTGTGGTGTGGCCATTCCCCCAGGGGACTTCTCACTCCCCCACCCCGTCTCTGTCTCATTCCAGTGAGCACTTGTACCCTATAGCAAACTAAAAAGAAAAGGGAAAAAAATGTTTTCAAATAGTCCTTATTTTTTAGTAGCTAAGGAAACAACAATAAGCGTCTTATGGACTACAGTATTTCTTAACCATGGATTAATTTAGAATAACTTGATATTTTAAATGGCACTGATATCAGTACCTATGACAGATAAATTTAATCAAGATTTAAGAATGGTTCTGGAACTAGGCCATCAGTACCTATGAGCTAATCTAAAAGAATATAAATTTTTCTCTTTATGTCACTCTACATTTTAATTTTTCTCATGAAATTTTATAAAGAGGAATAAAAATATCTACATAAAACTGATGGCAGTTTCATAATAATTGGACGATAAATAAAATCAGATAAACAACACAGACACAGATATTTTTTCTCACTATAAAATGAAAACTTTTATTTTCTTAAGTTTCTATAATCTTCTTCCAGGAATTCTGAAGTAATATTTCATGTATTAACATTCTCTAAGTTTTTCTGAATTGGCCTTATCTGCTTCAGCTATTAATATTCTTCCCTTTTGAATCTCATTCATGGCCTAAACTTCTATTTTTACTTCTTTAAATTACTCACTGATCAGTATATTTGTGTGTCAGTTCAAAATTTCAACAACTTTATAATAATCTCTACAGAAAATTCTTGGCTCTGCCAATTTGACATTCTCAATGCCGAATTGATGATCTTCCCTGTAAAAGACTTAAAAATTCAGATTTCCCCATTTCCACTACTGTTTTTTCAAGGTAAAATTTTTAGATTTTCCCTTTCTTTCTTTCTTTCTTTCTTTCTTTCTTTCTTTCTTTCTTTCTTTCTTCCTTTCTTCCTTTCTTCCTTTCTTCCTTTCTTCCTTTCTTCTTTCTTTCTTTCTTTCTCTCTCTCTCTCTTTCTCTTTCTTTCTTTCTTTCTTTCTTTCTTTCTTTCTTTCTTTCTTTCTTTTTTTTTGGAGAGATTTTTGCTATAGGGCACGTGCACTTGCCAGAAAGACAGAGAGAGACAGAGAGATAGAAAGTGACAAATCACCCCCCCCCCCCCAGAGAGGATGGCCATGCCACAATCCCTTCTCCTCCATTCTCCTCTGGAGATCTTGGGCACGCACACACATGTGCCTGGCGTGAGTTTTAAGCCACCGGATCCGGGACTTGAACCGTGGTCAATTACATGTGAGTCCAGCAACATAGCCATTATGCTAACTGCTGGTTCCTAGATTTTCTCTTAATCCTCCTTCTCCCTCATGCTTCCTAAACTTTCAGATTAAACTAGTTAAAAAAAATCTTGTCTAGTTATTAAAATATTTATTTAATTTCCTGCTATGTCTGTGATCTTCCTTTACAAGGAACAATTTTAGATCACAGCATATTCATTTGTTTACCCATCATTTTATGGAAGTTCATTTTTGTTGTTCCCTAAAATTTTTCAGAATATATTTCATTATTATTTTAATTCCTTCTATTTCCACAGTTATGATTCTTATCTGAACAATTATTGCCTCTTTTTTAGCCATGCTATAGCTAACCGCTAGCTCTCTGGCTGCCCTGTCATATACTTTAAAAGTTTTGAAAATGGGCCATGAAGTTCACCTCTCAAGCATGCCCAGTCTTTCCTTACTTATCTAAAGCTAAAGTTGTTATTATTGACATGCAAAAGTCTCCCCACTCTGCAAGCAGAATGTACAGTAGACTCAAAATGTTTGATGTATGTCTTTCAGAGGTCCTGCGCATCTTCCTTAATCCAACTGAAAAGACAGCAGAACATGGTCATGTCCAGAAATGACAGGTATTTATTTAGTTAGTTAATTCCATTTGTTATTATAATTATTATTATTAATTATTACTATTATTATTATTTTTTTAATTTGACCAGAGAGAGACAGAGAGAGAGAAAGCGAAAGTGAGAAAGTAAGCTGCTGGGTCCGGGACTGGAACTGTAATGGGCCATGTGGGAATTCAATGCTCTCAACCACCATGCCACGTGCTGGCCCTGTGACAGGTCTTTTTTTAATCATCTCTGATTTTATATTAAAATTTTATTTTTACTCTCCCTAAGGCTTTAAGTAAGATTGGATTTAATTCATTCAACAAAATACATTGAGCATCTACTACTACAAAAGGTCTGTGGTATCTAAAATACACTGTCAAAATGACATTAGTAAAACAAACAATTTGAATGTTTTTCTGGGATAAATATTTTACAACTCATAATGTTTTAGGATGTGATATTCATGTCTAAAATATTTATTGTATCATTGCAAGTTAAACACTAAACAAAGGGGAATATTTGTAGAAATAAAGAGAAGAATTCATGGGTGATAAAACCAAAGATGTTTCCTAGTCCAGAGATTGATCCAACATAACAAAATTGTTCCTAATTTCCCAGACTGTTGTCATTGGAACTGACTTTATGAGGGTAGAAATACAGCATAAACAAGGACTTCATTGAAGTAATGTCTTAAATAATATCTTGACTGGGGCCAGCAGATAACATAGCAGTTATGTTACTGGACTCCCACAAGGCTGACCACAGTTCACGTCCTGGACTCAGTGGCATAAAACTAACACCAGAAGCACGTGTGTGTGAGTACAAGATCCCGGGAAGAGAATGAAGGAGAAGGGACTGTGGTGTGAAGATCCCCAGGGGGGTGATTTTTCACTTTCTCTGTCTGTCTCTCTCTAGTGAGTGTCCATGCCTTAAGGCAACAAATCTTAAAAAAAAAAAAAAAAAAAAAAAAAAAAAAAAAAAAAAAAAAAACACACTGAAAAAGCAAGGTACCTTAACTGAAGCCCATGCAACCATTTAGCTTTCTTTAGTCTATCCTCACTGAAGAAATACTATACAATTGTCTTTTTAAAATAATTATTGTTTATCAAGAGAAACTCTGATCTGCAATCAGCCTCAAAAATGATTTGTGTTATGCAGAATAGGAAATAATTAAGAGAGAATATTCCACTGGAAATTGTATTCCTTCATTCAAAAATACCTAGCGCAAAGCTGGAAATAGCCGTGGAATAGCCCCCCCCCACACACCCCATGCTCATATTACACATAAACTCGTAAGTAATGATTTTCCTTATAAATCTTCCTATCCTTCTTAGGCTGATTCGAAATATTAAATAAATTTTACACTTTTCTATTTTTCTACAATATTGCTGCAGCAGCTTTAAATGACGAACCTTGATGGTTTAAAAACCGTAAGAATAAAAAGACAAACGACCTGTTTCAGTTTATCCAGTTTTGTGGAAGAGCAGGTGGCTACCAAAATGCCCCACTCCTCAGCGTTGAGGCGTAGGCAGCAGCCGAAGAGCAAAGAGCGCCTTTCCTGGGGAGTTTAAATTAAATTCAGATTTGTTTCAGCAGGACCTTAATAGAAGCTCTATGATTGGGATGCTTTGGTTTATCTGCTCTCTCCACGTGATTTTGCCGTGTCAGAGCTATTTAGTCATTTTTGTGTACTCAATAAAATGGTATTAGTGATAACCAGCTGCTATGTGTATTAAGTGTCTGGTCATTATTCGTGACCCTGTGCTCCCGTGTTTCAATGCCCAAGTCATAACAAAAGCATGGTAATGCTGCTGTCGTTGCCATTTGTATTTATTCTGGTAGTCAGTCTTTATTATTTTACATGTTCGATCCCAACTGCCAATCTCGCAGCCCTATATCCAACTAAATGTACATTGCCTGGAGAAGCTCCTTCTGTCAGTAATCAAGGAAAACTCCACTGTGCTCTGGAAGACCTGCCATTATGAAAAGGATTTAAAAGCTACTATTAGCACAGTGGGGCTTTCCTGTTCTGAAATGTTAATAGCGGTTGCTTTCAGTCAGTCATAGAAAAGGAATAGAAATAAAGGAGGGGCGAATATCAAGCAGATAAGAAGTCCAGTTCTCTGTTTTCTCTATTTCTGTAATTTCTCTTCCTTTTACAACTAATGCTTTGTTTGTTTCTTTTGCTTATTTGGTGTGACTTGAGAGCTGTCAGCTTCCTGTACGCATTAAAAGCAGAGGAGAGTGGATTCTGTAATCGGTTATGTTGCTTGTGCTGCCCACCTTGGCCATGTACTGCCTTTATGCTGAAGGCAATTCAGAGATGGTCCTCATTCCAGTTGTTCAATTTGGTATGTTTTGAGCAACCCGATACACACATGAAGGAGTATGAAGGAACGGGTAATTAACCCAGCATTGTGTATAGTTACGTTTGGGGTCACAAAATATTGAATAGAAAATTGCCCTTTTCTTATTTAGAAAACTGTAAGACTGGAAGATACCTAGTTTTAGAGACTCGTCAAAAGATGCTCAGACATTTGTACTGTCAGAAAGTAATAATGTAGTATTTATTTTATAATTGATGTAAAGAGTTATCTTAGGATATGTGTGTTTATGTAGTCAGTCTAGTAGTCAATTTATCATCTTTGGTAAAAACAAGTGAAGGAAAATATAGGAAGTATAATGGAACATAATTTAAAGAGAAATGACATAAATTTATACTATTAAAATCTTCTTAATAATTGAGTGAATGAATATTAATAGTATTTTTTGATATTGATGTCATGTTATAATACTTCAATCTTCAGAAATGATGAGTTCCTTTATAGGTGAGGCTATAGAAGAATACTTTCTGAGGATTACATTATTTATAATCTTGTCTTAATTGTAGTACAGAGTGATGGACAGGGTGTTTCAATTTTTTTTAAGAGATAGAGATTTTTGCTATAGAGCCTCTATGTACTTGCCAGAGAGATAGAGACAGAAAGTGAGAAATCATTCCCCTAGGGGGATGGCCCCAGTGCAATTCCTTCAGCTCTATTCTCCTCTAGAGACTATAGGCATGCATGCACATGTGGCCTGCATGAGTTTTAAGCCACCAGGTTGGGACTCGGACTGCGGTCGCCTACATGAGAGTCCAGTGATGTGACCATTACACCCTGTGCTGGTCCCAGACTTTTTTTTTTTTTAAGCCTGCAAAAGTGAAAACAATAGGTGCAGTATAATGTCAGAGATCATTAACTCGGTATGAGATTCCTATTATTTTCTATGATCTCTCCCACCCTCAAAAAAGGAGAAAAATATGTTATTTGCTCATATTGTTTTAAGATGAACTCTTTATAGGCAATCAACATTTTAAAAACGTTATAATCATCTAAGATATTCCTAGAAGATTAGATTAGATTATTTCTATTGACTTAGTGAATGACTGCCACTTTTCAAATCTTGTTATTTATGTTTCCTGAAGATATTTTTTTCTGTTTCCATTTTTTCGGGCATTCAAATTTACCTGTTCTAAATTGGAAGTCATTTTCTGGCAGTGCATTACTAATGTGAACTGTGTTTTCAAGGCGTAACAATTCTTATTGCATACAGCAATATTTATCACATTTTTCTAAATGTAAAATAATGAAATAGACATTTCAAAATTATATAAACACATTTTATAAATTAAAATAGTTCTAGGAATGTTCACCACACAACTATTTTCTTTAGAAATTCAACAATTATTATACTATCATGCAGGATAAAGCTTTCTTTTTCTATTTCTCTTATGAGAATAATGAAATAGGAGATAGATTCCACTAACAGGTAAATACATTAGGGACCCCAAAAAGAAATCACTTTGTCTTTCTTTTGAATTAAGTCTTTATATTTTTCCTCTGTTGTCTGGCTAATGTACAATATACACCTCTTTTACATGTCTCTAAAGAATTTATGTCTTCTTGCTAATAAGGCAGGAGATAGTGATCTTGAGCACATGGACACGGTAAAGCCAAGATGGAATAGTGGCTTAAGTTTTCACAGCCAAAAACTGATTGAGACTCAAAGCAACTGTAACTAAAAGCAACAGTTTCTATTTAATAACTTTATTCTAACAAGAATACAACACACTATGGTCTTCTGACCCCAAAAAGAATAGGTTAGTGAATCACACAGACTACCATGTAGCTACTTCATAAAGTCAACTTTCTTATCCAAGAGCCAGCGCATTGTACTACTTCCTTGTCAGAGAGGTAACCCATGGCTTGGATTGCTAAATATAAAACCCTCACCTCCACTTCCTCTTCAGAAACCCAGTTGGGAACCCTCCCCTCTCTTAATAAACTCTGCTTTGTTATCCCCTCCCTGTGTCTACATCTCTTATTCTTCATGAGTGCAGGACTAGAACCAGCATGGGTGTGGGGTCTGACCACTCAGCTCTCCTGCATTAAAACCTCATAACTTAGGAATTACTGGTCTTTTTGACACTTAAAAGTATGAATTTATTAACAAAAAGTGACATGTATACATTTTTGTTAAATAAAAACAATCAGTTCCATCAATATATGTGTTTATAATCCTGCCTATTTTTTGTGTGTGTGCCGTTATGATAGTCTGAATGACAAACATCAAAATGATTCTGGAAATTGTCTAAAGTTGTATGGTTGTATAGTCATGAGTATGCTCCTCCTCCTCTTCCTTTTTTTTTTTTCTTTTCTTTTCTTTTTAGTATTTCTTTTCAGGAGAGTGAGAGGCAGAGAAAAAAAGAGAGGAAGAGAGAAGCATGCTTAATAGGGTCTCATACTGTGATCTCCTCACCGTCCTCACATCTACTCAGGATAGTGAGTTCATGTGCCCAGAATATATGAATCACCCAGAAAACTAAACCTGAGATTTTCCATATGAATCCAACATTGCTTGAGCTGAGTGTTACTGTTTCGGGCTAGTACCCTTGCATCCCTTGATTATTAACATTTATTATTTTTTAAAAGAATAGACCCATTTTCTAATGATAATTTAATCACTTTATGTTTTTGAAAGGAGGTAAATTTATAAAAGGAGAAAACAAGGAGCCCACTGAAAAACAAATGAACAAAAAAGTCCTAAATAGAGCTGAGACAATTTGCTGAAGAATTCTTAGTTCTTAGAAAAGCAGAGAGACAAATGTATGAAGACAAGCTAAACTCACAAGAAATTTTCTTACTTCTCTTCCCTAGGGTCTTTGTCTAGTCTTCCTGGTGCCTAGTATCAGACAATCAATACATGTTGACTAATGGCAGAAGATTGGGCTTAAAAAGCAAACTAAATTGCATTCAGTTCCTAATAAAGGCTCTTTAATTCTATCAACTTCTTTTTAAGAGGAGTACAACTTGTGTGCATTATACTGGAACAAAGAAGAATCCTGCAGGGGATAAAGCTGATTACTTCAAAAGTAACCAAGAAAGAGAGCCTCATAGGAGTAAAAGTATTCGATACCACAGAGTACTATTAAATAGGTCATTGGCCCCTCTTTCTTAGATAGGAAGAGTAGGACAATTGGATGAGAAATAAGTGTTTTTAAGTTTTATTTATTTATTTTTTGTGAGAATAGAAAGATGGGGAGAGATTATGGAATTATAGTGAATTACCTTTTCTTAGTGCATCCCTCTAATGCATCTCTCTTCTGATTCATATGGCGGCAATTAATTCTATGAACACTACGTTTAAGCACAAATGGAAATGACCTAAAACAGTTGTCAACTAAGTTTCTGAATACATCTCTGAATTGATAAGAGAAACCATAATCTTTGAAGCCAAATTCTTTGGGAAATCTTAGTATTTTGAGATACACGTGCACATATACATGTACACACCCATTTTTTATCTTAAAAGGTTGTCTTTAGCTATCTTTGTCAAATTCTAGCCATTGATTCATTGTTACATTAGTTTTCTATTGCTACTGTGACAAATCACAAACGTGGTGGCTTTCAACAACACAAATAAATCACTACTTGGAATATCATACCGTTCCAGAAGTCGAAAGTCTGAAATGATTCTCACCGGGCTAAAATATAGGAAAGAAAACTCTGCATTCAGTTTACCATTAGTTTAAACGTTGTACTCACAAATGTAAGTAGAAACTAATAAACTACCATAAGTTCGGTTAAAAAAGACATAAAGTTCCATTTTTTCATAACCCAACTTTATAAATGTGAAATTCATACTTGTGGAGAAAATGGAGTCAGAATGGTTTAGTCTAACTCCCTTACTTCCTGTCTTATCATATTTTTTTTTTACTTTTATTTTTTTATTTTTTTATTTTTTTAATTTATTTTTACATTTTTCCACAAACATTTACTTTACATAGCAAAAAATTTTAGCTCATACTCCATAATTCTTGACAGTTTACAAACAACTTTCAAGATCTCAAAATACTGAATTTTAAAGATAATGTTCAAAATATGTCTTATAATTTTGTATAATTTTTTTATTAATTAATTTATTTATTTTTGTATATACTTTCAATCATATTGTTTGGCTTGCAATGAGACCATTTTGATATGTGAACATTTCTCCCCAGACCCGTTGATTGAAATATCTTCAACAGATAACACCACACCTCCCCATCCCGTCAATGCTCTACCTGTCTTATCATATTTTAAGGTCACAGGATAAACAACTTATGTTATCGGTTGTCGTGTGCTTGCACGCTTGTTACGTAGTTATGATTTTGCTGTTTCATGCCATCACATGAAACATGCATGTGTATGTGTAATGATTTGGTTTGGGCAACGAGCCACTATTGTCTGCAGCCCCTTTAAGAGAAAGGGGGCATCTGGTCACTATCTAGCCAGCCTTGCTCAGCTTGGCCTTGGTTTAGCTACTCAACACTGGAGGTCTTGGCTTGGTTCAGTTCAGTTACCTGTGCTGTGAGCTCTGCTGTGAGCTCCAGGAGAGAGGAAGTTCCCTGCAAGTGCTCTTTGTCTGAATGTTAGAAGCTCCAAGAGGGAGGAAGCACTTAGCAAGTGCTACTAAGAGCTCTGTGAGCTCCCCGGAACTCACTCAATAAAGATGACATCAGTGCCTCCTTTCTTTTTCCAACTTCCTTCATTTTAGTTTAATCCACCATTTAGAGGAAGAACCTCACAGAACAGTACCCATTACTCTTGTAGCTACTTTTTCCAATCTACTTGTGGTAGTTTGTTCTATACTAGAATGTTTTCCATTCTTGAAGAAGCTCTGCCCACTTTTCTGCCCACAGTGACCTAAAAAAAGGATATTTCTCTGATGGCTTTTGCCTAGTGATATCCCAGAAACTAAAAGAAAAAACACAGAAGTCAGATATTGTAAAGAGCCTTAGTTTCACACAATAAAAATCTAATTTTAAAGGTCAATTAAGTGTGTATATGTGTGTAAGTTGTTAGAGTGTATTTGTTTGTGGGCAAACTCAATGATGTTTACTTTTCTAAAAATCTCTGATTATTAGACCAAAAATAAGTGTGAAGATTATATTAAGATTAGGGTCCAAATGGTGGCACAGTGGTAATACAACTGGACAGACATGTGAAAGTCCCAGGTTTGCACCCAGGGCCTCCCCGTACACAGCAGATGAACACATACCCACATGCCTGTGAAATGAGCTGACTGGAACTGAGCCTGGTTTTGAACAGAGATCCTATTGGAGATCTCTCTCTCTCTCTCTCTCTCTCTCTCTCTCCATAGTAAAAAGAAGTAAATAAACTTTTAATATTTTTTAAAAAATGATTATATCATAATTAGAACATTGATTCAATTTTTCTGTTGATCTTAAGTCAATGAATATTCTAGCCAAGGACATTTCACTCTTTCAGGTGTATTTTAACACATTGCTAGTTCTAACTCTAGACTCTGTGATAATGTGTTTGTGTTTGGTTCTCCTTCTGTTTCAAATTAATCAAGGGTATTTCAACGCTTTTAATTTTCAATCCTTTGCAGCCTTTTCATTTTTGTTCTTGTCATAAATATTTCATAGCTAAATGATAAACTCTAGGGAAAGAGAATATTTCGCACCTATGCTGTTGAAAATTAAGCAGGCATTCATTACACACATTTTAACATCTTTTAGTGTGTGGCCTCACACCTTTAGTTTCTATGAGAATCTCCTTTTATGAACCATAAATAACAATAGTTACATAAACCAAAGTGAGAACATTTTAAACTGCTCAAAGCAAAACAGGACAAATATATCTTTTTCTTATTTGGAAATATATGTGTCTATTCTACTTGTAATGGCATTTACTAAATTTGGTGAGTTAAATGAAAAGATTACGTGTATTTTTGCACATTAAATACAATTATGTATGATAATAGAAATGCGAAAATGTGTTTACTAGAATTTTTGACATTTATGAAAATAAATATAAGAATGATAAAATTAGAATTTGTAAACCATAGGAATACAAAAGTAGATATATAATTTCTTTAGGAATGTACCTAATGAAATATTTCCAATAGCTTATTCCAATATCTATCTTAAACATGGGTAAGGATAGGAATAGTGCTTGAGAAAATATAAAACTATCGGGACCAGCAGTTAGCGTAATGGCTATGTCGCTGGACTCCCACCTAGTCGACCGCAGTTCGCGTCCCAGACCTGGTGGCTTAAACTCATGCCGGGTGCGTGTCCATGCGTGCCCAAGATCCCAGGAGGAGAATGGAAGAGAAGGGATTGCGGTGTGGTCATCCCCCCGGGGGGTGATTTCTCACTTTCTGTCTCTCTGTCTCTCTCTGTCTGGTGAGTGCGCACACCCTATAGCAAAAAACTCTCCAAAAAAAAAGAAAATATAAAACTATATGCATTATATTTATACATTATGATGCTATTACTGAAAATAACTTGTCTCTAAGCTTGTCTGAACTGTTGAAACTGTATCTATTGGTATCTTATCTTGAAATATATCCAGTTTATATCCTAGAACCTTTTATTTTCACAGACTCTATGATTCTAATGGAATTTTTAAAAATACAGATGTTGAATAATTCAATATTTTTGGGGTAATTTTATATACCATTGTATCTGTTATTAGCAAGGAAAATATAACTCCTAACACCCCTTCTAGAATTTATATTCTCATATTCTCTAGATATCTTTCTTTTTCTTGTATTTATCAAGTTTCTCTCAATTTTGATAAATCCAAAGATACTACATTTTGTCTGGTACATCAGCATATTTCTCTTCCTTATGTTCTTAAATTATTTTAATTGGAGGGGTTTGCTTGGGTATGCAGAAGTCTGATTCTGCATAATTAATCTGCCACCATGACTGTTGCATAGAAATCCCCTGGATAAATGATTAATTTTTAAATTATTTACTTAATTTTATTTATTATTATTGGATTTTTTTTTCTACAGGCCACATGCACTCACCAGAGAGAGTCAGAAAGAGAGAGAAGGAAAGTGAAAAAGCAAGCTGCCAGGTTCAGGACTCAAACCATCTTCACTCCTGTGGGAGTCCATGCTTTAACCACCATGCCACGTGCTGGTCCCACCTTTTTTAAGGCCATTAGAGGGATCAGCTGTGTCAAGATCTGAATAGGTTAAGTCAGGTGAAAATTGAGCTTTGGTCATTGGATTCACCAACATGCAAGTTAGTGGTAATTTTAAAAGAGAATTTTCATTATGGATAGTGATGGCAAAAGCCTTATTGAATTGGTCTAAGTGAAAACAGAACAATAGAAAATGTTGAGAACAGAAAATTATTTAAGATTGCTTTTCTAAAAAGGGAGACAAAAATGAGGTTTCAGCAGGCGAGGGAATACATATTCAAGATAAGTTTTTGTGCTGGCTTATTTGTTTATATAAACAGCAAAAAGTAGCTACTTTTTGCATACTTACAGGATATCCCAATAGTAAGTCAAAGTAGCACAGAGAAAGAGAAGAAAACTAATAAAAATGACATCTAAAAGATGCAATAGGCTGAGTTTTTTGTTTAGTTTTCAGATTTTTGCCATAGGGTATGTGTGTTTGCTGAAGAGAGAGAGAGGGAGACAGTGAGAGGGAAAGTGAAAAGTCACTCCCAGGAAGGAAGGCCACCACAATCCCTCTCTTCCATTCTCCTCCTGGGATTTTGGGCATGCACGTGTGCTGCCATGATTTTTCAGTTGCTAGGTTCAGGCCTTGTCTCCCACTTGGCCATATGGGAGTCTTGTGCCTTAACTATTAACCACCTTGCCACCTGCTGGTCCAAGATTGGCTGAGTTTTTAAACACACGTGAAAGAGCTAGATTTAGTGCACACACAAAGAAAATTTATATAGGAAGTGAGAGTAATGAATTTTGTGGGAGCTCTTTTAGTGGTATCTGTTTTTCTGGAGATAATGGGGATAAAAAATAATTAGCTGAAAGTACAGAAATAGAAATTTTGGAAGGCTGAAAAAAGAAAAAGAATAAAATGATCATCAAAGAGAGTGAAAGAATAAATATAATAAGATCATGTTGGAGCAATTCTTGGCAGTTATCTGAACTCTCTCAAAGTTAATAGTCATGAATACAGAGTCCTTTCTACATCTTTGTTTTCGGCTAAATTCAGCTGCATAGGTAAAGGCATTCAGAAAGCAAAAAAACAATTGGGATTAAAAAATATGATATAATGGGTCAGCAGTTGGTATGGTGATTAAGGTGCTGGAATCACACATGGCTGATGGCTGTTAGAGCTCCAACTTGGCAGCTAGGTTTCTCATTTTTCTCCCTCTCTCTCTCTCTCTGTCTCTTCCTGGTGAGTTCATACGCCCTATAGCAAATAAAAATAATAATGATATTAAATAAATAATAATTTTTAAAGATGGTAATAATGGACCATAAATCTAACTCATGTAAATAAGGTTGTGACACTTGTGAGCATCAGTGAAAAGTTGGCAAGTCCAGTATGATTTTGCCCCTAGTAGGGTTAAAGAATTATTACTGGAGGGATTAGCAGATAGCATAATGGTTCCATTGCTGGGCTCCCACATGTCTGACTACAGTTTGAGTCCTAGGCCTGGTGGCCTGAAATTCATACTGGCCACGTGTGCATGCAAGCCCAAAATCCTGAGGGTAGAATGGAGGAGAGGGTACTGTGGCATGGTAATCCCTCTGGAAGGTGATTTCTCACTTTCTGTTTCTCTGTCTCTCCAGTAAGCACACACGCCCTATAACAGAAATCTCTCTGTCTCTCTAAAATAAACAAAAAAGAATTATTACTGTAAAAAGAACAAGAAAAACGTATTTTAAAAAGACTAGCTGACTGTCAAAATGGAATACATGAAATTGAGACTATGAAAGTTAATATCTGGAGATCCTAAGAATGAAAAGAAAAGTTTTTGGGATGAAGAGAAATGATCCTGATGGTAACTTGTATATTCAGGAAGAAATAGAAAACAGTGTGTATCATTGTGTTAAGCATAATAGACTTTTTCTTTTCTCTTAATCTTTTCAAATAAATATTATTAAATAAAAAATTATGATTTTTTGAGCAGTTGATAAAATTCCTAGGTTAAATATGGAATTCAATTAAAATTTGAATTTCAAGTAAATAGCAAATGTTTTTATTTAGTATAAATAGAACCCAAACACTGAGGGGACATATTTATACTGAATATTATCTGTTACTTACCTGCAATTTCAGTCAACTGAACAGCCTGCATTTGGTAAATATGGATATCTTAGGAAAATACAAGGGATGTTGATAGAATATTTTGAGTATTTTTGACACAGAGCATAAATCTTGGGAGGGTCAGATTCACGTAGTTGCAAATTTTCTATTTTTAAATGATATAACATTCGGTCTCAGTATTCTGTGAAGTACATGCCTATTGTATGTCTTAGAACAACCACTTAGAAATGATGAAAAGAGGTGTAACTAAAAGTCAATTAATAATAGGCAAGTAGGTGGTATGATGGTTAAGGCACTGAACTCCCACATGGCCAACTACATGGTTCAAGTCCCAGATCTTGTGACCTGGAAAACATACTGGACTCATGTGTGCGTGTGTCTGTGTGTGTGTATGTGTGTACACCTAAAATTCTGATAGGGAAATGGAGGCATGGCCATTCCCCCCCTCCAGGGGAGATGTGATTTCCACTTTCCCTCTCTCTCTGTTTCTCTCCAGGGAGCACATGTGCTGTATGGAAAAAATCTAAAAGGAAAAAAAAAGGCCAGTAAATAAGTAAAAATAGATTTTTTAAAAATATTCATTTGATAGTTGAAACCATAGAAAAGGAGAACAAATAAGAACAATAATAAACAAAAACAAGGAAGAAGAAACAAAAATAATGAAATGGAAAGCTTAACCCAACCATATCAATAATTGTGCTAAGTACTAAAAACCTAAAATTTCTACTTAAAAGACAAAGATTATCTTTTAAGACTGTACTTAAACATAAAGACAAATATAAAAATGGAGCTAAAGGTATTCTTGGAAAACAAGATGGATGGTAAATATTGGGTAAAGTGAATATTTCAACACATTAGGAAAATACAGTAATCATAAATGTGAAAGCACAAAATAATAGCTTCAAAAAGTATTAAATAAAAATTTTGAATACTAATAGGGGGCAAGTTGGTGGCATGGTGTTAAGAGGTTGGATCCAGAATGGCCTTCTATGAGATTCTACTCCCAAACCTGATGGCTTGAAAAATGGCCTTCCACCTTGAAGGACACTTTCTCATTTTCTTGCTCTCTTTCTCTGTCCCTGTGTGTCCCTTTCTGCCAAAGGCACACAAAAATTAAAAATAAATACAAAAATAACAAAATATTTTATAATCAAATTAATTTTTTAGAAGTTTGTCTATAGTGTAGATATGTTTGCTAGAGAGACAGAGAGAGGGAAAGTGAGAAATCACCATGGTCACACTACAATCCCTTCTTCTCCACTCTCCTCTTGGGATTTTAGAAAGGCACACATGTGAGTCTGGTGTGATATCCAAGCGGTGAAGTCCAGGACTCACATCATGTAGTCACCCATGTGGTATCCAGTGCCTTATCCTCTCCAGCACCTGCTGTTTGATGACTGAAGATTATAAAGTCCTTATTTCAACAACTGATAGAGAATAAGGTGCCACAAAGTATATTTACTTTCTCTGTTCCACCTCTAACACAGATCTGCTCATCTCGAAATTCCTTGTCACTTGTTAAGAGCAGTAACTGATTTGATCAGGACAGTGGATGACTAGTAATTCTTCAGCAGTGAATACAGAGCCATGCGAAACCAAAAACAAAACAAAGCTGAGTTGAAACTTTAATGACTAGAATAAACTGGAAAACATCAAACAAGCAAACCTATCACCAAAATGAATGTATAATAAGAACTACCCAAGATCTAAGAAAGAAAATAAAGAAGATCACATAGAGTGTGGAGCAGGAAGGAAGACTGATAATAGAGGAGAGGTGGGGAAGATGGATTGTAAGTAGCCTCAAATTGTGGAAGACGCTTAGGACCTCTACAGATCAACCAAATGGGGTATATTCCAGGTTGATGATTGTTGGGACCAAATAGGTGGAATGATTATGTACAAGCAAAGGAAAATCAAACAATTATTTACTTGTCTCTTTATCAATTTGTAAGTTCTTTGAAAGGAGAATATAAATGTACATGACTAGCATAGTGCCAAGAGTACAAGAGAACTCAAAAGATGCTTATTTGGGGTCAGTAGGTGGAGTAGTGGTTTAGGCACTGGACTCCCACATGTCCAACAGTGGTTTGAGTCCCAGACCTGGTGGCTTGAAAAATCACACCAAATGTGTGTACTTGTAAGCCCCAAATCCCAGGAAGAGAATTGAGGATTGCAGCATGGCCATCTCCCTTGGGAGGTGATTGCTCACTTTCCTGTTCTCTCTCTCTGTCTCTCTCTCCAACAAGACCATACAGCTTATAGAAAAACTTAAAATAAATAAATTAATAAATAGCCTGAACAAAAACATAGAGGTAAAGTGTGTGATGTGGTACAGGACTATATGTGATCTGTATTTCCAGAAAATAGAACACAGAATTGTCACAAAGAGTAAGAGACACAACTAGGTAAATGAAGAGCTGAGGATGAATCTGGGGTTATTAACAATCAAACATGCATTAATTTATATAGTATACGCATGGAGTTGAACACTTTTCTCAAAATTAAAAAAAAGTCTTTCATTAGTGTTAGACAATTTTTTCTCACTAGAAAAGTGGTATTGTCAGGTTTGGGTTTGTTGTTAGGTACAATAATTTAGGTACCTATGTGAAGTTCGTCAGATTTACAGCCGTAATGATAAACCTATATTCTCAATCAGACAACTTTCATAACTAATGTCATGGATCCTTATATGGAGAGGCTTCTGACTAAAATTTCACTCTTTTTCTCTCCCATGTGGTTGATCAGATTAAGCTTTAGTGATTGTAACATGCCAACGAACCCTGGCGGTTAAGTTAATAAAGTATAAATGAAGACATAGCTTGTTTTCTGAATGGTTGTTAACAGCCTGCTGGGTCTCATCAATCATGAAACAGCTTATGCCGGGACAAAACAAACAAAAGAATAGAAACAATGGTGAGGAAGGGTTGGGTGTTTCTGCTTTCAATGGACAGGGGACTATGTCTATGATACTATTATAAAACATCACGTGAATACTTGTATAAGGTTTGAAAGGCTCTATGCTATAATTTTTTTCTTATAAGGGTAATTATTATATATATATATTATATATACGTATATATATAATATATATATGTGTGTGTGTGTGTATATATATATATATATATATATATATATATATATATGAGAGAGAGATTTTTGCTATAGGATGCGTGCCTTAGCCAGAGAGACAGAGATAGACGGAAGGTGAAAAATCACCCCCCAGGGAGGATGGCCGTGCCGCAATCACTTCTCCATCTCTCAGGATCTTGGACATGCACACACATGCACCCAGCATTAGTTTTAAGCAGTCAGGTCCAGGACTCGAACCTTGGTTGACTACATGGGAGTCCAGTGATGTAACTATTATGCCATATGCTGGTTCCATAAAAAAAAATCATATTGTTAATGATTTGGATGACGGCACTTTTCTGAAATGGGACACTATGTAATAATACTTTGTGAGTAATTAAAGCCTTGGTTGTTGGGACCAGCAGATGATGTAATAGATACATCACTGGACTCCCATATTGTTGACACCAGTTCAGATCTCAGACCCGGTGGCTTAAAACTCATGCCAGGAGCATGTGCATGTGTCCCCAAGATCCTGAGAAGAAAATGGAGGAGAAGGGATTGTGGCAGGGCCATCCCCCAGGGAGTGATTTCTTGCTTTCTGTCTCTCTGTCTCTCTAGCGAGCACACACGCCCTATAGCAAAAATCTTTCAAAAAAAAAAAAAAAAAGACTTGTGTTGTAAAACAATCAGAAACAATGACATTTAAAGTCATGTATTTGTGCATGCACGCAAATGTCTCTAAAAAATCATATATTTATATTGAACATGTGTATTTACAAGGTCTCATTTATGTATAAATGCATTATTATCAACTTATATATGTGTTTATGTGTAACTAAATTTGTGTGTACATATATAAATACAGATATAAGAAAGGTAGGAAGAGAAAAGAATTAGCTTTGACTTGGAAGCAAAAATCTGTTCTTCCATTCATCAGCTATGATGACAGATACAGATAAAGCCAGCCACAGATGTAACAAGAAATAGTTTTTTCTCAAGGTCATTCTGCAACTTTAAAGTATCCCAGCAATTCTTTCTTTGAGTGACTATTTTCTTATTCAAAACTTTGTTTTCTATCTCAAAAATGAAAGACTACCAGAAATTCTGTTGTTTGACATTGGATCAGTAAAAATACAGTTTCTGACTCTTACCTGGAAGATCTAATAGACTTTGAGACAGAGAAGATGCCTTGATTTCCAACCCAGATGGAGAATGTCAGGCCATATACCATGTTGCATGTTTCATCACTGTAGTTTTCAAAGAAGTAGAAGACCAACTTCCCTTTACAGTCCTGAGCTGTTATTTGCTTTTACATCACGCCATGGTGGTTCAAACCCATCAAAACATTTCATTTTAATTTTATCTAACTCACATCCTTCCTCCAAATATTGCAATTACTCCAACTTTTCCAGTTTTTGGTAAAATGTTCCATAATAGCTTTAGAGTGTGGTTTTCTTTTGCTGTAATGGCCAATATACCTGGTTTCCATGGGGCCAGCAAGCAGTATAGTCATTAAGCCACTGGACTCCCACATGGCCAATTGCTGTTCAAGTCCTGGATCTGGCTGCTTGAAACTCACACCAGGAGTGTGTGTGCATGTACATCCACAATCCCAGGAGAATGGAGGAGAAGGAATTGCAGTATAGCTGTTTGCCCAGGGAGTGATTTCTCACTCTAGTGAGAGTATACCTATGACACAACCCTATGAAAACCTTCTCTATATACATATATGTGTGTGTACGTATATACGTATATACATATATATATATATATATGTAAATGGCTTCCTTAAACTACAGGTTGATCTTTGATTATCTTACTTTTATTGGGCTAGATATAGATAAAGACAGATAAACAGGCACTCTCAATCTCACTCACTAATTGAATTCATATATTGTAAGTAATAGTTTAGACAATTAAGTCTCATGGACCAGCCAGCAACAGAACAGCAGAACCATGCTCTAGGATGCTGGGCCCACGTGGAAGGCCCTAGGTTCACATGCTGAATCTCTCTACGCCTGCCAAGTATGCATGTGTACACTGGAGACCCCATCTAGTTCAGGTTTGTTACAGCATGAAGAGTCTGCTGGACTCTCTCTTTCTGTCTCTCTCTCTCTGTCAGGGAAGAAATAAACTTACAAAAAAAATAAAGAAGAAAATGCCACAGAAGTAGTAGCAAGTATTGCTTATAGCATAGAAGGATGTTCCAATTTAAAGATATTTGACAATGCAATCCACTAAATTAATAAAAATAATGATCTCAATAAGTGCAGAAAAGTACCCATTTGAAATACTATAAAAGTGAATTCTTAGCAAATTGGGAATCAAGAGGAATTTTTTTAACAAAGCTAAGATCATCTAATATCTACAGAAACTGTAATGGTAGAGATTCTACAGAATAATACCCATTAGATTTAAGAGTAGGACATGAATGTCCTATTTCATTATTGCTAATACATATTATTCTGAGCAGTGCAATAAGAAAATAAAAAAGCAAGAGTTAAAGTCATGCACATTAAAGTCATGCACATTAGTGTGTGTGTGTGTGTGTGTATCTGTGTGTGTGTGTGTGTGTGTGTGTGTGTACCACATTTTCTTCACCCATTTGTCAGTCGATGGATGTTTAGGTAGATTCCATGCATTATCTGTTGGGAATAGTGATACAGTAAACATAAGGGTACAGATAACTTTATGACATACTACTTTACTTTCCATTGTATCTATACCTAGTAGTGGGAATGTTGGACCATAAGACAGTTCTATTTTTAGTTTTTTGAAGAACATCCATTCTGTTTTCTATAGTAGCTGCACTAATTTTTATTCCCACTAATGGTATAATAAAGTGCTCCTTTCTCCATGTCTACATCACCATTTTTTATTTCCTTAGTGGTGTTTATTTGTTTATTCTTTTGGTATTTTTTAATTTAATTTTATTTTTTAAATAGACATTTTAACTAGGGTAAAATATCTCATTGTGGTTTTTATCTGCATATCTCAAATGATTAATGATTATAAGAATTTTATTTCTTCATTTATCAGCCATTTATATGTTTTCTTCAATATTGCTTTACTCAAGTTATTGCCCATTTTTAAAATTGAGTTACTTGTTTTTATGCTATAGATTTGTTTGAGTGTCTTGTATATTCTAGTTATTAATGTCTTGTCAGAAGGACAGTATGCAAATTTTTTTGCAATTCTGTAGGCTCTCTCTTAACTTTTTATTCTTTTTTTTGATGCACAGATGCTTTTGAAATAGTTTGATATCATCCCATTTGTCTATTTTTGCTTTTGCTTTCTGGCTTTTAAGGTTTTATTCATGAACTCTGCCAGTGCCAATGTCTTGATGCTGTCTTCTTGTAGATTCATAGTTTCAGATTTTATGTTTAAATCTTTAATTCATTTGGGGTTGATTCTTTTTTTTTAACGTGGTGAGAAATAGGGGTATAGTTTCATACTACTGTTTACAGATATGCAGTTTCCAGAAACCATTTATTGCTAAGACTGTATTTCTCAAAATGGGTGTTTTGACACTTTTGCTGAAAATCAACTGGCAGCGTATATGCGGGTTTATTTCTGGATTTTCTGTTCTGTTCCATTGGTTGATGTGTCTGTTTCTTTTCATTCATTTATTTATTCTTTACCCAATGTCATGCTGTCTATTTTTTTTTGGAGAGGTTTCCGCTATAGGGTGCATGCGCTTGCCAGACAGACAGAGAGAGACAGAGAGACAGAAAGCGAGAAATCACCCACCAGGGGGGATGGTCACACCGCAATCCCTTATCCTCCATTCTACTCTCGGGATCTTGGGCACGCACGCACACGCGCCCTGTGTGAGTTTTAAGCCACCGCGTCCGGGATGAGAACCGCGGTCAACTACGTGGGAGTCCAGCGACATAGCCATTATGCTAACTGCTGGTTCCCTTGTTGTTGTGGTGGTTGCGAGGCTTTACAGTATATCTTTATATCTGGTTGTGTGATATCTCCAACTCTATTTATTTTCTTAGAATTGCTGTGGCTATTCAGGGTCTTTTTTGTTTCTATATATATTTATGACCATTTTTTTCTATTTCTGAGAAGACTGCCTCTGTTATTTTGATAGGTTTTGCATCAAATCTGTATACTGTTCTTGGCAGTAGAGATATTTTAAAAAATATTGATTCTTCCAATCTAAGGAGCATGGGATGTCATCCCTTTTGTGTGTGTGTCTTTAATTGTTTTCATCAGTGGAGTGAAACTTTATTATAGAACTAGTTCACTACTCTGGTTACATTTATTACTAGGTATTTTATTTTCTTTGTAGTCATTGTAAATGGGATTGATTTTCAAAAATTCTTTTTTAGCTCTTTCATTATTAAGGTTTTAAAAAGCTACCACTTTTTGTACATTGATTTTGTAGTATGCAGCTTTTCCCCATTTTTATAAATTCTACAAGGGAAAATATGTGAAATATTTTAAAAGCCATATAATTCATGAACAAAATTAAGATGTTGATTTTCTTTTATTATCTATAAATTCAAGTAAATACTTTTACAAATCATAAACTCATTACATTTACTTTTTTGAAGTTGCTGGAGAGTGCATATGCTTACCAGAGAAAAAGAAAGAGAGGAGACAGAGAGAGACAGAGAGAGACAGAGAGAACAGTCCTCTGTTGTGGTTACTCTCTCATAGAAATCCTATACAATGATTTTTTTTTTTTCAGAAGAATGATCTAAGGTCTAAGCAGGTAATTATTTGCACTATTGACATAGTGTGGGTGAGACAATAAATAGTTCTATGTCTTATGATTCTGTTTTCAAAATTTTCTAAACTAAATTATATATACTATTCTTAAATAAGCTGGTACATATAAATTTCACAGGAAAATAAAAAAGAATACTCATCTTCTGAGAGTAGAAAGAGGGTAGGAAGAAAAGACTGGCTTTTGAGGTTAAGGCTCGAACTGCTCAGAATGGGACTGTATCTTGGAAAATGGCAGGGTGGAGTGCCTGGATACAGATCAGCAGCAATTCTGCCATCTGGAAGCTTTAATTCCCCACAGCTAGACACTTTTAAAAAGCTGCTCATCCCTTACGGTAAACTTAGCATTTCTGCTGTCCTGGCAACTCTGCACTTGGTGAGCAGGCGGCCTCTGGCTATTAAGTTATTCTTGTCAGATTACCTCCTCCCCCAGACAGACTGGAGCCTGTGCAGTGGGTCGTGGGCTGGGTGCAGCATGACTTGAACCTGCGCCAGGGTCAGAGAGAGCTGGTCTGCTCAGCACAGGTGGCATCTCTTGGAGATGTGAACAGCAAGGAAAGATAGCATCCTGGGCAGAAACCACCATTATGAGCAGGAAAGCCTGCTGATCAAACTTTTTTATAGAGAGTCAGATCGAAAACGTAATTTTCAAGGAAAGGAATTAAGACTGGGGAACAAAATATCAAGCAAGAATTTGGTATTTAAACACAGATCATGGGGCAAAATGTAAGACAAAAAGCATAGATTTAGATGCCTTTGACAGGGAACTAAGGGTCTCAGAGGTGCAGAGAAAGGAAACTATGCAAAGTAGAGGCATTGTACAATTCACTCTCTGAAGTACTTGATTTGAAAAGTACTTAAATAGTTTCTTACTTTTATTTTGCTTACAAAATTTCTTCTCTTTATAGACAGATATAAATGTATTGATACATGTACACACATTTGTATGATAATCATACGTGCTTGTGCCCATGCACACATATACATACAAATACATGATAACAATGAAATAAACACTTACAGGAGGAATTTTATGAATATGTTGGCATAAAAATAAAATTGGCTCACTCAAGGAGTCACACGAGTGAATGCCTTCCAGCAGCCAAACAGTAAGAATTTAGCTAAAAACAAAAAATAACTGTATGAAGTGGGAGACTCTACATATTCCAAAAATTGCAAGATCAACCATAGAGAATCACATAAAATAAGGATGCCACACATTTATTTGTCTGATTGAGGACATAAAAAGTGCTTTGAACTATGGAGAAATTACCATTTTAGGACACAGTATTTTAAGTATTTTAATTGATACAGTCTCTATATCAGTCAAGACTTTTAATTGCAAGTATCTAATATTGGCTTTGGCTAATGAAAACAGAAAGAATTTAAATAGATTTAAAAAAACAAAAAACAAAAAACAAAAAACAAGTCAAAAAAAAAAAAAAAGCATACACACATTTTAGTAGATCTCCGGAATTGAGTTTGGATATTATGTAGCCAAAGGCAACTGACACAGTTCTATGACTTAAGAAGTGCATAAATATGCCTTTGCTAAGATCCTCCAGTATGAACACTGCAGAGTGTACTCCTGGTGCCATCAATTTTGAATGTGGAACATGGGGCTACACCCACTGTCAAGACTGGCGTCTGTGTGTAGACGTACCTGCCTTCCCTGTTGCAGCCCTCGGGGAAAAGATGCCCCCTCGTCATCGCTTTTCACACTTCCCATTGCAACATGTACAATGATTGATGAGGCCTAAGTCACACGTCGGCACTTTGCTGATGTGCCTAGAAAGCAAATAGCAAGCAGTTTAATCTTCCATAGTGGGAGACGGGGCCTGCCTTATTACTTCTGCTCGTAATTCATGGTAAATGACTGCAGTCTCCTAATTATGTACATGTATAAAGAGTATCTTGTGGTTTGGGGGGGATATGATTTGGATAATATTTTGTCCTCCAAAGAAATTTGGCCCCTCATATACTGATGCTGGGAAATGCTGGAACCTTGAAGAGGTTAGCAGATGTTTGGATCATGGAGGCATTGGTTTCATGAATGAATTAATACTATCTCATGAAACCCAGTGAGTTCTAACTCTCATGGGAAGGGGATAGTTCTCACAGGGGAGAAGTATATATTATAAAAAAGATGATGGGGCCAGCTTGTGGGCGGTTGAGGCAGCTGGATCCCATTTGGCCAACTGTATGGTTTTAGTCCTGGGCCTGGTAACTTGAGAGACATGCTGGGTGTGTGTATATGTATGCCTGGAATCCTGAAAGGAGAGAGAAATGCAGAAGGGTCTGTGGCCTACCATGTCCAACGGCAGCGTTTTCACACATTCCCTCACTCTCTCTCTCTTGCTCTCTCTGTATCTCTCCAGTGAGCACACGTGACTTCTGGAAAAATTAAAAAAAAAAAAAAAAAGACTTCTCTCCAGTTCACTCCCTCTGCCCATATCTACCATCCTCTCTGCTTCTGTTGGTTGTGTAGTGACATAGCCAGCCTCCTGTCATTCCCAAGCCTTTGGACTTTCCAGCTACCAGAATTATAAGTCAAGAAAATCTCTATTCTCTACAAATCATTCAGTCTCAGGGCTTTCTGTAAGCATCACAGCAAGGGGTAAGACTGAAAATGTCTGCAGCAAGCTGAGCTGTATTGCTACAGATATCTGTAATGTAGAAGAGGCTTGGGAACTGCTAACAGGCAGAGATTGGAAGAATTTGGAGGAGAAGGCTAGGGAATGCCTAGATTCTGGTGAAGGCTTGGAAGAACTGTTTAGAAATTGTACTGTAATTCTTTACAAATTGGATAAATGGTTGTGACCATGATGTTGATAGAGACCCAGGTGCTAAATGTCATTCTGAAGAGGTGTCACCAGAAAATAAAGAACTTATTGGGCGCCGGAGGAAAGGGCATGCTTGTTAGGATGCAGCAAATAATTTGAATGCTTTGTGTCTATTTTCTACATTCTGATACAAAGCTAAGATTGGCAATCTAAGCTTTGTAGCAAAAGAACTTTCTAAACACCAAAATGCTCAAGCTGATACTTGGTTGCATCTAACTATATGTAATCCAATTTGGGGGAAACGGGAAGCAAAAAAAGGAAAATGTGAAAAATGTTCAGTCTGGTCCTGTAAAGAGTGAAAAAGAAGAGGTGGGTTTGACAAAGAACATGTAGAGTGTAGCCAAGCTAATGATTGCGAAAGATATTAAGCACAGAGAGGAGCCAGATGTGAATAAAAGCAATAGAAATATCCAAGGTGTCTCCATGGTCTTCAGACTACCCAGATCCTCACTGGCTCTGAGATGGAGGAAACAGAATGGTTTGGGGAAAACACCAGGGATGAACGCGCTGCCCCTCAGGGCCTGGAGCTCCCCAGCGGCCAGATACTCCAAGGTTCAAGCAGCCCCAGATGTGGGTCCAGGCATCTATCTGAAGGGCATAAGCTAGAAGCTGAAACATCCACATGGAGCTTCATGTGGTAGGAATTCTGCGGGCATGCAAAAGATGAGAGCTCTGGGGATGTGGTAGCTTCTACCCAGATTTCAAAGTATGAATGGAAAAGCCTGGAGTTCAGGCAGAAACCTGTTACAGGAGCAGAGCACAAGAGAGAACGTCCAAGGAACTGCCGAGCGTAAGCATGTGGTCAGAGCAGAGATTACTCACTAGGACCTTGTCTGGTGGAGTCCCTGGGTGAAGCCATCCTGGGACTCAGAGTTGTTGCACTATCAATATCAACATGTAACACCATCCTGAAAAAAGTGCAGTCATAAGGCTCCAACCAAAGAGAGAGCTGAAGCATTGACTGAAGTCAAAAAGGTTAGGGGGACAGGAAAGTTGACACTTTGGTGGCCGAACCCTCTCAGAACCTCCAGGAGATAGTTCATGGAGTTTGAAGTTTGGATGTCTGCCCTCTTGGGTTTCCAGACTTAGTCGGGGCCTATTACTCCTTTCTTCTTGTGGAATGAAAATTTCTACTGGGCACTGGTTCTGAAATTGTATTTTGAGAGTGTAAAATTAATTTTGACTTCACAGGTTTACCACTGAAAGGAGTTTGCTTTGATCAAATGAAATGTTGAACTGTTGGGTTCGTACTTGAACAAATTAAAGCTTTTGGGTCTATTGGAATAAGATGATTGTGTTTTATGTTTAACAAAGACATAAACTGTGGGGCCAGGTATGACATACTATGGTAGCATAAGTCATTATTATTGCTACCATAGTATTATTATTATTACCATTTCATTATTATTTTTTATAATTCATTATTATGAATCTTCTCAAAGATTCATGTTTCAGAATTTGGTCCCCAGTGTAGGCATTGGAAGGTGGTGAGACCTGCTGGGAGTCGATCATGGAGGCATTGCCCTCCATGTTACCTTATCTTAATGTTATCTTACAAGACCCAGTGAATTCTAGCTCTCATGAGAAGGGGTTTTTTCCTCCTGAGAGCGGATGTTATCAAAGTCTCTCTCTCTCTGCACATTCCCACGGTCCTCTCTACTTCATTGGTCATATTGTGCTATATCCAGCCTGATAACCAGCACCACGTCTTTAGACTTTTCAGCTAGCAGTACTATGAATGAAACAAATCTCTATTTCAGGTATTTCCATAAGCAACACAACAGTGTGTTGAGACATAATGTGCTATGGGCCAGCAGAGCACGTGGCAGTTACCATGACTGGATCCCACACGGCTCACTGCATGTTCTGGGTTCAAGTTCCTGACCAGGCAGCTGGAGAACACATTTCCCCCAAATCCCCAGAGGAAAATGGGGGAGAAAAGATTGTGGTGTGACCATCCCTCCTGGAGATTGCTTTCCCACTTTTCTTTCTGTCTCTGTCTCTGGTGAGCACGTGTGCCTTATAACCAAAAAAAAAAAAAAAAAAAAAAAAGTAAAAAAGAGATAAAAGGGATATCATTTTTACTCAGTAACACTCCCACTCCCATCATCTTATAAGCTTTTAATGTTCTCAAATTTGATGTAACATTCTCAGATATCTTTCTACTAAGGCTACTAACCTATGGCTGGCTTTCTTTCTTTCTTTCTTTCTTTCTTTCTTTCTTTCTTTCTTTTTTTTTTTTTTTTCTTCTTTTTCTTTCTTTCTTTCTTTGGGAGAGGTTTTTGTTATAGTGTGTGTGCACTCACCAGAAAGAGAAAGATAGAGAGACGGAAAGCGAGAAATCACCCCCAGAATGGCCACGCCACAATGCCTTCTCCTTCATTCTCTTGGGATCTTGGACAGGCATGCACACGCGCACAGCGTCAGTTTAAGCCACCAGGTCCAGGACTCGAACTGCGGTGGATTACATGGGAATCCAGCGACAAAGCCATTAAACCAACTGCTGGTCCTGTCTTCCTATTTTCTTGACTGAACTTTTATTTATTACTACTATGCTTAAGTACATTCTAACACCTAACTCAAATATTTGCAATGGATTGATGGTATACCTTTTTAATTTTTAAAAAAAAATTTGCCAGAGGGCATGTATGCTCACCAGGTGGGGGAGTGAAAAGTGTCCCCCCATGGATAATAATCTTGCTGCAACCCCTTTTTTTTCCATTTCTCCTTTCTCTCAGTTTTTAGGTCCGCAGGCACATGCACCCTGCGTTTTTCTCTAGCCACCAGGTCTGGGGCTCTAACCACACTATGTGAGATTCAGTCACCTTAACTACCATGACATGGGCTGGCCCTATGCTGTACCTTTTTAAAATAAGAATGAAGAGATCAGTAGGTGGCATAGTGGTTATAGCACTGGGTTCCCACATGGTCAACTGTGGTTTGAGTCCCAGACCCAGTGTCTTGAAACTCACAACACGGGAGTGTGAGTGTATGTCCAAAATCCCAAGAGGAGAATGGAGGAAAAGAGATTGTGTCGTGGCCATTCCCCCTAGGGGGTGATTTCTCACTTTCTCTCTGTCTGTCTCTGTGTCTCTGGCAAGTGCATGTGCCCTATAGCAAAAATTTATCTAAAAAAAAAAAAAGATAAAACTGAAGATAGTCACTGGGGATAATACATCACCTTGGTTTAATGAGAGACATTTACAACTTTCAGTCAAGTCATTTTATTAAAATATTATTCTATGACAATAACTGTAATGTTTTATGGTGATATGAACACCCGTTTTAATTTATAATTTAAAAGGTAAAAACAAAGTCAAATTTTTATGCCTGAGTTGGATCTCTTCCTTTTATTTCCATCCCTAATATTTTTAGTGTGTGACAAATGGCAGCATTATTCCAGCAAATATTAGTATTCTTATCAAGGCAGCAGTCTCACTGTCATAACTGTCTGATAGATATGAATTATTATAATGAATTCTTTATTGGCACATGCATTTGTCTTAATTGTATAGTTCAAAGAGTGCTATATAGATTCAAGGATAGTATAAGTATAAACAGAAAGATTAATACTTTATTTTTCAACATTCAAGTAGTTATACCTATAAAATCAACTAGCCCATACATTTCAAGAAGACCCAAATAGATTTTAAATACTCCTTTTTTTTTTTTTTTTTTTTTAATGATAGTGAGCACTTGCACATGCACCAGAGAAAGACTCTCAACAGGGTCACATTATACTGCTAGCTTTTTCCCCAACCCTCCAGTTCTTCAGGATCCTGGGCATCTGCACACACATCCAGTACATGTTCAAGTGGATCCAGAGACCCATACTCCTGGTCAACCATATAGTTCCCAGACTTGCAGAGCATTCGAATTACTGCTGCACCACAGTGGTTGGCCTTAGATACTTTCTTATTAACAAAATAAGAGTATCAGTTGAACAAGATTCAGGTTAATGGTATAAACTTTTAATGAAAAATTAAAGTATGAAGTAATGAGGACCAGCAAACAGCATAATGGTTATGTTGCTGGACTCCTACATAGTTGACCACAGTTTGAGTCCTAGACCCAGTGGTTTGAAACTCACACCAGGCATGTGTGCACGCATCCCAAAAATCCTGAGAGAAGAATGGAGCATGAGGAATTGTGGTATGGGCTTCCTACTGGGGATGGGTGATTTCTCACTTTCTGTCTCTCTCTCTCTCTGTCTCTCTGGTGATGCACACACACCCTATAGCAAAAATTTTTCTATGAAAACAATAAATAGATAAAAATAAAATAACATAATAAAGTATAAAGTAATGACTGGTACCCTAGAGATTTCAGTCTAGACTCAGTTCTTTGGGATTCCTTTTACAAGCATCATGCTATTAAGAACCTGGATATCATAAACACTTAGGTGAAATAAATACGTTGAAGAGAATGTGCATGGCACTTGAATTCAGGGTGTTCATCTCAAGGATATCATCTACTGAAACAATCTCTTCTCATTATCAACGTGATCAAGCCCCGGGGAAATGCAAATCTATATTCTCAGAGCCACTGAAAGCCCTAAAATACGAAAGTCTGTGGGCTGTGCTGCTTCCCAGGCTGAAATCAAACACTAATTATGAATGCGTAGAACTACAAAAGTGATTAGATAAGAGAAAAGAGATATTTATTATCAAACTTTTCTGTTTACAGGAATGAAGTTAGTTCTTTTAAAATTTTTATTTCTTTTTTATTGCCAAAGGGCATGTGCACTTGTTAGAAGGACAGAGAGAATGAGAGAGAGAGGAAGAGAGAGAAAGTACTACTCAGTGGAGCATGGTCATGCCACAATCCCTTTCCTGGATTTCTCAATCCTGTCAGGATTGGGGCATGAATGCACACACACAGAGCGTTTTTTTCAAGCCACTGGGACCAGGTTTAAACTGTAGTCAGTCATGTAGAATCCTGCTCTTAAACATTGCACTATGAGACTAGCCCAAGATTGAAATATGTTCTTGCAAAAACAATAACAAATATCACTTCTCAGGTTGAGCTTAATGTCCATTTTATTGCTCCCTTTTGTGCTCCAGATTGTCTAGAAGAATTCAGAATCATTTTCCTGAAATCACTGAGACACATATTATCCTATTTTATGTCATGTTATTTTGCAGATTATAATAGATATGTTGATCTCACTAAAACAGTCAAGAAACATAACTTTGTACCATAGTTATATAAAGGGATATAGAATAACTATAATTTTGAGTAGTTTCAATTTGATCTAAATATTTAATAATATTTATAATTATATTTTCAAAAATTTAACATTAAATATTCAATTTTAATTATTTTGATTATAAATTTAATTATAACTTTATTTTGCTTTGTAGTGTTTAACAATGGTTTAAAGAAAAAACATACAATTTTTTTTTGTTTTCAAATGTTAAATTTATATTCAATTTGTACATTTTAAACACAATTACATATTATTTGTGGGTGACTCTTCCAGATCATGATTGTTAATAGTGATTAAATAAATGTAAAAATTATAAATTTATATTTAAGGTTTTATACTTGATTTATATCTTCATTACATAGCCAAGTAACCGAGACAGTCTCAATGTTTCCTTCAGCTTGACTAAACTTCAATCAGGAATCTTCCTGACTCTAGGCCCCTGACTCCCTCTCACTCTGGAGATTTTATTTAAAATCCAAATCCAAATGACCTAACCACAGAATTTTCTCCCTTCCCATTTCTTGAGGTATTTAGATAACTTATAATTGTAAATTCTCTCCCTTTGAAATATGTCTTTTGCTTTCAGTTTATCGATTACTTCTGTGAGAGTAAGAGAGTGACAGAGAGCATATGCTAACAAATTATTAAATAAAATATTCCTTCTCTTGGGTTATCATTTTTAAATGATTTATGAGTCCCTGAACACTTTCCTAGAAGTTGTGGTCTCCTTGGGTTCTACCATAATGTACAAGGATAGACTTCAAATGATTGGGTAGAGATAATTTATCAATATCCACACGATACCTGATGACACTGTGGAAAGGATATTAATCTTATCCAAATCTTACATCCAGAGGGAGATGTCTATAAAACAAATTTTAAAAATTATGATTAAATTCAAGAATGATGACAACATCTTTAAATGCCTCTTATTTTCATTATTTTCCCATTAGTCAACCCCTGGAGTTACCTCTTTATCATAATCCAGAGTGAGTCACAGAAAAGGAGAAACATGTATGTGTTTTTTATCCTGTACTATGGTTCACTCAATTTCCATCATACTGTACAAACTCTCTGTGATAGTTTTGAAGCAGGCAAGGTTAAGGTTTAGCAGGATGGCAGCCATTTTGTAATTAATAAAGGTCTCTAATGAGATGACCAAACGCTGAGTCATAGGGAAATCCGTTTGAGGAATGGTCAGTTGAGAAACGAGGAGTGGATATTTGAAAGAATCAGGATAATTACTCAAGGGAAAGTGATTGACTCTGATTTATTGTAGTGAGGAATGATTTGTATGGGCTTGTATCTGGTACATATAAATAAGAACATGGGCTTTTTGAGACATTTGGTGGTAATGCTGTCTGTCTTGTTGTAACTGGTTACAGAAACAAACTTTCTTCTTCTCTAGCCTCTGACTACAAGAAAAAGTAGCTGAACTTAGTTAGCTGTTAACAGTTTGAATATGTCCCCCCAAAATTCATGTGTTAAATTTTTTAAAAATTATTTCATTTAACTTTATTTATTATTTTTTTTTTAGTATTTCCAGAGAGAGAGAGACACGGAAAGAGAGAGAAGGAGAGAGAAAGTGAGAAAGCAAACCTCCAGGTTTGGGAGTCAAACTGTGGTCAAGCATTTGGGAGTCCAGAGCTCTCAACCACCATGCCACCTGCTGGCCCCTTAAGTTTTTTAAAATATATTCAATCACTATATATTATTACAGTTTGCAAAGTAAATTTTCCCATCATGAATAAATTATGTATTAATCTAGTTAAAGATCATCATACACATTACCATCAACAGATAATTTTCCATTTTTGCATTCCTTAAATCTGTTAAATTTAGTGAAGCATTCTGAAGATATTAAGGGGCTGAAAATTTTATCTGACTATGAGATTAGAGTTGTGGTCTTTGAGAGGTGACAAGGATTGAATAAAGCCATCAGGATGGGGCCTCCCACCTGCATACTGGTGGGTTTATACAGAGTGAAAATAAGACAAGAGCAGATACAGGCACATGTGTGCATCTGCTCTTGGGCCACATGACCCACCAGCAAGACATCCTTGAGACGGCCTTGACCAGATGAAGCCCCTGGGCCCAAGACCTTCAAACCCAATAAAATAAACCTCTATTCTTATAAATTGCCCAGATGCAGGTATTTCTGTTTTTATCAACACAATGGATGACAACATCCCCTATGGAAAATACAAGACTTTTGTAGCATTAAGCATCTGTAACTTCTGGAGTTTGTACTGTTTGTATTCATAGCATGTGCCAAATAAAGTGGAAATTAATGCACATGTTCTGGTTTAATAATCTCAAATAAAAATCTATAATGACAAATACATGGATATGTGTGTAGGCACACTAATAATTTTGAAGAAAAGGATAAGTACACATTAAGTAGCTGTTACTCTGGCCAGATTGATCTATTTAGAAGGAAATATATATGGAAAACAGTGGTAGGATAGTGTGAGAATTAAGCACATTTAATCGAGAGTTTGCCTAGGTTATATGACTACTCCCTGCCTATTCCCTGATCTACAATATATGCCTTGGTAAAGTTTTTGTGAGAATAAAACAAGGTGTTACATAAAAAGCAGTAGGAAATGGCATGATGACACTATTATGAACATGTTATGGGTATTTAGTAATATTTTACTGTTAATGAAATTATGGCAGCCTATTCAAAACAGAAAATCATAAATAATTGTATCTATTATATATAATACCCTTTGTTGAATATACTCTTAATTGTGGTCTTTGATCTCAAAATGAAGCTATGAAAAAAATTACTTCCTATGCTTTTAATGCTGACTTTTCAATATAAGCATTTTTATTCATGACGCTTTTAATTGTTCTTCACTTCGTTTAAGTAAAGCTCAAAATAAAGTAAAATTCTTCCTAATGGTGTCATCTCACAAAAACGATTCTCCCATAAATAACTTAGGAACACATGCCACATTTTCACAAAGGAAAAGGTGTTAAGGAGAATAGAAAATGTATGTGATTTACTGAAGCTGAAAACCCCCTTAATTTCATGACCATTTGAGCATGAAAATTGCTTAAAAATATTTATGGTTTCAAATAAATAGATTGCACTCAGGGATGTAAATTGAGGCCCAGGGGACCTTAAAACTTATGGAAGTTTATAACTTACAAACTCTGAAATAGAATTTAAAAATAGACTCTCTGTAAATATTAGTTCCTAAAATACACTTCAAAAAGCAAGAAACTGTGTTCCATGGAGATTCACCTACATTTGCGGGGCTGCACGAGACCCACCCTTGGTCCAGCCCTGAGTGCAGTCTACGTTTCCTATTGTTGGGAACTTTATGATCTGATAATTGGAAAAAAAATCATGTTTATCATAAAAAATAATTAGAATAATAATAATAATGATTGGGGGAAACATAGGAAAGATATTGAATGTTGAAGCGGGGAGATTAATGTCTCTGTACTGACTGACATGCATGGCATTCCCTTTTGAAAAAGCAATGTAATACACTGTAAAGTTATATGCAATTCAATGTAATAAAAAAGATAGATAAAAAAAAAAAAAAAAAAAAGCAATGTAGAGGGATCGGCAGGTGGCATGGTGATTAGGGATGCTGGACTCCCACATGGCCGACCGTGGTTTGAGTATCAGACCTGGAAGCTTGCTTTCTCACTTTCCTCTTCTCTCTCTATGTCCCTCTCTGATCAAATAAGTAAATAAAGTTAAACAAAATAATTATAAAAAATGTAGAAATCTGGGAATGACCATTTTGAAAAATCATATGTAGTCTTTAAAGAACTACCTTACAGTCATGTTTATATTTAGGATGATTTAAATTCATTATGAAAGACTCATTCTTCATGTCACTGGCACTTAAAACATATACATACATGTTTTCACACATGAAATCCAAAGGTAGGAATATTAAGAGTAAAGAAAATATAAAATCAAGATACTTTTGACTTTTTCCCTCACTATAAAGATAGCCACTGGAAAGTGAGAATATGCATCATCATCTCCACTGATAAGTACCTGAAAGAATGGTGTCACTACTAAGCAAACAAAAAAAAGCATCTAAGTCTCAAAAAGAAGATAGTTTGAAGACAATCTCATAGACTTTTTCCAAATAAACTCTAAATAGTAAGGAGCAAAATATACATACACAAAATTCATCAGATGTTAAGTGTTAGGTGTAGATTAGAATACCAGGCACACAAAGGGTTAAGGAAGGCCCATGCTCCTACTTACTTCGTACCATTCATCAAACTCAAAATAACTACCTGAATCAAGAGACTTGCAAACAAAAAATGGGAAAACAAAGATAAAAGAGTAATAAGTTGGAGGAGACCTTGGGGCACATACATTGAATAAATAAAGGGTCTAAAACACTATAAAAAGGGCACCCTGAGAACGAGATAGTGACTGCTTGCTTCCCTTGGCACTGGCCTGTTCTGTCTGTGAAAAATCTGTCTCTTTCCCTCTCCCCCCTCCCCTTTCAATAAATCTTGACTCAGCAGTCTGTTTCCTGGTCCTTCAATTCTTTCCTGGTTCCTTAGTTCCTTTCTTGGCTGCTGCATTCTCAATTTCCTTGAATCCCAGATTCCTGTGACTCTTTCCTTCCCGTAAGTGAGACAGTAAAGATAATGACTGGATTGAAACACATATTCTCCCATATGCGAGGTTAAAACTCTGGAAAATTATTTCCCCCTGGTGTGTAGAGCTTCACAGTTCTGCATTTATTTTAAAATATTTACTTTTCTCCTCTTCCTGCCAAAGACACAAGGAGAGTTTTCCCAAAGTTTCACAGCAAATAAATAAATAAATAATAAATGTAAGGTTGCATGGAGGCAAAATTCACAAAAGTAAATGGAATCCCTAGGAATAAGTTCCCCTCAAATTTCTCACTTTCAAGCTAGTCTAAAATAAGCCTGTGATAATTTCAAATTTACCATGTAAGTGCTTCTTTTGTATTCTTCTCCACTGACATGAGAAGTAGGGGTGATCAGCCCTAGACCAGTGCTGAATCTGATGCTGCAAGTAGATCAGGTTCTTGTCTCACAGTCATGAAGAGTTAGAGATGTGGACCCAGGGAAGGGATAGTAAAGCAGAGTTTATTAAGAGAAGGAAGGAAGAACAGAGCTCTGAAGTAGAGAGAACAATCTTAGAAAATGGGTAGCCCAGAAAGAACTAAGGTGGGTTTTTTTCTCAGGAAGGGCTTTGTATGGGTTTGTTCTCAGGATGGGCTTCTACCTTTATTCACCTTGTGGTGAGGGTCACATGCTAGATGGGTCAAGTTATTTTTCCTAATTTTGGAGTAGGTATGAAGGTCATGAGACTCTCTTTGCCTACAAGCTTTAAAAACCATTATTTTATCCTCTTCTCAGAATCCTAGGATGAGAATGAAGGAGAGTGGATTGCAGGATGGCCATCTTGTCTGGGGAATGATTTCTTGTTTTCCCTTTCACTGTCTCTCTCCAGAAAGTACATGTGCCCTATGGCACCATCCCACATGGGGAGTGTTTTTTCACTTTCCTTCTCTTTCTTTTGGTTTCCCTCTGGTGAGTGTGTGTATCCTCTAGCAAATTTTTAAAAAAATCATAATTAAATAAATAAATATTAATAAGACTATAATGATAGAAATAATAAATAAATTTAGAAGTTCAGGGAAAATAACAGAGATATTCTACAGAAGAATTCTGAATAATAATTATTGAAGAAATGAGGAAAATAGAATTTCACTACTAGAACACCAGTATAATAATTGCTGCAGGCAAGAATCACTCAAAACTTTTTTATCTTGAGGAGAGTTATTTACATGTCTTCAAATGATCATTTCTAACTTATTAATTAATTTATGTGGTGGTTTTACAATGTGATCACAAATTCTTTGATAATCTATCCTCTTGAAGATAGAAATTAGTTTTCATACTCTTGAATATGGGCTAGATTTAGTGACTCACTTCTTAGGAACAGAGGTTCAAAAGAAAAACAATAGTAACTTACAATGAAGAAATCTGGCAGATATTACCTTAACCTAGTGCCCGAGCTTACCTTTTCCAGTACTGAAGGTGATATTATGCAACATCTAATATACCATGTGATAGACACTTTATTTGCATGACATTACTCCTCAAAATCTGTAAGTCCAGTCTTACCATGACAAAATATCAACCAAACTCAAACAGAGGGATGTTCAATAACATATGTGACCAGCAGTGTTCAGTTTTGATAGACAAGATTGAGAAATTTTCATAGATAAGACATTAAGGAGATATGATAATTAAGAACATTATGATGTCCTAGATTAGATCATGGACCCAGAGAAGGACATTAGTCAGAAAACTGGGGACATCTGAATATAGTCTGTAGTCTTATTAATAGTACTGTGTCATTGTTAATTTGTTAGTTTTGATATGAGATATACGGCTACATAAAAAGTTAACCTCAGGGAAAACTGAGTGAAAGGTATATTGCACTGTCTTTGCAATTATTCTTTAAATCAAATGTTATTTTAAAATAAAAAGTTTAAAAATGAAAACAAATCCTCTCACCTCCTAGGAAATTAAATAGATCCCTTTCTTGTCACCCCTATTTATACCCTATTTTTTGTTGCTTTTTTTTTCTTCTCACCCCTATTTATAGCCAGATAATACTTTATTAGTTAACTCCCACTCTGATGTTTACTAAATCACCTACTTCAAATGCATTTGTTTATAAAATGTGTGATGTCTTTATAGGAAAAGATTTTGCTCCTTCTTTCTCTCTCTCGCCATTTTTTTAGCATAACTAAATTTGAATTCTGGAAAAATTAATTTGGGCGAAGAGCAGAATGCGCTTTCTTTCTGTGCATGAAAGAAAGCAAAATCAGCTACGGAATATGCACACTGATTTGCTTGGGTGTGTGGTACTCTCATGCATGCTGTGAAATTACTTGAATTACTTCATAATTTCATCTATTATTATCCAATAGGGAATATGCGAATCTAGAATAAAACAACTCTGCATGCAATTTACACGGGGACATGCAGGTGTTACAGAATGTTTTCAAAGTAATTTCAGTAACATCTACTGACTATTTTATATTAATCTGTTATGGCAATGGGTAAGATTATAAACATTTCCTGTTTAATAGAGTAAACTTGTAAACTTGTCTATACAATAATCATACCAGCAACTGGAAGGGTATAATATTAGTGTGACAAATACTATATACCTTAGCATATAATGAAAAAGATTGAAAACGTTTTTTCTATTTAATCTGTGAGAAAAATTCACTCATAAGTGAGTACTCTTGGGCATTAAATGAAGATAAATACTTTCCTAGGTAGTATTTTCTGCTTCTGACATTCAGTATACCTAAGAAAGTAAATCATATGCTCAAGAATGCACAACTCTGTATTTGCACATAGGTTGTTTTTTTTTTGTTGTTGTTAAGAGATTTTTGCTAGAGGACGTGTGGACTCTCCAGAGAGAGACAGAGAGATAGAAAGTGAGAAATCACCCTCCTGGGGGTGATGACCATGCTCCAATCCCTTCTCCTCCATTTTCCTCCTGGGATCTTGGGCACACATGCAGAGGACCTGGAATGAGTTTGAAGACACTAAGTCTAAAACTGGAACCGTGGTCAACCACATACGAGTCCAGAGATGTAACCATTATGCCATCTGCTGGTCCCTGTATATGCACATAGTTTTATCTGCTGAGAGTGTGATAAAATAGTGTTACCTATATTTCCACTTGAATAACTTCAGAACAAGGAAAAGGGATGAGAGTTCCCTTGGTAAATGTTAAAATAAATCAGTCAGAAAAACATTTTTTGAAGGACTGGGCATTGGCCCAGTGGTAAAACATGGTGTTCTGCAAGGCAGTGCTACATGAGAAGGTTCCTGGTTCAATTCCAGAGACTTCCCAAAGTACACTAGGCCATAATCCAAGACTGGCTAAAGGCTGGGGGTGAACCGTGACCTCAGAACCCTGTGAGGAGAGCTATCTCTCTCTGTCTACCTTGTTCATGAAAGAAATAGTAAATTATTATTATTTTAGAAAAAACACTTGAAAAATAAAACAACTTTTGTACTAAAAAAGTAAAAGAAAAAAGTATAAACCGCTTTCCAGTAGTGTAATGGAATATTGTGAAAATTATCTGAACAAGAAAGGTTATCCTTTGGGACTAGAAGGTAGCATAATGGCTATGTCGCTGGACTCCCACGTAGTCAACCGCAATTTGAGTCCCGGACCCGGTGGCTTAAATTCACACCAGGCATATGTGTGTGCAAGCTGAAGATCCCGAGAGGAGAAAGGAGGAAAAGGGATTGCGGTGTGGCCATCCCCGCTGGGGGTTATTTCTCACTTTCTGTCTCTCGATCTCTCTCTGTCTTTCTGGCGAGCGCATGTGCCCTATAGCAAAACCTCTCCAAAAAAAAAAAAAAAAAAAAAAAAAAAAAAGAAAGGTTATCCTTTGGAATGGAGAATACTTGATAGGATTTGTTTACTTGTAATATTAGGTCACTGGGAAAGCATGATGCATTTTTCTATGTTTTTCTATGCTAAAACGCATCATGACTTTCCCAAAGACCCAATAGGACATGACAGAGAAGCAGAGAGAGAAACATAACCATCCCTTGGGAGACTCACTTCTTTTAATACATTTAGTAGTAGAATTACAGGCATGTGTCACCAACGATGGTATACGTTCTTATAACTGTGTTCTTAGCTGATTTCATCATTGTGCAAACATCATAGAGTGTATTTACACAAATCTATATACCTTACTACACACCTCTAGGCCTAATTTTGATGTGGTCTATTCGATATAGTCTCTATTTTCTTAAAGTTTATTTCTTTCTTCAGCAAGGAAAAGAAAGCCAGGATTTTCAGGTCTTGACACTGTGATTTATTCCCAGTCTTTAGCCAACTCCAGATTATGGGCAGGTGTATGCATAACATTCTCAGGGAGGTCTCTGGACTCAAGCCAAGAACCTTCCTATGTGAGATTACCATACAGAGCATTGCATTTATCATTCTTCCACCATCTAAGCCTCTATGCTAACCTGAGGAGACCACTGCCATATATGCTATCTATCATTAACATGCAATACTTAACTGTATCTCCAAACAGCTGCAAGAGACTGACTATGACCAACAGTGGGAGTCAGAGAAATTAGCATTTATTGGAAACCATGCATGTTCTGTATTTATGCTGCTTTGTCACAACCAAACCCATTACTGAAATATTGGTTTCTTGCTAGGGGAGAGGTATGAAATTTAACAGGTGTAGTTCTCAGATACTTTAGGGTTTTTTTTAGTTTATTTATTCATTCAAAATATTATCATCTCTAACATTCATAAACTACTGTGTTAGTCATAGAAAATTCAATGGTGCCCAAATCAGGAATGATTTAGAATGTAAAACTGTCAGTCTGGTGACAACAAAGACGGAAAGGAAATGAAAGGCGAATTGTGCATTTATAAAATTATTACAGTTTTGAGAGAGACAAGTAGGTTAAAGGCTCTAACACTGAAGAGGTTAAGCTGGAAAGCCCTCTCTGTGAGGTGTTAATTAAACTAAGCCAAGAGTAAAAAAGACCCAAAATGCAAAGACTTCTCTAGACAGAGACAATGGCATGTGCCAAACTCTTGCAGTGAAGAGCGCCTAGAGAATTTCAGAATAAAAGATGATGTATATTAGTTGTAGTGGGCAAGGGGAGAGTGTTGGGAAAGAAGTCCATGAATAAACTGATTAAATTATTTTTAATTCAATGAATAATTATTACAAGGCTAATTATGGGGAAAAAAAAGATTTTCCACTAACGCTTTTGAAATACACAATGGTGAGAAAGAGGTGATTGCACCATCACACAGACAAAAGTAAATACAAGGTCCATGTCACGTGCTAGGAAGGAAAGGTATTTTAATAAGAGTATTCGACTTATTCAGAGAGGATTAAAGGAGCCCCTGGGAAGGTGGAAATCATCCTGAGATTTTAATAATGAATACGAGTTAGCTTGACCAAATGAGAACAAAAGCATTCTTCAAGAATAAAAGAGCTGTAGCATGACCATTTGGGAAAAAGTATAATAAGCCCAAGAAAAATAGGTTGATATGACTAGAAAGAGTAGAGTCGGGGGCGGGGGTTGTGACAGGGCTTTAGAGAAGGTTGGGCTAGACTGTCATTGCCTCTTAGATCCTGCCAAAGAGTTACATCCTTTGCATAGGAGTGATGCGTCCTCTCTGAACAGGAGAGACTCACATGTCCTGATTCAAGTTTAATGAAGTTCATGTGCAGTACAGAGAAGAAATAAGAGAGGAAAGGGCTCCAGCAGGGTGCTGGTGGACCATCAGGCAGCCATTGTCTCTTCCCTTCCACAAAATGATGATGAACTGCAAGGGATGGACTTGGGAAAAGGTGGTAAGTTTCAAAGTCAATATCTCTGAGGGTGGAAAAGGTCAGCATAAAAGGTGACATTAATTATTCTATCTTAACTTGGTGAATGACAGCAGCATGCCCTGAGATAGAAAAGACAGCGTGCAAGCATTACGTCTGAAAGGGAAATTGAAAGTTCTGTTTTGAGTTTCCCATATGAAATACAACTGGAAAATTCTCGGCTTACTACCTCATCTTTTCTGTCTCTGCTCAGATGCCACCTGTTGAGATAGTCTTTTCCTGATGAGTATCTATAATTACTATTGTAGCCAGTAGTTTAATCACTCCAACTAATTCATTTTCTATGACTACGACTTTATGTAATGAGTTTCTTTCTTTCTTTCTCTTTTTAATTTGCTATAGGGTATGTGTACTCACCAGAGATAGACACAGAGAATGAGAGAGAGAATGCACCCCTCTGGAGGGATGACCACACTGCCTTCTTTTTACTCAATTCTCTTTTTAGAGTTTTGGGCATGCACGTACATGTGCCTAGCATGTTTATCAAGCTGACAGGTCTGGAACTCAAATCACACATTATGGAATCCAGCCACTGTAACTACTATGCCACTGACTGGCCCCACATAAATTTCTTTCTCTATTACCAGGTTTCTTCAGTAGTGTTTAGGCTCCATCTAGTCAGGGACATTATTTTATTTATTTACTATTTATTTATTTATTTATTTATTTATTTATTGTTATTATATTGAACTTGCCTCCTAGTGTAGTGGTTAAGTTGTATAATTAAAAAGCTGGGTCCCACATGGTTGATTGCAGTTTGATTCCAGACCTGGCAACTTGGTAAGTACTAGTACATGCTATCACTGAATACACATAATATAAATATAAATATAAAATACCTAGTAGTAGAGTGATGGCTACATGGTAAGTAATAAAATTATATGAATGAATAAATAGATTAATTGATAAATTAATGGCAAGTAAGGGCAATTGGATACATAAATCTGCCATATAGAGAAAGAGGAGGAAAACAATCAACAGAACTACACTAACAGAACAGGTATTACCTGTGTCTGGGCATTGCTTACATAAAGAGCATAAAGGACAGGCAGGTTTTTTCGGTACCTACAAACTAATTTCCCATGAAATACTGTCTTAGTCCAATTGAAATGACACTAACATTTCTATAATCTTGGTAAATATATTTTAGGTCTCAGACTCTACTAAGCTAAATGACTTTCTAGAACTTCAGATGTTTGGTTTCTATTTAGGGAAGATATAACAGTATAAATATCCTAAAAATGGAAAAATAATATGTGATACAGATACAATACCAAAATTTTATACAATAAACAATAAAATGATAATATGGTACATATACATACGTCTAAAATTAAGTTCTTTGATTATCACTACATGTATTTTATCAGTGGTAATGAAATTAAACAGAATTTTAAGCCATCTTCAGAATTTGAAGGATTGTGTAACTGATTCAGATCCTGCACATCTATTGGACCACATACCCTAGGCCAATTTTTCTTGCAGTTAGATCTTTGGTAAATAAGAGTTACGACACAATGTCATAAGCACCATAGCTGAGGTATACTATTAACAGAGAACCTCACAGGAAACAAGAAAAGAGACCACACTTGGGCCTACCTGGCCGACAGCAGGAGAATTCACATGAGCAGAATGCTGGGAGATCAATAGGAAACTACTGAAATTGGAGCACAGGAAGGGAGAACAAAAAGAAATAGAGAAGACCTTTAGAAAATTCGTGGAGGCATGAAACACATACAGTCAGAATGCCCTCCCGTATTTACCTCAGTCTAAGTACCTCTGGAGAAAGGGCTGGAGACGAGGCTGAGCAAACAGAAAGGAACTGTGTGGGGAGGGACTGGCACAGTCTGCGGAGTACCATGGACTTTATGAAATATAGTGCCATTTCAGGTTTTTAAATGGCCTGACAGCATTTGTATTTTGGAAAGGTCACCTCTAATTTGATTTGAAGGAAGCTTTCTAGATGAGCAAAGAAAGATACTATTTAAAAACTCTCTTTAAATATTGCCACTGAAGCACTCCTAATGGCAGAGAAAAGTGAATCAGACCCGAGGGATGTGGTAGGGGAGTCAAGACGTGCTCACTGGTTGTAAGGAAGAATCGGAAGTTCAACTCTAAGGAGTAAATTTATGTAAACAGGCCAATCTAGTCTGTAAGAATTGTACCTGTTATTATTCACAATTTATAACGTTTCATTCTCTACTATAAACATTTTTTCTGAGGAAAATAGAAATCCTTGGTGGGGGGATGCCTCAGTTTCCCACCTGGCTTCCAGAATGAAACCAGTGGATGAAACATAACCCAGTTTAAAAGCAGGAACACAAACACACCTTTACAAACACAATCCAGGTATGCTATGCAGAAAAGTTGTACCGGAGCAGATGTAGACAAGTGAAATAAAATAACTCAAAACAAAGGAAAAACAACAAAATTTCAGATGCTTCTGCCACCAGATTGGCATATGAACATTGTACAAAAACATGATACCCGGTTTGAAAACCATATCAATAAATTCATATGCTATATGTGGGAAAATTACATTATATAGATACCTTGATTAACATCTTTAATTTGCATAAAGACATTTTAAAAAGCTCACATGCGAAACAATCTCTCTGATGAATGTGTACTATACTATGAAATTTCCTTGAAATTTTTATTTAATTTACATTAGAAGTAATTTAAAAATTTAACTCTGAGGAGGAGGATGCAATTCCAGCCTAATGTCTCCACTGCCATTTTTATTCTAAACATAAGAGTAAGAGGTGCTTCTCCAAAATCCTTGTTATACTTTATTATGGTGATTACATATCTCTTTCTTAAGAAACAGAACATATATTTAAATTTGGTGATAAATGTAAAGTTTCTACATCTGTTTTTCTCATATTCTTTTAAACTACTAGCAATTGTGAGATCCTTCATGATATTTCATCTGTATCTACAGACTGTCTGATGTCTAAGGTCCGTAGTCTGAAATCTTGCAATGGTAGGTTGTATATATGTATGTCTTTAGTTGCCAGACCAACTTGCTCACCAGAGAGAAGAGAAAACAAGTGAGCAGGAAAACACCTCAATGGGGTACCTTCACACCACAACCCCTTCTTTTCCAGTTCTCCATCCTATGCATATTTGGGAGACACATATACATTTACCCAGCCTTTTATCCAAGCTGCCAGGGTCAGAATTTGAGCCAAAGTCGGCCATGTGATGTCTGCTCCTGTAACCACCAGGCTACAAGTCTGCCTTCCGTGTATCTAGTTAATAAATTAAAATACATTTGAATAAGTATGTGCTGGGATGAATTAGAAAGTCTTAATATAAGGTAGCAAGAATGAATATAATCAAGTATAAATTGATGCCATCTCTGTCATCAGAATTGTTCTTCTGACTTGGGGTCTGCCATGATGCCTGTCTTCTGTTTACCAAATGCTCTACACCTCAGGTGTTTTATGCTCAGATGTGTGACGCAAGTTCTTGTGTGATAGGTTTACAAGACCTGCTGCAAAGTTACACTGAACCAACACTGAAGTACTACAGAAAGTCCTTTCATCCCAACTGATTTATTTTTGTTTGATTTAGCTTCCTATAGGGTGCATGTGCTTGCTGGATACAGAGAAAGGGAGGAGAAAAGTGAGAAGTCACATCCCTTCACACTCCCCCAGTGTGAGAAGTCACACTGCAATCCCTTCCCTTCTATCCTCTTCTGGGGATTTTGGACATGCACGAACACATGCCCAGTGTACTTTTCAAGCTGCCGGGTCCCTGACTCAAACATTGCAGTTAGCCATGTGGGATTCAACTGCCTTAACCTTCGCACCACCTGCTGGCTTCTACAGCTTTTGTTTATTTTGGTTTGTTTGTTTTATTGTATTTTATTCACAATCACAGACCCTATGATTAGCATAGTGGTTGATACAGAGCAACCAATGAGTGTATAATTTTTTTAAAAAAATATGTGTATAAATGACTGATAGAAGAAAATTATAGTGAATTAATACAAGATAAGATAAATAAAGCAAAAAAATGTTTTTTATGTATACTTTAGTAGAATGTGACCAAAGCTAGATTTTCCAAAGCTCAAGATTTATAATATTATGTTTTTATATTATTTGGTTTCTAATTTTACCCCTAAATAGAATGTATCTGGGAATACAACTCCATATTATTTTTTTCCACTTCCAGTCAAAGTGTAAGCTTCTTAAAATGGGGTCCTGTTTGATTTTATATTTTAATTTCACTTGAAGCCATACAGATATCAATATTCATTGAAGATTTTCAAAGAATGTTTATTTATAAAGGAAATTCATTGTGTTTTGAATTGAAGAATTAAATGGATATAATTTGTCTTATTAAAGTACTCAAAGTACTATGGGGGCCAGCAGATGGTGTAATGGTTACATCACCGGATTCTGTGTAGTCAAACATGGTTCAAATCTCGGACCTGGTGGTTCAAAACTTATTGCAAGCATGTGTGTGTGTGCATGTCCAAGATCCCAAGAGGAGAATGGAGGAGAAGGGATTGCTGTGTGGCCATCCCCTTGAGGGGTGATTTCTCACTTCCTGTCTCTCTGGAGAGTGCACACACCTTATAACAAAAAAATCTCCCTTAAAAATAATACTATTGGTTTTTTTTTTCTGTTTATAGATATAGTTTTTACTAGTTTTGACCAAATTTTTCTGTATTTTACATTTATTTCATAAATCACACTAATTGACATTTTCATAGTTCCATAGGATCCATACTTCTCCATCCTATCTGCCTTCTTGTTTTAACAAAAACAGTCACCATTCTGGAGGGTACATGGTATATCCTTAATTAACATCTGCAATTCAAAATTACTTAGTTATTAACAACAAGATTTTCTAATAGGGTTAATATTGTCACCATTCTCTGACTAGCAGCTCAATATTAGTTCTCATCACTTAATCAAATATGCGTCCAAACAACATATTTTGGCATTATAAATGAGAAACAGAATCTCCCTGTCCCTGTTATTGCTGTCTTTACAGCATACATATTTAAGAGATAAAAGAAATAGTAACTATTAATAAAAATGGATACCTAAATCTTCCACTGCCTCCAAAATTTTCTCTCAGAAAAGATGACTACCTGCTCATATATTCTGAAATGATGGCACCAAGTTTTACTGTATCGTTTATACACAATCTAAGTATCCTTTGGTTCCACATTGCACACTAGTCTAAACAATCAAATTCACAAAACTGAGTTTCTCTTCAGTAACTTGTTGGGTGATCTTGTGGAAAAATGAACCTCCAATCTTGACCTAAAGAGCACCAGATTATACTCCGAGGAGGCAAAGAACCTGGCCACCACTCCACATTCTCACCTCAGTGCCTCCTACACGTTTACTTTGGATAGAGCTTGTGCATTGGCCACACTGAACTTCCTATGGAAATAATTGGCTATTATAAAAGGAAACACTGACTGACATGTTTCTTATACTTTCAAGAAGCTATTTGTAAACTTATCTTGGAGTTTGACAAGTCCCTAAATAATAACAGATCAGTTTGTTGTCAAGTCTTTATTTTTAGACATATTAATGGAGTAAAATACACTAGCAGAAATAAAAGTTTTTACTCATAGTTCTGTGATTCATCTCTGCCATAGGAACTGAAATAGAAATGGCAATGAAAAGCACAGACTTCCCTAGTAGAGAAGCAATAAAAAGAAACTGACATAAAATTACTATGCCTCTTAAGATCTATAGCCGCAGTTTAAGGCAGTATAAAGAGTGAGTCTGATACTTTAGATATTAACATTTTTTTAAATGTCTTCATAATGGTATAGCCAAACACAAGGAGGGAAAATGAAATAACAATGAGACAACAGTGAAAGAAGAAAAATTATTTCCTTCACTTGACTGTTTTTCCTTCATTTGATGTTTTTCAACAAATGATAAAATCAAAGTGTATATCTATCAAGTTTTATAGACTCAATTTTTAGTAAAATATTTATCCCAATGTCTCAAAAGAGAAGTAAGAGTTTGGGACTTCTGAGTAAATTTGAATCGAGAAGCTAAATAATCCATCTAGGTACAACAATTTGATTTAAAAAAATTTCACTCAAAGCTGGCCTTATTCTATAAACAGTCAAACAAATGAACCAAACACTAAATAATCTTTTTAAAGTACTAAGGTTAGGAGACTTATATCTTTTCTAGAAATATGCTGGAAATAGAAGCCACAAAGTATGGACCTGGATCAGAGGTGATCTTTATTTAAACTGACATTGACGGTGTCAAATTCAGTACAGAGTTCAGCAGCCTGTTTGCAAGAACAAAGCAACTATATTCAAAGCCTTCCTCATGGCAAAGGGTGTAATAGCCTTTCACACTTTGTTTCAGTTTATTTTTCTATCATTGGGTTAACTATTAGAAAAATGAAATATAACTAAAAACTACTGATTTAATCTTCTGGTCATTAGGCAAATATTCATTGAGAGTGCCTATAGTTTTCAATATTGTTCAAATCACGAATCACAAGATGCCTGTCTTTTGGCAGCCTTCATGACTGTGATAAGATGTGATTGAGAGAATCTACTTAACACAACACCAAGAAAGTGGTCATTGTAATAGAGAGCTCCTATGATACAGATCATGGTGATTCATGTTATTATTTCAGTGAATAGGGGTATAATTCAAGTTTTTGTTACGTTGATGATGAGTGGTTCAATATAATACATCAGAAGAGAAAGTGATGGACACTTGATAGCTGATAATAATCTCCTTTCTCATGCTTTCTTACATAATGACTTTACTGATGAATGAAATGTGGTCCGAATCATACTACTAATTGGCCACCATCAGGTCACCAAAAATATATTTAACCATTTTATTTATACAAGTCTGGAAGTTAAGTAAATTTTCTGGAAGTCTATTGTTCTTAATTTACAAAAAGTTTTCAGAATCATAAAGTTTCAGTCACGTCTTTTAACTAGGCTGGTATAATGAATGTACACAACAGTCTCGATGCAGTGCTTTCTATTGACTATTCTAATGGCTAAAGGATACACTTTGAAAGCTACAAAAGACATTTTATTCATTGAATCTCAGAAGCTAGCTAAATTTTAAAGAATTATTTAAACTTTTTTGAAATTATGTCTTGGAGTCAAAAAAGCACTGCTGAAGAGAAGCTGGATTTCACATGGCAACCCTGGTTTGAATCTCAGGTCCAGTCAGCCTACAACAGACCAGGCACATGCTCTAGCACCTAAGATCCAAGATTTAACAGGCAGGAGGACAGGAGGAAGGACCAGAACCTGTGGAGGATGCACATCTCTCTCTCTCTGTTTCTCTCTCTCTCTCTCTGTCTCTCTCCATCCCTCTCTTGCGTGCATGTGTGCTTTCCTATGAACAAAGAGGGAAAAATAAAGTACAATGAAAAAATAATTCTATCTCAATGACAAAGAGAATACTTGTTTGTTATTAAAATTCTAAATTCTTGTTGAGTGGATTCTACTAAACTTCTTTTCCTCTTTCATTAAGTCCATTTTATCATTTATTCCTATCAACCCTTAAGTTTCTGTATTAATATGCCATTGTGTTTATATGTATTACTTCTCTTTGACTGCATAAATTAGCATAGACTTAGTGGTTTCAAACAACACAAATGTATTAGCTTATAATACAGTGGTTAAAAAATCAGACTTGGACCCATTGTGTTAAAATTAAGGTATCAAGGGTCTGGAAGGTGGCTAAGGGCACTGGACTCCCATGTAGCCAACCATGGTTGGAGTCCCAGACCTAGTGGCTTTCTCACATTTTCTCTCTCTCTCTCTCCTTCTCTCCCTCACTGGTCGAATTAAAATAAATAAGTAAATAAACTAATAAATTTTAGAAAAAAGAAGTTCTTAAAAAATAAGAAAAATAAAATCAAGGTATCAGAAGGGCTAAATTCCTTTGGGGTCTTTAGGGAAGAAGTATTTTCCTGTCTTGCCTAGCTTCCAGAAGTCACTCATGTTCCTGGTCTTCTGGCTCATTCCTCCATCTTCAAAGCCAACAATGTTGGATTGAATCCTCAGAATATCATCTCTCTGGTTCCCTGCTTTTAAGAATCCATTTCTTTATATTGGATTTTTCTGAGTAATTTGGGATAATCTCACTGTTTCAAAATCTAACTTAATCATATTTTCCATATAAGAAAACAGATTTACAGGTTCTGAAGTTTAGGATGTGGATATCTTTAGGGGCTGTCACTCTCCTGAAACAGTGTATGGAATAAATAAGCATAATAAGAGATAAAAATAAATAAATAAATAAATAAACATATGTGAGGTGTCTAGGTGGTGGTTCAGCAGGAGTATCACTGGATCCACATAGAAATAGCACTGGGTTTGTATCCTGGAACCTCTCTGGGCACACAGGGGGCACATACATGTGCCTATGCCTGTGATATTAGTTGACTGAGAAAGGATGCATTTTGATGAGAAGACCCTGTCGTGAGTGTCTGTCTGTGTCACTCTTTCTGTCTTGGATGAAAAAAAAGTTTAAAAGACACATGTGATTAAAAGATGATTTTAGAAGAGAATATTTTATGTTATTTAAATAGCATAGCATAAAATTTAAAACAAATATTTTCTTTGCTAAAAGTTTAACTCAGTGTGCTCAAAATTTATCTTTTTCTTTAATATAGGTCACCTTCTTTCTTATCATTATCATTGTTTTATTATTTAACCATCTCCATTTCTCTTGTTCATAGCTAGGGATACTTGGATTAAAAAAATGTGTGTATACTACACTTTGTGAATGTGTTTTGTAGGAGATGTGTGTTTTATTCATTGACATGGGACCATATCATCGTTTTTCCTCTTCTCTGCATTCTTCCAATATCTCTTCCTTCAAAGCATTGTCTCCTATTTGGGCATCTTCTTAATTCTTAATACTCAGGACATTCAACCACCTTGGCTCTACTCTGGGATGAGTGACAATCCTAAACATGGCTGTCTCCTGGATTTTATTGCAACTACACATTCTTCATTTTCAAAAAAATCCTGACAGCAAATCGAGTATGTTCAAATTCCCTAAGAGGAAAATCATTTTATTTCTTTTTCTGCTTCTTCTTCCTTTTTTTACTATTTTATATTTTCCATGTTTCTGCCCAACACTACTCTATCTTTAGCTCCCTGTTTCCTTCTCATGTACTTTGCTCACACCTGCTATTCTCTATCATGCCTCTTGCTACTAAAGACACAGACCATCCTTCATATATTACATTGATTACATTTTTTACACTAAAAATAAACTCTTTTTGGTGTAAGAATCATCATAGTTTCTCACCTTTGGATTGGTTATCTGCTATTCTCTAGATTGAACTTTATCGTCTCCTTTAGTATCAGTGCATTTTAGACATCAGGGACTCTTACTGTTTTTAAGTAAGCTGATTATTTATTTTGAGAGAGATTTTTGCTATAGGGTTCATGCACTCACTGGAGAAAGATAGAGAGACAGAGAAACGGAAAGAAAATATCACCCCCCCCCCCCCCCCCCCGCCTGCCTGGAAGACCACACCACAATCACTTCCCTCCATTCTGCTTTTGGGATTTTGGGCACAATCGCACATGTACCTGGCATGAGTTTTAGACTGCCATATCCAGCAACATATTCATTCTGTCATCTTGTCTCAGTAGGCTGATTCTTAATAAGCTCTAGTTCTGTAGTTCAGGTGAATCTATGTAAGTTTCACTTTGTTACTAGTCTGTTTATAAAAATAATAGTATTTTTCTTTCCCCAATACCATTTATCCACTGAGTTCCATTTCTACTTCTTGAGTCTCCATCTGAGCCTGACTTAAACCCTTAGATTAGTATCTGTTACTTCTTCCCGTAAACTCCTCAAACACCAGTATACTGACTGCTTCCCAATGCCTTACTTCTTTAGGTTTCTTCCTCCTTTCAGGATTTTGTAGCTACTTGGATGATTGTGTGTCACTATGCTCAGGGTATATGTGAGGTCATTTGCATGCGTGTTTCTCTAGCATCTGCTCTTTATTAAGACTCATGGACATTTTTTAAATAAAATCATCTCAAGACAAGTGAATAGTCAAATTAATATTAGTCAATAAAATATATTTATAAGAGTTTCATAAACATGTAACTATTTAGCCCCTGTAATTTCTCAGCTATTTTGCAGATTCGTAATAAGAGAGAAATAAGAGTCCCATTGTGAATAAGTTTAAAATCTGTTAAAAAACCATAATAATAGGATAGTCATCATTATTCTGTGTCATGACAAACAGACGTTCATGTTCTGGAATGCACTGTACAGAAGACCTGAGCTAGACAGGAGGTTTTGAGAACGCTTTCTGAGGAGGTAGCACCTGAGTAAAATTAAAAAAAAGATGGATAGTAGCTGAACATCCAAATGGGGGTGTTTCCGGCATGTGGAGAGGGTCTTGCTGGAAAATGAACAGTCTGAGTGGTAGGAGATTACGTGACAAGTCAGAGGACCTCAAATAAAGTGACCACTGTGCTAGAGCTTATTAAATCAAGGAGGGATACATGATGGAGCTCAAGAGGAAGGCAGGGGTCAGATTACACAGACCTGGATAGGTAAAACCAAGCGCTAGTAGATTTTAAGTAGGATAAATGACATCACAATATTTGCAAAGACTATCTCAGTTCCAATATGGAGAATGTACTACAAAGGGCCAGAAGAGACAAGGGAAAGCATTGAGTAGGCATGGCAGAATTCACCGGAGAGAAAATGGTAGATTGAAACACTCTGCTTGTGTTAGGACAAAAATTGCTAGTGTCATGCCAAATGTGCCAGATTTAAATGCAGAAAATGTTTAGCTACACCCATGCTTCCCATTTGAAATCGCCTGTAGCAATTTGCATACACAGAAGTGTCTATAAAAGAGCCCTGGTGTGAGTGTGTTCTTTCGATCCTCAGAACCATCCTGTGAGGAAAGCAGGTAGCTGTTGCTCCTTTTCTCCAAGTGAGAATTCAGAATTCAGAATGTTAAACACTTCATCAAAGGCAATACCAATGGAAAATAGCAGGATTCAGTCCTTCAGAAATCCTGGATCCACTTCTTTCTTCTTTTACTTCACTGCACTCATGACATGGAAGCTCCTTCTTTGCCTGTGTAAGGAACTATCCCCATTGTAGACATGGGTACAAATACTTCTCTCCATATTCTCATGCCAACTGCAATCACCTCTTCTTCAGTTTCCTTAAGGCCCTACTTTGCTAAACAATTCATAACAACAAAAATGATGACAAGAAACCCAAAATACCATGCTGAGTCTTTTCGGTAGTACAATGTCTTTCTTCTCTTTGGTTTATGTTGACAAATAATTTTGATTCCAAACAGCCTACCATTGACATGCATGTTTATAGCTCAAGCAATTCTGAAGTGTACTTTAATATCCATAAACCCATTGAGGACAGAACTGATATAATGTAAGTCACAAGGATATGGCAGGAAGCAAGCACTGCTCAGAATCATTTAAGAGTAATTCTCTTCATTAAATTTTCTTCCTCACATGGCCAGTAATCTTAATTTTTAAAATGCTGAAAAAGGCTTAAGGCTCCTATCAGCTACAGAATTATCCAATCTGAAGTTTAAATATATTAAATAGTTAGGTGGAAAAGGAACAAGTCCTGTCCAATAAGCTAAAAATGCTGATGCAGTTTTCACTATAGACTTTTTCTCAGAGGTTTCATTGCAGTTATATAAGAAACCATCCACTTATAAAGTTAAAAGAAACTTTCTGAATACATTTTGAGGGGTAGGGGGCTTACATTTTTGAGACATGTGGCAGGAAAGTAGAAGATGGTGCTTATTACGACGGTGGTGAATATTCAGGCAGATACAAGTGCTGAGCTCACTGGCATTTTATTATTTACTCAGAATTCAAGATTTTCAAAACTTCCTAAGGTAAAAAATATTTTAAGTTCTGTAAGGAAAAAAAAAAATATCACTACTGGATAAAAAGGTCTTGGCCCTGTTTCTTATCATTACATCTATACTCTTCATTTTTCTAACATTTTAATAGAAGTATACAGAAAATATTCATCAATACAATTGCTTGGTAATGCTTGGAATTTGAGGAAAATTAAATTTTACAGATTTCTTTATGCTTCTACCATATCCATCGTCCTTCTTCATAATTAATTCAGACTTGCCAGTAAGCCCTCTGTTATTTTGCTCCTCTTGAGAGGTTTTTGTAATGAAAAATGGAAAATTTCTCAAGGTAAGCATATGCAGTTCAAACAAAAATCATCTTGGAAAATTAGCATTACATCATACATTATTTTAAAAGTTTTCCTAGGAATGACCTTCCTTCTAGAAAGAAGGGAGTAGGTATTAAACATTTATCATCTGACAAATTAAGTTTTAGAGAAGAAAAAAAAAATCAAGCTTTGGATATTGAGCCCGAATATGACAAACATGGCAATGATTATTTCAGTTGACTGTTTATAGTTTACAGTGTTTATAACCTTATTTATTTAGAACTAAATTTTGCTTTGAAATAAAATAATTTAAATTAGAAAATGAATAAATTACTAAGAAATGTATTTTAGATTAGGCAGGTAAACATTATTATAGAGAAAGTTTTTGTTTTGTTTTTGTTTTTGTTTTAGGTTCTGTCACATGTGCTCACCATAAAGAGAGAGAGAGACAGAAAGTGAGAAGTCACTCAATGAGGTTGATGGCCACTCAACAATTCCTTCTCCTCCATTCTCCTCTTGGGATTTTAGACACATATGCACACATGCCTGGCGTGATTTTTAAGCTTCTAGGTCGGAGATTCAAGCTGCAGTTGACCAAGTGAACCGCCATGCCACCTGCCGGCCCCGGGAAACTGTTATTTAATGTCATCTACTTAAGAATCATTGTTTTTGAAAAGTATTCACTTATCTAAATTCATAAATCTAAAAAGAAAAGACACAAATAACTACAAGCTATTTTACTGTGTCCTGATCTTTGTTAAAGTTGACGAAGTTACACTTTCCTGAGATGCCCACTGTGCCCAGAGGAGAGGAGTCCTTGCAATTATGGATGTTTTAGGCTTCACTCATATTTCGCACAGAAAGAAATAGTGATAACATTGGAATATGGGACTCACCCATGTGCTAGATACAAAGTTTAGAAAAGTGATGAAGCAGAAAAATGGGCCTCATTGTTATATTTTAAAATTAACCTTTGACATGTCTTCATCCCAGTTTAGTATAAAGATTTTGTGTTTTGAGATATCCATGTAAAATTTCACACCTTACAAAATTAAGGGTCCGCCATTATATCCAAAGCAAAGGTTAGCCTAAGGCTACATTGTATTAAAATTTTCCCCATAAAACCAAGACATACTTTGTAAGTTGTATTATTGTACAAAGGTATCACTCTTGGACTTGGAAGTTTCAGGTGAAGTCAATGGCATTTAAATCTAGACCTACCTCTTGTATTAACACCTTTATTTTAAAGTGAACTGGAACACCATATCTTGTTAGAGTAGATGAAAATTGCTGGTTGAAGTTCATCAGATAGTTTCCAGATGCCAACCATATTTTAAGTAATTGTACAATACCACTGAAATGTATGTATCTTAAATCCTTTTTGTCCGAAATAATGTGAACTATCACCATGGCAACATGATTCTAAGGAAAAGATATTTTAGACCTTAAGTCTGAAGAGTAAATGTCAGAGACCAGTAATTCTGAGCTTTTTGCTCTTTGAAGAAAATCCATATATTTCTATCAGTATTTAAACATATTAAAACTTGGTTATAAACATCAACTAAAATGCATTACTTGTTGGAATAATTTCTAACTCCATCCCCAAAATACCTGCAAAATATATTATTACCCTTGTGGAGTATTTCTGAAATTAATATAAATATATCTTAAAGTATCATCACAAGTTTTGTCTACAAATACATTCAAAGTTTAATATATTTGTATAGTGCTTTTAAATTTTTAAATACTCTTGACCTATATTATAGCTATAATAATGATTTGTTTTATATAAAGAATACTATACATCGTGTCCTAATTTTGATATTTTTGTTTGAATATCTGTTTGTGTGTTAAGGAGCCACAAAAGTAATTTCAAAGAAGAATCTCAGTCCTTGGATTTAGACTCATTAGTCTCATTTTAAAGCAAAAAAGTAAGGGGTAGTCCCATATTCCAATGTTATCACTATTAAATCCCACACTTTCTAAGAAGGATCTTATTCATCGTCCCATATGGCCAAACTGATAATGTTTAAGAGTCTTCATTTCAATAATGAAGTAAAAATGAATATTCATAACCTCTCAACAGACCTATGCTAAGGTGTTATTTTTTTCTTTCTTTAACCTTAATGTATTTTGTGTTAATGGAGAAACTTCTATTGAAATATCCTGGGACCTGCATAAATACAAAAAAATTAAAATGCAGATGAATTCATTTGAACATACCTAAAATTGTAGAATTATGGAAATTTGCATACCAGTATAGGGAGGCCATACTAGATTTGTTAAAATCTAGCAGAATAATTTACTAGACTTCTTTTAGAGCATTTTGAAAACCTTAGTGGAGAATCTATAGCATGTAAAATTGATTTGCTTAGAATTTTAATGCATGTGGAAAGAATTCAATAACTTTCTACTGTAATATTTTGTTTTATAATACTAATACCCTTAGATTGGGTATTATTTTTTTGTTGTTATTGATAAAGAATCTGACCAAAGAGAAGAGCAATAGAGGCCAGCAGGTGGCATACTGGCTTAGGTGCTGGGCTCCCACATGGCCAACTGTGGTTCGAATACTGGAGGTTTGAAAATTGCACTGGGAGTGTCTACATGCCCAAAATCCAAGAATGGAGGAGAGAGGACTACCCTGTGACCATCCCCTGGGGAGACGATTGCTCACTTTCCCTCTCTCTGTCTCTGTCTCTCTCCAGGGAGCATACACATCCTATTGCAAAATATATAATAATATTAATAATATTAAAAATATATAATAATATTAATAATAGTACCAATATATAAAAACATTATGCCAAAGGAAGACAGTTAATATGTTGAAAAGCTTTCTGAAATTTCATTAGGTTTTGAGATGATATTATGCTTTTCTTAAATATAGTATATGAACCCTATCGAGAAAAGAAATGTACCTGACATTCTCTAAATAGACGTAAGTCTCAGATTATTAGATCCAGATAAGGCCTTTAGAAAAACAATAATCAAAATTAACATTTGTAGGACAAGAAAAGTTTTTAAGGGGACCAACAGATGGTGTAATGGTTATGTCACTGAACTCCCACCATGGCCAAATGTAGTTCGAGTCCTGGACCCAGCAGCTTGAAACTCAGGCTGTGTGTGTGGGCACATATGCTCAAAATCCCAAAAGGAAAACGGAGGAGAAGGGATTATGGTGTGGCCATCCCACCCCAAAGAGGGGGTGATTTCTCACTTCTGTTTCTCTATCCCTCCAGTGAGCACACATGCCCTATAACAAAACATTTCTCTCTCCAAAAAAAAGAAAAAAAAAATTTTAAGTTATACTAGTACTCAAGCATCCAGAATAACTATTGGCTATTAAAGATATCCATCTCTTAACCCCTTTTAAATCTGTAACTGAAGCAACCTAATTAATAATTGTCATATACTGTAAACATTAAAATAAACCTATAATGAATTTTTCATAGTGTTTTATTATTTAATCAATTAATACGGTCTTTCTTAGTTAGCTAGGGAAATAGATACATTAAATAATCAAGGCAACTGGAAAGTTATATGAGAAATTATCAGTATAGAGTGAAACAGACAAGAGACATTTAAAATAAAGTCATAAAGGAAAATAACAAGTAAAACAATAATATAAAGTTATCTTTGTTTATCAAATCTCCAGTCTTAAGAACTAAAAAAATTTTTGCATGCAAAAGACATTACAAAGGAAAAAAATATATATTCCTTTGTGGAGAAGGAAATTTTCTAAGAAATCTTTTCTATGACTAGCCTCGTGTATTGGAACAGTATTTATGCTATAAAAATCAATATACAAATTATCTGCAGTAAAAAGTACATATCTAGAAAAGAACTCATTTTTCACTGTAAAAACCTTCCATAAAACACCATAGAAAAAAATGGAGATTAACTCAATCATAATGGATAAAACATAAATTGTTGTGTTATCCTGGTTTAGAAAATTAAATACATAATGCCCAGATTTTATTTCATCCTTATTAATTTCTTGTTTAAGAAAAATATTAACCAAAGTCTGACAGAAGGGTCAAATTAAATGAATGAGTTGGGTAATAATTTACACAATCTACTTATTTAACTAATGTTTATTGAGGACCTACTCTGTGTTACATACTGAAATGGTCAAGGGAAATAAAGACCACAGGTCAATCTCCTCAAAGAATGTCTAATGAGAAATTCTGTTTTCCTCAATTACTTAATTATGCTGTGTAAACTCTTCCTTTACTCTGAATGATCTGGAAAAGTGCCTTAAGTCTCAACTTTGCATTGCTAATATACATACAGTTTCCATGACCTGTATTCTTCCCAGTGTCTAAATTCTTCCCTAGTATTTAGGCATCTAGGGCAGCAAATCCCTTTAGACCACAAGGGAACCACTTGGCGTGTTACTGCTGCAGTTCATTAAGTGGTACCCTATTGGCTTAGAGTTAATAGACTTTCTAAGTACCTAAGTCACCACCAGTGAAAAACTATGCCCATAGAAACGTTTACACATGGCTAATGAGGTTGGCTGTTAAAAGGTCGATTTATCTTGTGCTCAGAGATAAAAAGAAACTACTGAGCATAGGTCCAAACTAACTAATTGCAGGTATTAGTTATCTGAACAATGGAATTACCTTGGTTCAATGAGGACTTTCAAGATTGCTCAAAATTATTGATGATGTAGAAATTGACTATTCACAAACACTATTTATATTGGTGATCACCATGCAGTGTGTTAAAAATCATCATTATTTTAATAGCTAAAATACATGATAAAGGGTTTCACCATTTTAAGTCCTCTTTCTGTTTATCCTAACACATCAATATATAGTAAAATATTATACAGTCAAGAAAAGCCAAAGAAGTAATTAGTGTTCTACAAGATTTAAAGTGAAAGAGAGTAAACATTGACTTACATGGCAAATAACAGGCATACAAATATTTTTTTTAATTAAAGCTTATTTTATAGTTAATCTATGTTTTATTTTTTAGCATTAATCATTTCTAAAAATGTAATGTACTTTATATCTCCCATATATAACTTGATAATTATCATGATTATGCATTATAATCTAATTCTGGTTTTATATATATCAGAGCATTTTGGTTCAGATAAAGGACTTGTTTCTATTCTGATTTACCAAATAATTCATCAATCTCTCAGTTCACATTGACGTTTTTTTTTTTTTTTTAATTATCCAAGGGTACATCGGAGACTGAGAGAGAGAAAGAAAGAACTCCCTAAATGAGACATGGACACAGGGCTATCCTTTTCCTCCATTCGTCCATCCTGTCAGGATTGGGGCACACAGCACATATGCACATATACCCGACATGCTATTCAGGATGATGGGGTTGGCATTTGAACTGAGGCCAGCCATGCGGAATATGGCTCCCTACGCATAACATTTACTGGGTGAGTTTGACCCAATTCACATTGTGTTTTAAGTTTGCCAGATGAAGGCCCATGTTTGGCTTTCAAGATATAATATGACATAAGGTTTCTTATGGCATTCACTGTTCTTCAAAATATTTCTTTTAAAGAGTAAGTTTAGAAAACTTACATTTAAATGATACTTACAAATACTGTCTTTTAGCTATTCATTCACTTGTTCATTCAATCCATAAATATTTATTAAATGCCTGCTGTTTCCCAGAAAGCATTTTTGGCATCAGGGATATAGTTATAAACTTGGAAGATAGTTTCCTGCTTGCCAATGGAGATCCTGAGAAGTAAAATGAATGAATGGGTAAATAAACAAACAAACATGATATGAAGAAATTCAACAGAGGATGTGATGAAGAGTCATGGCAACTCAATACTGGGAATACTGGGTGGGCAAGGAAAGTCTCTCTGAGCTTGTGACAGTTAAACTGACACCCGAATGGGAAGTAGGATCTAATTGTGCTGGGTAAAGATACAGTAGGCACGAGGCTTAGCCAATCCAAAGTCTCTAAATTCAAAACAAGCTTGAGACTCTTCACCACAAAATGGAGTCTAGCTTGCCTACAGAAAAGAGGTAGGACCAGTATTACGATGTTAGAAAGGGGGAAAAATCAATAGTGGGCACTGGAAAAGCCAAGGCAAAGAGACAGAATGATGATTAAATGAAAACAGAAGCTATTTAAAAATTTAACTTGCAAGTAAGATGATTTAGGTGGACTTTCTGAAAAACTCTTCTCACTGCTGGAAAATGGATAAGAAGCATCAAAAGAGTAGAGGTAAGAAGACTAGTTTACAAGTTTATAAGTCAGGGAGAAACGGAAGATTTTAGCTCAACCATCTCAATAGATTTCCTGAGATGAGTAATATTTAAATAAATGCTTTGGTTGAGATTGAATGCTAATAGTACTACCATTTTGAGCAATTACTTTTAATAATAATATAAACTACTAGGTTGTCGGGAAAGTCATGATGTATAATGCATCGTGACTTTCCCGACAACCTAATAGAAGAGAGAATAAGACAATTCAGTGCCAATTGAAGCTTAAAATTATAGAATGGTAATCACCTACCTTTTACAGGCATAAAAATCTCTGAGACTTGAGAGGTAGGCTACATCATATTTTTCAAAATTCTTTTTTAAAAAATTTATATATTGTGGATCCAGAAAACAAATTTAGAACATCCTACTTTAATATTTCTTTAACTGCTCTGATGGAGGTTATTCAGGAATAAAGTTTAGCTTCAAATATTCCATAAAGAAGTAATGGTTCCCAATATCTAATGATATATCACATAATTCTCTGAGGATTTCACACTGCTGAAAGTTTTATAGGAAAATTACCAGCTGGGAACTAATGTCCTTCAAAGGACATATTCTGATCATTGGAGGGCACTCAATTTGTGTGGCTATACTGAAGCAAGGCTATAGAAAATATTCTTTTCTAAGCAGACACCCAGTTTTGAAAATAAAGAGTACAATTATTAAGTTATTCAGGTGAGCACTAAAAATGCCCAATGTAATGAACTACGGTTTTGCATTATGTCAATTTTTTAAAATAGGTTATCTAATTATTTGAGCCAATTAAAAACAGTATATTTGTTTAATAGCCTTGTTCTTATAAAGCTCCACTTTACTTGCATTTTTACAAGGCAATATTTCCCATTGTCTCTTTCTTCTGAAAAGTTTATGTCACTTTAATGTTAAAAGTTCAGAATCTGTGTTTTTAGCTCATAATTGAAAATTTTCCTTTTGATAATAGTAATTCTTTTTTTTAAGGTTTTTTTTTTTTTTTTTTTTTTTTTTTTTTGAGAGATTTTTGCTATAGGGTGCGTGCATTTGCCAGAAAGACAGAAGAGACAGAGAGATAGAAAGCAAGCCTGGCGTGAGTTTAAGACACCGGGTCCAGGACTCGAACTGCAGTTGACTACATGGGAGTCCAGTGACCTAGCCATTAGGCTAACTGCTGGTCCCGATAATAGTAATTCTTTTTAATTTTTGTCTCCTTTTCTTTAACAGAGATTTTTGGTATAGGGCACTTGCACTCACCGGAGAGACAGAGAGAGAGACAAAAAGCGAGGCCCCACTGGGGCATGGCCACACCGTAATCCTTTCTCACCACTTCTCCTTTTGGGATCTTGGGCAAGAACCCACCCATACCTGGAGTGAGTTTTAAGCTGTTGGTCTGGGACTTGAACTGCGGGAGTCCCGTGACATAACCATTGCGTCATCTACTGGTCTAGAGGCCAGTAACTCTTTTTCTTTTCCTTTTTTTTTTTTTTTTTTTTTTTTAAGAATTATCTATTTATTTAATTCCATTTATTATTATTATTATTTTATTTGACCAGAGAGAGAGAGAGAAAGGAAAAACGAGAAAGTAAGACACCTGGTCTGGGACTCAAACATCAGTCAGCCATGTGGGAATCCAACGCCTTTAGCCACCATATCACCTGACGGCACCTTGAGCCCAATAACTCTTAATTATATATCTTTTCATGCTAAAGTGGCAACTTTAACATGATTCAAACCAAAAGCAGGAGTTACTCTGCTGTTAATAAAATTTATTGAAGTTACACTTTCAAATTTATTATATATATATTTATATATTTAAGGGCTTGCATCTTTGCTTTCTGGTTAAGGAAGCTAGATCCCACATGACCAATGAAACAGTTTGAGTTCCAACCCAGCTGACTTGGAAAGCATGTTGGACATGTGTACGTGCATACTCCAAATCCCAACAGAGTGGAAAACGGAGGAGAAAGGATTGCAATACGAATTTTCTCTACTTGGGAGTCGTTTCCCTCTCACTTTCTCTCTGTTTCTCTACCTCTGTCAGACAAGAACATGCAACTTCTGGAAAAAAAAATAATAAAGTCAGTGTAAACTAGAAACCCTAAATGTTTCATTATTATTTACTTCAGGGAAACAGCTATGATAATTAGGTCATACACCAAATATCTTACGGTAGGAACAGCCTTAACTCAAAAGCCAGTGCCAGAAGGGCAGACTGTGTATAGCATTTTCTCACTGAGATACTGAGATCCACACCTACCCTGATCTTCTTTCTCCTTATGCATAAAAGCTAGCAGCTAGAGGTGCACAGAGAGGAGGGAGAGATGAAGAAAACATGATGGCAAGAGGTGAGTTTAATAACAATACAAACCAAAGTTACCAGTAGTATTATCTCCTGGGGGAAGACGATAGCAAAGAAAAATGAATTCGTGTCTACTTCACTCGACATAATGTTTACATAGCATGGTGTCAGAGCTGGGATAATGCTTGGATGATACTCCTGCCGGCAAACTTTTTTCAATTGCTTGAATGACTATTCTATTCTTGAACTTTCGTTCCTTTGGATTCAAGGCCTTACGTCTTATTGAAATAAAAAAGACCACAAGGAAAGGTAATGCATTATGCAGACCACAGTGATTTTTTCCATAGGACTTAACAAATGGTTACCTTCCAACTGATGCTTGAATAAGCAGTTGTAGCTTTCAATGGGAGATAAGTAGACATAAATTTAAATTTATGCTTTCCCTTTTGCTAAATGTAACATTTTGGAAAAGATCCATTTTGCTCTGAGCTTAAGTTTTATAATATACTCTACAGGTAGACTATTTCATTTATAAGATGGATGAAGGTATTAAGTATTTCTACATATACAAGCTAGAAGAACTTGTCTAGTCCAATACATGGTCAAAATATATTGGTCTAATCTGTTTTACAAATACGAGAGACTGAGTCTTATGAGCCTCATATGCTATTCAGAGCATGAAGGGTTACTCTGGGAGGAATTAGGAGGAGCTTATCAAATGAGAATGATGGAACTCAGTAAGGTTTGTGAACCATATGCCAAATATAAAAGTCCTTTGACTATGAAATATTAGCACAAAGGAGAAGAAAAAGTACTGAATACACACAATTCATAGGGTTTTTTTTTTTTTAGGAAGTAGAAATAAATCTTAACCTATAAACTCAGGCAAACGAAAGATACCATTTCTTTGGTCCTTTTCAATTCAAGTCTGGTTCCTTCTCGGCCTTCAGGAAATTATGTCACAGAGCTTATTGGAGCCCTTTCCTAAATTTTGAGTTTACATAAGAATTCTGATGGCTTAGGTTATTATCCCTAAGAGGAAATTGGCCTCCTAATGTCCTGGTAATTGTGATCACTGATAATGTCTTCTTTTGTCCCAGTCCTTTGGTGCCCTGGAGTAGCAGCTACTCCGTGCCTGTGCCAACGTTACAGCATGGTCATTATTCTCCTATTGCTACCATAGCAAAGAACCACAAACTTGCCTCCGAATAGCACGTGCAGGTCTAGTGGCACTGGCACAGGTGGTCGGGTATGACTGCATAATACATAACTGGCTGGGAGGCCTAGATTCTAGTCTTCAGTACACTTGAACCTGCTGAGTGAGCATGCTTGGCTGGCCGGGAGGCTGAAGGGAGAATCACAGCGTGGTGAGACCTTGTCAAAGGTACCTATCTCTCTTTCTCTCATGAAAGAAATAAATGCAATATAACTTGTTTTAAAAGTGTTTTGTAAATAGCACACGTGAATTATCTCACAGCTCTGCAGGTCACTGTTCAGCATTGTGCGCTGGTATCTCTACTCCTGATTCACAGGAACAAAATCAAGGTGTCAGCTGCAGGCCTTTCATTGAGAGACTCAGTAGTAAGGCAGTTCCTAATCCATTCAGAGAACTGGCAGAATCTGGTGCCCTTTGACGGTAAGGCTGAGGTCTGCCTCACCCATAGCTGGAGTTTAAACATGTACAGACCTGCTTCATTTGCTTGGAAAACACAAAGAACACAAGACACTGATGTTTTTTTCTCCACATACTGAATAGTGCACATGGTTCTAAGTAGAAGTATTACTTTATAAGGCAGCAAAATTCCCTTCAAGAAACATGCCCTGTCCACATGGTATGGTGCTTAAAATGTCCTCCATTTGATTCTTGTTGGTAAAGCTTGGTCTCCAGAAAATCCTGTTGAAAGACACAAGTTATCTGAAAAATTTTACACCTCCAGTTTCTTTTATATATAACTCCTTCCGCTTCATCCTTCCTACTATTAAAGATGCTGAAGCTTTATTCATGCCCTACCGATGTTCTGGAGTCTCTTCACCAACTTGATTAAATGTCAATGACATTGCAAGTGTTCCCTTTTTAAAACGTTTATGAGGAGGGAACCAGCAGTTAGCATAATGGCCAAGTCACTGGACTCCCACGTAGTTGACCGCAGTTCGCGTCCCGGACCCGGTGGCTTAAAACTCACGCTGGGTGTGTGTGCATGCGTGCCCAAGATCCCGAGAGGAGAAAGGAGGAGAAGGGATTGCGGCGTGACCATCCCCTCTGGGGGGTGATTTCTCGCTTTCTGTCTCTATGTCTCTCTCTGCCTGTCTGGCGAGCGCACGTGCCCTATAGCAAAAACCTCTCAAAAAAAAAAAAAAAGTTTATGAGGGAAAAAAAATGCTTATGAGCATTTTGGTCCTGTGTTTAAGATATCAAATATTTTCGAAATGCCTCCTGGATAAACCCCAAACCTATTTTCTGTTTATAGCCATGTAGCCTACATTGGAACCATGCCAAATAGTATTAGTTTTAGTTCTGAAGAGATGCTTAAGAATCATTTGGGGGGGCATTATAAACACAGATTACCAGTAGTCATGCTTAGAATTTCTCGTTAAATAGGTCTGGGCTAGACCCAAGAATCTGCATTTCTAATAAGCTTCTATGTGATCCTCATGCTCCTGAGTCTGGGAGCGCAATTTGATGTCTTTCAACATCGATGTCTCCATTCCTTTGTTCATGCTGTTTTTTTTGCCTGGGATTGTTTTTCTTTCTGTTCACTTTTCTTTGAAGAAATTTCAAATAGCATTTTCCTGGGAAGAAAGAATTTCAATTCCTCTCCCCACCCCAAAATATTTCTTCTTCCTTTGTTCTCATTCCAAATAAAATTTCTTTATCTTTAAGCAATTGGACAGATATCTTTGCCATCACGATCTTCTTATATAGTATCTCAGTTTTCTGTGGGTCTAACTGTCAAAGCCTGTTAGGTGTTTTTTCAGTCAATTGAATTGCCAGACCCTATACTGTGTCCTGCACAAAAAAAGTATACTCTATATACTCATTCAGTGTATGAATAAGTTATTGAGTGGGAGACTAAATTAAGATAGATACATGGAGTGTAAGGAAGAAGGAACTTTATTTCCACTTCCTTAGGGTCTGATAATTTTAGAATATTAAAAAATGACAAAAGACAGATTAATAGGAAAAAAGGCATACAAATTTATTAATGTGCAAGCCCACAGGAATTACACCTGTATGAAAATTCAAAGGGGCCATTGGTTGAAGTTTAAATGATCTCATCATAGGGGAAAGAGATGTAGGGAATTTTGGCAATTTTCGAGGGAGTACATGACTTTTCGAGGAGATGAGTGAGCCTGAAGAGTAGACAATATCGTGGGACACAATTTGTTTGGGCTCTGGGTTCAGAATCAACTCCCTTCTTGCAATATGAGTTCATTTCTTCTGGTTGATGTGCTATCTGGGGAAGAGATTTACAACACTTGGGCATCTTCTGGAAAATCTGGCTTTTGGGTCGATAGGGGAACTTCAGGGAAAGGCCTTCCCTACATTTCCTGTTCCCCATATGATCTCAATTTGAATTCAAAAGTGTCAGATTTGGGGGACCAGCAGTTAGCGTAATGGCTATGTCGCTGGACTCCCATGTAGTCGACCGCGGTTTGAGTCCCGGACCCGGTGGCTTAAACTCACGCCGGGTGCGTGTGCGTGAGTGCCCAAGATCCCGAGAGGAGAATGGAGGAGAAGGGATTGCGGCGTGGCCATCCCCCCTGGGGGGTGATTTCCTGCTTTCTATCTCTCTGTCTCTCTGGCGAGCGCACGCGCCCTATAGCAAAAACCTCTCCAAAAAAAGAAAAAAAAAAAAAAAGTGTCAGATTTGGGGATATTTTATTAACCACAATAATAGATATCTCACACTGCCTCCTTGGCATCCCGTAGGATGGGTTAGTTGATCACGCTTGTTTGTTGAGAATATAAATAATGAGAAAAAAATCACCCAAGTTTGGGACAATATTGAAAAATAATTATAAAACATAAAAGACTGGTTGGCAGAAATAACCTGAGGATAACCACTAGAATATAGTCAGAAAGTTAGTGGAAGGATTTCAGCCCACTAGGAAAGGCAATTTAAAGTGAGTAGGGAATACATAAACACATTTCTATTTTCTCAGTAACTCCTAGTTGTAGTGAGTTCTGCCATCAGTCACGGTGTGCAGCCATTGTTCAAGGTTTCGGAAAGGAGGGGGCCAGCAGTTGGCATGGTTGTTGAAACACCGACTCCCACATGGCTCAACATGGTTTGAATAGCAGACCCAGAGGCTTAGAAATCATATCAGGCATGTGTACATGCATGTCCAAAATCCCAGGAGGAGAATGAAGGAGAAGGGATTGTGGAATGGTCATTCCACTGGAGAGTGATTTTTCATGTTCCCTCTCACTGTGTCTCTCTCTATGGTGAAGACACTTGCCCTATGGCAAAAAGGGCTTAAAAAATTGGGAAGTGTCACAGAATTGTGTTCTATTACCTCTATGGTATTTGAATACTGAATATCCAACTGCCATCTTATTACTCATTGTCCAGATGCAACTTGAGTCTTCAATAGACTATAACTCACATGACTCAGAACTGAAAATGGAGATTAAGACACAAAATATTTTCTAGGCTTACCACTTATAGTGGAAAAGCAAATTTGCAAAACTTGAGAATTGAGTATTTTGAAGATATTATTCCAGAAGACAAAAATATCTTTTATTTATTTTTAAATTAAACCAGGAAAAACATTGGTTGCTTATGCCTCATATTCTGAATGGTTATCCATACATGGAGAAATGTTATGGTTGCAATAGATCACTTTGTTGCATTTAAATGATGCAGTACAAAAACAATCATTGCATTTTATTCTGTCACTGAGTCAGTTATTCTAATCTTTTTTTCATTTTAGCAGTTTTTAATAAAAGCTGTATATAAGATTATTTTCATTATGCATTTCGTCAATTGTCCCTTCCTTATATTTGCCCTTATATTTCCTTTCCTACTTGGCAAGATTTGGCTTTCTGTCAGGGATCTTTTTGCAGTCTTTCTTTTTCCTCATTCATCCATAATGTATTGTTTAGGCTGGGGGTACAATAACATCAAGAAGAATTTATTCTGCTCCTAGCAATATTTGCTACTCTGACCACTAGACTTTGGCAATCTTTTTTTAATTTTTTTTTAAATTAAAGATTCCTTTCACATGCATTGATTCTGTAGTGGATTGGCTAAGAAATAGTTATTTGAAAGTTCCTGGGATATCACAGCCAAAATCTAGGTCATTTTCTGAGGATATATATTAAAAATAGAGAAAGGTAAAAAAAGACCAGAATCAGAAAAAAACTTTGTCACAAAATGTCAGTATGTGTATGTATGTGTGTGTGTGTGTGTGTGTGTGTGTGTATCTTTATAGATAGATATATGTAAAGATATATTTCTATATATCTATATCAATCTCTTCATATATATATTTCATATATATATATATATATATATATATATATATATATATATAAAGTATAAAGAGAGAGTGAGAGAGAGACTTCTTGGTCTCCTATTTAAAGTCAACTCTTTGTTAATATTTTTTTCTTCCTTTTTCATTCTTTATTGCTCTCCATATATTGGAATAAAAGATACAATCAATTTTTACATTTATTATGCAGTTGATGTCTTCAAATATAACTTGTGTGGCTACAAAGACAGAAAAAATATCTGATAAGTATGATATTGTGCACGCTTATGTGCATATGATTGTGTCACAATAAAGGCATAATAATTCAGCAACTCCTTTAAAAGTTTCAAGACAAAGTAGATTCAGAAAATTATAGTCATGCCTCAGAGATATTGTGAGTTTGGTTCTAAACCAGCTCATAATAAAACCAATATTGCAATAAAAAGGTACATAAAATTTTGGTTTATCAGAGCATATAAAATTATGGTTAAACCACACTCCAGTCTATTAAGTGTGCAATAGTATTATATCTCTAAAAAATGTGCATGACATAATTAAAAAAATACTTAATTACTTACAGATGCAAGGATCATTAAGCCTTCTTTTGGCTGGTGGAAAGTCTTGCTTTGATGTTGATAGCTGCTGATTAATTGGGGTGGTAGTTCCTAAAGGTTTTATTAGCTTTGGTAATTTCTTAAAATAGGAAACAATGAAATTTGCTGCCTCAATTTACTCTTACTTTCATAAAAGGTTTATCTGTAGCGTGTGATGTTGTTTCATAGTATTTTATGCTCAGTAGAACTTCTTTTTAAAACTGGAGTTATTCCTCTTAAACTCTAGAGATACTTCATCAACTAAATTTATGTACTATTTTAAATCCTTTGTTATCATTTTAATAGTATTCAGAGAATTTCCAGCAGTGGATTCCATGTCAAGAAGCCACTTCCTCTGCTCATCTATAAGAAGCAAATCCTCGTCCATTCAGGTTTTATCACAAGATTGTAACAATTCAGTCAGGCTTCACTGCTTTGTTTTGTTTTGTTTTGTTTTGCTATGTTTGTTTTGTTTTGTTTTTGTTTTTGCCAGAAATTAGGTGCAGAAAGAGGCAAGGGATAAAAACACTCCCCAGTACGGTGCAGTCACATTGGAACTCTTCTCCATTTGTCCATCCTGATGGGATTTTGAGCACGTACTCATGTACACCCAGCAGGCTTCTCAAGATGCCAAGGCTAAGATTAAAAATGTGAGACCTGGCTCCCTTAACCACTAGGTCATGGAGCCAGCCTTCAGGTGTCACTTCCTGCTCTACTTCTCTTGGTAATATTTCTACCACATCTGCAGTTGTGACTTCTACTGAAGCTTGGAACTCCTCATTGTCATCTAGAAGGTTTGGAATAAAACTGGAGATACTTTTACCTTCTTTCGTTCATAAATAGTAAGACTTAAATGTCAGGCTAGCAGGTGGTGGGTGGTTATGGTGCTGTATCCCGCATGGTGTCCAGGACCCAGTGGCATGAAAAACACACCAGACATGTGTGGATGCATGTCCGACAACCTGACAGGAGAATGGAAGGGAATGAATTGCAGTGTGGCTAGTAAGTGATTTTCGCGCTTTTCCTCTCTCCTCTCTTTCTCTCTCTCTGACCAGTCCATACACCTTATAGAAAAAAAAAGGGGAGAATCGAATGTCAAAATTACTCCCTAATAAAAGGGCTTTAGGAAGGATGTTGTGCTAACTGGCAGGGAAACAACATTGATGTCCCTGCACATCTCCATCCGAGCTCTTGGTGAGCAGATGCATTATCAATGAGCGATAATATTTTCAAATGATTATTATTTTTTTAATGAGCATATCTCAATAGTGGTCTTAAAAATATTCAATAAACCATGCTGTCATTCAGGCTTTGTTGTTCCAAACAAATTTATTCTGCACATGCAGAATAAATTTCACATAATTCTTTTTATTTTTTCATTAATTTTTTTTTTTTATTTCACATCATTCTTAAGGGCCTTGGAATTTTCAGAGTGGGGAATGAGTTTTGATTTTATATTAAAATCACCAGTTGCATTAGCCCCTAACAAGAGGCAGCCTATCGTGTGTGGCTTTGATGCCAGATATTGACTTCTCTATTCTAGCTCAGAAAGTCTTAGATGGCATCTTCCTCCAATATAAGATTGTTTTGACTACATCAAAATATCTGTTCTTTACTGTAGCCACCTTCATCAGTTATCTTAACTAAGTCTTCTGAATAACTTGCGGCAGCTTCTGTAACAGAATTTCCTACCTCACCTTCTTTTTTAATTCATGAGATTTCATTTCCTTAAATTCATGAATCAACCATTGCTAGCTTCAAATGTTTCTTCTGCAGCTTTCTCATCTCCCTCAGCCTTTGTAGAATTGAAAAGAAAAAAAGAAAAAAGAATTAGGGCCTTATTCTGAATTAAGTTTTGGCTTAAAGGAATGTTGTCACTGGTTTGATGTTCTATCCAGAGCACTAAAATATTCTCTGCATCACAATAAGGCTATTGTGCTGTCTAATTGGTTGTTTTGTCACTGAAGTATTATTTTTAATATTCTTAATCCATTTCTTCTTTGCATTCACAACTGTACTGTTTGCTACAAGAGGACTGGCTTTCAGCCTTTCTCAGCTTTGGACATGCCTTCTTCCTGAAGCTTTATCATTTATGGCTTTTGATTTAAAGTGAGATACATAAAAGTCTCCCTGTCACTTGAACACTTAGAGTTTATTGTAGGGTTAATAACTGACCTACTTTCAGTCTCCCTGTCACTTGAACACTTAGAGGTTATTGTAGGGTTAATAACTGACCTACTTTCAATATTACTGTGTTTTCAGAGAATGAAGAGTCCCAAGAAGAAAAGAAATTGGAATGGCTGTTTGGTTGAGCAGTCACATCATAGACCACATTATTGCTTATGTTCTTCACTTTATGTAGGCTTTGTTCATGGTACCTCAAAAGAATTTCAGCAGAAATATCAAGGTCGCTTATCACAAATCACTATAACAGATATAACAATGAAAAATTTAAGATATTGTAAGAATCATTAAAATATGACAGAGACACCAATAGAACATACATTGTTAAATAAAATGGCGTCAGTTGACTTACTTGATGGAGCGTTGCCACGTACCTCACATTTGTAAACAGTGCATTGTCTGCATCTGTTATTTAAATCAATAAAGCAAAGTGCAATAAAATGTGGTATGCCTGTATTGGTTTTAAAATGTATCTTCTCCATTTTTTCATTGTGTGAACTCGCTGCATAAAATTCGTTCATCTCTAAAAGTGGAGATAATGATACCTCCTTTCCTTATCTTATTTTTCTTTCTGTATTTTCCATTGCATAAATTATATTAATCTATTTTTAAGCTTGTGGTGGGCAGGTGGTGTGGCAGTTAGGGTGCTGGAAACCCATATGGTCAACTAGTTCAAGTCCCAGATCTGACAGCTTCCCTTTCTTACTACTGACTCTGATCAAATTAAAAAATTAATAAATTAAATAAATAATTGTAAAAAAATCTATTTTTAAGCTTAATGATTATTTTTCTAGGGCCAATTTACTATTGAGCTCTTCTTATAATTTTTCTTAAAATTTCAGTAATTGTACTGCCTAGATTAGGAATTTCTAACTGGTTCCTTTCTACAATTTCTATCTCTTTACTAATAGTCTAATTTTGCTTATACGCTTTCTTTGGCTTCTTTTAGTCATTTGTTCATGGTCTTCTTTTAGGACATTCAAAATTTAAATGAATTTATTTAAAATGCTTGTTTATTAAGTCCAATGTCTAGGCTTCCTCAGATCATTTCTAGACATTAATTATCTTACCAAGAATTAGCCCATTTTTCTGTTTCTTTTTATGCCTTGTCATTCAAAATATCTTGAATATTTTGGACAATATAATGTAATAACTCAATAAACTATGTTCTCATGTTCTCCAAGGTATTTTGTTATTGATTTGAAAGACTGGACACATTCATTTGTTCAGTGAATTTTCCAAACCATTTTTCAATGACTGTATTGTTTGTGTCTGGTCAGCAATGTCTCTGTTCTGTTATTTAAGTGATCGCTTGATTGCCTAATCACCCGTCAGAGATTAGTAAATGCCTGCATTCAAAGAAAGAAATGAAAAAAACACTACTTTTCTAGCTTTTGCAGCTTGACTCTGAGCTTGAATATTTCTTTACTAAAACCAGCCTGAATCCAACTCTGCCTTGGCCTCACCACCAACTTGTGCAGAGCCCTCAGATCTGTCAGAGTTGCAAGCTACTCCTTTAATACTTCGCTTAGCAATTTTCTCAGCCAAATATCCAGTTTCATCACTCACAAATACTGCTTTCCCACAGAACTAGGGCAAGAGCACAATGCAGCAAAGTTCCGTGCCTCTTTTAATAAAGGATAACCTTCCTTTCCTCTTCCACTAACTTACTCCTGATTTCCCTGAGATCTCATCAGAATGGCATTACCACTCACATCTCCAACATTCTGTTCAGAATTTCTTGGGTATTTTCTAAGGAGACTGAGGAGTTCTGCCCAGCTCTCCTCTTTTTTTCTGTGAGTCCTCACCAGAATTGCCCATATTCAAGATAGTGTGTGCTTTTTCTCATAAGCAGTTCAAAACACTTCCAGCCTCTACCTATTACTCAGTTTCAGGCCACTTCCACATTAGTCGGCTCAGGTTGCTATAACAGAATGCTATAAACAACATGACTGATAAACAAATACAACTTATTTTAAACAGTTTTAAAGATTTGGAAGTTAATGTTCAACTGGTACATTTGGTGTCTGGGCAGTCAACTCATTCAAGATAGCTGTTTTCTTGTAACTTTGTATGGCATAAAGGGACAGGGGACCCACTGAGATTTCTTTTATCAGGGCATTATTCTCATTGCTGAGGCTCGGCCTCCTTGGACGAATCACCTTCCAAATATCCTGCATCCTGAAATGATCACTTTGGGGATTAGGAATTTAACATATAAATTTTGATGGGAAGAAAGTATTCAGTCTTTAATAGATTTCTTGAGGTTGAACTAGCCTTGCATTTCAAAAATAAATTTCAATTTTTGGATATATTTTACTAATACTTTTCTAAGAGTTTTATGATTTTAATCTACAATGAGTTTTGTTTATAATTTTTATTACTGCAACTTTCTTTTTGTGCTATACAAACACTAAAGAAATGGTTACACTTATGGCAGAAATACTAATCTTTAATGTTTTATTAAACAAATGAATAAAAATCTATCTCTAACTTTTTTTCTGGGGGGGGTTGTTTATTTTGATGAGAGAGATACTGGTGGTATTAATTTTGAGCTACTCATTTAACATATAAGTGTTGTTTTACACAGCTGTTTCAACCTCTTCTTGAGGTTTTTTGTTTCTCTTTTAGTAAATGCAGATGCATTCTATTATATTCTATTTTATACTTGAAATGAAAAATGAAATTATATACTGGTAATGAATGTAGAGGAGGACTAACATGATCACAATTTTAAGGTAATTGTTGATAGAGAAAATACATTAAGTAGAAATTGAAGAATTGCTAAAAAATAGGGAATTGTAGAAGAATTTCAAGATGGAATTTAATACTCTCTGGGACAAGGTAGAACAAAAGATAAATTCAATTGTTTTTATTTTGTGTATGCATGTATAGAAGAATAAAATGGAATTAAAATAAATTCAGTGAAGTGCATAAAGTACACAAATCTCAAATGTGCAACCCAATCTCAAGTATAAAGGGTTTTGTTTTGTTTTGTTTTTAACCTACTTCCATAAACCATTATCCAGGTCAATATATAGGATATTGCTATGCCCAGAAAGGTCTGTTATGTCTCTTTTCATTTTATCTCCAACCAAGAAGTAGCAATTATTCTTATTTCTATCATCTCACTGAGGAGACTGGGACACCTGCCTTGAACTGAGCCAGATTCCAAAGGTTAGGCAGCAAGCTTTTCATTGAAGATGGTTCCAAGCAGTGAATCCCCATTTTAGCCACAGAGATTTTTTTTTAGTTTTAATTCTTTCTTTTGTATTGGAGAGATTTTTGCTATAGGATGCATGCACTCACTGGAGAAACAGAGTCAGACAGAAAGACAAAAAGCAAGAAATCACTTCCCAGGGTGGATGGCCATGCCACCATGCCTTCTCCTCCATTCTCTTAGTATCTTGAGTATACATGCACACATGCCCAGCATGAGTTTTAAGATGCTGAATCTGGACTCAAACCATGGTCAACTACGTGGGAGTCCAGCAAAATAACCATTACATCATCTGCTGGTCCAAACATTGTAGACAGAGGTCTTTGGCAGGTATATTTTTTGCAAATACCTTCTTTGAGTCTATGACTTGTCTTTTCATTGTCATAACAGTGTATTACATGGAGAACAATTCTTAAAAATTTTCATCAAATATAACTTACTGATTTTTTAAAAATATACTTTCATTTCATATAGCTTTGTGAATCCTAAGTATTCAGATTTTTATGTATGTTCCCTTTTAAATGTCTTACAACTTTCGCCCTTACCATTATTAGTTCAAGGACTCATTCTGAGTACATTTTTGTGTACTATATGAGGTTAGTAACAAGTGATAAGGGTTTTATTTTTATAACATTAATACACAACGTTTCTAGTTTATTTATTGAGAACATCATCCTTTCCTTATGAAATTGCTTTGGCGCTTTTGTACATAATCAGTTGGCTGTATATGTGTGGTCCGATCTTAATTCTGGAGTCCTCTGTTTTATTTCTCCCTTTATCTTTCCTCACACCAACATGCCAGTGTTCTTAAAAATCAGTTAGGGTATGTCTTCAGTACTGCTTTGTCTTTTTAAAGTCACTATGGTTATTCCTAGTTCTTCAAAGTTCTATATGAGGTTTTGAATTTCAGTGTAACTTCCAATAAAATGAAAGCCTGCTGATTTATCTGCAAATAAAATTTAGTGAAAGTCAGTAAACTTCAGAGCAAAACCTAATTCGGTTACCAGTTCTGTAGGGGATTAGAGCACATGCCCCAGCATTACACTTCACTATCAGTGCATGTCTGATAAACTTCATGTTATTATGTAGATGTATTCAGGTGGGAAGTGGTTTTTGATGGCCAGAAACCCCGGTCAAATAATTATTTTAGTAATTTCACATCTAAATATTTATATATCACTTATTTCAAATAAGTCTAACTAAAACAATGTAACAAAATATGAAAGAAATAAAAATAATTGATAAATAATTTACTACATGCTTGGAGCAATGATTAAAATTAAGAATCAAAGACATAAAGGCCAGCAGGTGATGTAGTGGTTAAAGCACTGGACTCCCATATGGTCGACTTCAGTTCAAGTCCCGGAGCCAGCGGCTTGAAACTCACATCAGGCATGTGTGTGTGCATGCCCAAAATTCAGAAAGGAGAATAGTGGAGAAGAGATAGTGGTGTTGTCATCACCCCTGGGAGGTGATTTCTTGCTTGTTTTCTGTTTCTCTGTCTCATAGGTGAGGGCACATATCCTACAGGAAAAAAAAAAAAAAAAAAAAAAAAATCAAAGACCTAATGAGCATCATAAGCATTTGAAGAGAAAGAGAGTGCAAAAGAGAGGAACATTGAATAATCATTTTCTAAATTAAACATAGTGAGGTTTCTTGGTCCACAAAAACTTTTTTCTCTTTTTTCTATATTTGTCCTCAGTTACATATCTCTATATATTTTATTGAATATCTTGCTTCGAACCATCCCATGTCTACTTCTGAGCAACCAAGCACCTGTATTTTGAAAACCTGAACTTTATTCTTACCACACTTGATTAGTTTCTCCAGTGGAGCCAGCACACACGCAGATGCCCCGCCGATCCTGTGGTTATTGTTATGTCATCTGTAGACAGCTTCTCCACAGGGGCTGCCGTATCCCTGCCAGTCCCTGCCTCTGCCATTTACTTCTGCCGTGTTTACTGCCAAGTTCAGTGCTCCGAAAGGAGAATAACCAGCTATGAGCAACATGTTCTTTTTCAGCGGACTGACAGGGCTATGCTTTAATCTCCTCTTGTGTCTCATAACAGAAGCTTTTATGTCGTTTTTGCTGACTGTCAGACTACTCTCAGCCACGGCTCACAATACACCAAAGGAGGAGAAGAATTTAAAATTATTTACATCTAACTGACAAGAAGATTGTTAAAAATGAAATGTGCATATGGTAAGATTATAAGGTATGCTTTAGAATTGGTACTCAGAATGATTTTTTCCCCTAAAAATGCACACGTATGGAAGTTTTTCCAGGATTTAAGGAACACTAAGTTGGCATACTTTATGACGTAGAAATGCCTTCTAAATTAAAGTAATCGTGAATATTTTAAAGAAAATTTTCAATATAAGTTATGTAAGTAAATCATCCTTTTACTAGGCTGATTGCAGCATTCTAGCAGTCATTTTTACTTTTCTTATTTAATATAAAACAAACTGAGCAAAACATCCTCTTAGGTAGATAGGATTGGACAACAGATGGCATAATGGTTACATCTCTGGGCTCCCATGTATTTGACCAAAGTACGATTCTTGGACTGGCAGCTTAAAATTCATGACAGGCATGTGTACATGCATACCCAAGGTCCCGAGAGGAGAATGGAGGAGAAGGGATTATGGCATGGCCATCCCCCAGAGGGTGATTTCTTGCTTTCTCTTTCTCTGTCTCTCCAGCGAGTGCATGCACCCTATAGTAAAAATCTCACTTAAAAATTTATATAATCATCCAAGAACAAATAGCGGTATGGTGGTTAAGGCAGCTGGATCCACATGACCAAGTGCACAGTTTGAGTCCCAGACCCATGGCTTGGAAAACATACCAGGTACATGTACATGTGTGTCCAAAATCCCAAAAGGAGAAATGAAGAAGAGATGACCATGTGGCCATCCCCCATGGGTGGTGCTTTTTCATTTTTCTCTCTTTTCCTGACAAGTGCACATGCTCTCTAGCTGTCAATCTCCAAGTGGCCTCTTGCTTGTGTTCCTTATAACCTTGATTCATTAAGACATTCAGCAGAGTCCCATATGTTTCCATTACTCTTTGAAATGCATGTATGCTCAGACATGAGAGGTGAAATTACAGGCATGATGGTGGGTGGGGAGGGCAGTGGTAGTTAACATAGAAGAACAGGAAATGAATTGAAGCTTTGTTTGAAAATTCCATGTCTAGTATCTAGCATCTAGCATGTGTCTAGCATCTCTTTCATGCAAGCATCTGCATGGAAGAAAAGTAAGGGAGTCTGTAATTCCACCCTTTCTTCTTTATAGACAGTTGGGTATTTTTATTCTTCCTCTATTAGAAACTTTTGATGTAAAACAGAAAATCCGTATTTGCATATTATGATTTTATTTCTTCAGTGAAGGAGCATGAAAAGAATAGAATATAGAGTGGATATAGATAAACGGTTACCACCAAAGCAAAGGTACTTTTCCATATTCCAAAGCTTTCAATACCAAAGCTTTGAAAACATCAAAGGGTAGAAACAGGTCAGAGGAAATGTTTCCATTTGTATTTCTCTGAATTAGGAGGCCAACTGGCTTCAGAATCAGGACACCACCAAATGGAATCTATTTATTTTTTTGAACTCACCAATTTCCAGTGTCTGGTCATCGCTCAGCACTGCAAGTTCAAAAATCTGATATTTGGAACAAAGGAAATTTCCTGTCCACCATTCCCATCCTAACCATCATAATATTGAAATATACAGGGATACATATGAGCCAGAATGACAATTTATTAATTTATTTTTCTTCTAGTGTGACATCAAATTATAATCAGAATACCATTTATTTGCAGAGAAGCTTGTGTATCATTTTTTCTCTAGAGCATTTTCTTTCGTTGCTGACCTATTATGTGAGAAACTAAGCTCTCAAAAAGATATTTTTGTAAGAAGAGAATCAGAATATAAGTATTAAAATGGCATTGACCTTTGCCTCTCAGGTAGGATGGTTTAAAACACTTTTGACAACTAAGAAAACCCTAATATTTAGCCAAGACTTCTTTTATCCTAGTCAGGACTCAGAATGACAATCAAAATTTCCCTCTGTGAACCACTTTTTTAATATTTCCATGATTCAACTGTAATCCTCTCATTTATGTTAGATCATTGACAAATATTTTGGTACTAAAAAGCAGTCTCTTAGGAGACATTGCTTTTTTCTGCTCTAATTCACATGTTAATTTTAGTGTTATGCAATGACGATAACATTTAATAACTGAGAATGTCCACATTCACAAGAATATTATACAGCAATACAAATCTTTCTTTTATTTTTGAAGGTTGAATGAGGTAAATTCTATTCATTTTCATTTTTACATACAATTAAGAACTGCTAATTTTTCCAGTAATCCAGTGGTTTCCTGTTACCCTTTTGCTCTTTAAAAAAAATGGTCAAACATTTTAGTACCTATGAGAAATCAAAAACCTTTCCCAAGATTTTTGTGAACTTATAGGAGTTTAATTAGTGAGGTTTCTTCATGCATCTACATCTTAATTCCACTGATATTTTATTCTCCATTCAACATCCTTCCATCATTTTTATGCTAATACCACTAGTAACCAATATGTGGATCCCAATTTCACATCTCATTGTCTTCCAAAAATGAACAAAATAAACAAGAAAAATAAAAGGACAGAGGGAAAGAAGGAAGAAAAAGCCAAACCTTGATATGAATATAAACTTTGCTAAACATATCATGGAAGGAATTATTGTTTCAAGATTAATACACCTAAATAGCTTATTGTCCTTCTTATTTGTTTTGTGTGAGTGCCATTTTTATTAAAAATAATACATGCTTCTAGTTTGGTAAAATGAATAATACTAGCCCAAAGAAAATAGCTGTAACCTATACAACCTCTTTCCATTCCTGATAGAGACTGTTTCGCAAGACTAATCACTTTCAACTCTTAGCCATGTCCTATGGTATTTTTAAGTAATTGCTTGTACATCACTTTCTTTATTATTATTATTATTTTAATTTAGAGAGATCTTTGCTATAGGGTGCATGTGATCACCAGAGAGACAGAGATAGGAACTGAGAAATCACCCCCTATAAGGGATGACTACTCCACAATCCCTTCTCTTCCATTCTTCTCTTGGGATTTTGGGCATGCATACACACACATACATGACTGGCGTGAGTTTCAAGTCACTGAGTCTGAGACTTGAACTGTGGTGGACCATGTCTAGCAACATAACCATTATGCCATCTGCTGGTCCCCATACACATCACTTTCTTAAGTTTATAGTTTTAAAACTCTCCCTCGAATATGAACATTGCTGTGAAAGAAAGGATTTAATGACCTCAGAGCTATTCTCCGTGTTCCTATCCTCATGTACACAAAAAAATGTACAGGCCCCCTCTGATTCTCCTGATTTCTTCATATAAGCTTCTTTTCTTAAATTGATAACTAATGTTCAGTAATATTATGAACCTGTTGTTCATGATACAGTTAAGCATCACTTCACAACTGAGATATGTTCTGAAAAATGTGTCCCTAACCAATTTCACCTTTGTGAGAACATCACAGTGTGGACTGCACTTAAAAGGAATCTTCTGTGACACGTCCACACTGCATGGGATAGCCTTTTACTCCAAGGCTATAGACCTGGACAGTACTTTACTGCACTGAATATTGTAGGCAGTTGTAACACAGTAGTATTTAAATATAGGAAAAGTACAGTAAAAATATGGTAAAAAAGATAAAGAATGGTAAACCTTATACCTGTATAAGGAACAACTGTGAATGGGTTAGGAGCTTACTGGATTAGGAGTTGCTGTGAGTGAGTCTAGTGAGTCGTGAGTGAATGTTAGACCTGGGACAGAATTGCTCGTGACTACAGATTTTATAAACTCTGTGCACATAGGCTACACTACATTCCTTTAAGAATACTTGTCTTTCCTCTAAAATAAATTAATCTTAGCTTACTGTAACATTTTTACTATATACACTTTTTAATTTTTTAAAAAATTTTGACATAGAGCATATGTGCTTACCAGAGAGATACAGAAAGAGAGAAAGAGAAAGTAAGAAATCACCTCCCGGAGGGGATGGCCATGCTGCAGTCCTTTCTCCACTCTCCTTTCAGGATTTTGGGCATGCATGCACATGCACGTGGTGTGTTTTCCAAGTTGCCAGATCTGGGACTTGAACCACTCAATCAGTCATGTGGGATATAGCCCCTTTAACCCCCATGCCACTTGGCTGCCCCTAAACTTTTGAATCTTTAAAAGCTTTTTGGCCATTTTGTCACAACACTTAGCTTAAAACCCAAATACACTTGCCTCAGCCGCAGTGGGGTAAGTGGTAGGATAGGCTGCAGAATGAGGCTGGGCTCCAGGGGGGACCCAGACTCAAATCCTGGAGCTGTCAGAACAGGCTTGGTTTATAGGGCATTCCTGTAAACCTAGCAAATCCTAGGAATCCTCCTAACAGAGGTTTGTAATGAGATCCCATCAACAACTCCTATCTCTTTTTCACTCTCTCTCAGAAAAGAAACAAAAACTATAACAAAAAAAATTTTAAAAAACCCACATTGTACAGCTGTGCAAAAATATTGTCTTTTTTATATACATATTCTATAAACTCTTTTCTATTTCTTTGAAAGAAATATTTATTTAATTTTATTTATTCGTTATTATTTTTAATTTAACCAGAGAAAGAGAGAGGGAAAGTGAGAAAGCAACCTGCCACGTCAGGGACTCGAACCATAATTAGCCATGTGAGAGTCCAGTGCCTTAACATTCCAGCACCTGCTCTTTTCTATTTTTAATTTTTTTGCTTTATAATTTTTTTGTTTATTATGTATACACATTAGCCCAGGCCTACACATGGCCAGAATTTTCAATATCACTGTCTTCTGCTTTTACATCTCTTACCAGAAAGTCATTCAGAGCAATTGTGTAATCAATATAAAAAAGGAGATGTGAGTGGCTTCTGCCAGTAAAACACAGATTTCTTTTTTTTAAATGATTTATTTCATTTTATTTATTTATTATTTTTAATTTGCTATAGAACATGTGCGCTCACCAGAGAAAGTAAGAGGGAGGAAAAGTGAAAAAGCAAGCTGCCAGGTTGGGTCCTCAAACCACTGTCAGCCATGTGGGTGGCCAGCACCCTAACCACCATGCCACCTGCCACTGCCACTTTTTATTTTTTAACAAGTAGAAGTACATTCTAAAATAATGACGTAAGTATAGTAAGTACATAATCAATTAATGTGGTCATTTATTATCATTAGCAAGTACGAAGTGCTGTACGAAATTGCATATGCTGTACTTGTATACGACTGGCAATGCAGTAGGTTTGTTTACCTCAGAACCACTGTAGACACAGGAGGAACGCATTGCTGTGATGTGATGATAGCTACAACACGACTAGGTGATAGAGGTGTTTCAGCTCCTTTATCTTTTATGGGATCACTGTCGTTTACGCAGTTTATTTTTGACTAAATCAGCATTATTTGGCGCACGATTGTATCATACATAATACTTTTATATTATATATTTATACAGATATATTTGCTTTCTAGAATTCACACTGTTTTTCTAAGATGACATTTTATTGTCTAACTCTTAAATTCTACTTGGAAAAATTTAATGGCTACATCTCTTTCCCATGTTCTTAGTTTTCTTTGTACCTATCACTAATTCATTTCTAATTCTCTAACATCAATGATAAAGATAAAAACATACATTTTCTATTAGATACTCTTCTTTCCTGTGTGCTTTTCTCTCTCATTGACATTAGAGAATTTTCTCAAATGTCTGATGATCCTGGAAGCCCACTGAAGAATGACTGCATTGCTGACCAGAACACTTGATCCGTGAGTACACTTCAGTTTATGGTGATTCTGAGAAAAACCAAGTAACGTTCTGTTGATCTTTTATTCCTAGGCATATCATTCTGGATGCCAGCATTCTAGGAACCAAGAAAGGGAAGACTGAAGGAAAGTTTCATCATTACCTATTATGATTTTCACTTAATCTCCTTCTTTCTAAGAGAGAACTGTACTCCTTATTCTTAGCTCTGTCTGAAATCGCAAATCCAAAAATAGTTGCAGTTTTTACTGAGATGGAAAAAGTTTTAGGACTCCGATACTTTTGAAGACTTTAAGCCACTTTTATTTCCAATCCACTCTGCCCCAGAAAAGGTCAGGTAATCTGTGGTTTAAATCAGGCTTGCTTGGGACCAGCAAATGGCCAAATGTTCCATCGCTGGACTCCCACAGAGTCAAGCGCTGTTCAAGTATGGACCTGGAGGCTTAAAACTGATGCCATGAGTGTGTGCTTGCATGCCCAAGATCTTAAGAGGAGAATGGAGAAGGAATTGAGATATGGCCATCCTCCCTGGGAGTGATTTCCTGCGAACTTATTCTATTGGAATATCTTTGCTAAAACTCTAAAATTTCTTGTAGGATTATTTGCCATTATATTTTCCACCTAAAGGATGGAATATATTTAAAAAGGTAAAATTTGGAGTTCCCTGCCCTACTTACATGGCACTCCTTTAGGCAAAATTTATTAACAGAAAATGAATGCAATAATAACATCAACTTGTCATTTAGAATCGCATATTGGAATGTTCTGCTCGTATCATGCTCTTTATTTCTCATCTACAATTTTGTGGTAGATATGATGTACTCATGCAGTGGTGAAGAGGGAGTATTTATTTAAATTATATATTTAATATAAAATAAAAATAAATTCCCTAGTGACTGACTTCTCATACCTCTTGTAAACAAGCAACTTACATAGATAATGGATAGAGTGTTACTTCAACTAGATGAGTTAAAATGTCTTATGCTCTTAGAAAAAAATTATATAATGAGCTATTAAAGTTCTATTGTAAAATATAGTTTGCAGGATGGTGCCATGGCTTGATGGTCAAGGTAGCCAGATACCAAATGATTGCACAATTCAAGTCCCAGACCCAGTGGCTTGAGACACAGTCTAGATGTGTGTGCATGCCCAAAATCCAGAAAGGAGGAAGAGAGAGAGGAGAAGGGACGGTGAAGTGACCATTCCACGTGGGGGGGGGGGTGTGCCTTTTCCTTTCCTTCTTTCTTTTTCTCTCTCTGTTGAGCTCATGTGCCTTCTAGCACAATATATGTGTATAGTTTGCATGAATTGTAATTTAAATTAAGTCAAATTGGGCATCTATTTTTGTTTATAAAGTTTAGAAAAGTTTTATTCTAAGAAAATAATATTCAGTATCCAGCACAACAGATTCTGAAGATCAAATATGCATAAAATGTCTTTTTTTTGTCCCTAAAAGGAGATGCCTAGAAAGGCAGTGTCCCTGTTAGAATGGGCCTTGGGATGGAGTGTTGGAGAAAAGCTTCCATTAAGGCAAGGCAAACAAGCTAGTGAACATTTCTTTCGCACATGCAAAGTATGAAACCGGGGCCAGGTCACAGATGTAGCAGTAAGACACTGCTCAAGCAGTGCTGGGTCTATGTGAAAGATCCTGGGTTGGACTAACTGGTCAACCTGCACGTGCCAGGAGCATGCGTCCCTGATTCTGGCTGGAAGGCTGGGGACAAAGATCATGATGTGAGGTCCTGTGATTGGTGGGTAACTCTTGTTTGCTCTCCTTAACTTATGCAAAACAGAAATGAACATTATTTTAACATGGATAAAGCTGAACAAAACTGTCAAAACTATTCTTTTAGGTTTTGCAAACTGCCAAAGGCAAATCCCAAATTCAAATGAATATATTCTTGGAGAATTATTACAGCTTTCGATAAGAACAGCCCTCTGGTGTCAACTTGCCTCGGGCTGCTCCCTTCAAGGTCTCCAGCGCAGTTGGCAAGAAGAGTAGCTTTACAAAGATGGAGATGACAAGGGAGATAGGTGAGAGGGACAGAAACCAGAACCTTCACTTTCAGAGGACTGGAACTCATTTATGCTAGTGCACAAACCCCAGCAGTGTTATTGCATAAAAGGGGCAACTTGATAGAAAATGAGAACGTGAATAAACCGACCACTTTGCTAGCTTGATTTAGATGCACCAGTTAAGTATCAGGCCCACCAGAAAGTTCCCCCCAAAATTCTGGAAATAGAAGTCACAGAAGGCTGATGTGTTTCAGCATAAACTCTGACCAAATTGCTGGCTAGCCCCTGAGCTAGAGAACCGTTAGTAAGTCAGAATATAAGAAAATAAAGAGAAGAAGAAAAAAAGAATGAACAGAGACACCTGAAACTACACTCAGGGAGGCAAAGATTCTACTGTTTGACTCCAGGCAAATTATTTACTATGTTCAAAAAATTAAAGTAAAATATGGCAATCACCATTCAAAACATAAAGAATTTCAACAGAGAAATGATAAAGGAAACTGAAACAAATTGTTGAGTGGAAAGTCTGGAAAAACAAAATAAATGTGATTGGCTCTATAGTAGAAACAAGATGGAAGAAGAGATACAGTGTACGTGTAGATGGATCAATAGAAATTACTCGGTCCATGACATGAGAGAGAAAAAGTCGAAGTAAAATAAAGCTGGGATGGCCAGTGGCATGATGGTTATGATGACTGAATACCACACAGGCAGCAGCACAGTCAGCAGACTCCCAGTCCTAAACCTGGTAGCTTGAAAACCATGACAGGCAGGCCAGCAGGTGGTGTGGTGGTTGAGGCACTGGACTACCACATGGCTAACTGCGTTTCAAATCCTGGACCTGGTGGCTTCAGGTTCACACCAGGTATGTGTGGGTGTGTATACCCATGATCCCAAGAGGAGACTGGAGAAATGAAGAGTGTGGTGCGGCCAAACACCATGGAGTTGATTTCTCACTTTCCCTCTCTCTTTCTCTGGCAGGCACACATGCCAATGGCAAAAACCTTAAAAAAAATTAAAAAGAATGTTGAGTATGTCTGCGCAAGCACCCAAAATCTCAAAAGATGAATGAGAAAAAAGGATTGAGGCCTGGTCATCTAGCCTTGGGGTGGGGGAAGTGCTTCCTTACTTTCTTTCTGTCTCTCTCTTTAGCCAGTGAACATGCCCTATAGCAAATGAAAAACAAATAAACAAGCATAGATTGAGTAACTTGTGTAGCAAATCTTTGCCATTGTATCTGAAATGAGAGTCATAGCAGGATAGGAGTGAGAGAAAGGACAGGAAAAATATTTGAATAAGTAATGCCTAAAAGCCATCTAAATTCAATTTTACCAGCATGTCATTCCAAGTAGTTCATAAAGATTCATCCAATTGTAAGGAGAGGGCATGTAATTCTATGTGCAGGTTATGTTTGTGACTCTTCCTTCCACAAGCACAGTATGATAAGGGAGAGAAAAATAATGTAACTGTATAGTGGCGAAACTTGATCAGCACTACCTAGAGCCAACTGAGCAAGATCAGCATAATGAATAGTAAGTTACATGGATAGTGTGAACTCCTAATGTGATGAGACAAAAATGACACCACATTGCCCTCCAAGACAGGTTATCCTATTCTAATCATGAGAATTAACTTCAGGCAAATCTCAGTGGAGAGCTATTTAGCTAAATATCTGCCCCGTAATTATTGTAAGTGTCATAGTTATCAAGAATAAGAAAAGCCTAATGAACAGTCAAAACGAAGGGAAGCCTGAGGAGTTATGAGTAGCAAGTATCAGATAGTATCATGGATAAAATCTTGGGGTAGCAAATGAATAATTAGAGAAAAACGTGAAGAAATAGACAGAATATGTACTTTAATTAATAATGATGTATCACATTTAGTTTGGTAATTTCTACAAATGTACCATATGTGTGTATGACGTTAAGCCACTAAGTAGTTTTGTAATTTATTGCAGAAGCAAAAGCAAACTAACACACAATTCCACTAGCAATGTGCAGTAGTTCTGCTCCCATACCCTCACCAACACTGGATATGATCACTCTTTTCTGTACATCGTTACCATTTTAATAACCTTCTAGTGGCAAATGAAAAGTTATCTGTTGATGGTAATGTATATGGTAATATCTTTGACTTTATTAAAATGCTCTATATTCATGCTGAGAAAAATCATGCTGTACACTGTAGAGGTAAACAGTGATTAAATGTAAATTTAAAAAATAAGGGGTTATTAAAAAAGTCATGATGGTTTTTCTATGTTTATCTGAAAACATGTGTTATGACTTTTCCAATGATCCAATATTTTTAAAATACTGTGTAGTGGCGTAACATTGTATTTTTGTTTGTTTTGATTTTGGTTTTGGTAGAGGTTTCTGCCTTAGGGCACAGGCATTCAGAGAGAGAGACAGAGACAGAGACAGTGAGAGGGAAAGTGAGAAATCACCCATGCTGCAATTCCTTCTCCTCCATTCTCCTCCTGGGATCTTAGGCACACACGCACACCCAGCAAGAGTTTCAAGCCACCAAGTACGATATTGGAACCATAGTTGGCTATGTGGGAGTCTAGCAACATAACTGCTTTGCTATCTGCTGGCACCATGTTGTGGTTTTAATTTTCAACTTCCCAAGGAGAAAAGTTGCCAAACACTTGCATGTGCTCTTGAACATCTCCTTTGTATATCTTCTTTGGTTACATGTTCAGATATTGTCCCTGTTTTATATTAGGTCAATTTTTCTTACATAGTTCTGCAAGTTCTTTATATATTCTGAATATAAGTTCTTTATATGGTTTATGTAAATATTTTCTTCATTCTGTGACTTGTATTTTCATTTTCTTTTTTTAATTCATGATGGAATGCATGCGGTGTGAAGGAGCATGTGCCTACAAGAGAAACGAAAAGCAGCACACCACACAGGGCTTCGTCACACTGCGAGTCCTTCTCAGTCCTTCACCTGCCAGAAACCTGGGCATATACTCACATACCTGGCTGACCAGGCTGGGGACTCGAACTATGGTTGGTATAGTGGCTTCCAGCTCTAAAATGTGGCACATTACCAACTGCCACAGAAGTTGGGCCTCTTTTCATTCTATTAACGATGTCTTTTATGATATTTCAATGAAAATTTTTTTAAAGAACTATTTTTCAATTCCATTTGTTATTATAACTAGTATTATTATTTAATTTGACCAGAGAGAGACAGGGAGAGAGAGAAAGGAAAAGCGAGAAAGCAAGCTGCCAGGTCTGGAATTTGAATCACAATCAGCCATGTGGAAATCCAGTGCCCCCAACCACCATACCACCGGCTGGCCCAAAAGCATTATTTAATTTAATTTAATTTATTTATTTATTTTTACTTTGATCAGAGAGAGTCATAGTGAGAGAGAGAGAGAGAGAGAGAGAGAGAGAAAGAAAGAAAGAGAGAAAGAAAGCTGCCAGGTCTGGGACTCGAACTCATGGTTGGCCATGTGGGAGTACAGCACCCTTAACCACCATGCCACCTGCCAACCCTTAAATGAAAATTTTTGATCAAGTCCAATTTATTTTTTTTTATTTGCTATGGCTCATTCTTTTGATATCATATCTAAGAAATCCTTGCCTAATAAAAGGGATAAATGCATGGTTGAAGGAATTATGTAATAATGACTTATATTCTGCCAATGAAGTTATGTCTTTCTCAGGCATATACTTGAAATACCCTATTGTTATAACACTCCCAAACTGCATTTTTGTAAGTAGTCTTAAATTTAGCTTATGGTAGTGCAATTAGTTACTTAAAAACACTCATGTTATTTGTGCTGAGGAGGGGATCAAATGTTCAGAATAAAGGACCTTCACCACAAAGAAAGAACACCACAGAATTAAATATTCTCTTGACAAGACTTTCAAACTGTGAGCATATGAGACTTCTTGTTTCCTCATCATAGGTTATGCCTCTTCAATGGATTATCTTCAACTAATTTGAGGTGCAGAATTGATGGATTTAGTAATTATTTTAAGTAATAACTTTAAAATATTGCTGTTCTATATTGCTTCCAGTTCCATATTTTGCAGATTTTTTTTTTTTATTCAGACAAATGTAGTAAAGGGAAATAAAAAGAAATCAATTAACCTTGCTTGTATTGTGCAGATAATGGAAAAATCACTAAAGTTTTTTTTTCTTTTTTTTTTTTTTAGAGCAGATAATAATTCAAAAGATGTACTATGGTAGGCTAACCTAGTAGTCCGTGTGTATAAGATAAATTAATATTTCAGAGAACGAGAATCAGCTAATAGATATCTGTTAAGAAGTTAATTTTACAATACTAAAATGACCTGACACGTAGAGTATACTAAACTGAAAGGAATAATAGATGCTTGATTGAAAGCCCCTACATGAAGTAGCAGGTGCTCAGACCAAGGTAAATGAAAAAATGGATCACAGGAAACATTGAAACTATGAATCCCTATGAGAAGTTCTCTACAATCTGATCCCAAGTAACCTCTCCTGCTTCTACTCAAATGACAGTTTCTACAAAACAGAAGTATGTGCCTTTTTCTAATTATGTCATGAACGTTTCATCTCGGAGAGCATTTATTTAAGACACCCTTGTATCTTGGAATGCTTTGAACTTTTGTATTATACTGGATTGATCATTCTATTTAATATTACATGGGTGTTTTTTTTTTTTGGAGAGGTTTTTGTTTGTTTTTCTATAGAGTATGTGCACTAGACTGAGAGATAGAGAGAGACAGAAAGCAAGGAATCAACCCCCGGGGGCATGGCCATGCCGCAATCCCTTCTCCATTCCCTTCTAAGGATCTTGGGCATGCACACACACGTGCCCAATGTGAGTTTGAAGTGATGTAGCCACTGCACCATCTGCTGGTCCCCACAGGTGTTTAAGTTACTACTTAAGAAGACAGCACTATGTTCTATGGCTGGAAGGTTAGTGGAGAAAATGCACTAGCAAACAATTTCAGTACAGCTTGACAAGGGATGTGATAAATATATGTAAAGGACATCTTTTGATGTTAAGAGGGGAAGGACCAGTGAGGCTGGATAAAGAAATAGGCAGGGAGACCTTACCTGAATGTAAGTAAGTTAGATTTTATCTTTCAAGATTCATATTTTCTAAATTTGTCTGATAATGAAATCACCAGGGCTACTTGAATTTGGATGTTAGAAAATGATTTTGTAAGTTATTGAAAGGAGAAATTGAGGGCAGTTGATTCTATCAGCAGATTGACTAGTTGAGAGAAATGTTTAGGCCTCTGGGGGTCTAGAACTGGAGATAAAGTGGAAAAATTTATAATATAGATTTGAGGCATAGTACAAATGGCACCTAATCATTGAGACTTCCCTTAATCATTTTTGGTTAGAAGGGATTTCTCTATTTGAATCATTGCATCTTGGCCGTGTAGTTTAAAACATCATTGTAAATGATAATTACTTGTGTAATTTTTGCATCAGCACAGTTTGGGCACGCGTGCGTGCACACACACACACACACACACACACACACACACACAGGTCTGTAGGTATCTATGTGCACATTCGTGGATTAGTTTCTAAATTCTTTGTAGATGCAAGACAAGTTGATCCAGATATTAAGTGTTGTGGGGAGCTGTTGCTTAACTACTACTCATGAATGTTTGAATAAGCTAAACCTACTATTAAAAAAAAAAAAAAAATCCAGTTGAGTACCGATCTGTGTACAAGGCAAAAATTCATCTTCAAGGTACTGCTGAGTCATTAACTGTTCTTTTTAACCATTCTACTATTTTTCCCAAGTGTAAAATGAGGATAATAATGGTTACCTGCCTCAAAGGGGTGTTGTAAGGACTAGCTAGTTGACAGTTCTAAACTATTTTGAAGATGGAGTGTACTATTAATGCTCCAAGGAAGTTTTTAAAAGCACAATGGAATAAAACCCTTGAACCAAAGCTTTTGGAAAGTTAGTATGTCTTTTAGGCTGACAATCTTCTACCGATAAAGAATTCTATGGGAAATTAACTCCACAACATTCTTTATTTTCTTGCCTCTTTCTACTTTCTTTTTCTGTAGCTAATATCTGCCTAGTGACTCAATTCAACAGAAAAGTTCCAGTTACGCCATATGTTGAAATAGATGTTACTCATAAAGAAAGAAATGCAACGAAGATTATAAAATGGTCATTAATCACACAGCAAAAATTTAGTCTCTTCAAAGACAGCACTATATTCAGAAATTACCAGAACATTTTAAATTCACTTTATCACTGGAAATTCAAGGGTATAGTTCTAGATGCCTAGAAGCAAATGTTCACTTTCATGTAGAAATATTCTTAATAATTTTCCTGAAACATAAATTTCAGAAACTGTATCAGAACTTCATTTTTCAAAACAATTGCTTGCTGTTTTCTTCCAAGTGCCAAATGAAATATTCACAACTCTGAAAAAGAATTTATTTTGTCTAGTCATTTTTATTGAGGATATTTACATAGTGTTCGCATTTAGATACCCTGTTTTGAGAACTGAAATCTATATGCATATAGGTTAAAGCAGAAGAACTGCATGTTGGGCATTTTTTTATAAGAATGACAAGTTTATAAATGGAAAATAAAGTCCAATTTTATAGGTGCTTCAGTGAAACACCTTCACATTCTGTGTTTTATAATTTAGGATATTAACCTCTGAATCTGACTTTTCAATTTTTATTAAAAACAAGCAAAGAAACCAAAATGGAGATTTGGAAATAACAAAAATTTATAGAGTGAACAAAGCATTGCATGCCATCAGTTTACTAGTTCTGGCCATAAAGGGCAAAAATATGAAGAATAAAGTCAAAGGGCATTTCCTAACTATATTATACATGACTAAACATCAAGGCAGGAATCCCCAAAGTCAAGAGTATATTTCTTTATTTTAACATTTGGTGAGATATTTTAAACTTAAATAGGTATAATTGTTCTTCATTGAAAATGTATTGTCTGTTTTTAAAGATCATTGAGCTGTTCACTAGATATTCATTAAATGTTTAGAGATTGGATAGATATTTGGTGGGTACATTAACATGATCTGTATGTATCCTGGAAGTCAGTTGATTAGAAAGAGAAAATGAACAGATGTGGATATATTAGTAAGCAGTTAAGTAATAATTTAAGTGTTGGTGACTCTAGTGTCAGTGTGTGGTATAGAAAAACTAGAAATGAGCTTTATAAGGAAAAAAATATTTTAGAACAATAATGTGATTGAATGTATAAAAGAAAATGAAATAAAAGAAGTAAATAAAAAAACACAATTTTTTAAAGAACTATTTAATTTTATTTGTTATTCTTATTTTAAAATTTGCTATAGGGAACATGTGCTCACCAGAGAGAGATAGAGATAGGGAGAGAGCAAAAGTGAGAAAGCAAGCTGCCAGGTCTGGGCCTCAAACCATGGTCAGCCATGTTGGGAGTCTAGCACTTTCACCACTATGCTGCCAGCTGGCTCCTTGATTTGAACCGCGGTCGACTACATGGGAGTCCAGCGACATAGCCATTACGCTAACTGCTGGTCCCTGGCTCCTTGAATAATACATTTTTATGTAAGCTAAAGGAAAAGGAAAGTGTATTCAGGTAACAATTAAGAACAAGTCAAAAGGTAGGGAATTTCAAAACTCACATTTTTTAAGTGGAAACAGTCAGAATATTCAAAGAATCTAATATAATTTCCATAATAGACTTGAATTAGGAATACTATATGTAAATTCTGGGAAATTCGATAAATAGAATGTGATGCCATTAAGCTTTTGTCTGTGCTAATCATCGCTGTATTTCCGGTGTCTAGAACAGTTTCTCCCCTGGAGAATATTTGTTGAGTCAATAAATAAATGAAAAATAGATTCGTAACTTGAAGTGGTAAGCCATATGAAGCAATTGTGGCTCCTTGAACGGCAGAGTGGAAGGATGAAATTTTTTTAGAAAGCTTAATTTGGCAGTGGTTAAATGAGATGACCCTAGAGGAATATTTACATGCCACAGATGATAAAGTCATTCCTATTGGAGGTTGTTGCTTGGCTCAACTTTGTTTTCAGCATCATCATTTATGCTTTCAAGTTTTTTTTAAAAAATCCAAACCTTACAAATATTATTAATTATTATTATTTTTTAAGAGAGATTTTCACTATAGAGCACATGTGCTCGGCAGAGAGAAACAAAGTGGGACATCAACCTCCAGTGCAGCCATGCCGCAATCCGTTCTCCACCGGTTTCCTCTCAGGAATTTGGACATGCATGCATCCAGCTTGAGAAGCCACCAGATCCGGGACTCAAACTATGCTCGACTATGTAGGAGTGCAGTGACGTAACCATTACTCCATCTACTGGGCCCCTGTCATTTACAATCTTCAGTCGTACAAGCAGTAGATCTTGCGTTTTCTAAAGAATAGGAAAAAAATCCAAAATTACAAATACTAAAAATCAACTCAATCTGACATTTATGCTTTATGAGATCTTGCTGAGCTATTGCAGTATTTTCATTTTACATAATTAGTGAGTCAAGAAGGAAAGGCTTTGTTTCCACTACATTTGAGAGCAAAACTTTATAAAAAGCACCTGCTCTACGTGTATGTTAAGGTTGACAGCAGTGTGCCTTTGTCTGCAGAAAATGGTCAACAAAGAAAAAGTATTCCTGGATTTTAGTCTTACAATAAAACTAAGGCAAAATAAAAATACATGAATATTCTGCATTTTTATCACAAATATGACTGTCAACATAGAGCCTAATTCTGAAAGAATCAAGAAATAAGAGGACCCTGCTGTGGTATCGTTCAGTGTCAAACTGAGGTCACGGGGGAAGCTCAAGTTCGTTTCCAAATGGTCGTCTCAGCTTCCCAGCAGGCTGAGGCAGGAAGACCATAGTAAAGAAAAAAAAATAAAGAAAATAAAGCAAGAGGTTTAATATTTAAATGTCTGTTTTGATGAAGATTGATAAGTATAATTAATAATTAATTTTCCTTCTTTTTTTAATCACACTTTCCTGGTACTCAGATAGTCTCTGATATATTGATAGATGTGTTGACATTACTATTATTATTATTAGTCAAAATTATGAACACAATTATAATTTTATTAGGAATCATTTAATTTTTGTTACTAATAACAAGGTTTTTCACTAACATTTATATGTGGCTCTCTTTTCATACACCTTATTCCATTTAACCTTAATAAGTAAGTTGTTTGGATGGGGCATGTGTTACTATCTTCATTATACAGTCAAGCAATCTAATATTCAGAAATACTGAGTAATTATTTCATATCACCTCTTTATTACAGAACTGGAGCCTTTTAACTCCTCGCTTATTTTACTACACCACAACACTATAAATCCTACTACTTTGCTTTCACTAGGGATTTCTTTTCTTTAATCTTTGGTCAAAATTAAAATTTATCATTAAAATACTGAACTTGTCCAAATTAATTATTGATCTATTTGGAAATGAAGCATTTTGTTAAAGCTTAAATGGATGATATTCTTCTGCATGTATGTTTGGAAACAGAAAAATCCTATTAGATCATTTAATTATTATCTCAAAAACATGTCCATTATAGTATAACCTGATTATTTTCCTCACTGTCACGATGGAAGAAAACTTAAAAGTAAGGAAGATCTTGGGACAAGCAGATGGCATAATGGTTAAGTTGCTGGATTCTCACATAGTCAGCTACGGTTCAAGCCCTGGACCTGGTGACTTAAAACTCACTCATGGCATGTGTGTGTGTGTGTGTGTGTGTGTGTGTGTATGTGTGTGCATGCCCAAAAATCCTGAGAGGAGAATGAAATCCCATACCAAAAGGATTGTGGCATAGCCATCTCTCCCGGGGCTTGATTTCGTTCTTTCTGTCTTTTTGTCTGTCTCTATCTCTCCAGAGAGTGCATGCAGCCTACAGCAAAAATCTCTGCAATAACAAAGAAAAAAAAGCAAGGAAGATCAACTGCGCAATTTTCAAAAGCTTCTCCTGAAGCCATATTTGTTAACCCAAGACTTCCATCTGAAACTTGGCATAGATAGTTCTGTGCTGTCATAACTAGTGATAAATTGAAGTAGTTAACATTCTGTATATATTGTGTTTATCTATAAAATAATTATTTTCTTTCTTCATCTTTTGAGTAACCAATACTGAATTATCCACTCTTATCTCACTAAAAAGGGGCTTCGAAAGTTATTTCTTGCTAATCAGTTTTTAAAATTTATTTATTTTTTATTATTATTTTTTAAATTTGTTATAGGACACATGTGCTCACCAGAGAGAGAAAGGAAAGGGAGCAGCGAGTGAGAAAGCAAGCCACTAGGTCTGAGACTCGAACCATAGTCAGCTTTGTGGGAGTCCAGTACTGTAACCACCATGGCACCTGCTGACCCCCTCTGCTATTCAATTGTAATTGTTACTCTCTTTTATAGTATTAATTACCATAGAAATTACTTTAAACATGCAAAACTTAGCTCATATTCCCCCAACAAAACTCCTCTCTCCTTACTTAACAGAAACAAAATAAATCTTGAGCAAGATTATGAAATTATTACACACAGAATCATGTCAAAGATCAAACTAAAACCTCATTTTATTTTATCAAATGTATTTTTAAAAAGCATATTTAATGAAGATGGCTTCTAGACTCTAGAAAACATCAAGACAATTTTGAGGCTGCTCCTTCAAGTACCAAGATACTTGTCTGATCTTAAGAGGAAACATTCATATTTTGGATATGAATGAATCATGTTGTCTTAGTGGAATGATGCTTTCTCACATTTACATCACATAGTGACTTTCCTTTTCTGATTCTATGCTTACCAAACACATTTCTGATTATAATTTGACTTTCAGCCTGGCATATGTACTGATACCATTCTAGGCATATCTGAGCCTTTAGTGTAGCTTGCAGAAGAGAAAATGTACTGATGTACCTCTGAGTTCAGGCATTAAACATCTGTCTCTGGGGGTTTGGTTAATGTGAGCCTGTTCCCATGAGACAAATCTATTCTTAGTATGTTGATACATCCAGTTCTTGTGCCTGCCAGAGACTTGACTGCAGGCAGCTGTAGCGAACACTCAAAAATAATGAGGACAGATGAGGCACCCTGGAAAGAACCAACGCCTTCCTTGCAACGCATGTGCAAAAAGGCAACTTTTATTTCAGCTTCAATATTGAGCATTTACTATGTATTCAGAATCATGCTAATTGTTCCTAAGAATTCAGTTAGAAAACTTGGGCCTTTTTCCAAGGAATTTAAAATCTCACTTGGGAAATAGTTTTATTCTTGTTCTATGAAAGGCAGTGATTGAGAAGTCTAAATATGAAGACAGCATATTGGTAATGTTAGAATGTCATCATAAGAGGAAAAGCATGCTAATTTTTTATCTTATATTAACAGGTAGAAGAAAATTGTTCTCTTTTTCTATTTTCAAACACTGACTAAAGTGATCATCTTAAATCATACTTGGTAACCCCTTTAAAAAATTAATTGCTTTCCATTGCATTTAGAATAAAACATATTATATTGGTCAGCCCTGTAGCACAGTGGTTAAGCCCTATGCATTGGGAGCCAGGTCCCACATGGCCAATTGAAGTTCACATCCCATCCACACTGGCTTAAAATACACACCAAGTGTGTGAGTGTCCCTGCTCAAAATCCTGATGTGAAGGAGAAATGAAAGAAAGGGACTGCAGTGTGACCAAGCCTCACTGAGGGGTGCTTTTTCTCTTCCTTTTTTCCTCTCTCTGGCAAGTATGCATGTCCTCTGGCAGAAAGAAGAAAAAGATTTTTTTTCTGTTTTTGTTTTTGCCATGGGACATGTGCACTTGCCAGAGACAGAGACAGAGGGAGAGGGAGAGAGGGTGAGAGAAAGAGCTTGTGACTCTTCCAGGTCCAATTGCCCAAGTCCATTTCACACTACTATACCCTCTCTGAACACCCTCCAAGTGACAATGGCTTTTTATTTTCCTGCCTAAGGTCAGGTTACTTGGAAACAAACTCAGACAGATACACTCATAAGATCAACTACCGAGCGCTATTGGAACTGTTGCAAGGAGGAAGCAAGATTAGGCAGAAGAAACTGAATGGGGATGCAGTTGAAAAGCCTCCGTTCATCCCACAGGGAGCTCTAGAGATTGGATGGCCCTTCGGGGTTGTCTCAAATTAGGCAAGGGTTACAGGCCTGTGCCTCCATTTTGCAGGTGTAATCTGGGCAGCTCCTCACGATATCCTTTGTAGTAGAATGGATATTCAACAGACCAACATCTTTTTCAACTCAAGAGGTTTTTGTTGTTGTTATTTGTTTTTGCTTTTGTTTTTCCCACATGTTTATCTATTCTTATTGCCAGGAATTCTTTCCTCCATTCTCCCACTAACATTTCCTGAAAGGTGTGTTCATTTTTCAGGTCCTCAAAAAAATGTAAGTTTCTCAAAAACCTTGTATTTTTTTTTTTTTTTTGGTGCTTTTTATTTACTGTTGCTCATTGCCGTTTGCATTATGTTGTAATCTCCAAGAACACAGCTCTGTCATATCTATATGGTTAGCAGACACCCCTGGGTACTTGAATATTATAGATGCTTGCATCTTTAAATGAATGAATTGTGGTTCTTCTCTTTAGAGAATTGCTAACATTTCTCACTCACTAGTAATTGCTGACATTTCTCATTGACTAAAATGGTTGTACATTAACTTGATGCCCATTTTTCTTATAAATTGTATGCTGTTTGTATTAGAATTGTCTCTGATAGTCTACAGAAGTTTTCCTATTAGGCTTGTACTAGAATCACCTTGAAGTCTTGTAAGACCTCAGACATCTGGGTCCCAACCTCATTATTTATTGAATATAGAAAGAATCTATCTTCCCATACTTCGTATACCTTCACTTGAATTTCCCAAAATTGAAAATACGTAGATACTCTCTAAACTAATTGCTATATGTATTTATTCCTTATAAAAGTAGTTGTAAATTCTGGAAAATCAGTAAGATTCACAATAAAATTTTTCTCCTTAAATTAAAAATTATTGTTTACACAAATTAAGAAATTAGTAAATCATCTTAAAATGTCATATTAATCATTTACAAAATATTTGAAGATATAAGCATTAACTCTCCTCAGATAAAACATAGCTAGCCATAAAACTCCTAAACCTATCAGTGTAAAAAATAAATAAGTTTCAGTGAAACTAAATTTAAAACCTGGGTTTGTTCAATTATATTTTTGTTTATGTAAGTATAGTAAAATTCACGTATTTGGTGTACAGTTTTAAAATCTAAGCTTAACCCCAATACCACAAGCAGGATTTAGGAAAATTCTATCATACTAAAAAGTTTCATGTCATATTTTCTAAGTCTAATTTTCATTTATTAAATTGCAAACTATTAAGAACTATTTTTCTAGAGTTTCATTGAATGTCAAGTATTGATTTTTTGCATCTAACATAAGTCATCCTACTTACTGGATTTAAATAATAATAGGCTTATTCAAGTTATTATTCAAATCCAAAATCTAAGCTAACCTCAATAACAGAGAAATTAAAAAAAAAAAAACTCTGAAATTGATATCAGTCTTTTAATTGGTAATCTTGGTGCATATATTTTTGAAATGGTTATGTAATCTTTACTTCAGAGTTCTCTTTATTGCCCTAAATGTATTCTAAAACATTTTGTCAAATAATTTCTGAAATATGGGTATTACACAGGTATTTAAAACATTACGTTAAACTGTGTGTGCAATGACCTTATAAAAATGTATCCAGTTTGGAGCTAGATAGCATGTGGTTGATCTCAGTTCAAATCCTAGTCCCAGCGTCTTGCAAAACATGCCAGGCACCTATGGGAGTTTGTTCCAATACCGACCGGATGGAGAAGTGGAGACGGGATGGTGGTGTGACCATACCACATCGTCAGAGGCTTTCTCCCTGGCAAGCACACATGCCCTCTGGGAATACATCATAATAATATCATAAATAGATAAATAATAATAAATAATGATCATTTAAAAATCCATCCAACGTAAACTAGCATCATTTTATTCTGCTTCTAGATACTTACAAAGTATCTTTGTGTAATAATAACCAATCCTAGAATTTTACTTGAGGTTGATGTCATGATCATAAGTGTACATTTAAGACGAGTGACCTGATTCACACGAGAAAATTTACTAATGGAATTCCTTAACTTTTTTGGCAATTAAAAAAAATTAGTGATTAACAGTCATTCTTTAATCATATCCACAATATTTTCTGAGTCCTTTGTATTAAATCCAAATGCAATTAGAAATTTCAGCTCTTTTCCATTCATTAATTTCTAACAATACCTTCATTTATGCAAGACTTCTACATCTCTCAATTTTCTCCATCATTTCAAGAATGAAATCAATTCTCTTGACACAGAAGAAAAGATCTACTAAGGCATTCTAACCTCCTTTACTTTTATTGTTAGTTTATGTTAAGTAATCCTATGCCATTTAGCCTAGTCTTGAGACTCATGTTTTCTTGATTCTATCACTGGTCAAACCTTAAATTCAAACATGTTTCTCACCTTCTAAGTGTTTGCAAGTCTCAGTTAATTCTGAACTTAAGATTTTCTAACACCATCCTTACAGGAATTTACCACTCTTACTTAGATAGACACAGGCCACATATCCTATTCCAGAGTTTTCTTATCTATCTATCTATCTATCTATCTATCTATCTATCTATCTATCTATCTATTTATTTATTTATTTTTAAATTTGACCAGAGAGGGACAGAGAGAGTGAGAGTGAGGGAAAGTGAGAAAGCAAGCCACCAGGTACAGGACTTGAACAGCAGTCAGCCATGTGGTAATCCAGCGCCCTTAACCACCACACCACATGCCGGCCCCAGTTTTCTTTTAACAAAGAAGTTCAGAGAGTTCTCTGCCTGCCAAGTATGATTTCCAGATTTCTTTGAATTTTCTTTATTAGATCACATGTAACTAGTCAAAAGCTACACATTTTGTTACGCAAGCCTTCTTGTCAATTATCCTTTTTAAAACATCTGGATCGTTTTTCTTTAGAATTTTTGAAATAGTTTTTCTTTAAATTCTGTCTAATGGACCTATTTGCTCCTGCCAACTCCAGTTTCTTTTGAACTTACATATCTTCTAAGATATCTATAAATTACACTTCACCAACAAGTCCTCCTTTATAAAGAAAAAAGAATAGCCTTTCATCTGATCATTTCCTCTATATTTTCAGAGTAATGAATTTTTTTACATACAAAATAAATACTTATGAATTTTTAAACCATGTAGATATTTAATTAATGAAAACAAGGATGAAATCAAAACATTTTAGCTATACAGATGGATAAGTACTACAGTCATAAATTTATTATTTAAAATACTATCTAGATACACTATATTTAAATTAATATTATAGTAGTAAAACATATAAATATGTTTTTTTTTGAGAGATTTTTGCTATAAGGCACATGCACTCGCCAGACAGACAGAGAGAGACAGAGAGACAGAAAGTGAGAAATCACCCCCCAGGGAGGATGGCCACGCCGCAATTCCTTCTCTCGGGATCTTGAGCACACATGCACATGCGCCTGGCGTGAGTTTTAAGCCCCTGGGTCCAGGACGCAAACTGCGGTTGATTACGTGAGAGTCAGCGACATAACCATTACGCTAACTGCTGGTCCCAAATATTTTATGTTTTACTATAACTGATAACGATAATTATCTTTATTATTTTCTATGATCAGGGTACTTTCTATGTTTTTTCACTCTTATTTTGTTTTGCTGTTTTTAAAATTTCTTTACGATGTCAATCTTTCCACAGCAATGAACTATTGTATAACATACAAAAAAATAAATATTTAACAACAGAGTATTTTGAAAAACAGATTCTTTTAGGGTTGCAAAGTAAATAGATATTTAGAGAGATATAAAAAGTTAATAAAAAGTTATCTAATTTGTTTTACATAGCTTGAGTGTTTTAAGTTTAGAATACTGTTTTATAAAACAACAGCAAGAAGAAACATATTTTAATTACTACAATGATATAATTATTATAAAGAATATATTTGATGGTAGAGACTTTAGAATCATGAGAAATTAGAAAAAGTAGCATGATAGTTTTTTGTTTTGGTACAGGCTGAACAGGACTAAGATGAATTGTAACATCTTTATTTTTTTCAATTGTCAAAGAGGGGGTGTGCTTACCAGAGAGTGTACCACCTATGGGGTGCAGTCGTGCAACAATTTCCTTTCCCCTTTTTTCTAACCTGTTAGAAATTTGCTATTTTGCAAACATGCCCAGTATAGTGTTCAAGCTACAGAGGATGTGGGATTCATACTGTGGTCAGCCATGTAGGATTGCAAGGTTTTACCACTGCACTATGGGGCTGGCCTTAATTGTGGTATCTTAAAATTACGACTTTAGGGACCAGCAGATGGCATAATGGTTATGGTGCTGGACTGTCACATAGTCAATCACAGTTTGAGTCCCATACCTGGAGGCTTAAAACTCACACCAGGAAGGTGTGCGTGCATGCCCCAAATCCCATGAGTAGAATAGAGAAAAGATTATGATGTGGACATCCCTCCTGGGGGGGGGGGGGGGTGATTTCTTGCTTTCTGTCTCTTTCAGTTTCCCTGGCAAGTGCACATACCCTATAGCAAAAATTTCTAAATAAAAAAATTACATATTTTTGTTAAAACTCCATTTTCAGGAATTTCATATATTACTTGATAACAAATGAAATATTAGTTGTGATAAATATTTCATCTTTCTATGGTTCCTCTTATAGACTATGTGTGATATTTTCTTCTACACAACTAAATACTCCTAAATATCAAGAATGCATTCCTATTAACACACAAATGTTAATCAACACATGAACACAAATCTCATGTTATACTGCAGCCTATTGTGTGGTGATTTGAGACAGATAATAGATAAGTTTGCAAAATGAATTCGTATTTATTCCTTACTAACGTGCTGAAATGGAAAATAAAGGGTTAGGCCTACTTAGGTTGTTGTTACAAACTACTTGTCTGAATAGCTAAAGTTTAAGCTGAGAATCTAAAGAGGGAAAATATGGAGCTGGAGGGGAAACAGCTGGCAGAGAGAACCACACCATGGGACAAGTCAAGGGTAGAAACAAGACCGTATGACCACAGGCCATGAGCAGGGTGACAGGGATGTGGCTACACACTTCGAGGACAGTCAGAGGCAGATGACAGGCTTGGAGGCTGAGGTAAGGAATTTGCATTCTCTTCTAAGAGTAAAGGGAAGCCATTAAGTGTGAGAAGCACAAACGTGACGTGTTCAGTTCAGGTTCTGTTTGTTCCAGAAGATCAGACAACTTACTTTAAGAAAACTACAGTTGGAAGATTCCTAGCTCAGAGGAGGTATAAAAGAAAGCTCTCAAAGCTTCTCAGGAAATAAAAATAAGCACTTAGAATTTCAGATGACACTTATCCACCAAAAGCGGATGACAACTGTGCCGGTTAAGCAGGGCTTTCCTCCTGGGCTTTTCCTCTGTGCTACCTGCTCACACCCCAGAGCTGTTGCAAGGCCAGGGAGGGAGGGAAACAGCGAATGAACAAGCTCGGGAATAGGTCTCAGTGGAGAAGGAGAAAAATGTTGAATTAGATAAATGTTTATATTTTTAAAATGGTGTTTTTAATCTGCTTGTCTGCTTTTTAATGATAGATCACACATAATTTTGACCACCTAACATTGACAATAAAGCTATGGGATCTGTAATTCAGTTCACCCAAGAAAGAGGATAAACCAATACGAGAGCCTGATTAAAGGAGATTGGTGACAACAGCTAAGACTGTCTTCCACATTATTCAGCCTATCTCTGTAAATAAGCAGTATGTTTGTGTGCCAAAACACAGGAAAATCAATTTTGTTTTGCTTTGTTTTTGTTTTGATGAATAAATAGGAGCCAAATAAATCACAGCATATGCACATGATTTTCATCTGAAGTACATTCAATTGGGATTTAATTTTTCATTTGCTTTTAGTCACTTACTGAACAATGAAAAGTACTAGTTTTGTACTTGATAAAATCGTTTTATTGTATGCATTATATATGTTTTACATTCACCATATAAAATGGTAGCTCTCCACAGAGACAAACACCCTTAGGTACCCTAACACTAAAAATGTTATTTTTTTGGAACCAACAGATGGCATAAAGTTTACTTCGCTGAACTCCCACATAGTTGAACATGTTTCAAGTTCCAAATCCTTGGCTTGAAATTTATGCTGGGTGCATGTGCATGTGTGCCCAAAATCCCAAGAGGAGAATGGAGTAGAAGGGATTATAGCCTGGCCAACCCATGGTGGGTGATTCCTCCCTGTCTCTCTGTCTCTCTCTCTCTCTCCTGCAAGAACATGTGCCCTACAGCAATATCTCTCTAAAGACAAAAAAATTAACACTCTTAAGATATTGGTTTTAGAAAATTTGAGTATGACCATTTAATCCACACTTTGCTTTATATATTGGCTCATCAGAAAATCATGATGTATTTTCCCATTGCTCTATGCAAAAATGCGTCGTGACCCTATATATTTGAAATAGCTTTTTGTGTTTTTGTCTCCTGTTTGTTTTTGTTGTCAGTTTGTGTTGAATAACATTAATAAGAACATAAGTCTAGTCACAGCCACCTCAATTTTTATGATTATATCCAAGAGAAAAATGCTTATCCTCTACCAGTTATTAAGAGTACATTTAAATCATTATTCATTCATGAAATTACATTAATTTCTGAAGAGTGTGGCACCATAGACAGTTGATCCAAGACAACACAGTGTCTCCTGGAGTCAATTGGTTCCTCATTATCTCTATCTGCCTTTCACTGACTTCACAATTGCTCTTGATCTGAGCAAAAGCCATCAGTCAGATAGCTGGATAAGAGTCCCAAAACAAATGCAAAAACAGTTTTAGCTAAACTATTAAAATACCAAAGACAAATAAGGGATTTCTAATTAATTTGAGGCTATTAACAATGGAAATTCTAAAATACCATTCAAATTGCTTCTTCAATGCCATAGCTAATTTTCATATCTCATTTTGAAATTCAGAGCAAATTCTGTGTGTTTTCATTTTTTTACATGTCTCATTTATAAGCTTAAGACTAAGAGAATGTTTTCTCCAAGTTTTAGGAAGAGATTTATTAGCTAGAAAATGAAAAAGGTTAATAGTCTAGTCATGTTCATAATTAGTTCTCTGAGTTAGATTATAATCATTCACTTGCCCATTTGTGTAATATGTATTTATTGGGTATAAACAGAAACTAAACTGCTCTGTTAGATGTTGGGGTATTTAGTTTAAGTGAAATTTAATATCCATGACGTATTCATAAGATTAGCTTGCATTATCTTTCATTTCATTTCTCATGATTATAGCAAAATAATATGTATCAATTAATATATTTAAGTGGCAAGTCAGTGTAATGGATTGGTTGAGAGTATAATTCTGGAGCCAAAGAGTCTGTAGTCAAAATACAGCTATCTTACTGTTATTTACATGGAAGACACTGAATTTTCTATGCCTTGTTGCATTCATTTGTTAAACTGAAATGGTAATGAAGAGACCTAGCTCAGAATTATTCTGAAAATTAATTTAAATTAAGCGTTAATTAAGATTTAATTACTATCAAGATTTTTTCTTTCTATTAGTAGACATAAACATGTATTAAATGTGCATTCTGTAGTGGTATCAGAAGAGGAAAATGTGGGATATTCATTGCTTCTAAGTATCTGTATATTTACAGTCTAATACAACAGTCAATTAGCTCATGTAGTATAGATGACTGCCAAAGTGTCATTTAAATAAGAGGTTAGGAAACAAATTAGGAGACCTTGACATTGTAAATCTGTCACATTTGTTTTAAAATCATCTAGTCAAAATAAAAAAAAAAAACTTTAATTTTGAAATACAATTGAAATATTACCAAACTTATTTTAAGTTTTCAGGAAGAATCCAAGGTGCATGGTATTTTTAAAACTGCATTTCTTTTTTTATTGTTGCCACAGACTCAAAATCTTCCTTCAAGAATCACTGACCAAAACCCACCTGTTAAAAATCTCCTTAATAATGTTGATTTGAGATTAAGATGATTCCCAGTTATTGACCCGCCCGTATTTGTGAACTCGAAGAGAAAATATACATTGAGGAAAAAAGCAAAGCAAAAAAATCTGCAGAACTAGAGATATGTTAAGCTATATAGAAAAGTTCTTTTTTAAAAAAGGAAAAGAAAACAAAAACTAAGGGCAGCAAGTGACTTGTGGTTAAAGTGTTGGACTCCAACATGGCGGACTGTGGCTTGAGTCCCAGACCTGGAGGTTTGAAAAGTCACTACCAGAAAGTATGTGTGTGTTTGCCCAATATCCTGGGAAAATGGAAGAGAAGGGATTGTGATGTGGCCATCCCCCTGGGGGTGATTTCTCACTTTCCATTTCTCTGCTTCCCTCCAGCAAGAACACATGCCCTATGGCAAAAACCTAAAAATAATTAATAATAAAAAAAACTGTTGAGATATGATTGAAATATAAAAAGCTACCATTTGATTCAAAGTGGATAAATAAAGTCTTAAGGTTGAGCAAAGTGAGCCGGACTTTTAAATATACACACAGTATATCCCACTCAATTTGTAATGAATATTTGCACTCTGTGGTGGAAGGAAATAGAAAGATCTGAAGATATGGTAGTAGAGAGAGAAGGGCAATACCAGAGACTGTTAAAGAGGAGACTGGATGGTAGAAAGTGGCTTGTAGAGACTTTTAGGTTGACTCATTTGATATCTTCCATGTAAGAGAAGAATGGAAATAAATATTTAAGACCAGGAGAATAGATTATGATAGATTGTATTATTTTTCAAAAATATTTTCTCCCTCATTCCAAAGGAGTATGACACACCTTTACTCATTAGTGCCAGACTAGATATATATATGTGTATATGTATATATATGTATACACACACACACACACATACACACACACACACACACACACACACACACATATATAAAGAAAAGCAAGAATGATTGATATCTGGGGCCAGGAGATAACATGGTGGTTAAGGTGCTGGATTCCCACATGACCAACCACAATTTGAGTCCTAGAATTGGTAGCTTGAAAATCACACTGGGCATGTGTGTGTACATGCCTAAAATCCTGTGAGGAGAATGAAGGAGAGGGGACTGTAGCAGGACCATTTCCCTGGGTGGAAATGTCTCATTTTCCCTCTCTCCTCTCTTCTGAACACATGTGCCCTATAGCAAAAACCTAAAAGAAAATAAAAATAAAAATAAAAATAAACTGCATTACCCCATTGTAGAAATGTTAAAGGTTAATATATAGCTTGCCATATTCTCCTGTATCTTTTCCAAGATTGGCAGTGTTTAACAGAGAATTGCGGGTACTGCCTGAGTCCTGGAGTGAAGATGATATAAGTGAGATGAATTAACAATTGAATGACATAAACCGTTGCAGAATTTTGTAATCTGTTAAGATATCATAAATTACCCGTCGCTAATTCATATTCAGGGCAAACAGTCTATACTGACCACCTCTAGGCTAAGCCTAAATCTAAATCTTACAGTTTCTCTCTCATAAAAAAAAAAAAAAAAAAAAAAGTTTACAATTGTCAAAGCAAAGAACAAAAGAAGATAAATGAAACTATACTTTTGCCTAATCTAACCCTATTAAGGTTACACTCTGGCAAACATAAACAAGTCACAGAAATTGTACTTGATCTGTCAATTACTATACTCCTCAATCATTTCAATAAAATAAAGATTCAGGCCCAGCTTCTGTGCTGCAGTCAGCAGCGGGAAGCCATGTGTCAACCACAGCTCAACTCCCTTGCCTAGTTAGCCTGAAAACATGCTGGGCTTGTGCACACATGACCCGAATCCTGGTGATCTGGAGGACTGGAGAAAATGGCATGATAAAGCCCTTAGAAAAGTGCTTCTCTCTCTCTCATACACATGCACACCCTTTATCATAAATTATTATTATTATTTTTTTAAAATACAGGTCCACATACGGCATTGGAGAGAACGCCGTATGGGCTATAAACACCAACCCAGCAACTCCAAAGTCCATCTTAGATGTATTCTACATTTTTGAATTGCTGTCAACATTAATTATTTTCAAGCATTTTCATTTCAATGCAATTTTTAAACATTTATTTTTATTCTGTTTATTTAAAGAGAGAGAGGTACAGGTCACTCTTGGTAAGGTCTCCCCTGCCACTTTACAGCTAACCAGGATCACAGACATGTTTGCACATGCCTCACATGTTTCATACTGACCCTGGACACATGCTGTGACCGTCTATGTGGCTTAAGCATTGCATACCAGACTTCTACTGCCCACACCATGACAGCTAGTCTGCTATTGCATTTTTAATCATAAAAGATATTTTCACTGCGGGACCAGCAGTTAGTGTAATGGCTATGTCGCTAGACTCCCACGTAGTCAACCGCAGTTCGAGTCCCAGACCCGGTGGCTTAAACTCACGCCAGGCGCATGTGCGTGCGTGCCCAAGATCCCGAGAGGAGAAAGGAGGAGAAGGGATTGTGGCGTGGCCATCCCCCCTGGAGGGTGATTTCTCACTTTCTGTTTCTATGTCTCTCTCTGTCTGTCTGGAGAGCGCACGCGCCCTATAGCAAAAAACCTCTAAAAAAAAAAAAATAGGTATTTTCACTGCTACATCATCAAAGTAAATACATCTTACATCTTCTCAATAAATCCTTAGCAGGAACTTGTACATTTTTATTAAATGCTTTATCAATACATATAAGGGTACTTGAAAAAATTCATAGAAAATTAGAATTAAAGGAAAAGTTTATTTTAGTGCAAGCCATTTTGAAATGCATGCAGTTTTTCATGATATGCATTTTCTATGAGCTTTTGGAAATCTGGCAAATTCTTATTACCAAGATTCTGTAGGTTTTTTTAATTCTCTGCATAATATCCTTTTTGTAGAAATTTTATCTGCCTTCACATCATCATTCATGACCTTAATATTTTTATACTGACAATTTTTTTTTTTAATTGCCAGAGGATGTTTGCACTCACTAGAAACAGAGAGAGATATATAGAGAGGGTGAGAGAGTGAGAAGGAGAAACATCCTCAGTGAGACATCGTCATGCTGCAATCCCTTTTCCTCCATTTCTCCATCTTGGGATTTGGGGCATGGCATACATCCATGCCTAATGGATTGTTCAAGCCACCAGTGCTGGGGTTCAAACTGTGGTCAGTCATGTAGGATCTGACTCCCTTTAGCCACTAAGCTATGTGGCAGCCTTGTATTGAGACATTTATTACTGTCTGAAGTCTGAATTATTTCTTTTTATATTTATTGATTATCACTGATGGGATGACCAGTCATAAACAAATCTAAATCTATTTTCTGCAATCTACCTTTAATAATGAAATATATGATTAGTATAATTCATAAAAATTAAACTTTATTGTTATCCTTTCAACTTGAACATGGCAGAATACACAATACTATGCCTAATTACTTATTCGACTTAAAAATGTAAGCCCTTGTATGACCTACAGGTGTTGAAAGTTGGACAGGGATCTTTACCATATTCAAACCAATGGCCATAGGGCCTTTTTTCTAATAAGAGCAATAATACTTTACATTTATTAAGGACTAAAAATATGTATGGGAAAGCCTGCTAGTGGTGAACATCAATATTGTGTTCTTTTTCTTTTAGAATTCACAGCAAGACAGAGTATCTCTGCCTCCCTTGAAATTAATGTAGCCATGTCCTTGGGTTATAGCAAATGTAATGTGACTGGAATTGAAGTTACCAGTTCCAGATAACCTGCAAAAACATGTCCAATGTAATGCTCAGTCTCTTTTCTCATCTAGGTGATTTTCATGACATAGAACTGAACAGGGCAATGCACCAGAAAAAGTTTGAGTCACTGGGTCCAGTGAGACATAGGCTCACCTTCCAGAAATCATTTACCTCCATCTGCATTGAACCCAGGTAGGGTGAAAAGTAAATCTGAATTATTCATTCTCCAATACCCACTAGAACTCTGGAGCTGTGAGAGAAGTTAGCCTATTCTGACTAACATGTTAGATTAGCCGATACATTAGAAACTGTGCTTAAAATGTTACATCTTTTATCACAATTACTGCTCACAGCAACTGAGTGAGGCAGAGTCCCAATTCACCAATAAAGAAACCGAAGCAAAAAGGAGTTAATCAGACCACCCAAAGCATCAGAGATGACGAGTGGCAATCCTGGCACTTGAACCCAAGATGCCTATTTCCAGATTTTCTTTTTTAGTTCTTTCTCTTTTTTTTTCCCCCAAGAAAGTTTTACTATAGAGTGCATGCGTTTGACACAGAGACAGAGAGAGACAGAGAGACAGAAAGCAAGAAATCACCCCTCAAGGGGATGGCCATGCTGCAATCTCTTTTCCTACATTCTTAGAATCTTGGGCATGCATGCACACGTGCCTGGTGTGAGTTTAAAGCCACCAGGTTTGGGATTTAAATCAAGGTTTGCCATGTGGGAGGCCAGCGACATAACTACTACATCATCTGTTGGCCCCACTATGAATTTATTTTTAAACTAGGTTTTAAAAATAAAACGCCCAAGTTAAAATTTAAACCTTTTCCAAAATTGCAAATTAGTAACTTTATTTTAATGAAAAGGAAATAAGGATAAAACTTATCAACATAGTATTACTGATATATCAATAACATTGATACTCAGGTTCATCACCAGTAGCTATAATGAAATAAGATTGCGTAAGGAGCTAACTGGGGCTGAAGGAGAACCACCTGAACTAATATTTTCTAGCACTGCTTCCATTCAATTATACAACATTTTGGAATCAGCTTGAGGCATATTGGAGAAAGGAAATGAACATCATTTCTCCTCTACCAGCTCTTTCCTTCTTGCCTAATCTTGATTAAACATTAGAACTATTTTGTCTGTGTCACAAAACAGCAAAGTGAGCATGATGGTTAGTTTTGGGTGTCAGCTAGACTTGACTAAGGAATATCTAGAAAAAGTATCAGTCTGAGATGTCTATGAGGGTGTTTCCAGGAAGACTAGCAGGTGAGTCTGCATAGACTAATTACTAACTATGGAAGATCCACCCTCAATGTGGGCAAGTATAAACCAATCAACAAAGGGCCGAGAGAGACAAATTACAGAAGACAAACGGGTCTCTTGAGAGCAAGATCAACCTGTTGCCGTGAACACCAGTACTCAAAGCTTGTCTACTTTCAGACTCCTGGATTTATATCAGTAACACCCCCCACCCCTTTCCCGCAGAGTTTCCAGACTTTCAGCCTCAGACTGTGCGTGACATCATTAGCTTTCTTACTTCTAAGACCTTTGGTCATGCTTCCAGAACCCCAGGACATCCAGTTGACAGCCAGCCTGTTGTGGGACTTCTGAGCTGCCATAATCATGAGAGGTTGACCAGAACCCCATGATATCCAGTTGACATCTTGTTGTGGGACTTCTGAGCTGCTATAGTCATGAGAAGCTGAGATGATTCCCCCAACAAATGCTGTTGTATACAAAACTTTTGGTTAGAGAAATCTAACACAGTGAGTATAATTCAAAACTTCTGATCTTGATGTATTCATCTAGCAGCACTATTTTAAATTTAATTCTACTTGAGGCATATTATATGACTACTAACAGCCCTAAAGGAGTTTTTCACAAATAATCAACTTTGTGGTATGAATGACTATATTACACCGTACATTGACGATGGTCAAGGAACAGTCATACTTATACAAACTACTTTGGCTGAATAAATAGATAAATGAAAACACATAGAGGAAATAAATTTATGGAAATACGAAGTGCCAAAGTAAATTAATGTTTGATCTCGTGAGTATACCACTGAGACTGCTCATCTCAGAGGAGAAAAACGGTAAGGGAACTACAATATCCACATTATAATGTTTATTTTGAAAAAGAAATTGCTTTCATCCTTTCCATTTTTGTTAAAGTTGTGCCAAGGATTTAAATGTCAATTTTTAAAATACTTTCGCGTAACAATGCTCTACCATTAAAGTATGCCCTTTATCATCTTCCTAGTGGTTAAGGAATCCCAGATCCTGAATGACTGATCTTGATTCAAATTCTGGCCAAGGCAGCTGGAAAAATATGCTGGGTGTATGTGTTTGCAAGTGTTTGTATGTGCATGTCCCAAGTGTCAACAGGATGGAGCAATGGAGGAGAAAGAATGTGACACAACTGTGCTCCACTGGGGGATGCTTTCTCCCTTTCTCATTCTCTATCTCTTTCTGGTGAGTGCACACTCCCTCAAAAAAAAAAAAAAAAAAAAAAAAAAAAAAGAAAGAAAGAAAGATAACAATTTACTTGAAATATTTGTATGTTCTTTGTTTTATTTTAAAATTAAATGCCTTTAATTTTAAATATTTTGAGAGGTGTTTTTAAATATCTTTTGATTTTTTTCTTTGATTTTTTCATGAGAGAGAAGTGGATGCAGGCAGTTCTGAAAGGGTCCTTCCAAGTCGTGATATTGCCCCAGCCTTCCTGCCACCTAAAATCACAGGCACAGTCATGGGTATTCCCGGCAGGTTCAGGCCAATCTGGGAACCAAAGACCAGTCCCCGTCATATGGCTCCAGTACTGCACAGTGACACTCATCACCTGCATCGCCATGGTTGGACCCATATTATCCATAGTCTAAGCTTAAATATAAGTATTTGGAAAAATATAATCAGGAAAGATTTATTGTCAAGACAAGTCTTGATAATGAGATGCTTATTTTTTAGTAGATGAGGGGACTGACTACATTGATCTCTTTGTATACTATTTTTGCATAGCTTCCCTAAAAACTGAAAAAAATATTATTTTACTTATTTACTATTTTATTACTTATGTTATTTGTATGGTATATAATATTTATTATTATAATAATATCAGTTCTAAGTCACTCATGTTTTATAATTTAACATTTCTGAAATGAGAATTTATTTAACAATCAAAAGCACTCTGCTACTATAACTAGTAGCTGTTTTCTCTTACTCAACAAAACAAAATCACATCGTCTCTTACAACCAACAAAATCATAGCTCAAAATAAGTTGTTAAAATATTGAACAACGGGACCACCAGTTGGCGTAATGGCTATGTCACTGGACTCCCGTGTAGTTGACTGCTGTTAGAGTCCTGGACCCAGTGCCTTAAACTCATGCCAGGCTCATGTGCATGCATGCCCAGGATCCTGAGAGGATAATGAAGGAGAAGGGATTGCGGCATAGCTATCCCCTCTGGGGGGTTATTTCTTGCATTCTGTCTCTCTGTCTCTGTCTGTCTTTCTGGCAAGCACATACAAAAACCTCTCCAAAAAAAAGTATATATTCAAATAAAAGTACAAAAAATTATTTGATGTATTTTATCTTCCTCAAATTTAGCTACATAAACTGAATTTTGAATCTTAAGTGATGTATCATGAAATGCTTATTATTGCAATTTAGTTTCTCCCTTAAGATACTGGTTGATTAAGGAAACATAAGAGCATGACACTAGAACCATTACTTCTTGGCTTATTATATAGAACAATCGATGACACTGCACCAAATAAGTGTCTTATTGGTTTGTATCCAAAATAAATATGTCATCTAGGAAAATTAGCATTGTTTGTGAACATTTTAAATTGTGAAGCCATTAGGAAGGTATTAAACTTAATTTTCTGTCTTTAGCAATCTATATTATTATTCTTTCTACTTATTTCTTTCTCTATATATTTTAAGAAGTGACATTTAATGTACACACACATATAAAAATAGATGTATTTTTTAAGCTCTAGGATGCATGCACTCCCTGTAGAGAAAGAAAGACAGAGACAGTGAGACGGAAAGTGAGAAATCATCCCCCAGGGGGGATGGCCACACCACAACCCCTTCTCGTTCATTCTCCTCGTAAGATCTTGGGCATACAAACACACACACACACACACATCCAGCATGATTTTTAAGCCACCAAGTCCAGTACTCACATCACAGTCAGCCATGTAGGAATCTTATGATATAACCACTACATCATCTACTGGCCCCAAAATAGATATAATCTTAATAAAAAAGGGAGGAGAACAGCAAGTGGCATGGTGGTTGAGGCTCTGGACTCCCATGTAGCCCATCATAGTTCAAGTAGTGGACCTGGTGGCTTGCATTATCACTTTCCTTCTCTCTCTCTCTCTCTCTCTCTCGGGTGAGCATGTGCATCTAATAGCAAATTAACAAATAATAATAATAAATAAAAATAAATAATTCTTAAAAATAAAAAAGGGAAAGGCTTCTTGAAGAATGAAAACATACATTTTCCATTAAACTAATCTCTGGACAGGAATCTCTGTTCTCGTTAAGTGCATTAGAAAAGTCATTCTTGGGACCAGCAGTTGGAATAGTGGTATGTTGCTGGACTCCCATATAGTTGACCACGGTTCAAGTCCCAGACCCAGTGGCTTAAACTCACACTGGGCGTGTGTGCATACATGCCCACTATCCCTAGAGGAGAATGGCGGAGAAAGAATTACAGCACGGCCATCCCCTCTGATGAATGATATCTCGCTTTCTGTCTCTCTGTCTCTCTCTTGTCTTTCTGGAGAATGCACGGGCCCTATAGCAATAACCTCTCAAAAAAAAAAGTCATTCTAAAAAATGCTCTGGGAAATTGATGTTAATTACACTTCTTAATTGAGAGATATTTTATTTTTTTCTCTTTTATATTTATTTATTTCTGTGTGTGACAGAAGGAGAGAGAGAAGTATCTCACCTACAGTGTCTCTGCTGTGATATTCCCCTAGGCCTTCCCAGCCATCTAGGACCATGGGAACTGGAGCGGTAGATCTGGAAACTGAACCCTGATCTTCTATATGGCTTCCAGCATTGTGGAGTGTTCCACTACTGCTGGGCCATAGTGGGTCTGAGGCATATTTTCCAAAATTGGCGACAGTTATTGGTTCTGACCAATTTGGTCCAACCAGAGTGGAATTCTGAACATTTGATATATTAATAATTCATAAGTAGCTGTAAGAAGAGAGAATCCCTTTCTAGTGAAAACCGATTTAAGCTACATAGCATTCTGGCAATCTGTATTTTACCAGAAAAAAAAAAAAAAAAAAAAAAAAACCTATTACTTTGAGGAAAACTATTCCATTTTGTGAAAACACTTCCTCAATGTACACTTCAGTTTTATAAAGTAAAAGCAAAATATCTGTTTGGAGACAATGTGAGGCACAAGGCACTTATCTACGCTACAGAATAGTACACATGATTTTCCTAATTGTAGATAATGATGCCTCTCCGCTGGTTATACTACCTTTTAGATGTTTTTGTACCTTTAAACATTTTTTAAAAGTTTATGTGTTGATTAAAGATAGAGAACACGGGCACATGAGAGAGTGAGAGAGAGAGGCCCTCTCAGCAGGGCCTTGTCACGCTGCTATTTCTCTTCCCAGCCCCCCCAGCTTGCAAGAACTTTGGGCACACTTGGGAATCTAAACCCAGGAGTGGCCATGCAGTTTCCAGCACTGCAAATCATTTCATTATCAACTGTGCCACCAAGCTGGACTTCTGTACCTTTGATATGCCACTACGCTTGAAAAATACAGCTTTGTCTTCTTGAGGTATGCACGTACTGATGCAAATACTTACCAATGGCAGAACAATCCTAAGAGACAAAGCCACCCCCCCATTTTTTTATTTTTGTGACTCTGAAGACTCTGAGAATATCATTTCTTTTTTTTTAACTTTATTAATACTACATTGGACTTGAAAAGGGAGTCTATTTGATTTTACACAGTGATACACAGAGTACATAAGCATTAAATTATATGATAAATTGTTAGCCCACTTCTTTTCTAATTTTATAATCTTTATGCACAGGTCTAACACTTATAAATTACCAAAAATGTGTTTAATTGTTGATATTTCTATGTAATAAATGACAACAGAATAATCACTAATTTTCAAAATCAAAGTCTAACAATTCAATCAGCCAGATGGGAATATTATATTTTACAATAAATTTTACATACTATTTTAGTATGACTTTGATATTTTATATCTGTATTTCTGAAGTAATATATGTTTAACCTATCTTACATATGTGTAATATATATAAAACATCTAAAATGAGCTATATATGTAACTATACATGTAAATTTGAAGAAATTTTAGAAAGATACTCTAAAATAGGAAAATGCATATATATGGTTTTCTTCTTTTTTTAAATAAAAAAAAATCTTAGGTTTAATACATGCACTGTGGTAGGGATTGTACTAAAATGTTTTTTTCTGAATGTGTTGATATGCTTTTCTTTGTTTTTAGTTTTTTTTTTTTTTTTTTTTTTTTTTTTTTTTTCTGTAGGGTGCATGCACTCAGCAGAAAAAGACAAGGAAAAGAAAAAGTGAGAAATCATCCCCTGGAGGTATGGTCATGCCACAATCCCTTCTTTATTCTTCTCTTGGGATTTGAGGCATGCATGCACACATGCATGGTGTGTTTTTCAAACTTCCAGGTCTGGGGCTCAAATGATTGAGTCAGCCATGTGGGATTCAGTGCCTTAACCACTACACCACTGGCTGGCCCTGATAGGCTTTAAAAAATATACCTAGAATATATTCTTTATCCTTAGATGATATAGTCCTTGAGGGCAAATCTGTCACAATTTAAGTATATTAGAATGTTTTCACTAAGGAGCCCTAGGCAGAAAAGTAATTAATGAGTATAGTTCACTGTTAGAACTAATGTTAAACTGAATAGAAATCTCAGACAAAATTGAAATACAAATTGCCATATCGTCTCAATGTCTCTTGTCTTTTAATTTTCAGTATGAATTCATTGTTATGTGCCTAACCTTCAAAGACGTGATTGATTGATTCTGAGTGCAAACGGAGTGCCAGATTTATTCTGGGCATTGATAACACTTTAGTAAATAAAATCTATGCAGCCTCTCTCTCTCAAAGTTTACATTCTATGAGGTGAAAAATTAAATAAGTATATATTGCGGGGTATTTCTTTTCATGTAAATACTGTTGGAAGAAACAGAAAAGATCTCTAGCATTGTACTGTTTTGATAAGGTGGTTACAGAAGACCCACAAATCACACTGAACACAGAACTGAATAAAGCAAGGGGAAAAAACATGCAGCTATCTGGGTAGAAATGATTTCTTATAGGAAGAATAAAAAATAAAAATATTATAAAGTGGAACAATATCAAGAATGGTTAATATTCAGAAGGTCTAATAACAGACAGTGCTAAACTATGTTGCCTTCCAAATTGTTATATATCTACCTGGTCATTAGTGTTTAAATTTCAGTTGAGCTACTATAGTTTAAGACAATATTTAGCTTTTATGTAATATAGTTGTGTTTTTTAAGATGTTGCTTACAGTGAAAAATATAACAAATTGATGAACCTTTTTTAAGAATTATAAGCTTGAAATAATTTTTGATAGCCATTTTTAAATGGTATTTGAATATGTATGCACACATATATTCAGTTATTGATTTACTGAATTCATTCAACAAATGAGTATACACGTGTGTACACATGTATGTGTATGACCATACATTTTATATGTGTGGATATATACCTATGTGTGTATATACGTTATCAGCAAACTAAGTCCAACTACTTCTATTCACAGTCAATACAACCAGAGGGAGTGACTGGAGAAGAAAGGAGTTGATTTCTGCAACCAGGTTACAGGAAGACAGTCGGAAACACACTAAACTGTCTTAAAAAGCTCAACGTGTGATCAATATTTATAGAGAAAAGCATGTGCAAATCATTCCTCTCTTCATCCAATCAAAGCCAGTTGCTTTGGGATCAGCAGATGACGTAATGGTTACATCACTGGGCTCACACGTGGTCGACCATGGTTCATCTGACCATTCCTCAAAATAGATTTCTCCATGACTCAGCACTTGGTCAGATTGTTCCTGTTGGAAGCCTCTCTTAATTTCAAAATGGCCGCGGTCCTACCAAACCTCAAGCTGGCCTGCTTCATACATACATAAAATATTTGCTGGTATGTCATTGTACTCTCCAATACTTTTCCTATCAATTGAACATTTGGAATACCAAGTTTTTAAGCACAATGATGATTATGGGTGCTTTGCTTTTTGGCTTGACTTTCTATGCTTTGTCAGTACATAAGACACAGTTACGACCCAGGCAGCCAACAGTGTTTCTCAAAATTGACTCTGGAATTAGAGACGGGAGCAAAGTTCAGTCTGACATGCTAGGCCTGAGAATGTCTGAGTCAATCATAAATGAGAATGAGAAGTAACTAAGTATTTCTTTATTTTTATCACAGCAATATCATATCATACATAATATGATATATGAAAAAGGCCACCATCTTAACAGTTAAAATGCATGGATCTGGGGACCAGCAGTTAGCATAATGGCTATGTTGCTGGACTCCCATGCAGTCGACCACGGTTCGAGTCTGGGCCCAGTGGTTTAAACTGATGCCGGGCACATGTGCGTGCATGCCCAAGATCCCAAGAGGAGAATGGAGGAGAAGGTATTGTGGCATGGTCATCCCCCCTGGGGGGTGATTTCTCACTTTCTATCTCTGGGTCTCTCTGGTGAGCACATGCACCCTATAGCAGAAACCTCTCCAAAAAAAAAAAAAAAGAAAGAAAAGAAAAAAGAAAAAAAAAAAAAGTGCATATATCTAAAAGAAATAAAAATAGTAAAACTCCTAACTCCTAGTCACTCAATTACGGCTCTGGTGTGACTTGGTCTTTTTTGTATTTCTCTAAAAAAATAGGAGTTTTATTCCAATTTCCTTTGATCTCCCATGACTATGGCTTTGCTTCTCTCCGCAGATTCTCTTTATACTCCTTCCCTCCTTCTATCATTCTTCATGGTGAGTGTTTCATGTTCAGTTTCCCTAAGAAAGTAAGTTTACTATTGGGTCAGTCAATCAATGTTAAATATAGAGGAACTGTGGGGCTGAGGTTGGGTCATTGATCTCTCCTTTGTTGAGTTTATGTACAGTTGTCTTTGCCTAGCATGCTGATGTCTATCCATTTCCTTGTTTTTTGTAGCAATAGTATGGTATTAGCTAAGACATGGCCCATCTGTAGAAATAACGGGCTGACTGCTCACATGAACTGGGAGCATTGAACAATTACGTTTAATGGATGACATGGATTCTGCCTTGTCAGCTCTTCCTGTTGGCTGGCCATGAGGTTGGTGATTACACCATGATTTCTGTGCTCAGTTGTTGAATGAATTAATAGGCTGGGACCCAAACCCTGCCCTGGGGGAGAAGTGCAGTAACGTGTGGTGGGACCACGAGAGCGTTTGTAAATATTCTCTGTGGTTTTTGGCCTATAGCATTGTTCACAAATACTTGTTCTGATCTTGCTCCATGTGAGAAAATTTATGATGAAAGCCAATGAAAACAGTATGAGAAAAGTTCTTGTTTCATGGAAGGTGGCTGAGAGAGATTTTTCTGGCCATACTTATGGAGTTTACTTGTAAAAGTAGAAGGTAGTATCAGACTAGGTCAGCTCGTTTGGCAATATCTCCAAACTAGCGGTCCTCTGGAGTGGCAGATCCAACAGACAAAAATGAAGAAAAACAATTCAGAAACTAACAGACAATATAGATGTATTCCTGCAGCAAATTAAAGAATTGGGATCCAAAGAAAAGGTAGAAGGAATCCAGGGAATGATGACATTAGTAGAACAGTTAAAAGAAGAGAGGGAATTGCTTGGATCCATGACCTCGACAATTGAAAGTTTCGTTGCCCAAGAAAAACAAACGGAATTTTGTGGCATTACAGAGCCTTTTTGCTAGTCAGAGATGCACGGTCCTGGGTGGATGACTATTGGATGGAAAAACAGCACATGGGTTTTGCCAGCATTAGAGCTACTGCAGAAGAATTGACAGGAAAATGAAGAAAACTAACTGAAAAACCTGATCATGATGAGTGTCTACAAAATAAGAAGCAAGAAAGGGAAGCAAGAGGAAAAGAGCACGAGAGAGACAGGGAAGAAAGAGAAAGGAAAATAGAAGAGAAAGAGAAAGAAAGAGAAAGAGAGGGGATCCAGACAAAGAAGAAAAAGAAGTCATTCAGGAAGTAGGCACTCAAGCCTGACTTCCAACCGAAGATGTGGGGTTCTCAGGCCCATGTGTGATCACACGGTAGAGAAAGGAGGCAAAGCAGTCAAGATCGAGGAAGGAGCAAGCCTTGACAGGTCCAAAAGAAAACATAGATCTCGCAGTCAGGATGGAAGAAGTTCAAAAGCCAGGACTGAAAGTCACATAAACATAGGAGCAAAATTGGGACAGAGAACAAGAGAGAAAATCCAAATAAAAAAGGAAAAGAGGAAATCTGATCTAAAAAAATAAAAAGAAAGAAAGAAAAGAAAAAGAGAGTGTGAATAGACTACTAGACGTAGTCAAGAAAAACAGAGCAAAGACACAAGTGCTGACTCAGAAGTGATAACAGGAATAAGGCCAATGGGACCAGTGAAGACATTAAATCTGAAGGGGACAGTCCGATTAAAACTGATTTGTTAAGACCTCAGATCAAACAGAGGACTACTCTTGGAAGACTTTTAGACGTATACTAAAAACCGCAGAAAGTGAAGATTAACATTAAAATGAAGTGAAAGAAAGCTATAGTGGCTTAGAAAAAGTATATTCAGTTAGCATTTTTTTAATTAAAAATGAACTCAGGACTGATGTGACCTACCAGTTTTCAGAATCTCCAAAAACTTGGGTTGTGTATCTTATTTCTTCTTTAAGGCTTTTTAAAAAATATTACCTAAACATGTGGCTTGCTCAGTGTTTAATTGCATATTTTGTTTTGTTTTTTTTTTTCACTTTTGGACTTTTAAAACAAGATTAAACATCAGTATTCATATGAATCAGAATAAATGAGATTTCATTTTTACAACTCTGCTATACTTAGCCTGTGGATTTAGAAGTAAAATAACTTTGACTTCCTTGGAATTGTTAGGACTACCCAGTGACAATATTGTTTACTCTAAATTTTTTTCAGCATTTAGTATTCCCTAATTTGACATCAGAGGTATATGAGTGAGAGATCTTGATTACTACCTGAGGGACTATAGACATGTTAGAGTTCCCTCTATTGATTTTGTCTTACTGGTATAATGATTATTTGATTAAAAGCGTAAATTCACTTCCTGTTATTGAATGGCTAAAGTATGAATGATGGCCGTGGAGGAAGTAACAGAATGTGCCTATTTGAATTTTCCCAAGTCTCAAATATGCTTCGATCTCATGAGTTAAGGGTGAAAGTCACAGTATCAAGACCATTTAGTCAATGCATCCCTTTACACTCCTGTAATGAGGACAGTTTGTGCTGTTTTATTAAAAATAAATCAAAATTAGGAAACTATTATGGAAATTTTGGTTTAGACAAGAAATTTAAGACACACATAGTCTTACATTTCTTACCATTTCTTACCAATTTTGAGTTGCTTTTTGTGTGTGGTATAAAATAGGGGTCCAATTTTATTCTTTGCATGTGGAAATTCAGTTTGCTCAATACCACTTAGAAGAGATTGTCCTTTTCCCACTGCATTTTTTTTGATCCCCTTGTCAAAAGTCAGTTGACCTTATGTGTTTAGATATATTTCTGGGTTCTCTGTTTTTATTCCATTGGTCTATATTTCTGTTTTTATTCTAGCACCATCATATTTTGATTACTATAGCTTTGTAATATAATTTTAAATTAGAAAATGTGATGCCTCCAACTTTGTGTTTTCTTATTTAGTATTGCTTTAGCTTTTGGGGATTTTATGAGGTGCCATACAAATTTTAAAATATTTTTTTCTATTTCTGTGAAGATGCCATTGAAATTTTGATAATTATTGCATTAAGCCTGTAAATTTATTTGGGTAGTGTGAGCATTTTCTTTCATTTCTTTATTTATTTACTTTTTTTTTTTTTTTTTTTTTTTGGAGAGGTTTTTTGCTATAGGACACATGCGCTCTCCAGACAGAGAGAGAGAGACAGAGAGATAGAAAGCGAGAAATCACCCCCCCCCCCCCAGAGGGGATGACCACGCCACGATTTCTTCTCCTTTATTCTCCTCTCAGGATCTTGGGCACGCATGCACACGCGCCCGGCGTGAGTTTAAGTCACTGGGTCCAGGACTCGAACCGTGGTCGACTACGTGGGAGTCCAGCGACATAGCCATTACGCTAACTGCTGGTCCCTTTATTTTCTTTTTTGAACTGCTACAGGGAGCATGCATTCGCTGGAGGGTGACAGAAAAAGAGACAAGGAAATGAGATCCCATCCCTCCCAACCCCGGTGAGGGATGGCCACTCCACAATCCTTTCTCCATTTCTCCTTTTGGGATTTTGAATATACATGTATATGCAAACAGTGTGATTTCCAAACTGCCAGGTCTGGACTCAAAACTACACAGTAAGCCATTTGGGATCCAGCCCACCACAGGCTGGCCCCAGAGTGTTCCTTCTTACTATTAGAATTAATAAGGCAGTGGTGAGGATTTGCATTAAAATGCAACCAAATGCAAAATAAGAAAAAGGATTAATAAGGTTTGGTTTAAAGGGACACCGAAGAAAAGAAAGTTTATGTCATTACTCTGGTTTTTCAAGGGCTCCATAGTTACCCTATCTGGTCCCAAAAGAGGCTTAAAAAGAAGTTGCTGGAATCATCAGGGAGAGCTTCAGTTTATTGAAGGTGACATGGCAGAAATGAAGTCAAGGAAATATTTATCTCTACATTCATTGTGGGACTATGTGGTTAATCTCTTCTTTTCAAAAATACACAGTGATCACCTTGAAAACACGTGTCGACATTCTCAGAGCCTAAGTGCCTGACACACAGAGGGTTTTAATTTAACATCTGTGGACAGAGGGGAGTGGGATGAGAAAAGGGGAGAGCGAGTCAGGATGGAATATGAGTAATTCATTCTTAATAAGCAATTATTAACACACAGCTCTCTGAATAACTGTCTACGTTCTGCTGCAATATCACAATATGCCCTCCAGGACTTCATTTTAAGTGTTTCATCTTCTAAATAATATTTTTTACTTATTTTTTAGTGATCCCTGAAGACATGGGGGCGGGGAATAAAACTGTTTTGAGCTCATTAAAAAGCCATCTAAATTTGAGGCCAAAGATATTATTAGAGGCTCATAATTATTTTTGCCAAGGGGCCTTGAAGGGTTATATAAGTAAAGTCTTTTGAATTTGTTAATTTTACTTGAGATAAAATAAAAAGTAATATTTTCCCCTTTTGTTCAGGATGACTTCCAAAAGGAGCTTTATTGGCTTGGAAAGGCAAAACTAAAACAACCTCAACTATTTTATACCTTCATCCGTAACAACCTTTTACCATCACTGAGCATGGTGAAACCCATTTCTGAATACAGAAAGCTAGATTTTTAAATTGGTTCTCAGGCACTTTCAAGTCTCTCTGCCTGAGGAATAGGACTTTGGACTAGATTTAATATGCACATGCAGGAGACCAGATTTTCTTTTTCTTCTAGAATAAGATTAGTAAAAGTGTCTGCTGTTCAACTATGTCCTATTAAGATTTCAAAAAAAGAAAATGAGCAATAAGTGGAGATGACCAGTGAATAAATGGGTAAAAGAAGACTTACCTCCATTTATTTAGGATATACTACTTATACTGACCACAGGCAGTTCTCTCAGTATTATGTAAGAGACTCAGTTCTTGATTACGTAAAGACATAGCCAAGGTTATCTTCTTTAATAAAATACATTTTTTGTTTGACTATAAAGATGAGAATAAAAAATACTTGAAAAAAAGTTATCATAGTATAGTCTATACAATGTACCAGTTGCTTCCAGGTGCTTTGTGGAAGATTAATGAGACATTTAAATATTTGAAATTGCGTCTACAATAGGACTGTTTTAAATCATATGATTATGAGGAAGAATAGAAAACTTAGTATCTTCCACATTCTCAGAAACAGGAAGCAATTAACTGTGTTACTTACTTCAAAATGAGCTATTAAAATAAATCGATCTCCCAGACAGCACATAGTAATTAAAGTGTAATTGTTACACCATTCCAGGTGTCTATGGATACTAAGATTATGCTCTATGTGGTCTAATTTATTTTTTAATAATGGTTGCCTAGTAGTTATCAAATGTGTGACTGTTTTCTCACCGGTTAGCTGTGTGTATGTTATTTATGGGGCCCACACAGGCACAGATATCGTGACTGTGAGTCAGCAAAGACAGTCGTACTTTGCAGTATTTCCAATCTGACTTTATTGTCTTTACTATTCGAATAACAAACAAGACTAACCTTGTCCCAAAATCTACCATAAATTTAATTTGTTTCTATTATCCATTGTTAGATAAAAAAAAGCAAATAAAATATTCCAAAATGTGATGGCTTAATACAATGGGCACATTTATTTTCCTCGAGCATCTGTAATTTGGCAGACCTTCTTGGGAATAGCTCATCTCTGGCCCACTCAGCATCAGAGGCTTGGAGGCTGAGGGGTGAGGTCCGCAGAGCCTCACTTACTTGTCTGGTACTTGGTGCTGTTGATCAGCTGAAGTTACCACCAGAATCTCTACACGTGTCTTTAACATGTGGCAGCGTGGCTTCTTCACAGCATGTGACTGAGAGCAACAAGTAAGCATGACCTCAGGTGAGATAACTATGTGGAGGATGTGCTACATTCTGTTTTACGGCCTGGTCTCCAAAGTCAGTGTCATTTCCACTGATTTCTATTTACTAGAAGACAGTTACTGAGGTTAGTTAATATTTAAGAGCAGGGATATTAGGTTGTGCACTTATCCATTCATTCATTTACTTATTTATTATTTTTTGATTTGCTATTGGACATGTACACTCACCAGAGAGACAGAGTGAGAGAGAAAGTGAGAAAGTAGGTCACCTGGTCTGTGACTTAAAACACTGTTGGCCCTATGGAAGTCCAGCCTTGACCACAATACACTTGCTGGTGCATAGACTGTGCATTTAAAGAACATGGAGAGGGGCCAACAGATGTCGTGGTGGTTAAGATGTTGGACTCCCACAGGGCTGACAGCGTTTCAAGTCCCAGACTAGGCGGCTTACTTTCTCACTTTCTCTCTGACTCTCTATCTGGTGAGCACACATGACCTATAGCAAATTTAAAAATAATAATAATAATCAATATAATTAGGTTAAAAATTATTTTTAAAAAATTAAAAAAATAAAGCATGTTAGGACAGGATGAATGTGAGTGCAATCATATTTGAAAAATACAATTTCTCATGATCTCTTTATCTTACGTTCACTGACTTATCCTAATGGTTCACCTCTATCTTTTCTTTCACCTCATTTTTTTTTCATTTAGTAGACAGAACAATAATTTATCATGTTCTAATTACTTTGGGTAATAAGAAAGACTTTCCTGAAAAAAATTCCAGTAAAACTATTTGCTGTCCAACAAAAATAAAGCTACATTTTATAAGTGGCCATACTCAGTTGGAGAAAACCATTAGAACATTTTGGAAATGCCAGTACTTCTTTCCTTCACCTCTGATGTCTTAGTTACAAAATATTTATTATAAAAATTTTTTCTCTCTCTCTCTCTCTCTCTCTCTCTCTCTATATATATCTCTCTATATATATATATATATATATATATATATATGTATACACACATATACACACACACACAAAATGTTCACTGAAATAACCAAAGATGAAAATAAAATTCAATAGCAATAAAACAGCATTCCCAAGATTGTAAGTTGATCATTGTCCTCTGTAAACCAGTCCTTATTTTGTACTTTTTTTTTTTTTTGAGATTTTTTTTGATTACCAGAAGGACAGAGAGAGACAGAGAGAAAGTGAGAACTCTCCCCTCAGGGAGGATGGCCGCACTGCAATCCTTTCTCCTCCATTCTATTCTTGGGCTTTTGGGCACACGTGCACACATACCCAGCATGATTTTCAAGTGACTGGGTTTGGGATTTGAACAATGGTTGACTACATGGGAGTCCAGTGACATAACCATTACACCATCTGCTGTTCCCAGTTTCCACTTTTAAAAGTGATTTACATAAGTGTCTTTTTAGGCTGATAATGAAATTACTTTAATTTTAAAGTTATTTTTTTCAGGAATATTCCAAACGGATAATCTTTGTTTTTTTCTCATCACTTGTAGCTGTGGTGAAAGGTTGCTCTCATATAAATGAATAAGAGAAGGCATCATAAAAGATTTATTTCTGCTGCCCCATTTTTCTTATTTATTTTCTTACATTCTACCCGTTTACCATGAGCTTCCTCACATTTCAAAAACAGCTAGTCGTCTTTGAGAACAAATTGTGCTATTTACTTCTGTCCTTAGAGAAAACGAATGGTTTCGTTGGTGAGATGTCCAGAGCAATAAGGAAAACTTGTGTTATGTATTCCCAACAGAAAAAATAGATCTTCTGTAAATAACTCCCAGCACAACCATGGCAGGTCTCAGAACTGTACAGAGTTATATATACTTTTTCTTTATATAACTTTGAAATCTTCAAAAAAATCAACAGAATACTATTATGCATATGCATAGGTTTGTCACAAAGACATGGAAACCAAACATTCATAGCAACCAAAGCATTTGTTATATTTCTATATAATTTAGTGCACACACACTGAGTTCAACTTTAACGACAGCAAATACTTTAGGTTAATTTGAGTGCTGCTAAACAATATTAAAAGAAAAAGAATTTTCTTTACAGTTCAGATTGAGGTCATCATAAAGTCCAATACAATTCTCTAGTGTACCTTATTTCAGTCTTAATTATGCCTCAAAGTTATTACAGTATATACAAAAATGTTAAATTATATTATCATAACACTCGTCTTTTGGTATTATATAAAATACAATATGCTAAGCATGTTTCTTTCTTTCTATCCTATCTCTTCAAATTATATTCTAGCATAAAGTAATTACATTATAAATAACTTTAAGGAAAAATAAATATTTAACAAAGTGTATTACTTCTGAATTTGTTTGTTCATGTATCTTGTCAGGCTATAAATTGATATTGATCTATTTGCTCAATACCACTTCTAAATTTACCAAAGATTATTTATTAAACTCTAATTTGTCCTTAATTCTATAGCAGAGGGAAAGTATTTTTATAAATTCCACTACAAAACTATTTGAAAAACTGACACAGTTCTCAACTTTATCAAAAAGCATAGAACCATCTTCTCTTTGAGTTAGAAAAGACCTTATTTTCACGGAAACCTCTTGTTTTTCCTACAGGCTCTGACACTCCCTCTGCCTTTGAGATTTTCAAGTCATGATTATCCTGCAACAATATCTTCCCTCCCGAGCTGTGCATAGGGGCACAAAGGAGATTAGCAGATTTACCTACAGGAAGCAGATTTAAATAAGGTTTCTTTGTATTCTTCCAGGTTTCAAAGCCTGAATTTCCCAAAAGTCTGTATCAATTTTATTTGAAAAATGAGTTAATATTCTTTTGAATCTGTTTATATGGGTCAACAAGTTCTAGTAGAACGAATCACTCTAAAAAAATTCTCTGTGACTTTCTGAAATGAGGTCTTTCAGATGCATTTTTACTTACAAGATGAAATTTAGAATGTAGTCTTAACTTACTTGTTTTATCCTACAAAAATATCGTAGCAATAAAAATTTCATCTTCATAATCATGTACTGAGCTATTACTGTGAATGTTTGTATATGTTTCAGACAAAGGGAATACTTGAGTGTGAGGTATCTGATTATATTCAACTTGCTTTGGCTGAAGAGTAATATTAATACAGTCTCACACAATCACAGATTTCAGAGAGAATGAAGAGTCTCTCAGGGAAAGGAGCCAGAACATGGTCCAACCTCAAGTGCTTTAGTAGATAATAATGCCATCTAGGCATGTGTGTCCTTTCTGTTCTACTTTTGAAGCTATGATCTCAACTTATTAAATGATTATTGAAATTACTGTTCAAGAGAAAATATTAAATGCAGTTAAAACTATAATGAATGCATGTATTTCTATGCCTCATATTATTATTTCTGACAGAGAGTGTCTTTATGGTGAAGCCATTAGTTTTAAAACCCAGAATTAGTTTCTTTCATGTCTGTCTCCTTTCCAATCAGTCAGTAATAGAAAATATTGTGTTTCTGGCTATTTGAATTGTGAAGAGAACAATTATTTTGGAAACAGAAGTGCTAGAGAGATTTCTGGACTGAATGGAGATAAAGCTTGCTGTTACCCATGTCGGATTACATCAAGGTACTCGGCATCATACAGTTTAAAAGGATAATGGATCTTGATTCATTTTGACATATGTGTCTGGCCTGAATATAATCTGCAATGTGTGTCATGCTGTCTCTCAAATTTAATGGAACACCTTGCTTCCTTGGGAGTGGTAAAGTATGCTTCATAAGCTTCCCCAGCTGCATTATGTTGTTTCTGGTGAAATTATGACAAGAGACATCGAATTTATCCTAATAAGTGAGATTATTGCATGAGGGACTTTGGCTGTTGGGTGGAGAAGTAGAGAAAGTGTTGGCCTTATATTGCAAACAATTCGAGCTTGAAATTAATTATAAACTCCAAACCCTGATATAATCTGGTAATCACATTTTGATAATAAGAAGACTGTAATGTAACTGGAATAAAAAGACACTGTAGGACTCCATCCAGGTAGCATTTTATGTGCGGAAAAGAAAAGAGATTCCTTCTGACTTCAAGCCTGTGAGTATCCATGGTTTCATTTAGTAGTCATGTGAGAATTGTATTGACCATTCAGAGTGTTGTGTGTACAGTTCAGATTTAAATTAGGATCACATTATGCCACGCAAAATGTTTGGTGCTGAATTACTTTTTAATTTTGATTTTGAATAACATTGATTTCAGAAAATTTCAAAAGTATCCCAAGAACTCATATATTTCCTTCTAAGATTCACCAGTTGAAAACTTTTTAAAAAAATTATTGGGGCCAGCAAGTGGCATGGTGGTTAGGGTACTGGACTCCAATATGGCCAACCATGGTTTGAGTCTCAGACCTGGCAGCTTGCATTCTGACCTCCCTCACCCATCTCTCTCTATGACTCGCGCAATGTTAAAAAATAATAATAATGATAAATAAAATAAAATACATAATTCCAACAAATTATTGCTAGCATATATGTGCACGTACGTGAAAAACAGAGAGAGAGAGCACGCTACCCAATGCAACGTGCTCACACTGCAACCCTTCCCCATCTCACCATACATGGCAAGTATTTTAAAGAGCCAAATGCTCTTTTTTTTATGTGCAGAAAAGTGTGATGATTATTAAATTTAACATTAAAGTGGCATTTAATTAAATATTATTTGATCTTATATTGCTTTTTATTTCTTATCACCAATTATTTTCAGCTTGTTTTGTACTTGTTTTGATTGATACAATATTATTATTTAATAGTATTATCCAGTGAAATATTATGATCTAATTTTCTAATTTATAGTTTATATATAAGTAAGAAAAGGATTTTTAGGGAAAGCTTTGACAGTCTCTGAATCTCCTCTCCCTCCTTCCCTGTGATAGGGAAGACTTTTACTTTCAACTTAAGCCTGGGGAAAATACTGAACACTACACTCAGAGAATGTGATTTCTGTCTTGGAGCACCTAGATTATGTTCAGGAAATCTAAATGCTTCACAATGTGGCTACTCAATGGTCTAAGGATAAAGTCATTGAGTTGGAAACTGTCAATGTTTCCAAATTTTTGTTTTGTGGGGTGAGAGGGACATGGGAAAGAAAGAATATTTGTGTGATTCTTACTGATTACATGTGAATTACTCATACAGAGAAAAAGGATGTTGTGTGGTATTCCAACCAAGATGGCTACCTAGAGGTCAAGGAGCGCTTAGTAAACAAAATAAAACAAAACAAACACACACACAAACAAAAAACGATACTAAAGGAAGCAACTGTTAAATGGAGAACAAGAAAAACAAAAAAGCTGAAGGTGAAAAGTGACCAGTGATGCGTATCTTCAAATACTACAAAGTATCAGTCATGAGGGAAAAGACATAACTTTAAACTCTCACCAAATCCATGATAGGATCAGTCAATAAATGCTTTTTTTTTTTTCCGCAGAGGTTTTTTTGTTTGTTTGTTTGTTTGTTTGTTTTACTATACGGCGCGTGCACTCGCCAGACAGACAGAGAGAGAGAGAGAGATAGAAAGCAAGAAATCACCCCCCAGGGGGGGATGGCCACACCACAATCCCTTCTCCTCCATTCTCCTCTCAGGATCGTAGGCACGCACACACACGCGCCTGGCATGAGTTTTAAGCCACCGGGTCTGGGACGTGAACTGCGGTCGACTACGTGGGAGTCCAGCGACATAGCCATTACGCTAACTGCTGGTCCCAATGCTTTTTGTTTTAAATAAATGCATTTTCTATCCCCATCACCTTCCTACTCCAAACATAAAATACAAAAATAGCTTATTGAGTGGAGAGTGGTATAAATATTCATAGTTTTATTAGTTATACTTTCAAAAATGGAGTCAGAATTCAGCATGTGGTAAAGAATTTCCCAAAATACTCGTCATGTCCTGCCTCAGTACTGTTAAACCCTCTGCACATCATTAACTCATTGGCCAACTCTGTCTGAGACTGAAGCAAATTGTCTATTCTGATGTAGCTGTCTTCTGCGGTGTGGTTCACAGGCTTTGGGTGGTTGTGCCACTGCTACATCTTCTGCTTTGTAGAATCGGAGCTTTGGTTGTACGTTACTGCAAATCTCATTAACCCTAACTGCTCTTCTACTTAGATCATGCTCCAATTTTATAGGCAGTTTCAAATTTCATTCTACTTTATTAGCGTTGCTGTGCTACAGTGCCTCCTTACAAAGATTTTTGTGCTTTAGAAAGTCAGTTTTCTTGAATTTTTAACCTTTCCCTTAACACTACATTAATGTAGCATTCAGCCATAGAAGAAAATTTTCCAGGGTGTATTTCTTTTCATTAGGGAAGTTTTATGTCTTTTGTACTTTTGTCCAAAAAATCAATCTAGATGACCTTGGCCTTATCTTATTAAATTGCTACATCAAACTTACCTATACTCTTCCAATCATAAAACTCTAAGTACTGCTTTATTGAGCATTCCTCCTGATACCCTAAAGGTTGAACAAAGATAGTATGTCACGTTTCTAACCTATTATTTAGTATTCAAGTCTGTATATTTTTTCAAAGCACAGTGTGAGTCACCTGAAAGAAACCAGTAAATGTGAATTGAACATACTGATATTTAGACTGATTATGGTCAAACTTCATTAACATGTCACAAAATAAATAGTTTGAGTGTGGGTTGAGGACTTCACAATGCCGTGGACACTAAGTATTTTGAAGGAAAACCAAATCATCAATGCTTAATAGGTAACTTAGTCAATTTTGCATTTATTTATATTGAACTAGCTATTGTAGTTTTCATAATTTACTTAATTTTTTAATTTCCTAAAGTCTGATCCTTTGCTTTATGCAGATGACAACCCTGTACTCCATCAAAGTAATCAGATGATTCATGTGAGTTCTCTTCACTTTTTTCTTTCCACCAAAAAATTTCACTTAATTTTTCTTTTCGAAGTAAGGATTTTCTATCACTACCGGAAACACTTACACTATTAGTAATTTATTTACAGTTTAGTTCAGTTCAGCAAGTAACAATTTACCAATTATGTTCCTAGAACTAATTTATATATATGACCACTGATATTTTTTTCCTATGTACATCTTCAGATAGCTTTGATGAATTTCGGGTTTCAGGAAAGTTAGTATCCAATGAAACCTTAACTCTCTATTAATTTAATTTCTCAGAAAGAGGGCTTCATCTGTGTCTTCAAGGCTAACATCTATAAGAATACTCCCTATGATACTTTTATGGTGAGGAAATTAACTTCTTCGGGTGGACAGCTTTAATTCACACATGAGCTTTTCAATTAGGAGTGATTAAGAAAGGAAAGACTACTTCTGCACTTGCATTCCCCGGGAACATATAACATGTTCTTGTTTTCCAATATGCTGGTTTATATACTTTTAATTTGATTACCCTGAGCCTAATCGACAACTCTTTGAAGTCCTACTTTTTTCTTAAACCAGTCAAATGCTTGCTTCCTGAAGAGATAACACATATTAAGATCAGATTATCATAAAATTTACATAAAATTGCATACTTTTAACATAAATTTAACAAGGTTCTGAAAGTTATTTATACTAATCTCCTCGTATGTGAATCAGACTAATCTCCTTGTATGTGAATCAGATATATCAGTCCATATTATCTAAAAGGTTAACCAATATCTTAAAAGCCACATTTCTCCACTTTATGGACAAAGATCTACAAGATAATGCCTAAATGTAGAATTTAGCAAGTACTATTTATTGATTGTATAACTTTATAAGATTTGTGCCCATTTTGAGTATCTATGATCATGTTTATATCTCAGAGTTAAGAACAAAGAAGAGCAGTTGCTATTTGATTATTTGTGTATAGTCTTTTGCATTACCTAGCTCACCTCCATTGGTAGATTTAAGTAAGTGGGTTACTCAGACATTTAGCACATCACAGTATTGTCTAAACTTGTGCTGACTGTGCAAGTGTCATTTAGAATTTTTTAAATGCTCACATTAAGAAACTTACATAATTGATTTGCAAATCACTCTTCATTATTCCAAGTTTAAATTAAGAAAATAATGCCTAAAGGAAATTCAGGATAAAAATCTGTTTCTTGGTCACACAATTTCTACAGGAAATCTATGTTCTATCAATTTCTCTAGGGCATCATTGCCTTAATTTAAAGTTAGAGAAATGAAGAATCATGTCTTAAACTTACACTGCATATTTGATGAATCTGGCATTTGTTATATTTTCTTTATATAAGAAAATAAGTACAATTTATTTTAAGTGAAGTTAATGTAGCTAATATATAAATGAAATTCCTGAATGCTGATCTAATGATCATATTTTGATAATAATCACTTGGTATTTTCCTCAAACTTAAGATGGGAAACCTAATTAACAACAAATAACATCAATTTTTATCCTTCTATTATTTCTCTTCAATAAATTTTGTCAGTTAAGTGCTGTCTCTCTTGGCATGAGATCCCAACAGCAATAAAACTTGGCCACTTAGAGGTCTCTGAGACCTAAAACTCCACATTTCCCACAAATATCGTAAGTCTTGGGGAACCTGACTTGTCTTTTATGACTGAAAGTAACTCAACGTAAAATGATGTCTATTAATAGCAAGGAAAAACCATATACATAAGAAATGATCAGCCATGCCACAATATTCAAGAAAAGACTAATGAGGACTAGCAACAGAAATGAGGGGTTGGCTAGAATGGGAGACTAGAAAGCGAGGCAGAAACAAAGGCTTGTCATTGACATCAGACACGTGCTCTTGAACTCTGAGGACACCAGCCAAAGATAAGAGAGCCATCCTCAATGACAGAAAAGACGTCAAATATTAAAACAATGGCCCAGGTTTGGAAAATAAAGAAATATTAATGTCACTAAAGCTATAATATAAAGTAGATTAAATATCTTAAACCAAGCAAAAGTCCAGTCATGGAATTGAAATGAAAATAGACTGAAGACAGTAAGATTAACTTGGTGAAAAGTCATTTAAATATTGAAAGAAATAAACTTTTCCTAATGAAATTATTGTATTCAAAGATGTCATAAGGATTAATGACTAGCTGCCTATCAAATATAAATTGATACTGAGAGATAAAGACGTGTGGGATAATGTACTATTCTGATGAAACTGTTAGCATTTTAAACAACACCATGCATTAATAATATGAAATATGTAAGCATATGATGAAAATAAGTTATTATCCTTTTACTCAAAACAATTTTCATTTTTGTAAAAATGTACAGCGCTGAAGACTAGTCATGGTGACACAGTGGTAGCATGCCACTCTGCAGTATGGGAGCTCAGGGTTTGGTTCTCGGGTCATGCTGTACGTGCCAGGCATGCGTTCACACACCATGAACCTGACTGGCTGGGAAGGCTGGGGAAAAATCATGGAATGAAATCTTGTTGAGGGTGCTTGTCTTCCTCTTGTCTTTTGTCTTTCTCTTTTTCTTGTCTCTTTTTCTTCCTCTGTCAAGAAGTAAACATTTTTTTAAAAGAGGTATAGTGACATAAAATACATTGTACATATGAAATGTGTAAGCTAATATTTGAGACGTGTACTGTAATCCTGTGAGACCATCACCACAATGAAGAGAATGCACATATCCAGCATTTCCCAAACGTTTGTAAATCTCCTTTGTAGTGACTCCTTTGTGTCACTCTGCACCCTCATTTAGTCTCCCAGCAAATACTGATTTATTCTGATGCTATAGATTTTTTGCACTTTCTATAATTTAATGGGAAGACATTTATTCATTTTATAAGAGAAATTTTTCATAGGGCACTTGTGCTTGCTGGAGACACAGAGACAGAGAAAGAGAAAGTGATAAATCACCTCCTCAGAGGGGTGGCCCTCCATTCTCTTGGGATATGGGGCATGCACACACATGCACCCAGTGTGAGTTTCAAGTTGCCTGTTCCGGGACTCAAACTGTGGTAGACAACATGAGGGTCCAATGATGTAACCATTATACCATCTGCTGGTTCCTAAATACTCTTTTGTATGTAGTAGTTCATAGTTGTTTTCATCTACACTTCTCTGATGATCGATAATCTTGAAAATCTTTTTCTCTAAGTCTTTTATTCACCATTCATGTTTCTTTTTGTATAAAATGCTTATTTTTAAGGAATTTTCAGGCAATCGATTTATTCTAAAGTGAATTTTATTAGCATTTTTTCCAAAGAATATATTTGCTTCATTGAAGTTCAATTTATTGACATAAAGCTGCTCACAATATGCCCATATTGAAATTTTACTCAATTTTGAATATATAGTGATTTTACCTCTTATCCCAGGTATTAGTCATTAAGGGGTTTTCTTTTTTCTTGATCATTCAGGATAGAGTTTTCCAATATTGTTAATCTTGTCTAGCAACTAGTAGTTTTGTTCCACTAATTTTAATTAATTTATTTGTGTAAGCTCTTTCAGTGATTTCTGCTTTTATATTTATGATATCCTGTCTTCTCCTTGTCTTTTTTATAAATTGATTCTCCTATTTCCGTTTCTTAGTGTTGAAGCTAAGATAATTGATCTGAGGCCTCTCCTTTTTTCTAATATAAGTAATTATGTGTTATGCACTATTTGGGACCAGCAACTGCTATCGCTCTCATGTTTTAAAATAGCATGATTTCTGGGGGGTGATTTCCTGCTTTCTATCTCTCTGTCTCTCTCTGTCTGTCTTAAGAAAAAACCTCTTAGCATGATTTCATTTTCATTAAGTTCATAATAGTTTCTAATTTCTATTTATTCTGTAAACTGTAGGTTATTTACTAGTGTGTAGTTTCCAAGTATTTGGATGATATATTCCACATATATCTTTCTGTTATTGATTTTAATTTAATTTCTTGTTTATCAGAGAATATACTTTGCATGATTTTAAACTTTGAAAACATACTGAGGTTTTTGGAGGATCCCAGAATATGTCTCATCTTAGTCAATGTCCTGTAAGAACTTTAAAAAAATGTGTATTTTTTTCCACCTGGATAAGTGTGCTCTATAAACATCAAATAGGTCATTTGTTGCTTGTTTTAAAAAAAAAAATTTTTTTTGGAGAAGTTTTTTTTTTGCTATAGGGCACATGCATTCACCAGTAAGGCAGAGAGAGAAAGTGAGAAATCACCCCCTGAAGGGGATGTCCACCCTGCAATCCCTTCTCCTCCATTCTCCTCTTGGGATCTTGGGCATGCATGCACACACAACTGGTTTAAGTTTAAGCCACCAGATCCAGGACTAGAACCATGGTCGACTACATGAGAGTCCAGCAACATAACCATTATGCCAACTGCTGGTCCCTTAAAAATATTTTTTATCATTAATTTTTCTTCTTACTTTCTTCAAGCAATTATTGAAGGAAAATCATTGGAACCTCAACAGTAATTATACAATTGTCAATTTCTCTTTTTAGTCATATTAATTACTGCATCATACATTTTTGAGATTCTTTTAATATAAGTGCAAAGCATGTCCTCTTAAAGAATTGAGCCGTTCATCATTATGAAATGACCTCTCGGTACCCGTAGCTACCACACCACCTGCCTGCCCCTGCCTGCCCTGTGAAATGATCTTTCAAAATCCCAGGCTACACTCTTCTGAATCCCTTTGGGAACTTCCAGTTATGGAGGAATAAACATGTCATTAGATACTCCTGCCAAAAACTAAGTGAAAAACAGAATAAAGGTTATCAAATGTAATCATTTCAGAGACCTGCAAATTGAAAAAAAATACACTAAGAAAGTTTTAGTAATAAAAATGGGCTATTTTTTTTTTTTTTTTCTTTTTTTTAAATGATGTTAGTCTCCAATCTTTTTGCCTGGAGCTATTCCTATTCCACCGAAGCCCCAGTCTGGTTGACATAATAATTATCTGAAAGCGGTGCTGGCTCTCAAAACTCACTGCTTTGGGGCCAGACAGTGACGCAGCAGTAAAACCTGATACTCTGCAAAGCAGACCCATGTGGGAAGACTTTGGTTCAAGGCAGAGAGCTCCCTGAATACTCCCAGGGACATGCGTGCCCATTACCAGGAACTGGCTGAAGCTGGGGGTGGGTTGGACATCGAGACCATGTTGGAGGCACCTCTCTCTGCCTCTCTTGGGAGGAACAAATAAATATACTTAAAACCATGGGCCAACAGATGCTTATGTTACTGGACTCCCACATAATCCCCTGCAGTTCGAGTCCTGGACTGGAAAGTTTAAAACTCAACACGCAGCATGTGTGCGTGCATGCCCAAAGCCCAGAGAAGAGAATAAAAGAGAAGAAATTACAATGTGACCAATTCCCAGGGGTGGTGATTTCTCACTTTCTACCTCTCTGTCTCTCTGGCTAGTGCCCTAAAGCAAAATCCAAAACCTCTAAAAAAAAAAAAAAAAAATCCCAATAACTTCATTTCCAGACAAGACTGCCTCGGTAAGATCTGTCTGTCTGTCCATTTCTCTCTTTTTCTCTTGCTGATGAAGGAATGAAATAAATGTGAATAAAAAAAAATCAGCCAAAGAGTTAAATAGACATTTTACCAAAATAATTTACATATTATGATGAGTAGTTAATATTTGTTTGGATAATTTCTACTGACAGAAAAGGGGACTTCAAACGGTTTGTGAAAAATTGAGATCAACTATGACTTTATTTTGGTGCAAAAAAAATTGAAATCCAACTACAATTGTTTTATAATATGCATTTTTCATGAACATTTTGAAGACCCCTAATATCTTCAAGTTAACTAATATTTTTTTCTGCTTTTTCTAATCTGTCATTAATCCCACACGGTATATTTTTGAAAAATTTCAGACATTGTACTTTTCATTTCTGTAAGTTTCAGTTGAGTTTTCTTCTATCTCTTTATTTAAATATATCAAATGTTTCTTTTTTCTTTTTTTTGATTGCCAGAGAGCGTGGGCACTCGCCAAAGAGAAACAGAGGTAGAACGAGAGAGAGGCAGAAAGCACAACTCAGCAGGGTATGATCTCATTGCAATCCCTTCTCCATTTTCTCATCCTGTTAGTTATTGAAGCACATGCACACACACACACACACACACACACACACACACACACACATACAGGGCATGTTTTTCAACCCACTGGGGCTGGGATTTCAAACATGTTTGGTTATGTTGGATCTAATTCCTTTAATCACAAAACTACATGGCTGGCCCTATTAAATATTTTTTATACCTTCTTAAACACATGTATATAGTATAGTTGTAATAATTTTAATGTAACTATATGTTAAATCTAACATCATTGTCATTTCTATATCTGTTTCTATTTTTTAACCATTTCTCCCATACAAACCACAACTCTTGACTACTATTATATCTTACTGTTTTTGTTTTCCTCATTCTTTTTTGTTTTTTAGCTTTATGCCATAGGTCTTGTGAACTTACCAGAACGAGACAGAGATAGGAAAAGTGAGAAATCACCCTCCAGAGGAGAGAGCCAAGCTGCGATCCCTTCTCCTTCATTCTCCTCTTGAGATTTTGGGCACATATGCACATGCATCTGACATGATTTTCAAGATACGGGGTCTTGGGACCAGCAGTTGGCGTAATGGCTATGTCGCTGGACTCCCACGTAGTCGACCGCGGTTCGAGTCCCGGACCCGGCGGCTTAAACTCACGCCCGGCGCGTGTGCGTGCGTGCCCAAGATCCCGAGAGGAGAATGGAGGAGAAGGGATTGCGGCGTGGCCATCCCCCCTGGGGGGTGATTTCCTGCTTTCTGTCTCTCTGTCTCTCTCTGTCTGGCGCGCCCTATAGCAAAAACCTCTCAAAAAAAAAAGAAAAAAGGAAAAAAAAAAAAAAAAAAAGATACGGGGTCTAGGACTTGAACCTTCGCTGACCATGTGGCTGAGTCCAGCACCTTAGCCACCATGCCACCTGCTGTTTCATCCTTACCCATTCAAGATTTTTTTCTTCCATTGTATTCTTTAGCTAATCCTTAAATGCCAGAATCCTGTCCCCAGTTCTCTTTAGTTCAGTTTCCTCTTTCTCTTCGTGATAAGCCAGTATGTTCCTTCTTTTCCTGACCTTAAGGGTTTCTGCTTGTTATCTGATTTCACTTTTCTGAGTCCCTAATGGGTTTTCTTTACTATGTGTGCTTTCTGCTAGTATTCACTTTACCTATGCTTTATCTCTGTGTTCCTTCATCTCACTGTGCAGGATACAGCCGTGCTTTCACACACATCACAGGACTGATTTTGGCCTTCCAGTCTGTTCTTCCTCCAAATTCAATCTTTGTCCCTCTACTAAATTACAGCATATTCTTATGAGAAGCTTTGGAAAAAGTTGCCTAACTGTTATAATATTCTCTTACCTTATATGTAAAATAGACATTAATTACATCATTTCACTCATTGAAAGGTCGATGAACTTCTAATACTGGACCACACTAGAGTTCTATCTTCAGAGCTCTTCTCTATTAATATTCAAAACTTTCTAATGAACTTATGCAGGAATATCTCTTTATGTTTCGTTGTGCACCTGCAATGTCCAACCTCAAAGTACCCCCCCAACTGCCAGACTCCTTAATATGCTTAAAATTATGATAAATATCTCAAACTAAGTAAAGAGCAGAACGTCTAACCTGTTCATATCAAATGTGCTTTACCCAATGTTTTTTTTGCCTGAAAAAATAGTGACTCCATCTTGCCAGTTGTTCAACTCACAAATCTTGGTGTCAGCCTCTCTTGTCTCCCTCTTTCCCATCACAGAATCAACTCATCAGCAAAATCTGGTGACTCTACTTTCAAAATACAGTCAGCAACTTCAGACTTCTCACCACCTTCATCTCTATACTCTGCTGAAACCTTCTTGATTGCTCACTCAAATCGCTGAAAGAACCTCTTAATTTATCTCTGTACTTCCACCGTTCCGTCTCCAGTTATCCTTTTAAAATACTTACTCAAGTTTAGTACCTTCCCACCTCTCTGACCTCATTGTCTATTGTCCTTCCTCCTCATAAATACTCCTCTCCAGTCAGGTAGGCTCTTGGCTGCTCATCTTCCAGGGCTACATATTTTTTAATTATTTTGATTAACATATAATAGTTGTGCATAATTGTAGAAGCAGAATAGGATTTTGCTGGACAGGAACACAATATGTAACGAGTCATTCAGCATACTGAGGATACCCACCATCTAAATCAACTGTTATTACTCTTGTTAGGAATACTGGAAATCCTCCCTTTGTGTTATTTTGAGAGATGCAGCAAGTGGTTGCCATCTATAGTCTCCCACTGTATTTTGTAACACAAGAAATTGTTCCTCCTGTCTAACTGCAATGTTATTGCCATTAATCAATTTCCCACTATTTGCTCCCCTGCCATCCTTCCTCGACTCTAGGGCATTTCTCCCCGTTTCTATATATGAGGGAAAACATTTCTCTTTCTGCGCTTGGCTTGTTTCACTTAACATTATGTCCCCCAGGCTCACTCATATAATGTCAAGTGACAAGATTTCATCCTGTTTTAATTGCCTGGGATACTTTTAGTTTAGGTATTGGAATGCCTAGACTCAATCTTTTCAAGTTTCTGTTTGTGTGCTACCAAAAACCTTTCTTGACCACCATCTAAATAGAAAACCTTTACCTCATCCTGCTAATATTTCCACTTATATACAAAGGAGATTATTTTGTTGAACTATTCACTACAGGTCCATGCAAGAGAGCATACATCACACATAGACTAGCCTGGATATTCAATTGACATAAAACGTGGCCATCTGATTTGCTTGACCAATAAAATGAGAACAAAAGTGGTTCTAGAACAATAAAATGAGAACAAAAGTGGTTCTATTCCATTTAGAGCAAAATATTTCATAGCCATCATAAGGTCTGGTGTAGAATCTTGCACTTTTGAGTCGGCCATGGGAATGCTTTATCCCACATTAAGGTGGTTTCTTTAGCTTATATCCCATAATGAAAAAAAAAATTTATGTTTAGAGGCATAGCTAGAATAGAATCATATCTGACCACCCTCAATATGAAGCACTGTGATTTTAGAATTATTGATTGCTGCAACCTAAGTTAATGTTAAAGCTAACTATGTGGATACATTTTATATTTCCTATTAGCTTATTCAGTGTCTTCCTCACAGAAGTATAGCTCCCAAGAACTTGGTCTGTTTTGTTTCCTCTCTTAACTCAAAACCTAGAATAGAGCTCAATACACGAGTGGTACTTACTAAATGTTTGCATAGTGACTAATTGAATAAATAAGTGAATGGATGCTTCAACAAACTAATAGAGGCAAAGCTTACTAAGTTTTTAGCAAATACTAACTTTTCAAATATGGAATTACAGTTATTGTAAGTACTATGTCTTCTTAACTTGATCGTTTATAACGTAGAACTGAAGGCTTTGCGAATAGTATGTGCTTAATATAAATTTTCAGAATGCAATTAAATTGAAATTTACCATCAGTTGGTGTCAGAGGATAAGGAATTTCAAACATGTTTTTGAATTATTAATGAGTTTCTAAAGTAGTGTGAATTTTAATCTCTTTACAGATTGTGAAAGATATACTTTAATTGACTCAAGCTGTCTACTGATGATTTGAATACTAATAAGTCCCCTGTAGGCTCATATTGGAAAGATCATGAACCCTCAGTCTTATTAGACATTAACAATTAAGATCAGATTTTATTCAATATGTCAACAAAGATGTAGAGAGTCCTCATTATGGGCAGGTGCCATACAAGGAGATGAGAAAATAATTTAAAACATGATTATAGATGCATCTATACTTTCACCGTACTGAGTACGCTCATCAAAAGGCTTCAACTAAAGTGGAAAATATCACTATAGTTGAAATAATATATGCAGTGGGATTTTCCTTTTAGTTCTTAACAGAAACTAGGGAAGAAAGTATAAAAGGACCTGTTTTTCCATAATATCTTTGCTATTCTGACATTTTTATTGACAAGATTCTGAGAGCATTAATCCCTGATTTCTTCAGCCTACTCAGCATGCATCAGCTCCAAACAACCTGCTAAGATCTACATACTAGCGTAATGAAGAGTGGTCTCCTCCATTCAAGAAGCTTCTAAATAGACACCTCTCATAAAGATATTGTTAAGAAATAATTTTAAAATTCAATTAGAAAAATAGTCATGAAACTCTACATTACATTGTTACAGGCAATGGAAAGTGGATATTTTTGTCTCTTAATGAAGAAGAAAGTGCAGTTTAGAAATCAGTGTTCCTGGGAAACTGATTCCCCAAGGAGTCTTAGAAGTTCTAACCTGGCCAAATCCCCCCCACATCAGTGCAGTCACACCCAGTCCAGAAGAGCCTCATTTGCTTGCCACAGTGTGCCATATAAATACTACCATTTTCTATATGCACGATAGATGTGGAAAAGGTTGGAAAATGGTGCATTAGTGAGTTTTACTCTAAGAACCATGAAATGTGTTGGCTAGAAAATGTCTGCTTAGCTATCTCACCTAGTACTTAAATGTGTTGAACAGCAATATTGTAGGCAGCAGACGACACCCAGCGCTGACACCCTGCCCTGGAATGGGCAGCAGATAGCCCTGGGTCTCTCTGTGTCACAACAGATTTAAACTTCTCCAGTTATTTTCTAGGTCCTTTCTCTTTCTCTCTCCAGCTTTGAAGTTTGAATATTTTATTTTGAATTCTTAGATTAGTAATAGCAAATGTTCTACTCCATCTCCAAACACTTTTATGTTCTTTAAAAATATACCCAATCCTCCTTTGAACGTTTATCATGGAAACATGACTTAGCATTGATAACTCATCTAGAACTGTGTTTTATAGCTCTTAGTTCCTCCATACATATGTGTGTGCATGTATGTGCGCATATATATGTATGTATATAGCAGACACAGTTTGTCTACACTAAGGGTTCAACTTCAGAGGCGTTCCATTAAGCTAATTAAACAGTTTTTCTTCTTTCTATAAATAGTTTCAAGATCTGTAATCCTAATAATATTTTATTTTAGATATGGTGTCCTGTGTTTTTCAGCTTTATTTAACTACAAATATCTTTTTATCTCCCTTCAGAACTAGAGCATTTCATAAGACTAATGAGAAAAATGGATATTAAGTTAACTCAAGACTGTACAGTTTTCAATCATCCTAATTTGCTATCAGGATTGAATGTAGTGGGCTGACCCTGTAGCTTAGTGGTTACGGGAAACTGGATCCCATATGAGCAACTAGTTTGAATCCCAGACCGGGTGGCTTGAAAAACATGTTGAGCACATGTGTTTATGTGCTCAAAACCCTTACAGGATGAAGGGAGGGGGAAGAGGTTGTAGTGGGACCACACCACCTTGGGGGTGGCTTTCTTTTTGTCCTTCTTTCTGTCTCTCTCTGGTGCAAACATGTGCCCCTGACAATTAGAAATAAAAATCAAGGCAAGGTCCAGACGTTAGTACAGCTTTCATGTTCAAGGCTCTGCGAGGCTGACTCAGTGGAAAGCGTCTAGGTTTGCATCTGGAGACCTCCCTGGGCCTGCTGATGTGCACATGCCTGCTGTCTGGGGCTGGCGGAAGCATAGGAGGGGGTCGTGTGAGGAGTGCACTTCTGTCTTTCTCTCAGGTTCTGTCCCTTTCACTCATGGAAGAAATAAATAAAATTTTTAAAATATTTAATTTTAAAAATGTAAAAGTAAAATGATGCTGAAGCTAACTTTGGAAAAGTACATGAATTGTAACATTGCAATAGTTAAAATATTTTCTCTTTTTAGAGAGATTTTTTTTTTTTTTTTTTTTTTTTTTTTGCTATAGGACTTGTGCGCTCCTGGAGAGACAAAGAAACAGAGAGACAGAAAAGGAGAAATCACCCCCCAGGGCAGATGGCCATGCTGCAATCCTTTTTCTTCTAGACTCCTCTCAAGATTTGGGGTATGTACTTACATGCACCCAGCATGAGTTTTAAGCTACTAGGTCCAGGACTGAAAACATGGTTGACTACATGGGAGTCCAGCAATGTAAAAATTATCCCATCTGCTAGCCCCTAAATATGTGTTAAAAACATTAAAAATATTTAAAATCAAGATTCAAAAATTCCAAGCAAATCTAATGATTTTTCTTTCATTGTGTAGTGGAAATCAATAAACTAAGTCTAAAATTTATTTAGAAATATGAAGGTTCCAGAACACCTGTGGTGCATCAGTTATCAATTGTTATATAAAAAAGTGGCCCAAAGCAAAGAGGATTAAAACAATATTCACTGGAATTAGCAGTTGGCCTGGTGGTTAAGATACTGGACTTCCTCATGACTGACCATGGCTTCAGCCCCCGATCTGGTAACTTGAAAATCACACCAGGTGCATGTGCATGCATACCCAAGATCCCAAGAGGAGAACGGAATAGAAGGGATTGCAGAATGCACATGTCCCTAAGGGGTTGATATCTCACGTTTCCTCTCTCTGTCTCTCTATGTCCAATGAGTGCAAAAAAAAAAAAAAAAAAAAAAAAATTAATGTATTGGTTCACCATTTTGTGGGAAAAGTTGAGTGAGGTTAGCTGGCTCACCTAAGCTCACTCATGCTGCGAGAATAAACTGGTGACTTAACAGACACCGGGAGATTGTCACAGATATCAGTCATTTGATGGCGGTTGGTGCTGGTGTCTACGTAGTATCTCATCCTCTTAGAGGTGAACCCAGGCTTTCTTTCCTAAAGGTCTAAGGGTGGCAAAAAATCAAGAGTGAAAGCTACAACGTCTAGGTTCATAAGTCATGCAGTCACGGTTTCTGCCATGTTTACAGATATACTTATGAGGACACCTTAAGATTCTAAAAGAATTTATGGATATTTTGTTTATTTGTTTGTTTTCAGACAGGGACTCCCTGTTACAATCTTTCTGCCTCAGCCTTCTGAGTAGCAGGAACCACATTCAGCTTAAGACCTTTCTTAACCCACCGAAAAATAGAATCCAGAGATGGAATGAAAAAGTTGGAGAACTATGCTAGCAGCAATCAAAATTTATTATAAAACTCTAAAAATTAAGATACTGTGTTTTGGCATGAGGACAGACAACTACACCAGTAGAACAGTACAGTGCACAGAAATAAATTACACGCTATTTATGGCAAACAGGGAACGGTAGTGGAGAAAAGGGAGAAGTGACAGAATATCTGAATTTATCTTTAGTTTTGCTTCTCTTTCGTAAGATACCATTCTTGCATATAAGACATTGTTTTGACAGTTGTTTTCCTTAGGCAATTTAACTATTTTCTATTTGCCTTCAATATGCAGCGGATTTACTAAGCTATGGCTGTCTGTATATATATATATATATATTTTTTTTTCCCTTTTTGTCTTCATAGCAGATGTTGAACCTGGAGCAATCTTAGTGTAAACTACATTAGGGCAGTAGTAAATAATAATCCTTGAATAAAATATTAATTTGTATGCCCATTGACACTAACTAGATAGATAGATAGAGATAGATAGGTAAGTGCTTAATGGGAACAGTTGACAACCATTACAGTCCATTTGAGCAAAGACACTCAACTGGGAATCGATCTAGAAGGGTTGAGATTTTCATGGGAGCAGAGTATTTCTATGGTAGATCACACAAGTTTAAGTGTATCCTGACAGACTGCTTATATAGTTGTAAGGAGAAAAACAGTAACTGTAAAATGAAAAAAGAAAATAAATAAATAAATAAATCATCCAAATAACAATGACCATTGTAAAGCAGAGGAACATTTTATGTTTCCTGTTGTCATACCTTGAGAAGGATACATCACTTTCATATAATTCTGACTGAGCATATATAGCAAATCCGACCCTGAGGAAGAGTCAAACAATCCCAATCTGAGACACATTCTATAACATAACTAACCTATATTCTTCTAAAACGTTGATGTATCATGAAAGACATAGAAAGGCCAAATTACTGTTAGAGGAAAAATAAAGAAGAATAAAGATGATGACCACATGTAACACTGAAAAACATACACAGTGGACATTATTGAGTCAATACAAAAACCTGAATTACAGGCTATAAATTAGATTAAAGTGCAGTATTCATTCAAAATTTTCTGATGAAAGTGTATTGGAGCTAGTCAAGGAAATAAATATCCTTATTTTTAGAGATACAAACCAGAATATTTAAGTATTGAGATGCATGAGATGGAAAACCGCCACCCCTCTTGAAGGTCTTCTAAACTCAACTAGATGTGCAGACTGACAAGACCCCGATAGGTCACATGGCACCCACTGTAATCGAGCAACAGGACGAGAACCACAACTTGCCAGAAAGAGGGTGGCAGGCATTGCCCTCCAAGAGCTCTTGCTGCAGGTACCTCTCGAAGCTGCCATCTACCTCAGGAATATGCACGAGCTTAACTGGCTTGAAACTCTTAAGCCCACAGGTCCAATGTCTCCCATGAAAACTTTAAAAGCAGGCCTTGCAGGAATGTTGCAAAGCAAAATTCAAAGGTCACAACATTGAGGGAAGCCTCCCATAAGATGCCCAACCACGTATTCACACAGTGTATGAACTAGAGGTCCTTTTCATTTTAGGTAATACTTTAATTTGAATGTTAGCTCCCTCCAAAACTCATAAAAATTGAATTGCCATCCCCAGCAGATGGTGTTATGCTATGTCGCTGGACTCCCACATAGCCAGCTGCAGTTCCTGACCCAGGGGCTTAAAACTCACACCAGGCGTGTGTATGTATGAGCCCAAGATCCTGAGAGGAGAATGGAAGAGATGGGGTTGCTAGCATGGCCATCCCCCCTGGGGGGTGATTTCTTACTTTGTGTCTCTCTGGTGAGAACATGTGCCCTACAGCAAAAACCTCTCTTAGGGAAAAAAAAAATCGAATTGAGTGACAGAGCCATAAGAGCTCTGCCTGCATGGGTGGGATTAATGCTGGTATAAAAAAGTAAGATTGACTCCCTTCACTCTGTGCCTTCCACTATGCACAGTGCAATGATGCATCAAGAAGACCCTTGTCAGCAGATACCAGTGTCTTGACCTTGAATTTCCCCACCTCAAGAAAAGTGACCCAACAATTCCATTCATTGTAAATTGCTCTATGCCAGATATTCTGTAGTAGCACTAAACAGACTAAGAGAAGCAACTAGTAACATAGTTGATGTCCCAAACAGAGGAACAATGCTAACCAAAGATCAAATGCTGATACTAAACTCTTAATCATGGCAGTGCATTCTAAGGCAGTTCATGAAAAATAATAATGTTAATTTTGTGTGTGTGTGTGTGTGTGTGCAAGATAACAAAAGGGAAATGTGGAAAACTAATGATAATTTGTGAATCTGGATGAAGGGTCTGTAGGAGTTATTTGTGTTATTTTTGGGTCTTTATCTGTATGTTGGATCAAATGTCATAGTAAAAACTTTAAAACGTGGAAAATAATAACAGAAAGAAGTAAAGGCATTACTGTTTGAAACAATGCAACTTGCTTTTAGAAAATTATTTTTGACTATTTTATTTGCAAAAAACACAGATGCAACATGTACACTTTTAGAGAAAAAAAATGTCTCTTCAGACTACTATTGCACTTATGCAATTCGCATTTTCTGTGAGGTTATAGAAAGCCTTCGCTTTTTTAAAAGTCAACGAGAAAAGATAAATTATAATCTTCTTGGACTATGTAGAATGATGACATTCAAATAATGGTGCTACATGCTTTAAAAATAATCTGTCTTTTTTTTCTCCACAGTGGTTTGAACATGGTAAATTAGAGCCAAATTTAATTATGCAGATGATAAAAAACATGATTTATTCTTGTCTTTCCTAATTGGTGCAGAAAGTTGCCTTTCAAGCTTTGCTGCCTGCAATCTTCAAATCATATGAAATTCTAGACACTTTCATAGAGTTCAAAGGCATAGTCCACTTCATTTCTCATCCATAAAAATCTAGATTGCTCTTAAACTATTAAATGAAATGAGAATGAAAGTCTATATTCAAGTAGTAAGGCTTGTCAGCAGTGGGTAGTAATGAAATGAGATGAATACCTTTTTCTGATATTGTTCCTATATAATATTTATTGAGCAAATGTAATTAAAATGTCATGTATCAGAAATAAATCTAGAAGTGAAAAAAATTGCACTGCTTAAATTTTTTTCAAATGCTCTAATTACTTAATTATCCCATTTTAAATTCTTTTGATCTTGGACAATGAGTTAAGGGCATTTTCTTTCTTTCTTTTTTCTCCAACAGGGGCTTTATTCAATCCATTCAGGAAATAAATGAATAGATAAGTAAATAAATGTCAGTTGCATTAACAGACAAAAGCTTTGAAGCATAAAGTGGTATATACCAAAAATACAGGTGATATAACAATAACTCACACGTATAAACTAGTGATAAACTACAACTTCATGAAAGATTGCAAACATTTAGCACACTAGTTAGTCCTTCATTTTAGGCAAAGTGCTATTTTAATAACAAATATATTAATAGATGCACACTAGAGTGAATTTTTTTTTTTTTTTTTTTTTTTTTTTTTTTTTTTTGCTATAGGGCACGTGCGCTCGCCAGACAGACAGAGAGAGACAGAGAGACAGAAAGTGAGAAATCACCCCCCAGGGGGAATGGTCACACTGCAATCCCTTCTTCTCCATTCTCCTCTCAGGATCTTGGGCACGCACGCACACGTGCCCGGCATGAGTTTTAAGCCACTGGATCTGGGACTTGAACCGCGGTCGACTACGTGGGAGTCCAGCGACATAGCCATTACACTAACTGCTGGTCCCCCTAGAGTGAACTATTTCTAGTCAATAAAAAAATTTGTTTTTCTCTGGTTAACATAAGTGTATCACTTATAGTCTTCAAATGTTATTTGCACTTGAACTTTCAGAATTTAATAAACCATTCATGAAACAATTTGCAGACTAGTGCAACATACAAATAACACTTTTAAGCAGTCATGATTTAAAATAAATTTAGGACAGTCGTGTATGCTCAAAAGGGCATATTTTCTTAACACTCCATAGTCTTTGGAGCATCTCACTAGAAATTTCCTCAGTAAACATTCTTTAAGCATTTATTACATTTCAGAGTTTGAGCCACTAATTAAGTGGAATCAACAATCCTTCTAAAATTTGTGTTTTCCTTCCCATTTTACAGATAAGTAAAGCTAAACATGGACTTTGATTCTCACCAGGGAAAACATGATTTTTAAGATACAGAGAACAATATATTTTTTCATTTTTCTACACATTTATTTTTATTTTAGCAATATAGAATTATAAGCTGAGACCAACAGACGGTGTAATGGTTACATTACTGGACTCCCATGTAGTCCACTGTGGTTTGAGTCCCGGAACCAGCAACTTAAAACAGCATATGTGTGTGTGTACTCAAAATCCCGAGAGGAAAATGGTGGAAAAAGGATTGCATTATGGCCATCCCCTATAAGGGGTGGTTTCTTGCTTTCTGTCCCTCTGGGAAAAATCTCTCTCTGAAAAAAAAAAAAAAGAAAGAAAAAAGAAAAGAAACTATATGCCATGGCTACATAATACAATGCTATTAATTTCTATATGACCTTCACAAGACATAGAAAAGCCACCTTTTACATCTTCATTAGCTCCTCATTCTACTCTATTAATGTAGTTTGGTCCTTCTTCTGTGAAATAAGAATGCACATAACAAGTCATTTTATGTAAGCAAGAGAGGGACTCTGTGTAATTACCTTATAGTCAAATGTATTTTTATTTAATAACTAGCATTACTTTACCCCCTGCCAAATGTTTTGGTATAAAAATCACTATGTCAACATGAATCACTATAATAGTGGAAACAACTCAAATTCTAAAAATTATCAACAAATTGTTATCGCACATACTATTGTTTTTATTGATGCATCAGTCTTGTGCTTCAGATATTATTATCCCATATTAAAGGGAAATAGATTAAGGCTCATGACTGATCAACATAGAAATATAGTAAAAAATAAATATAAAAAACAACATTATGCCAAGAGTTTCCAACTAAGATTCTTCTCACTTCACCAAAAGTAAATAATTTTTTTTCCAAAATAACTTAATGGAGCCAGAGAATGAGAATGAGAATGAGAAATGAATTGTTTTACTTTCTCCATTTAAGCTCTTTGAGAAAGAAAAGGAGTAGCCAAATCTTGAAGTCTTGGAAAATTTGACATCTGTTACCCCGAGAGAGATCTGACTACTTAAATTTTTAAAGGTTATGCTCAAAGCAATGGTGCTAAGTTGTCCTTCACTGCTGCTAAGAATTGAAGGAGAAGAAATGACCAGACCTTAGAGAAAATGGATTATCCTAACATATGCTACAGATGCTGAAATTGTATCCTACGACCATGAAGGACACTGGCCTGAAAGTTGAGAAAAAGAATCTGATCACCAGAGACTGATCAACAAATACCTCGGGCCTGGCCCTATGGTGCATGGTTGAGTGTTGTGCACAGAAACCAGATCAGGTGGCATACTGGGGTTCAAGTATCTGTGCTGATGGCTTGAAAGACAAGCAGAGTATGTATGTGTGAGTTTGCCAGGTTCTGATGGGATGTAGAATTGGAGAAAGAGGTTGTGGTGTAACTGCCCTGTTGTGGAAGGCTGGGGAGTGTCTCTCTCTCTCTCTCTCTCTCTCTCTCTCTCTCTCTCTCTCTCTCTCTCACCTCTCTCCCCCATGCACATGTACACATGGGATCCCTCTGGCATTCAAATAAACAAACACATAAATAATAACTTTAAATAAATAAATTAGTACATGTCTTAAAAATTATGGTGAGCATGCTTATTGCAGGATTCATATGTGAAGAAAGCAGCTACTTTGAGCAGTGTAACCACCAACCCAGGAGGTCAATAGACCTAGACAATGAGCATTGCAGCAGCATTTTTCATGGACTAAAATACAACCACTTTGTCGAGATGAGAGAAAAAACAATTCACATTGAGTATGGCGTAAGTTGTGTGAAGTCCGCATTCTGTAAACAGCAGAATCCGGAAAAGGCATGAAGTCATGGCATAAGGTGACCCAGAGACCTGGAATGGAAAAGGTGTGATGCATGGGACCAGCAGATGGCATAATGGTTATGTCACTGGACTCCCATGTACTCAACTGTGGTTTGAATCCTGGACCCAGTGACTTAAAACTCACATTAGGCATATGTGCATGTGTGCCCAAAAACCAGAAAGGAAAATGGAGGAAAAGGGATTGCGGTTCAGTCATTCCCCTGGGGAATGATTTCTTGCTTTTTTGTCTCTCTGTCTCTCCCTGTCTCTCTGATGTGGCCACTCGCCCGATAGATAAAATCTCTCTAAAACAAAGGTATGATGCAGAACAAAAGGGAGAGCAGATACAAAGACGCATAGAACATTTGTCCAATACCTGCTTTTTCATTCTCAGAGGAACTCCTAAAGAGTCATATGAAATGCCTGTCAGAACTGACCCTTGGAGGAATAAAAGAGAGAATTACCTTCCACTGGTCAAAGGCTGTCCCCATGGGGCATACATGTAACCGGTTTAGGAAAGTAAAGAGCTATTCTCAGTGACTCCACTGCAACATTACCAGCAAAGTCCAGAGTAAGAAGTAAGGTCAGTGTGCTACTGGCCTACAGTGCTGGTCACAGCTGTACTATCTGATAGAAGAAAACTGAGAGGGCAAGATCATCTTAAATAATGCCCAAGAAAGGTCCCATATCAACTATGCTCTTACAACTTGGATACACAGACACCCTTATTAAGTCTACTTTATTATAGAGTTCCCATACAGTGAAAGGGCTACTTTGGTCTCTGAAAAGACTAAAAGTAAGAGAATTATGGGAGTAAATCTTCACTGTTGCATTTGTTTGTGAGGATGATCCTCTCTATTCTCTGCCTCCCATTTTCATTTGCCTAGACCATCAGCGAATGTCCTGATTGGCCTCCATTACTCACTTTAAACACCAAGGATTTGGACTGCTTACTTGCTTTACCATGGTCAAGTTGTGAATGTTTTAATTAGCATTTACACTTAATCTTCTGGGTCTAGACATGTTTTTCCACTGTCCTGCCGTCTGTCAGTAATCCTAGTTTCTAATGAAAACCAAGGTCAGTTGTTTTTTACCAGTGTAACAGTATTTCTCTATTCCTGCTGGATTATTGCATTAAGAACCTCCTTATGACCAGATAGTAGTCATATTCCATGTTCAGTAAGTCATTTGTGACATTCCATTGAAGAAGAAGCTTTAATCTGAAAACTTGAACCTCAAAATCCATTATGCCTAAATTATGGTCATAGAAAGAATACAAAGAAGTAATAGGAAACTATAAGCAGTGGTGAAAAGGGCTCATGGCCTTCCTTGATTCCAAGAGCCATGTATGCCAGACATGGAAATGGAGTGCCATATATCAGTTGTCGTTTCGTCGTATATTCAGAATCCTGGAAGATCCATCCCAGTCTGCAGGGTGCTGTACTAAGCTGTCCCATTAGCTAAACCTTCAACAAGTACTTCATCTTCTATTATATCAGATGTGTCCGAGAGCTGGGATAAATGAGAATAACAGTGGACCACCAGACCATGACTCCATAGTATCACCTGCTTTACCATAAAATATAGCTTCCAGTGGGGGGGAACACTGTGCAATCTTATGTCAATAGATTAGACCTTCGTAAACCCAGGATGAGCAGAACAGTGATGCTGGCAGACATAGTGCATCACAGGGAGGCAGATCCACATCCAGGACAGATGTGAACTGAGATTCCTGGGAGTAAGGGAGACAGGTACAAGGCCTGAAGAGAAGGATTTTCAGGCTGAGCCTGCGTGCAGGCTCATATAGAATAGGTCGTCACAGAGATGGCTTTACGTGTTTGAAGTCATGCATATTACATGAAGGTTCCCAGGTTTCAAGGGTCAGAAAGAAAATTCTTAAAATTACTAAAATTTGGGAGGCAACAAGTGGTATAGTGGTTAAGGTGCTGGACTCCCACATGGCTGACTGTTCTTCCAGTCCTGGACTTGGTGGTTTGAGACTTACACCGGGAGCATGTATGTGCACGCCCAAAATCCCAAGAGGAGAGTGGAGGAGAAGGGACTATGGCACGGCCATTCCCTGTCCCCCAGATTTGGGGGGGGTGGGATTTCTCACTTCCTATCTCTGTCTCTCTGGTGAGCACACATGCCCTGAAAAAATATCTCTAAAAAAATACTGAAATTTAATTTTTAATCTATAAAACAAACAAACAAAAAACTTGAGTCATTTAATTTCATTAGAAATATGACATTCCTTACAGTAAAGAATTTTATAAAAATGTACACATTTTACATTCTGTAATACTTATATTCATGAAAAACAATGAAATGAATCAATGAACTTTTTATTTTAAGGAATGAAGCTGAACATTGCTAGAATTTATTTCCCAAAGAATCATAAAAACAGCCACAAAAAATGTCTGAATTCATGCCATTGCTGTTTAGGTACTAGACTCCTGATCCATTTGGTCATGTTTGGACAAATATTCTCAGTGCTCATCCTGGAGCAAGAAGTTGAAAAATTCCTGAGTCTAGGACAGTGCTCAGAAATGCAGCAGTCACTGATCTGGGTTTCATAGAAGCTGCCTCCCTTGTCTGTAGGCCTCTTCTTACAGCCACAAAACAGGGTAGCATGTGGCCCACTTTTACCTTGTCAAACTCTTGGTCACCCACTGCTTTAATCATGATTCTCTCTCCTTGTTTATTATAAAATCAAAACAACTTGACATTTCAGCAGCTGCCATTTGTTTCTCTATAGGGACAATCCACAATCCAGCTCATAGACACCAAATGCTTCACACGTATTGCTCAAGTTCCTTTCTTTGACTGACTTGCCAATAAGAATATTGTGAAGGACACGCTTATTTATGCTTGATTGCTTCTGTGATCTACTTTATAGCATGTTCATTCTACTCACTGAGGTTTATTCCTGAAGTCAGACTTGTGTTCAAGGATATGTATATATCAGCTGTGCTTGCTATTGAAAATACTTAGATTAATTAAGATCTTCCATAAATCAATAAAATGTGGGGAGAAAAAGGCATAGAAAACAACCATAGATACCAGAGACAGTTTTGGAGGAGGGTAGGAGAGAGGGTGAGAGATAGGGAATCAAGGATGGGAAAAAAAAAAAAAAGCAAAATATACAGGAAACAAGAAGTGGAAAATTATTTGTTGACAATAACACGTATGTTGATGTGCTTGATTGAGCCAATATACAGTGTATTCTGGATGGAAAAATCTCATTTTGTATGCTATCATTATGTATAGTAAATGAATGTAAATAGACAAAGAACCCAGAAATCTCTCCCTTATCTATTTCCCTGACCTGAAAAATTACACAATTTAGTATTTGTAAAGCACTATTCTATTTCAGTTGTTGAGGTTGATACTATTATGATTTCTTTTAAGGTGATCTGCTTTTGTTGTTGTTAATTCTGTTTTATTGCCAATTTTTCTGAAGTAGGTTAGGATATTTCCCTTGTTTCAAATGCTTTGGGATCCTATGATGCCATGTCTTAGCTGGCGTTCTTTCTCCTTTATTTCCTTCCTTTCTTTTTTCCTTAAATTTTTCTGCAGCTGGACACTAGATAGGCACTTCAAATAGGAAGCTATTTTCCTTAGGTCTAAGAATTTCATAGACTATTTGTTAATATTTTCCCTTCCCATTGCTCTTTTTTCTCCCTACTGCTACAGACTACATCATAGAAGATGAAGTCTACAGAGCTTGGAAGGGCTTCCTCAGATGTGGGTTTTACAAACTATTGGGGTGAATTGAAGAGACAGATTTACTGGCAAGGGTACAAAGCCTGATGCTTGCCTACACTCCTACACTGAGCTGACAGGACCAGGGCAGTGGCCACTTCTAGTCCCACAAGGCTGCTTAATTGAACCTTTAATCTTTCCACAGGCCCAACAATTCCCAGTCCTCAGACTAGCCCGGAACCCTATCCTGGCTGAGCTCTGCCTGGCTGTTACATGGGCATATAGATTAATTCCTTCTCTTCTCTTTTTCTATCCTCTTTCTTGGGAACTTCTGTCTCAATCCTCACACCCAAGATTTCAAAAAGCTCTTATTTCTCCCCTTTTTCAACAATGGAGGCTGATTCCTCATCAGAAAAAAATGGCCCAGAACTTAAAAAGATGAAAGCTTCTTACCACCTCTCCTAACAGAGAGATTATTTGCCTTCATTATAAAACACAAGTTTAAAAAGCCGTTTTCTGTGTACTTCAGTCTGAGGAAAAAAAGCTAGAATGCATTGCTAGGACTCTTTAAATTTTTAAAAAAATTTTTCTATTTCAGATGCTTAATTTTTTTATTTTTGAGAGGTTTTTCGCTATAGGGCGCGTGTGCTCACCCAACAGACAGAGAGAGACATAGAGACAGAAAGCGAGAAATCACCCCCCAGGGGGGATGGTCACGCAGCAATCCCTTCTCCTCCATTCTCCTCCTGGGATCTTGGGCACGCACGCACACACGCCCGGCGTGAGTTTAAAGCCACCGGGTCCGGGACGCAAACCGCGGTCGACTACGTGGGAGTCCAGAGACATAGCCATTACGCTAACTGCTGGTCCCCTTCAGATGCTTATTTAAGGGACTAGGACTGTGTACGCTTGAACACAAAAATCAAGAAGGAAGAAATCAAGGATTAACATGCACAAAAATAATGGCACAGATAAATAGTATAGAAACCAAAGTGAATGGTGTGTATATACACACACACACACACACACACACACACACACACGAATTTATGGCTCAGTAAGCATAAACTAACCCATAAATGTCTACAAGTAATAGAAAAATATGCCATGAGCTGGAAGTAACCCCTGATCTGATTATGTGTCCCTTGTAATATACACAATAACCATTAAAAAAAAAACTTCTTCATTTAAAGTCATTATATTTAAGTGGCTGGCAGGTGGTGTGGTGGCTAAAGGCACTGGATTCCCCCATGGCCGACCATAGTTCAAATCCCGAACCTGGCAACTTGCTTTTTCCCTTTCCCTTTCTCTCTCTCTCTCTGGTCAAATTAAAAAATAATAACAAATGGAATTAAGTCAATCAATAATCATTTTTTAAAAATAAATATATTTAAAATTAAAGCAGTATATTCATTATCATCTCTAAAAAATTATAAGAAGACAGCTCTTACACTTAATTTTGAATTGACAACTTAATGTACTTTTCTTCAAAATGTCTTCCAAGAACACATTTGTCAATTTTAAATTGAGTTGTATCTGTTATTGTATTCTCATTGTGAAATAAGTAAATTTGGTGCTAACAAGAGAAACTATACTTCAAAAACTATTCATTCATGAGCACACTCATTCATCAAATGTCCATTAAAAATCTACTTGCTTTAAACATTCCTGACTATATTGTTTTCTGCTTTCATGGGAGTTTAAGCTTAAATTTAGAGGGATTTTACATTCTTCATTATGTATTTTAACTTTATTTAACATATACACACAAATAGATAAACATTAATGTATATACATACTTGCAAACATACATATTTGAGTATTTAATTGCAAGGCTATGGGGAAAAAGAGACATTTCCCTAAAAGTATAAAAGGTGGTGATATAGCTGAAATCTGAATTATTGGTTAGTGCTTTTTGGTGAAAAAAGGAAGTAAACTCTAAATATTTGCATAATTTCTGTAGTACAGTGACAATAAAATGACTTTGTGATTTCTGATTCCAATTATTTGATGGGCTGAAGTGAAATGATATGTATTTAACAGAATCTTTACCCTGAGTCTCAGTTTTTGCAGAGGAAAAGACTTCAGGCCATCCAGACACCATATATACATCATAACTAGACAATACTACTTATTTATTTATTTACTTATTTCAGAGAGAATTTTGCTATAGCACGCGTTCATTTGCCAGAGAGAAAGAGTGACAGAAAGTGAGAAATCATCCCCCTCCCCACCACCAGGGGGAATGGCCATGCTACAGTCCCTCCTCTTCCATTCTCCTCTCAGGATTTTGGTCATGCATGCACAGGCACATGGTGTGAGATTTGAGCCATCGAGTCCGGAACTTGAACCATGGTCAATTATGTGGGAGTCCAGCAATATAACTATTTCTCCATCTACTGTTCCCACTGACAGGCACTCATTCTATGAAATAAAAATGTCACCAGATTGTTGTTAAAGTTGGGCAGGAAGAACTTTTGCTTAATGTAGACAGTGGCTTGTGAAGACCTGCCAACAAACAGCAGGGATCTTTAATATGTTTTGAAAATTTGTATCTTTTTTTGTCGGCAAAATAAGAGTCTAATGTCTTATTTTTTTTTTTATTCAGATAGTTCCGTTGATGACACAATACTAATGATATAAATAGCAACTGTAGCATAGGATTGATTTCTTAGGTAATTTCTACAGTCCCGACCAATTTCTTGTACCCCCTCCTTTTTTTAGTTCCTTTATTCTTTTTTAATTTATTTTATAGTCATTCACTGTATATCATTACAACGTACAAAATGAATTTTTCCCATCCGGAATACACTGAATATTGGCTCAATTAAAGATATTAGCATACCTACTATTATAACTGTTTTATTTTTCTTTTTATTCCCCCTTGACTAAGAGGGAGGGAATCTTGGACCCCTCTTATAATCTACTGTCTATTTCCTGTTGTGAGCATGTGTTTGCAAATGAACAAATATTTTTTGCTGTTTCAAATGTGGAGCTTCTACCTTTGACTATGTTTTAGTATCAGCTTTTCAAGCTCTGTTAGCAAAATTATTGCCTTTGGAAGCCTCCTCCTGCCCTGTGTGAGCTCTACAATGAATTACTGGTATCTGAGCAGGCAGGTTGCAGAGGCTCTGATAAAGCAGCTATCAATTTTTCATGAGGTGTTTCAGTTCTCATTTTAAGTAGAAAACACTTTTGAAAAAAAAATTCTCTGTTGTAAGACAAACCAAATATATATTTCATCTTACTATATATTCACATTAAATCTATAATTTAAAAAATTCAGCTCTGGTAACTGTTATTAACTCCTGTGCTTGTACAGATTCAATTTCAAGAAAACATGAGCACTTAAGGATTTATAAGTTACCATGACACAGGAAGTTCTGAACTGGCTACTTTTATCCCAAGTACATGACCCATCAGTAAATATTATCAGATACATGTTATAAACAGTCATATAAGAGAAATTAGGTCGGATTTTTCTAAATATGGTAACTTAAAAGCTGGAGGAGAATCTATAGGCAATTTTAGTTGCTCAAAACCCCCTTCAGACTCTAGGGCCCTAACAAAAGAATCTGAGAAATCTCTTCAGAAGAGACTATAAGAAAAGAACTGGCCTGAGGAAAAGTCGTGGACATACATGATTCACCACTACCATCTCCAAGGTCAATTTTGAGCTATATGTCAATTCTTTTCTGAAAGTTGTGTCCATCTAGGCATGCCTACTTTTCTTGTCGCTGAAAATTTTGCATTCTCCAGATTTTCTTTACATATCCCTCTTTAAAAATCCTGGCTTTTGGAAACAGTATCTCTTTTTCTCCTATTCCCTTTTGAGATTGGCCAGAGTGGACAATATTCACTTAATTGAGCAACAAACATAATACTATGAACTTTCTTATTTTCTCCTTTGACTTTCTCTAGATTATCCCCAAACTGAGTTGCTGCTGCCCAAATTTGAATACTAGTCTGTTCTTGCGACTCTGCTGTCAATTTATTTATTTTTATTTTTTTATTTTTGAGAGATTTTTGCTATAGGGCGTGTGCGCTCACCAGACAGAGAGAGAGAGACAGAAAGAAAGAAATCACTCCCCAGAGGGGATGGCCACACTGCAATCCCTTCTTCTCCATTCTCCTCTTGGGATCTTGGGCACGCATGCACACACGCCCAGCGTGAGTTTAAGCCACCTGGTCTGGGATGGGAACCACGGTAGACTACATGGGAATCCAGTGACATAGCCATTATGCTAACTGCTGGTCCCTGCTGTCAATTTATTTTTTTATAAATATGTTTTGAATTAGGTTAGTTGGCAAGAGCGCCAAGACGAAACTTCCTAAGACTAGCATTTGATTTTGATCTGCCTGAGAACTCGAGAAAATCTTGTCAAACTGCTAATAAAAATGAATAGGGGACTCAGCCATCTCTGGGTATACCACTACAATTTCTCCTCACTCACCGTTAGCAGAAAGTCCTGAGCTCTGGCCATTAGCAACTCTTCTTGATGCGTCTCTACCACACTTAGCTCTTCATTGTTGTGGGAGATGGTGCATAATCAGCTTCCCTTCACGTGGTGATCTTCTGGAGCCCAAAGTGCTCACTTCAGCAAAGGAGTAAAGTCTGCTGGTTGCAGAATTCCATGCAGTAGCCCTGGCACATCTCTATGTATGGGACTGTATGAAAATATACACTGGAGAGCTTCTGCAAACTTCTGAGCATAAGGAGCAGAGGCTTTTGCAGGAATAATATCAGCGGCAGGTAAGGCATGTGGATGACTCTCGAGTCCGGCTAGCTTCTCAATGACCTGGGCTTTGCCTGCAATCCAGACAGAAGTTCTGGTTTTCCTCACATTGAGAGAAGAAAAATGTAAATTATATGACACTTTGATTCTGCATCCTGTGTTAACATTTACTAGCTTAAGACCTTCATGTTCCTTTTTCCAAGTGACTAATGCCACTAGTCTCCATCCTGTTGCCTTCATAATAGAAATTCAGTCTTTCACCCAATTTATCTATTTTCACAACAGGGCTCTTTATCAAGTCTGCTTTCCTAGCGAACATGCTGTGTGATTAGGAGACTCTTGGAGGTAGTATCTGGGCTAGGACACCAGGCATACAAAGCTGTATCCTAAACCGGGACCAGCAGTTAGCGTAATGGCTATGTCGCTGGACTCCCATGTAGTCGACCGCGGTTTGCGTCCCGGACCCGGTGGCTTAAACTCACGCTGGGCGCGTGTGTATGCGTGCCCAAGATCCCAGGAGGAGAATGGAGGAGAAGGGATTGCGGCGTGGCCATCCCCCCTGGGGGGTGATTTCCTGCTTTCTGTCTCTCTGTCTCTCTCTCTCTCTGTCTGGCGAGCGCACGCGCCCTATAGCAAAAACCTCTAAAAAAAAGAAAAAAAAAAAAAAAAAAAAAAAGCTGTATCCTAAACCCATTATCAGCTAAAGAAGTCCTCATCTCTCTTTACATGGAAATCTAATAAAGGGACTCCCTCTTCCCATATAAAAGTTCTCCCCTCTCCTTCCCTGGAATTAGATTGAGGCAGGGAGGCATAGAGATAGGATCAGGGACAATGAAGGGAGGAAAGGGTTCTGTAAAACAGAAAATGACTTTAATTTTTCCATTTTCTCAAACTTTTCTTCTGTGTATTCAAACAATTTTCCATATTTTTAGAATAAGATTCATCTCATAAATACCAGTAATTAATATTCTTTTTATTTTTGAGAGGTTTTTTGCTATAGGGCACGTGCTCTCTCCAGAAAGACAGAGACAGAGAGATAGAAAGCGAGAAATCGACTACATGGGTGTCCAGTGACATAGCCATTACACCAACTGCTGGTCCCAATACCAGTAATTAATATTCTTGATATGAGGCCTAAGAGACCCAGGAGAGGTGTACAAATAAAAGGAACTATTTCTTAGCTCCTGCAAGATTGGATCTCATATCTATTGGAGTCATTGGGAGAGTCATGATGTATTTTTGCATAGAAAAAACATAGATAAATACGTCATGACTTTTCTGATGACCCAATACATTTCAGATATGATAGAAGGTATTTGTTCTATAAGAGGAAGACCTACCCCTAATTCCAAATGCCATTTCCTTTGAACAAAGTGAAAGCTGCATGTCCAAATGACCTTTTAGTTGGTGGGTATGATGCTAAACTCGTAATAGACATCTCTGCTACAGTGGGGATTTTTGCAGCAGTTAAATGTATCTATTTCAAATATGTATTCAGAAGCTTGGAATTAACTACCCTTTGTGAGATAGTCTTGGGGGAAATCTCTGTCAGGTGATAGCATAGATCACATGATCTAATAAAAGTTCTATGTTAAATTGTATTAACACTGTTACCAGTGTCAATTCAAAAGCCCTTAGCAGATTGTCTTTGAAAATCTGGGCTTTTTTTTTTTTTTTTCCTAGCATATAATAACCCTGGAAAATGACCATAGATCTGGTTTTTTTTTTCTTTTTTTATATATATATTTTACATTTAACTAAGGTAAAATTAATTTTTTTAGAGAGATTTTTTGGTTATAGGGTACATGCACTCACCAGAGAGATAGAGATACAGAAAGCAAGAAATAATCCCCTAGGAGAGATGGCCACACCACAATCCCTTCTCCTCCACTCATTCTCCTCTCAGGATCTTGGGCACACACACAAATGCACCTGGTGGGTTTAAGCCGCTGGATCCTGAACTTGAACTGTGGTTGACAACGTGGTAGTCCAGCGACTTAACCATTACGCCATCTGCTGGTCCCACTTTCAATTACTGTACATCTTTACAGTATACAAAATTAACTTTCCCAGCGTGCATTCATTGCATATTGGTCCAGTCAAAGATGTTACCTTACTGATTACCTTACATAATAATCAACAGATAAGTTTCCATTTTTGTGTCCATTAAGTATTTTGCTTCCCCCCCCAATTTCCTCCCTCCTGCTCCCCATTGTCCACCCTCCTTCCACACTGTCTCTAGCATCCACAGTTGCTTTCCATACTATGCCTTCCAATCGTTCAGTTTCTTCCATAGAGCTCAGACATATGGTATATATTGAGTGAGGACATACAACGTTTCTCTTTCAGAGCCTGACTAGCTTCACTTAGCATTAACTCTTCCGTGTTCATCCACTGTCTATCAAATGTCAGGGTCTCATTTTTTTATGACTGAATATTAGTCCATATAGTATATGTGCCACATTTTTTTAAATCTATTTACTATAGAACTTTAAGAAAATATTGAAGGACTGTTTATTATATATAATTGCCATGGAATTATACCATGTTTCCTTCTAGGAACCTAGACTATCTTTTAATGTGTTTTAGTTTTGTAATTTGACTTAGTGCAATGTGAATTAAGGCCCAAATTTTCTACTGTGAGAGATGGTGTCAGCTATTTAAAAAAATATTATTGTTATACAAGCCAAGCAAACCCTAATCAGCTATTCTTCTATTACATCCATAAGAACACCATGAGCAGGACCAGCAGATGGCAGAATGGTTACATCACTGGACTTCAATATAGATGACTGTGGTTTGAGTCTTGGATTCGGTGGCTTTAAACTCACAATGGACAAGTATGAGTGCATGTCCAAAATTCCAAGAGAAGAATGGAGAAGGGATTGTAGTATGGCCATCTCCACTGGGGGGAAGGGAGTTATTTCTTGCTTTCTGTCTCTCTGTCTCTCTAGCAAGTGTATGTGCCCTATAGCAAAAATCTCTTTAAAAAAAAAAAAAATAGGAACACATGAGCTATGAGCCATTTACTAACTATCGCTTTGGATTGCCACCTCAGCAATTACTACCCCTCATAGAATTTACATCTTCCTTTGGATGGTTAAGCGTTGTTGTTCAATCCAACCCCACCATTACAGGGTGTAATAATGTCTATCGCTACTAGAAATCCCAGTTACAAGGGAAGATTTTTTTTGGTATAAATCTCATCCTATAGAAGGTAGATTTCAAGAATATTCTCAAATATACCAGTTTTCTCTCTTCAGTGAATTCCCTGTTTCCTTGATGAAAGGATTCTCTGGGATCATTTGGGAAATATAATCAGGTAGAGGTTTGTATTAAGTCTTAAAGGGTTAAGTATTTTCATCTTTGTTTTTATATTATCAGATATCTTGTGTAGAATCATAAAGAATGAGATAAATAATTTTGGACTTTAGTGAGAGAGTTTTATTAATCTAAGTCAGGAGCTAAAATGGATTTAAGGTTTATTGTTGCTATGGCTACCCTCAGTGCTCTATAGCTATTAAATTCCTTTGGTGGCATACTGTGCTTAAGATGGGAGTTAGTAAAGACAGAGGTTCTTTCACCCTTGACACTTAACTCTTTTCTTTGCACCATGCATCATAGAGTTCTTTACAACTCCACCAGCTGTTATTTGATGGTTATTTTTTACCCAAAGGATATTAGCATGCTGGTTAGTGTGGTGCTATCTAATATCTGGATTGAGGCAGGTTTTTAGAGGCATTGAATCCCAAGGATTAAGAAATGTGGCCTTCACAACTATTCTACTCTTCTCCAACTATAATGCCAGGTATAGCCCATATTTCTACCCCTTCCTCATGATCAGAAAAGGTGTGTTTTGGTTTTGTTTTTGCTTTTGCTTTTGTTTTTTGGAGAAATGGGTATTTTTTTTTTCATTGTCGTTTTGTGTTGTTTTGTTTTCTTAGCTGCATTGGGTTTTCATTAATTTTATGGGCAATAGTTTAATTGTCCCTCTCTGTAAGTATTATGCTTTCCTTTATCAATAGCCGAGGTAGGAAAGATGGGCATAGGAGCTGCTCCTCTTTCACTTGGGCCATCATGAAAAGGAGAAGGTTTCTCAAGATTCTCTCTAACCATTATCTTATATTTTTGGTATTACCATTTTTCTTCATTTAAAAATACTGTATTCATATTTTTTATTTGAGAGAAAACAGAATATGCATAAGCTTGACAAAATGAGGGTTTCATCATGTCCTATGGGCATTTGGTTTTGCTTATGAGAAAATTAAAATTCCATAAAACTATGAGCCATTTGTATGATCGAAGATGTACCCAAACATTTGTGAAGCCTGTCTGCTGCTCAGCAGCAAATCCACTCAAGCATTTTTATCCCATTTATATAACTGCTTGCATACCCTGGCTCTCATTCAGAGTTAGAGGTAAACCATTGTTTGCATCATCACTGCCATTTCTATGAGCAGTTTTAATCTAGGACCTTACTTGTTGCCAAAAATGTCTTTTCTTATTCTAATTCACAGTTTCTTGCCTTTGGTGTTTATTATAAAATATCCTTCATATCCTCTTGTGAAACAGCTTTCATTAACTACAAGTATATACTTACGCTGCAATTATGTTTTATTCATTTCCTTGAGAAACTCAAGTTAAATATAATTATAATTTGTAATTATATTTCCTCCTCTACATGATTATTATATACCCTGAGGACTTGTTGATCTGTCCTAGTCCATCTGGCATTATTGGGTGTCTCATCATATATTAAATAATACTAAGGTCATCAAAATACATTAGCATGATGTTGCAATATCTAAAACTATCAACCACAAAAATATCTTGGCGATTATTTTTAATAGTAGACATGAGTATAATTTAATTATGTGAATGCACATCACTAACAAACATCTAATGATAAAATATGGTGCTTAAACTATTCTGTAATATTATTTTCGGTATTTTCAGACTCGTACTACAATGTGACATGTTCACTTTCCTAGGCAAATACACATTTAAGAGAGCTGAGTTTGAGAAAGAAATACAATTATTTATTTACTTTGGAGAAAGAGAGAGGATGTTTGAGAATGAAAAACAGAAAGAGCAACATATATTTTTGTCAAGGTCTTGTCTTTTTGATCCTCTGAGCACAATTCCCAGTTAGCTAGGGTCACAGTGTAGACATTTAACCTATCCAGGTGGATCCACAAATTTAATCTGGGCTAGTGATACGGCCCCAGCCTCACAGAACAGCACACTGCTACTTGTGCCACCACAACTCAACCAGAAATGCAGTGATAAATAAACCACCTCCAATGGAAGTTATTGCATAGGTGTTCTATATTGCTTGCTAAATCTGAAAACATATTTTAATTGCTTTTACTTTCAACTCCTAGTGAATGTATCTTGAAATGATAAGAAGTTCCAGTTTTCAGCATCACATACTTATTTATAAATAAGCTTCATCCTTTACTGCTACAATTTTGACCAGCTGCTATATAAATAACTAAGTGTTGCCCTCTCTTCTTGTTTGAAAAGGAGTATATTTTACTTTCCAATAGTTCATTCATTTTTTGTCTGTTTTGTTTTGTTTTTATTGCTAGAGGACACCTGTGTTTGCCAGAGACAGACAGAGAGGGAGAGAAAGAAAATACCTTCCAATGGGATGTGGTCACATTGCAATCCCACCTCCTCCTTTTCTCCCTCCTGTTCGTGTTTTGAGCATGGCTGCATGTACATGGGCCCAATGTATTTTTCAAGCCACCAGAGCCAGGATTCAAACTGCATTGGCCATGTGGAATCTAGCTTCCTTAACCACTAGGCTATTTAGCAGGCTGTCAGTGTCACTCTTGTTTTCACTTTCTATTTTGTTCATCTGATATATTATAAATATGTTAAAAATACTTGGGGGGGGGCAGCAGATGGCATGCTGGTTAAGGGCATGGGACTCCCATGGGACCGACCATGGTTCAAGTCCTGGACCTGATGGCTTGTTTTCTCGCTTTCAATTTCTCTCTGTCTCTCACTCTATGTGGTGAAATTTAAATAAAATAAATAAAGTTAAATAAAATAACTCTTAAAAAATACTCTTGAGAAATTGTCACTACATACACAGGCACAAACCAAAAAAACATAGTAACGACACAAAAAATATATAAATATTATTTTGAGGACTATATAAATCATGTAGTTATTTATCCAGTGGTTGTATTTTGGTTGCCTCTTCTATAAAATATGTCATATTGGACATGTGGATACAAAGATGATTGCTGACATAGTCTTTCTGCTCAAGGATCTCAGAGTTTCATAAGCCTATAAAAAAATTTCTAAAGGGGGCATCTAATAAATATTAAAAAAATTAAACTTAATAAAAGTTGCTTTTGATACTGTTCTTATTTTTTACCATAATTTGAAAGCTACATTTATCTCCCTTTCTACCAACTAAAAAAAAATAATAATAAATTACTGTTACGAAATAGGCTTAGTGAACTAAAACAAAGAAATACAAAATTACCTGAAAGAGTCTAATTTGCATTCCAACTGACCATAAAGTCACTAAAGTTGTAATTCATCCATGGGAAGAATGGGATTATGAAAGAATAGAGAGATGGTCTAAAATAAAGCCAAAATTAGAAACCTGGCAAAATACCAGTTATTCCAATATTATCTGGGAAGGGGACGTTGTTGTCAAGTAACTGACAGAATCCCAGTTTCATTGAAATGACTCTGGTCATTCCTCATGTGGAATTCAACACTTCTGGTAATTTTTGACTGATTCCATTACAAATGTAATAATCATCTTTGTTCTGATTCTGAGATTATCAATCTGAGAGTATTCTGAACAACAGCACAAATCCAAACTAATCGGTGAGAACATGGCCATGAGAATGTAGGGACTAAAGATGAATATTGGCCATCACTTCATTAAATCATTTGAGTCAGACAAAATGTCTCCAAACTTTCAGGACTAGTCCAAAGAATTTCAGCTGAGTAATGGCATCACTTAATTGCATGTATTGTTTCAGCCCTGGTTTTAGAGTTTTGTATAATCCAGAAGGTTATATATGAATAGCTGGGGGATGTGAGGAGTCAGCTATATGATAAGCATACAGAAAGTTATAAGAAGATGCTCTGGCCCAGACAGAGAACAGACATAATATCCTAGACAGTTTATACCTGCAAATCTCTTATGCTACATCTATGATACTTCTTTTTTTTTTCTTCTTTTTTTGGAGAGGTTTTTGCTATAGGGCGCATGCGCTCGCCAGACAGGCAGAGAGAGACAGAGAGATAGAAAGCGAGAAATCACCCCCCCAGGGGGGATGGCCACACGGCAATCCCTTCCCCTCCATTCTCCTCTCGGGATCTTGGGCACGCACACACACACTCCCGGCGTGAGTTTAAGCCACCGGGTCCGGGACACGAACCGCGGTCGACTATGTGGGAGTCCAGTGACATAGCCATTACACTAACTGCTGGTCCCACATGTCGCTATTAATTCACTAGACACATAATTCTCAAAAATGAAAATTGTTTTGGATGTAGAGAGAGATGGTATTTCTTGATTTTGTTTCCTTAAAGTTATTGTCATCACCCACATACATTCTTACTGCAATTTATGTGTCATGTTGGTCAACCACTCAGCAATGGTGATTGGATCTCATTGAATAATCTATATTTTTGCTGAAACCTACCTCAATAAAATAAATTACCAGTCTACCATTCCATCATCACTTCTTTTGTACATGTAATGGGTAGGTTCTAACCTAGTATAAATCTCCTGGAGCTTTCTGGGCTTCCCTACTTAAAGTTTCTCATGTTTTCTACCAATTTTTGAAAAGTTAATGTCAGTTAAAAAAAAAAAACAAAACAGCTGAGTCATTTCCATTCACCTATGATATGGAAAACACCCTGGTTCTAGGATCAAAATATCTTTTTCCGAAATCACTGATTTTGTTACATAGAAACTGTCAGAACTGACACCAACTAAACTTCTGAGTCTTAGTTCCTTCCCTAGTAAATTGGGATAAATAGTATCTTCCCAAATAATCTGCCACGTTAATGTGCCATCATAAATACAGCTCTAGAGGCAAATATAAAAAGTCTTGTTCAATCATAGGAATAAAATCCATCACTAGTAAATTGAAACCAAACCACTTAAAAGTAATTTTTAAAATTCTACCATCAGGAAGTTTTCTTACTTTGTCATAATGTAGAAAATGCTCCTCTGTAATTGACTTATTTTTTATAAGTCAAAGTAATTTAAAAGCATAAATTTAGTTATATTACATTTACTTTCAGAAAGGAAATGAGTAGATGTACTATAAAAATGTAAAGCAATAAGATCAGATACTATTAACAAACAATATAAGACAATTTGTAAAGGGAGAGAGAAAAGGAAATATATCAGAGCAGAATTAGCAATAATCAAGAAAAAATTATCTCTGAGTTGCATTAACAGTGGAATGTCATTATAAAGACTTAGAACACTATCTTTTAAACTCATAAAACACTCTTATTTAAACTCATGTGGATAGTCATTTAGCCAATTTTTTCTAGTACGTATTAATCATTTGTATTTAATTCACTATGATTTCAGTTGCATGTCATTAGATACCAATGCCAGTACAAAGGAACTTGCTTATGAAGTTGCTAGCAGTTTGCACAAGTTTAGCCTCAAGTGATACAATAGTGTGTGGTATTTAAGGCAGGAGTTTTATTGCCACATTGCCAGGTTGTAAATTGGGTTCTTCCCCTGAACTTTTAAGAAATTATTAATAGCTTGTGACTCAGTTCCCTTCCTTGTAAAGGTCGAAGGAAAGTCTACTCATGGAGTTGGGTCAATATGTCAAGTACTTAGGACAATGTTTGTAGTCACTGTTCAGTATCAGGGATTTTTTCTTTCAAAGAGGTTCTTGTCTTAGGGCAAGTGTGATTGACAGAGAGAGAGAGAGACAGAGACTGTGAGAGGGAAAATGAGAAATCACCCCCTTGAGGGAATGGCCATATCACCATCACTTCTCCTTCTGGGATTCTGGGCATGCGCATACACTTGACCAGCATGAGGTTAGAGCCACTGGGCCCAGGAATCGAACCAGAGTCGACCATGTGAAAGTCCAGCCACGTAAGTGCTATGCCATTTGTGGGCTCCTAGGGTCTTACTTTAAGTGCATAGTTTTATTAATTTATTGAGAGAGAGAGAGACAAGGACCCCTGGCAGCCCCATGTCACACTGCCCAGCATGTAGACGTTGGCCAGGAAGCCAAACTCAGAGCCTCCAATATGACTCCAACATAGTGAAGGCGCATGCCCGACCACACGTGCATCATCTTGACTGGACCAAGGTTGTGTTTTTTTTTTTTTTTTCTGAGAGGTTTCTGCTGTAGGGCTCGTGCACTCACCAGACAGAGAGAGACAGAGAGACAAAAAGTGAGAAATCACCCTCCAGGGGAGATGGCCATGCCACAATCCCTTCTCCTCCATTCTTCTCTCAGGATCTTGGGCATGCACGCAACGCCTGGCATGAGTTTAAGCCACCCGGTCTGGGACTTGAACCACAGTCAACTACGTGGGAGTCGAGCGACATAGCCATTATGCTAACTGCTTGTCTCTTGACTGGACCAAGGTTTATTGTTCTCACATTTGTTATTTTTTAAATCAAATAATACCACCATGGTAAATATTATACCTCAAAAAATTGACCTGATTTTGCACAATATCCTTGCCTTTCATTTTTTAAAACTTATTTGGGTTATTTGGCACCTAAATACATAGCATTTTATTGTTCCTAGAAATAATAATGGGACAGATTCCTTTTGAAAGTCCTTAATTTAGATATTTCAGTAAATCAAATATATTTCAATTACCCACTTTGTATTATGATTTTTTAACAACCATAGCCCCAAATTTTGGATTTAACAGGTCTAGAGTTGGGTAGGCTTATAGCTATTTTTAAAAGCTGGAGTAAAGTCTGGGTAACTCTTCTAGAGTTTTAGATTGGTGAGGGTAATAGTAATAAAAACTGAGGGAAAAAAGGAAGGTCTTTCCACTTTTCACGTTGAACGATGGAAACCTACACTTGTTGCTTTAGTCCAAGTAAGCAAAAACCAGGAATACTTGCGATTATCTGATGAAAATAATTTCAAAAGGACAATTCTGAAATAGTGTCAGCTAAATGATATGGGACTTCATCAAAGCTTTGGAGAAGGAGATATCAAATATAGATGCCTATATTATTTTTCATGTAAACCCAAAATTATATCTTTTGGATAAGTTAGCTAAAAAATTGCTCAAAATCTTCTCTTTTCCTTTAGTGTGGAGATAGGGCCAATGATGACGGTAACTACCAAGTTAATAATTCATATGTAGCTTATGAGCACCTGAGTTTCATTTTGCTGAAATTAGCTGAATTGTAACTCTAGCTTAGCTGAATCGTTAGGATCATTTACTTCTATACTTTTGTAGGTTTCCAATTCATATCATTCATAAAATTATCATAATTCATAATCAACATCTTTGGTTTACATCACAAAGTAATATATTCCTTTCAGAGGTTATTCATATGCATTATAAGGGCAGAAGTCATAACACAATAGAATTTCCATGGAACTTTGAAATTTAGTGATCATTACACTTGAGTGAAAATATTTTTTACAAAAACTGTATAGGGACATTTTACTATGCTTTCAAGATCTCTTTGAAATAGCACACAGAATCCTGAAAAATTGTTGAAATGGAAAAACCTTTAGGAGGGACTTTCTTTAGCTCATCATTACTGTCTATTAGCCTATCAATTGGATAATCATTATTTTTGCAACTAGTGTCTTTACTTATAAAAGGTAACCAACTGTTCAGTGTTGTAATTCAAAAATGTGTTCTCATTCTCAATAACAAACATTGAACATTTCCTAACAGACGGTGTTCCCTTGGGTAATATCCTAATGTATTTCCTTTGATATATTTATGTCCCTCGTTGTCAATTAGCTGAATAACAGCTGTCACTCTTCGCAGAATCTTTATTTCTATAACCAGAGGTTTTTTTGTTATGTCATCTGTCAAAGTGTCAACAAGCAAAGGTAGGAAATTTTTAAATTTTTGAGAATACTTTCCAGAATTACTACTTCATAACCTAGTATACACTTAAGTCAAGTTCTCTTCCAGTAATCTTGCTAAACTTTCACATCAAAAGCTCACATAAAGATGCAAAAAGTAAATTTTCAAAATATACGTATCTTTGGCTATATGAGTACAGCATCAAGGATATCTTGCAGAATTTTTAATTTAAAAAGCTGAACGGGTCGTGGTGCCTTTTACTGAGATGGAGAAGATTATAGGGAGGATTGGAGCTGAAGAAGGAAGTTCAAGATCTCCATGTTGGATGTATTAAACTTGAAAGTTAGAATTGCCTATTAGACATGACTATTGATTTCAGGTATAGAAATAAAGATTAGCATACCATCACTAGATAAAAGTTATTTAAAGGTATGGATTAGACAAATTTACCTAGGCAGTGAAGTTTGGAGAGAAAGAAGGTGGGAGAAACACTACAGAAGTCCTGGATGGGAGTGAGGTTCCAGGTAGTGGCTAACTTTGTCACATACTATTAAGAGATAAAGAAATTAAGTTGATCATGAGTATTCATGACCTTCAAAGAAGCAGTCTCAGTGAAATTGAGATGCATAAATCAAAGTAATAAATGTGTAAGGTAAGCTAAATAAGATAGCTCTGCATAGACTATCAGTGGACATGTAACTGCATTTCTTTATCTGATCTCTCAAAATATTCTCATTGGATGCTGATTGTATATGATGGCTTCATTCCATTTGTTAGTATTACAAGTGTCTTTGTTTATACAAGTTGAAATTCAGACCTATCTGAACATGTCTGGTAAATACAGGCCTGGAGGGACCAGCAGATGGTGTAACGGACTTTCACTTAGTAGACTGGTTTGAGTCCCGGTCCTGGCAGCTTGAAACACACCAGGCACATGTGCATGTGTGCCAAATATCTCAAGAGGAGAATGGAGGAGAAGGGATTGCTGCATGGCCATCCTCCCTAGGATGTGATTTCTCACTTTCTGTCTCTCTGTGTCTCCAACGAGCACACATGTACTATAACAAAAATCTATCAATAAAAAAAAAAGGTCTGGATTTAAAAGTGATAACTTCCTAGACTTTACTGGACATTTTTTTGGTCTTCATTTTTCTTTGAAGAGGAGTAAACTCATTTGTGGATGTATATAGAAGGAGAGGTAAGTAGGTTGGGGATTACTCCTATTGTTAAATCTTTTTCTGAGTAACTTGATACAATAGTTTGACACCTTTTCAACTAAAGTATCACATAGTGAATGGAATTTTCCTAATGAAATTTTTTTTTTCCTTGTAAATTTAAGCTTGTTAGATCTTCTATGTCCTACCATTATTGGAAATATATCAATTTAAAATATATAAGCGTCGGGCACAGTGTTGGCTTCTTCTCTGGGCAAAGCTCACCTGTGAGGTCTTCCAGCGGCTCCCTTCCATAAGTTAGTGTTTGTGTGGACCACAGTAGTCCCTAGTGGTGCAGACTGTAGGCATACAAGGTGGTGGTTGGGGAGACAGGATACTTTTCCTTGTAGAAAGTTCTTCCTGGTCCAGTGGTGATCCTGGTTGTGGGATAAGATAGCAGCAGTGAGAAGTTTCCTTCCATGTTTTACATGTCCACCCTAGGTTTCTGAGCTCCATAGAGTTCTGCTAGTCCTTTGGTGTATTCTCCTTTCTCTGTTTCTATCAAAATATTACTGTCTAATTTTTGTTATGGCTGTCTTTGTGAAGAGAACATGCTAAGAGCTTCCAGTCATCCATCTTGCTCAGCTGCAAGATCCAATGTGTCCTTTTCCTTTTAATTCTTTAGTTGAGTAAAATTCACCTTCTAGTGGAAACAATATTTTGTTAATGTTAATCTGAAATTATTTTTCTCAAAAATAACTGCTTTTGAAGCATTCTCTCCAATTAGGCACATTCATATGACAAAAACATGAGAAAAACACTTAAAATGTTTTTTATTATTATTATTATTATTATTATAAAAAGAGCAGGGAATGGATGGATGCTTAGGAGCTTATTCTTGTTCTTGGCTTAAAAGTATAAAAAGACAATAGAAATAAAGAGCCCAGAAGACTGAAGTGAAAACTCACCTATGATGGCAGAAAATAAGGAAATTGCTTCATGATTTCCTTTTCTGTCTGTATAATAACAAACTCAGCTGCTCTTTCTTGACAGAAAGTTAGACACTTCAAGTCACAGATTTTCTTTCCTTCCACAGAAATAATAAAATGAAGCTCCCATTCAACTGGAGAGAGGGGAAGCTTTATGACTGTAAAATGAATCTATTTCTATTTTCATATATTACCAACTTTCAAAAACATATTTGCAATGACTTAAACTAAAAGGACAAGAGAAAAGTCAAATAATTAATAAAGTCAGAATTTTAACATGTAAACACCACAGAAAACAGATTTGAAATTACAAAAGAACAAGGGAGAGAAGGGAAATTTTTAAATAAATAACTCATCTATTAAAAAAAGTTCTTGCTTGAAAATCTATCAGCTTGTTGAGATAAACTGTCTTTTAACTCCAAGAGGGCCTTATCACAGGAGTTTAAAACAGATCCTTAGTAAGACATAGGGCACTATCCTAGGCCTTAACTAAAAATCCACTATTTAATTGAAGCTAATGCTTCCTTGTTAAATATACTTTGGTTGTATTCCCTTCTGAATGTTTTCAGTTTGAGACTAAGATGTAAAAATAGTAAAAATAGTTAACTATTTCTTCTCTCTCTTTTATTTTTTTATGTATTTCTTCCATGAGTAAGAGACAGAAAGAGAGAGAGAGAGAGAGAGAGAGAGAGAGAGAGAGACAGGAAGACAACACCTACAACAGGGTCTTCACATTGTGATCCACCCCTACTTCAGTCTGCCCTACATCGCAGACATGCATGTGCCTGGCAGCATATGCAGCAAGGCCTCCACACAACCTGGAAGTCTGGCACGTGGATCATATATTCATAGCTTTGTTGCTATGAATATTCAAAATTCTTTATCTGACATATCCATGAGTTCCATTGTACTATCTGTGGATAAGGAGGAGTCATCTTTTCCCTTGGAGGAGAGGTATTATCTTGCTTTCTCATATTTTTTTTTGTCCTCCGGCAGTGATTTCTGGTCATCTGGTGGGTTGTGAATTTCTTCCTAATTCTTGAAGTTCAATCTGAGCATTCAGAGATGTGCAGGAGGAGATAATCTGCAATTTCTCTTCCATTCTCTTTTTCACCCTTTGTACATCATATTCAGTGGGAATTGAGAAATATTCTGACCCTAATAGTTTTCAGATGTTTGGATACTGTTCTCTTAGACCTGTCTAGACACTCAGTGCATAAAAGCTGAGCAACTAAGAGATGAAGGTAAAAGAAAAAAAGAAAGAAAACAGTAGAAGAAGAAAGAAAAAAAGACAATGAAAAAATTTTATATTTTAATTTTAAAAAGCAAAAAATGAAAATCGTGGTGTGCATGTGCACACCACACAAAAGCAGTATTTTAAAGTTCAAGTTCAGTAGCCATTTCAGAAGGGCCTGGGTTTGTACCTAAATGGGAGGGGAGAAAGGCATGAATTAGAGAGAGAAAGGAGGAGCTAGAGAGCCCAGAAAATACTTTACCTTAAAATTTTTTAAAAAATAAAAATAAAAGACACAAGGAGACACAGAGAGACAGAGAAAGACAGGGAGAGATGGAGAGAAAGATATCACTCTAGAAGTGAATTTGGAGAGAGAAGTCTCCATAGAAAATCTTCATTTTTAGTCCCTGAAAGCAATATTTCACAGCTCAAGTTCAGTAGCCATCTCTTTCTCATTATTATTCTAAAGATTAATACCATAGCATTTAATCTGTGCTTTTCTACAAACAATAACATGATATTGGGTATAGAGTTGTTAAGACTATAAAATTTACTTGTTTGTCAAAATACAGGCAACTTGGCCCATACTCTGTGGCACAATCAGTATCATGTCAAATTGCTGAGCTAGAAGTCACATGCTCACTTTTTTCCAAATCTCAGGCCTGGTCAGCCTGAAACACACCTGGCATATATGTGTATGCAAAGAATTCTTGCAAACTAGGGAACTGGAGGAAGGGTATCATGATGTGACTGAGTCAGAGGAGCTGTCTCTCTCTCTTTCTCATGTGTGCATGTGTCTAACATAACAACAACAAACATACAGACAACTCAATCACAAGCGATATAAAAGAACATGCATGTAATGTTGTAGAAACACTATATTAATCTCAGGCAACTTCTTCTAGAGCATTGTATTATTAAATCAAACTAATGCTTAGTTCAACCCAATTTCTTCAATGAGAGAAGGCAGAAAGTATATCTATTTAAAAGATTTCATAAAAGACATCAGATCTGACTCATATACTAAAATGATGTAAATTATTAAACATATATTATCACATCAATATATGCAAGTACATCTAAACACTTCAAATAAGTTATTAAATAGATATATAGGAGCAAATGTGCAGATCAATCAGACCTTAAAAATAATGGAGACTTGTGAGAAGAGGAAGGCAAAACTTAGAAGAAAAATAGACAAAATTGAGAACTGATTGCATTGTTTTATTCACCTTATTGAAGGTGGGCAAATGTGGTAGCTACCTTTCTAATCCTCTCCTGGTTTCTCCAGAAAGATTCTTACTTTAGTCATCCTTATACTTAATCACATTCATGAGATGGAAGCATTGATTAGTTTAGGAGTCACATATAATCTAATTAGTTCCATTTCAGAAAAGTTAGAATAGGAAATTAGATGGGCATTGCATCACACACAAAGGTGTCAGTAAGAAAAATATGAGATGTGTAAGAGTTCACTTGATGCTGAAAACTGAAGAGAACTTCTGTGACTCACTACCTTCTAGTGTGCTGTGCTGTCTTCACCCTACTGCAGAAATCGAAAGATGTGAAGGTATAAAATGACAGAGAGCAAGTGTAGATTACAGACACTGTATAAGAGAGGAGTGAACAGTAGAGGCTGGGTGGACTTTCCTGAAGGACTCAGGAAAAAAAATACTCTTAACAGATATAAGATTGTTTTCTGTTGAAAATATTGTGTATGATAATATCCGTGATTTGATTGTCACATACTGAGTATGTTTAAAAAACATATTCAGTGCTATAACATGCATAATGATTGAAGGTAAATAAATTTTTAAAGAATTATTTATTTATTTAATTCCATTTGTTATTATTATTTTTTGATTTGACTAGAGAGAGACATAGGAAGAAAGAAAGAGAAAGTGAGAAAGCAAGCTGCCAGGTCCAGGACTCGAACCACAGTTGGTCATGTGGAATCCAATGCCCTTAATGACCATGCCACCTGCTGGCCCAAATATTAATAAACTTTAATAAGAGTCCATAGTTACCTCATTGTTTTACCTGGGTTAGTCCAGCATCACTACCTAGAAAAGGTAGGTATCCAACTCTCCAAGTACCCTAAAGAAGGATTCAGAAACACCCCATTTCTAATCAGAAATCATGTCTCTTGCCAAGGAGGAATAAATATTTTCAAAACATCATTTCCAGTTTTCTGGGGAGTCCAATCAGAAAAAAATCCCTACTTTATTTTCTGGGGAATTTAACAAAATCCTTCTGCAATTGATAAAGATAATTGTTGTCAACACACTAACCTAAGAGGATCATTTTTGTTTCTTCAACAATGGAAGTAAGAAGTATAAAACTATGAATATGGAGAAATGAAAATAGGCAACACTTTTTTTTCTTTATTTGTAATGTGGCATATGCTCTTGCAAAACCTACTTCCTGTCAGTATGTTTTTGCTAGATGTAATATAAATATATACATTTGGGAGAGCTTCTTTTTTTAAAGTCTCAGTATTTTTTAGCGTATTAAAGGTTCTATGCTAATCTGTAATAAACTTACTTATCAGTAGCTTCGCTTTAACTTGAATGTTTTAACATATTTGAGTACAGGAAAAAACTAACACCTAACAGAAAAATTATTTTGTATATCACTATTCTTCTAAATATAGCTATAAATTCTTGATGTATGATAGACTTTGCATATAATTCCACTTTAGATTGAATAAAAGGGATATAAGTTTTGGTAGAATGTGGGTTATAAACTGCATGGAAAGCTCATGGAATGTTTATTGCAGAGTCTGGGAGGATGTGAGGTATAAAAAAAACATAAAATTATTAAAAAATCAATTTCAGGGTATGCTGCTAAAAGCATTTTAGTCTACAAACATGGATTTCAAAACATGCACAAAAAAATTGTGGCATTTATTTAGCTGAATGGAAAAACTTCATATCTAGATGGATGTCTTAAAACGTTTAAAGTAGCCATCTCTCAACTGAGGTCCTTTGGATTGATAAATATGCTAGAATATGAGGGGTTGATCTGAGCAAATGAATTCACCGGGAGTGTAACTTAACCTAAGTTGCACACACTTAGGAGATCACACTGCTTATGCCAAAATATTTTTCAAAAGAGTATGAACTTAATTGCAAATGTAGTTTGGCCATGACAGGCATTTACGTTTGCAAGCCCTCCGGGGAAAGCCTATAGAGTAAGTCTTCCCATTTTTCCCTTGACTACTCATAGGTTGCTGTCTAGATCTTATATTAGCTCCCTTTTAGTCGGGAGGTTATCTCTGTGTTAGAATAGAGAGTGGAGATAGTAAATTTGCAATGCAGATATTATGATCTAAATGTAAATGGTTTCTGATTGTCACTTTATTTAGCCTCAGAAATTTCTGTTCGAATTTTGTGTGTGGTTCTCATGCTAAGGTCATTTGGAAGGGTAAGATGTAGTTACACCATACCTTGCTAGGTAGGGCTACTGCAAGGTTCCATAGAAATGTTCGTACTGGTATATCTAATATGAATATCCTGATCAAATTTATTTTCAGAAAGTAGAATGATCTGTCCTGACATACATAATCTTGTTAGCCCAACATATATATGTGTGTGTATTTATATTTACATATATATATATATATATATATATATATATATATATATATACACGCATACATATTTTTTTAAATGTGTCAGAGGATGAAGGCACTGGCCAGAGAGATAGAGAAAGAGACAAAGTGCCACCACCTCAGTGAGGCACAATGATATTGCAATCCCTTCTCCTCTACTTCTCCATTCAGCATGCACATGACCCAGACACGTGTTTTAAGCTCCCTGGGCCAGAATTTGAACTACTCTATTAGTAATGGGGATTCTGGTTCCCTCAACCACCAGGCCACAGGGCCAGAACAAATACACAATTTTTGAATGTTTTAAAAACTGTGCTTCTCAATTGAAAAGGAATTATGTTACTATTTAAGCAGGAGTCTAAATTTCGTGGTTGGCATTGTTTGAAATTATTTGAATACATCTTTATCAAGTGTAATTGTTGAAGAAATCGTCACTTTATTGAAATAGAGTGAACCTAATTTTGCAATTCTTTTTCATCTCTCAGGTTCTATTTAATTTCATTCATCAAGAATAAACAACTCCTAAAATGATAGAACTGTTGAAAATAAAATGATTACTCTTTTAAATGGGAAATGAGCTATTCTACATTTTTCTTTCCCTTATGCATGGAATTAATATGAGGAAGTGAATCAACTGCATATGAAAATTGTGCATATATTTAAAACTGTAGATGTAATCTCTTTGTCTTCAATAATTCATGGGGAAGCAAACTGATATCAGGTATTTAGTTTAATTTGATTTCATATAATGGTGAAATTATAAGAAGGCTGACTTATATCAGAGCCCATGAAATAAGACAGTGAGTCTTAACTGTCATTATGATATTGGCTTCCCATGGAATACCCTTTCATTATCTTACTATTTATCTACCCCAAAAATGTAGTAGCAAACTAATCATTGATACTTGTTTAAAAATGTTAATTCACAAATTAAGCAATACTAGAATGACCAGACTGTACAAGTTAAAGAGGGAATTTATAATACCTCAATATAACTTTGAAATGACCAAATTCCTTGCAGTGTATTAGAGTTGGAGCTGTTAAGAAAACCAAGCTTTCTATTTATTCTAACAATAACTTTTACGTGTACTTGTTTGAATCATTTAAGGCTCTCTAATACATTACTGCCTGTGAACCAAGTTCATTATTATCATTTCATAAATGAGAGAACTGGAAGTGGTGAATAACTAGAGACGGAACTGGGATTCCAAAGCAGGTTTTGATGATCATACTGCGTGGCTGCTTTGAAAAAACATTGTACTTCATCAAGATGTCCAGCAATTAAATGTAACTAAGAAATGAGAAAATAAAATAAAATTGGAAAACAAAAACAAAAAACAGGTTTTTGGCCTCCAGACACACAAGACACTATCAAATTAGGAGTTAATTTTATTTATATGTATCCACCTGCTTTGCCGTGAGCACAAGAAAACACAAGATAGATTCTAGGATACCACATTTTATTTCTAAGCTGGGTTCACATTGAACAGTGGCTTCAGTAAAAATTCACCCACCTTTACATACACCACACAGGGGAAGAGTCCTGCTTCAAGTCCCGATATCTCACTGAGGACACCAGGTACATGTTTGCCCACACCGGATCTGGGGCTGCGGTGAATCTTGTCATCAAGACTCACTGGAGGTGTCTTTCTCTTTCTCACTCTTTCTCATTCAGGGAAAATTTAATGAGCAAACTTAAAATATATATACATATACTTGTTCTGGGTTAATAAATTAATAAGTGAAAAATAACAAAGGAGAACTAAAACTAAATCCACGCTGTAATTAATACGAGCTGTCGTGTGTGTGTGTGTGTGTGTGTGTGTGTGTGTGTGTGCATAAAACTAGAACGGGAGATATTTCTATTATATTAATTGAATTTCATGGGTATATTGTTTGAAATTACAATGTTATCAACTGATTAGATTCCTGAGGACATTCATTGCATTATAATTATGTGGTCTTTGAAAACTTTGCAGTATTATTTCACAAAGAAAAAATTATCCTAGAATAATCACTATAGTTATTTCACAATAGAATTCTTTTCTGAAACTGAATATAGCATAAATGCATGTTTTTAGACAAGATAACATTTCATAATGAGTCATTACAACAGCACTAAACTATATTAGCAATAATAATACATTCACTTCATTTCACAAAGGAGATCAGCTATTATATTATCAGAAAAAAATCATTATAGGCTCCATACATAAACACTTTCTCACCATTAGGTAAGAAAATAGAATTTCATGTTTAGTATTCATTTTGGGCAAACTACTTTTATCCTCTGAAAATGGGAATTGGCATGGAGTAGGCAGTGAACCAGCTGAACTTGAGGTTCCATTTCTTTTTAATCTGGGGGGAAGAAATATGAAAAGCTCAAAATGAAATTCCTTCACCAGTATTCACATTTGATTTTCATCTTTTCAGCTAGCCAGCTGCATCAATGCTCAACTGACTGTATTCCCAGCTGCATTATTCAAGGAAGTTATTCAAGGAGGAATACTTGCAATATGTGTTATACTAAGCAGCGAGCTAATTAAAAGAAAATCACAGCTGGATTTTTTAGAAGGCTTTGCTCTTGATTGTAAGGTGCTAAAAATGCTTGTGGGTTGAATTTTGTTCCTTACACCCTGCCTCTCTTGTCTTCCCTTGTAAAAATTTGGGGAAGAACTCACCATGAACAAATGAATAAGTGATCATTATCTCCTTGTTACTTCTTTTCTGTTGCAGCTCATAAACTATACACTTTTACATAATTTTTTACATTTCAGAGAGGTCTTCCTGCCAAAAGTGTAGTACTAAGAATGCAATAGTATATTCTCTGGAAAGGTTCTATTGTTTATAGCCACGTAAAATCCCTGTATTTTAAAAATGCACACTCTAAAAGCTGTATTGCTTTCATTGAAATGTTTGTAGTATGTTTCTTTGGGTTTATTTTATTCCTCTCCAAATTGTACAACTTCATCTTTACAAGTGTACAGTGCTAGACTCAGGCTACATGAAATCTGTGGGGGAAGGCAAAGATAATAGGGTACTCTGAACAGGGAAAGTATCATAAGGCACATAGACTAGGTTGTATGAAAATAATACTGAATGAGGAAGTAGCAATAAAACAAAGAAATCCTAATTCAACTTTGTCACTGAAAAATAGTGTGATGTGAATCTGTCTTCTGGACTCTCTACATCAGTTTCTACAACTGCAAATGTAACTATGCAAGATAAGACCATGACTTTTTTACTCCTTAGCTGAGTTATTTTGTTGAAAGTAGTATTTGTTTTTGCTCCTCCTGGCTTAACTAAATTATTAATAATAATAATAATAATTTAAATACACATATATAAAGGAAAAGAGCACACCCTAACTAAAGCAAGGGCATAAAGTTCAGTTGGGACTTAACATGAAACTGGAAATTTACTGGGATACTATTCTTTCTAAAGTTACAAGGTGTTTTTCTCTCAGTTGTGCTTTGAGTCTGATTCCACTTGTTTTTCTCCCTGCCTATTTTCTTCCTCAGTTTCTCTGGCCAACTCCTTTCTAGTCTGTGCCAACATAAATAGAACCAAAGTATCCTTGACATAAATCCCAACTCCATTACATGGAAAGACAGATTAGGCAACTCTGAATCAAAATCTGCTCCTTTTGAATGAACTCATCTTGAGGAGGGGGGTCACGTGACTCACCGTGTGTTTGTGGGGGCATTGGCAACTATAAGACAACAGAACAGGGTGACCAAAATGCCATCATCACTAAGGACAACCTGAGTGATATGAGATCATGTTCTTGAATCTTCTTCAGTTATAAATACTTTAAAGTTATCATCAATTATTTTTAGGTGGGTATAATTTTTCAAAATGACCATAGTAATGGATCAGTTGGGTTGATTTCCCATTGCTTAATTAAGGAAAATGATAATAATGATATTATTATTACTTATATTTGATAAGGTTTAATGTTGACAAGGAACTGTAAACATGTTTTCATCTGATTTTAACTAAAATTGAGAAGTAGAGATAAAAGTTATTCTACACTTTATATCTGAAAAAGTTCACACAAATGAATTATTTTAACAATAGTTAGATGAGGAGACAAACTGCATCCTACTCTGAAAACCACCACTCTTCCTATTGTCAAGAAACTTCTATGTGTATAATAATTTTCTTGCTCATTTAAAATAATCCAACCAAGTTGACATTTTGTTTCTAACAGGAACAATAAATATTTATTTGAGAAGTAAATTATCATTTCTTCTTAAGCAATTACCCTAAAAACAAAATCCTAGAATGTAATTACATAGCCAAAATATCCATAATTGCCTTAGTGCCTTATGTATGATTTATATAAATTTTTCTAAAGTCTATTTAGAATTTTGTTGTGAACTCTTGAATGATATCTATGAGCACACTCAATATTTTCATCCTTTTATTTTCCACACTTAAACACAAGGTCAATGTCCTCATATTAGAATTCTATGATGTGGAGGTGCTTTCACATCCAATGTAACTCTACTTTTAAGATTCTAATATTTTTTGAAAAAACTAAATAATTATGATTCATTTTAATGTAGGCCAAACTTTTTTTGAACAATGACAAAATCCTGACTCCCAGATCATTTAAGTGCAGCAAAACAATTATCAAGACTAAATCCTGTTAATAAATTGTTCTTGAGAAAAGGTACTAACCAGAACCATTTTATCACCTATGCTAACATGAACTTTGAACATAATTGGAGATAAAAAAATCATACTTTTTTCTCTAATTTTAGAACCTAATATTTAAGGCAATAATATTTGCCATAACAGTAGTTAACATGTACAATGTTACAGCTGCACACATTAATTCTTTTGATTCTCTCAACTACCACATTTGTCTTTCTGTACCTGGTTTATTTCAATTGATATAGTGTCATTCGGGCTCATCCATGTTGCTACAAATTTTATTCTTTCTTATGGCTATATATATATATATATATATATATATATATATATATACACACACACACACACACCACACTTTCTTCATTTGTTCATCTGTTGATGAGCATTTAGGTGATCTTATACTTAGCTGTTGTGAATAGTGTTGTAATAAAGGTGGGGATACACATATCTCTTCACAGAACACTGATCTTGTTTGCATTAGGTGTATGTCCAATTGCTATATCATATAGTAGAATTTTCTGAAGAACCTCCATACTCTTTTCCATAATGACTGTACTAATGTACATAACACCCAATAATTGGTTCTTCTTTCTTCACTTTCCTTGATAGGATTTTTGTATTGCTTCTACTTTCTTCACTTTCCTTGATAGCATTTTTTGTCATTTTGATAACAGCCATTTTCAATAGAGTGAGGTGATAGCTCATTGTGGTTTTGATATGCATTTTCCTGATGGTTAGTGATGCTGAGCACTTTTCACACACCTGTTGGCCTTTTGCATGTCTTATTTGGAGAAATATCAATTTAGGTCTTTTGCCTATTTTTTCTTAGGATTATTTTAATTTATTTTTACTATTTGAGTTGAGTTTCTTACAATTTCTGAATATTGACCCTTGTGAAAAAATGCTTTAGTAACATGTTCATGCTTTTGTGGCTATTTATACATCTTTGTCATAGAAACAGACTTGAAACTTTGAGATTTTTATGTAGTAACTTTATTGAACAGTGTTTTGGGGATCAACAACCATCAGCAAGAAAGAGAATGGGATTAGGCAGGGTCTAAGCAGCCATGAAATGATAACAAAGGCCTCAGGAAACCCTTTGTGATGTTCTTCAGCTGGGATAAGCTTACAGAATTATACTGTTGAGATAAGAGAGTTAGCCTTTATATTCTCCTATGGACCAGCATTGGGGCGGACTGCCATCAAGGGGGTCATGTATTTGGGCAAGGTAGATATTTCAGCTGAGGGCAACTACTGGTGGGAGACTGAGTTGAACACTTAGCAATCAGCACTCCTTGAAACTGGGAGCATTGAGGGCATTAGGTCCTTACTAGGCATTTCTTAAAGCACCATATTGACAGGCTATAACAAATGCCACATCAGTGCTTCCAGACATTTGTTGAAACTCTAAGACGCTCTTCTAAGTTAACCCTGGACTCAGCATTTAGATTGAGGAAAATGTTGAATTTTTAATTATTAATCAAAAGATAATTTTCAGGACACCTGGAATTATTACTTTTCTTATCCTCTGATCCTTTATCAACTTCTAGAAACGAATCTAGAGTCTCTGGAGTTTCCCACAAATTCAAAGAAAAAAGATAGGTTATCCAAAACATAAAAATTATCATCTATGAAAAACAACATATTTCTCATTACAGCCGTGGTCTCAGAAGAGCATATGAATTCTACATATGTGATCATTCATACAACATTGAATTTTCCAATATACATAAATATTAATTATGTGAACTTTTTTCTTTAATAAAGTGAAAATGATATCACATAAAGGGGGAAATAAAAACTAGAAATTGGTGTTTTTAAACAATCACAATTATTTAATATCGCATTTCTGTCTATACACAGTCAGAATAGTGTATAAAATGTCTCATAATAGATAAATGTTAGCTACTTTTTTGTTATTCACGGTGCCTAATTTTTCAGAATGAGTGATCCATGGCATTTTTAAAAACCAAGCAAAAATCCCACATAGCAACAAACCCTACCTTTAAAGAAGTCTCATTTTAAAAACTACTTCATCTTCATAATCTGATTCATAGCAATTCATCAAAATAATTTATGCTTATCAACATTTTAATTTGTTTCAATGCTTATCATCATTTTTATTATCATAACTTTCCCACATTTTTAAAATTCTAAAATATGCTTTGTCTTTTTAAGGTAGCATTTTTTTTGCATCCTAGCTTTACTGATAATGATATGCAACTGCTCATCATGAAAGAAAGGAAATCCAGAGAGAGAATCGAAAATAAAAATATGGATGCACTCATGAGAGAAACAAGTAAAAATCCTAATTGTTAAAATCTCCATTTCTCCGGTTCTAATCATGAACTTGAGAACAGTAGCATACAGTATTAATATTTAGCTAGCTTTTTATTTGTATATGTGTGTGTGTGTGTGCGTGTGTGTGTATACACACATATCTACCAACTATCCATTTTTTGTAGTTATTAAAACTTCCATATAGATATACAAAACGGCACATGTATAATCTTTTCTCTGAGTTAAAATGTATAGAAAAGTATACAGGAACTAAAAATATTTTTTTCTGTATCATCTATTGAGCAAAACAATGCATCACGTTGAGGAATAAACAAAATATTTGAGTTCTACAGAAAAGTATGAGGCCAGTATTAGTATATAGATGATCTATATACTAGATCAGTTGATCTCAAAGTGTGCTAAAGGCAATAACCTTGACCTGGGAACAAGGAAATTCTTTGCTCTTGACCTTCTCCAAACTATCTAGTTAGACTTTGAGAGGAATAAAATTGGGGGGACAAAAATTTATTAATTCTTGTTTAGTTCACTTAATACCTAAAAATATATTTCCTTTTGCTCAGCCTAGAGGATAATCTGCCTGTTTTTAACCCATCCAGCCACTCGCCTGCTCCCTTTTCAGTAGACATTAACTCAGTCCATCAAATATTTCCAATTCTCTCCATGGTCCACAGAAGCTAGATATGACTATCAATTATTGTCAGAATGAGCAGAAGAGCAGAAGTGATTTTCTCAACTGACCAGTTTTGTTGCTTCTTTAATATAGAAGAGTAAGTACTTTTTCCTGATTTATTATAATCTATTGGAGGTGAGGACACAGATGGGTGGGCATGGAAACAAAAAGGGTTTTCACCTGGCCTATGGCTTGGTTTCTTACAAAATGACTGCAATTAAAAACATTCAACATCAGGTAGTTAAGGCAGCCAGATCCCATATGACCAATCCCCGGTATGAGTCCTAGACCTGGTGACTTGAGAAACATATCAGGATATCCAAAATCCTGAAAGGAGGCAGAGATGGAAGAGAAGGGATTGCAGTGTGATTGTTCCCCATACGGATGCTGTCTCTTCTCTGTCTGTTTTCCTTTGATGAGAACACATGCCTTCTAGCAAAATAAATAAATAAACAAATAAATAAAATTAGTGTTTCCTATTTCCTTTTTCTCTTTAGAACTATGAAACATAAATTAATTTGGAAAAGAGTGAGATAATTCCATGCTTTATACCATGCACATATTCCACAGTTGCAAAATGTTTATTTTATTTCTTTGTCCAACCTGTAGAGCCTCTAAGACAAAACTGCAAACAGAATAATTAGCTTGTTAACCTTTAGATGTTTGGAGGATGTCCTTACTTGTTGATTATATAAAATAAGTTTCTGAAATTTTTTAAATCATGAAGATATTAAAATAATTAAGCAATGGTCTTTGTATTAAAATAACTTTGACTTTATTTCATGTCCAAAAATATCCTTCTTTCCTATTATGTTAGCATGAATGTGGTTCCTCTTCCTTTGGCTAAAATTAACTGAGAAATAGTGAAGAAAAAATGAGATATGAGAAGCTAATGAAAATTCATATACTGATAAAGAAGCAACAAATCCAGACAATTGAGAATCCCAAGAAAATGATATGATATTAATATACACATATAAAAATTAGTTTAGTTTTTAGTGTAGAGTTATAGAAGTATCGTAATTACATTATCCTATGAAAAGGACTTCTACATTTTAAAACACCGAGGAAGAATTTCACAAGTGAATGATACGTTAGTATCATCACACAGTTGAGTTCATACAGTTCAGCAAAGAATTATTTGACTGACTACTTAATACCAGACACTGAGTTCTTTGTCATTGGTGTTAACCGGAGCAGAAACAGGAAAATGATGGGAGACATGGAAGGTGCTGATCTATGCCTTATCTCTGCATGTTTTATGGGATAAAATGAAATTATTTATTTATATATGTGTTAATAATGACTAATGACCCATACTACTCATTCCAACAGGGGTTCTCATCCTTGATTGAACATCAGAATCTCCTTGGAAGTTCTTAAAAACTGCTATTTGAGGAGTTCTATCAAGACTAATTCAATCAGAATCTCTAGGATTGGGTCCTCAGCAATAATGTCTTTTAAATCTCCCCAGGGAGTGATAATGGGCAGGCAGGATGGAGAAATTCCACTTTGAACTATTGATAGAGGCTACTGAAGGGAGTCATACTTTATATTTGTAGATTTGGGCAATAAGTTTGACATTGGTTATTTATTCCCCTAAATATACAGATTTTCTGGGGAAAATAGTGCTGTGCAAATTTAAATTTCTAGGAATTTAATCTTAAATGAATAAATTATGATTTGACCATTTGTGACATCAGATGATTTTGTGTGTGATTTTTTTTAAGTTTTTTTTTTTTTTTTTTTTTTTTTTTTTTTTTAACAGACGTTACCTGTTATTCTAGAAGTAACTTGTCTTGGACATAAGGCAATTTTGTGCCACCAAATCAAGTTATTAATACTTTTAAGAGACAGTTTATGTATATCAGGCCTCATGTTATTTTTCAAACCCTTTATTTCTCAATACCAGAAAACATGCAAAACCAGACAGACAGATTCAGTAAAATAATCTTCCATGATACTAAAATTTATTAGGACTTTTATGTAGCATCATTTATGAAATATATTGTATTTTCTATATAATATTTATTTATAAAGGTATATTTACCTGTATCATTATGAAATAAAGACAAAATTTGATGTTCACAACTCTGTCTGTATCTTTAATACTGATAATATGAAGAGTCCAATGACCAACATCTTCAGCTGTCTCAGGGAAAGAGCAGACAAGAATGTGAGATTTTCTGTTGAAATTGATGCATAGAAGATTTCCATTATTTTGGATATATATCCAAAACTGGAATTGCTGGTTTCAATTTTAATTTGGTTTCAATTATATGGTTCTAATATTACATGGTTGAGGAATCTCCATACTGTTTTCTATAATGGCTGCATCAGTTTACATTCCACCAACACTGTGCAAAAGCTCTGCTTTCCCTATCTCCCCACGAGCACTTAAATGTGTGTGTGTCTGTGTGTGTGGATATACATGTGTTTTAGCATTTCTCTGATACTTATATTGAGTACCTTTTCATTGATTCGATGGCTACTCATGTCTCTTTGGAAATGTTTCCATTGATATTCTTGCCCATAATGGAATCAGCAGTTGGCATAATGGCTATGTCTCTAGACTCCCATGTGGTTGACCACAGTTCAAGTCCCGGACCTGGTGGCTTAAATTCACGCCAGGCATGTGTGCGTGCATGCCCAAGATCCCAAGAGGAGAATGGAGGAGAAGGGATTGCGGTGTGGCCATCTCCCCTGGAGGGTGATTTCTCGCTTTCTGTCTCTCTCTGTCTTTCTGATGAGTGCACACGCCCTATAGGATAAAACTCTTTTGTTTAAGTTTATTTATTCCTTTTTTCCATGAGAGAGAAATAGGCAGGTAGTCCCAATGGGTTCTTCACACCATGCTCCCCTCCCAGTCCCAGGTGGCCCAGATCACAGGCACACATATACCTGGTTTTCTCAAGGACTCCCGAGATGAGAACCTAAGACCTTTTCCATGTGAGTCCAGTTGCATTATCACAGCGATACCATCTGGCTTCTACAGGAATTTTCAGTTATTATTATTTCTTATTGTTATCTGTAATCTAAAACAATAATGTATGTAATAATTGCAATAAATAGACATTTTTATCTTCCAGTGGTCATTAATAATTAAGTAGAGAAAAAATAAGTCACATACTGTGAGTACATAATTAGCAAATTGACATTGTCTTTAGCTAAAAGAAAATACATTATTAAAAATAAAAGAAACATACTTTTCAAAGTTTCTAGGCTGACAGAATCAAGGAGTGTTTTCCAATTCTCTGATCGATCTGTAGATCAAAGTAGATTAAATCCAAATATCTTCTTTTAGCGAATACTATCTTGCATCTACAGATTAATATTACTAAATACATTTATTTTTAGTTAAATCTCATTTCTGAAGATACTACATTTATTATAATCTGTAAATATTATCTTTTTTTCACATTTGAAAGGTATTATTTAATCAGCTGGCACCAAGTTCTAGAAGGTAAGGGAACTGAATTCCTTATGGTTGACAACCATTTGAATCACAACTCTAGTGGCTTGAAAATGTGCTGGGTACTTGTGTATGTATGTACCAAACTCTAAAAGGATGAAGAAATAGAAGATAAGAGACCACCTCTCCTTGGGGTGCTTTCTCCATCTCTCTCTTTCTCCATCTCTCTCTGGAGAGTGCACATACCTTCCAGCAAATTTTTAAAAATAATTATTTAATCATTTTCATTTATTAAATTTATTCAACAAAAAGATTTATAAAACAGTTTGTCATGTTAGACATCACTGTTCCTAGATAAAATCAATCTCAGAAATGTAAGAATACTTGGAAAACCAAATCTTGAACCAGAAAGAGTAGGCTGTCTGACATTATGTTGTAAGAAACACACTGGTGAATATTATTTCATAATAATATTACTCTGTAAACAGAGTAAAAGAATTTATCCTGATAAAATTTGGCTTCAGGTCTTTTGAAGAAAGACAGAGGGGGAGAGAGAAAGAGCATGAATGAATATCACTGTAATATTGTATAGTTAAAGAGCATGCTTTCTTAGAGAAAAGTCTGTTTTACCCTTATATATTTTTTTGTAAACTTTATAGCCATTATTGTCTGAAAAAAAAAAAAGCACCAAAGAAGGAAACATTCATTTAGTGGGTGCCAAAAACAGCTTTGCTGTTCACACACTGCCTGTTAAAGCATCACAAAGAATTGCATTATTTGCCATTTTCCATTATGTTGATCTCAAATTTTCACATAGAGCTTCATTTGGTCCATGCCAACAAAAATTCTCATTGCTCTTTTCCACAAAATGTGCTTTCTCATGAAATTCAGCAGAGCTTAAAAAAAAGAGAATAAAAAAAAAGAATAACAACAACAACAAAAACCCTTTTTAGTCAGAGTGTCAGGGACTGGAATTGGGAATCAGCCATGGTCCCAAATAAGTCACTTAGTTAAAATACCTAGTCCTCCACTACCACATTTGAAAAGGGGTTATAATTTTATGTATCTTAACTGTTTAGGATGTGTATTAACTGTAATGATACATAGTGTTCTCATGGGATGTGGAATATGGAGAATGATTAAAAAACATACTAGAGACAGTGTGGGAGGAAGGTGAGAAATGAGGGAAGGTGAGAGAGAGGGAATTAAGGGGAAAAAGAAAGAAGCAAAATATTTAAAGGACACACAAATTAAACATGATCTGTTGATGATAACATGTATGATAATATATAAAATTTTTTGAGACGTTTTTCCTACAGGGCACATGCACTTGCCAGAGACAGTGAGAGACAGAGAGACAGAAAGACAGAAAGCGAGAAATCACCCCCACACTGGGGATGGCCATGCCTCAATCCCATCTCCTCCATTCTCCTTTTGGAATCATGGCCACGCACACACACGCTCCTGGTGTGAGTTTAAGTCACCGGCTCTGGGACTCAAACCGCGGTCGACTACATGGCAGTCCAGTGACATAGCCATTACACTAACTGCTGGTCCCCCTATGGTAATATCTTTGATGGAACCAACATACAGTGTATTTGTAATGGGAAAATTCATTTGATATGATATAATGATACACAGTGATTAAATGTAAAAAATAAATAAATAAGCAAGAAGACTATAGGCTACATATTTTACAACTGGAAATTGAAACAGTTCTCCAACTTACTATAAAATTCTAGACTGAGTTTCTGTACTTATGATCCTTAGATATATGAAGCAAATAATAGTCAATTAAACTTCTAGTGATTAATCTTGGCAAATTATTTGCTATTCAGGGGAATTAAATTTAGAGCCAGAATCTCATGTATATTTACAATCTATGATACACTCACATATTTACAGCCCATAATTTAATAAACAGTAAAAATTTCCTTTATCGAATAGGGTAAAATGATTTTACATGAGAGGAATTTCTATAAGGATGCACTAATATTGCATCTCTAACTTTAAATGAGGAGAAGTCAAACATCAAAAAATTATTTTTTAGCACTTTAAGTCTTCTGAAGATGAAAAAGAGGAAGAAAATAAATCACATAGTTGGTTATCATTGTAAACATCCGGGAAGTGTTTCTTTTCCATTTTTTTCTATCACCTGTTCAAATTCACTTATGTTCAAATTCATCTACACTTTCATCATTAAGTGTGTATGTGTGAAGTTGTGAAATGTGTGCATATGTGTCACAGACTCTGGTGTTCTTTCATCACACTTCAATCTTTGAAATAATTTTAAAATTATAGGGACATATTAGATTGCTTTATTTCAAAATAAGTCATGAGAAACAACATTTTGATCTCTTGTTTCATAACAACACAAGTGATGACTCCATCTCATTAGAGATAGAACTCTTGATTTTTCTGTAAGCTGTTAAGTTTGTGAGCATATAATGATAAATTGTTAAATTGAATAATGTAATAATAAGAAAACAACATAAAACTACTTATCTCTTGGAGCCAAGACATTATTAGGGGTAAATTTGGTGAAGTAGAGGGAAAACGAAACCATAAATAATTTATACTTGTAAAGTCTAGAGTTATTTATATCTACTTTTTAAAAGTAAAATTGATCAAAAACTTCTAGAAAATAAGTCAATGTTATCCTAAATAGTATAGGTAGTCACTTTTTCTAAGAACAATTTCCCTTAAATGGTTGAACCTCTTTAAGTTAGTTAAGTGACTGAATGAAAAAATCCCTAATTCTGGAGAGCTTCAGTTTCTGCACAAAATACATTTGGATGGTCAGCCATCACACTATTTTCATAATAAATTATGACTAAGGCGATACATACAAATTCACAGGACGTTTTGAGATCCCCAGAAATGACTCTGCTCACCAAGCTTTGACAGCATCCTTCCACCTCTAATGTGTCATACATTAGTTCCATTTCTGTTTATCCCATTCATTGGTTTTTCTCTTGTCAGCTTTCTTTCACTGTCAGCGTAGATGCCATCAGAAAATAATTTCAATTTGTGTGCCTTAAAGCATGGCTATTATTTCATTTTCCCAGCTTACTGGTCAAAACATTAAATTAAGATGTGAAATTATTTGACCCGCAGCACACAGCAAATTATTGAGCCGGGTTTAAATCTGTGACTCAAATTTCTCATCCATTGTATTTAACCTTTTAAGCAATGCTTAAATATTTTAAATTTTTTTAAGTTCCATTATTATAAGAGCATTTTGCTGTTTATCTTCCCAAACATTATCTGTTCCCTATCATTAAATGCCATGGTTAATTACTATCTGTAAAATCTATGTTTTACTGTTCTGTTTTTTTATAGGACTTCCATTTATGAGTTGCATTTGATTTGCACTGCTGTGATCTTGTCCTTTTTATCACAGATGTCTATAGATGCCATTCTATATATTTTTTCAACAAATGTATCGCTCTCTTTGTACTTTCTATTCTCAAGGTCATTTCTGAATATCTTCTACAGGAATGGTAAGACTACATTATATTGAAATAAAAATGTATATAAATAAATCATTTTATCTTCAGAATTTTTAGGTAATAAGAAAATCTAAAAGCTGATTTTAAACTATATGTATTACTTATCTCACTATTTTCTATTTTACATGCATATTGAGTGAAATACATAAACTCTCTCCTAATTTTTCAGTGTATGAACTTCCTAAGTCTTAAAAATGCTATAATATATAGACAAGTTGCAGTAATGTAGGAAGAATAATAATTAAAGAGATGAATATGTTAATTTTACTGATTTAATCATTCATATATATATATATATATATATATATATATGTATACACACACACACACACACAAACACATATATTTATACACATATATATAGCATCACGGTATACCCAATAGTTATATATGATTATAATTGGTCAAAAAGGAAATAAAATCAGATAAGTGGAGATTTGGTTAGGGAGCTGGATCCCACATGGCTGACCCTCCAATAGGATACCTGGATCTGCTGGCTTAGAAAACATGCTGGGTGCATGTGTATGCATGGCCCAAATCCCAAAAGAATAGAAAAAGAATTGCAGTGTGGCCATCATTCCTGGGAATGATTTTTCATTGTCGTTTTCTCTCTGTCCTCTGTCTCTTACTAATGCGAGCACATGCCCTATGGCAAACATTTTTTAGAAAATAAATAAAGTGGGATGTCAAGTGATATCATTGACCTCCCTCCCTTCCGAAGAGCTGATGCAGGGAGGGGAGTGTGCTTGGCCTGAAAGAGGACATTTAAGCACCTTCTCTGACTGACCATCAGGTGGCATGGTGATTAAGGCTCTGGAGTCTTACATGACTAACCATGTTTCGAGTCCTGGACCTGGTGGCTTGCTTTCTCTATCTCTCACACTCTCTGTTTGATCAAATTTAATAAATAAATAAATAATTTAATTTAAATAATTATTTAAAAAACCCTGTTACTATTACAAACATTTGCATAGATATAAACTATCCACATATTAAATTGTCTGATCTCATAATTTCTATGAAAAGAGGAAGGAATATGTTGTCAGTATGAACTTAATATCATGCCAAATGAAGTAGGCCTTAAATAAATATGTGTGATAGCTCAATAGTATGGCAGGAATAAAACACCTAGACAACCATAAAGAAAAAATATATAAGTAATTAAGTTGTGGTTTATTTGTGACATTTTCCTCTGTAATCTGTGGCAGCTACTAAAGGCCACAACAATATTCCTCTGACAATTTATAACGCTAAAATTTAAATTTGCCTTTTTGAGACCTCTCATAAGAGGAAATTTGTCGAGGTGATTCAGAGAAATCAGTATGTGTACTTTCAAAGTAAGGCTGTCTAGTTGAATTAGCAAAGTACTGAACCTGCCTTCTCGTCTGGCTAGCACAAAATAATTTTTCATTTTTCTGGGTGACTCCAGAGGGACTCAGAAGAATGATTTTTATCAAGTCACCTAGAGTGGATCTATCTGAAAATAAAAGTTATAACCTTCTTTAAATAATTCAAAGCAACTTCTTGAAATTCAAGTCAGAAGTGAAAAATATAAATATCTGAAATGAAATGTCATAAAAGCTTTCATTTGCATTCTTGGTTAGGGCAATTCATGACTAGAATGACCATGAGCTGGTAATTTGCAACTTTGCATTAGCACAAATTTCAATTCTACACATGAAGAATGTCTTATATGTGGAAGAGGCATTTACTTGGGAAGCGAACCTAGCTCATTTTGCACCATCAAAAGTTCAATGCGGTTTCCCTCTTCTTCATTAATGTCTGCTCCTTAGTAACCTTAAACTGAATTGAAAGAATGCCATCTAAATTTTTCATTTACACTTTGTGTATATAAAGTTTGGGAATTTGGATCTCAAGAATGGCCATATCAATATTCAATTTCTATTAAAGATAATAATTTTTTAGAACCCTCTCTGAAAACAAACAAACAAATAAAACTGTTGTGATATGAAAACTGTGATCTTATGGTTACCCAATGGCAAATTCAGAGTTAAAGTGACTAGTTTTTCTTGTTACAGAAGCAAAAACTAGAATTTTAATTCTCTTTTCTAGCAGTTTTCTGAAGAGAATGTAAGCATATCATTATAAAGTGAAAATTTGAGGACCAGCAGGTAGTATGGTGGCTAAGGTAAAAGCTACCATATGGCCGATTTCAGTTCAAATCCCAAACCTGGTGGCTTGAAAATCATTCTCTGCATGTGTGCTGTGTCCCCAAAATCCCAAGAAGAGAATGGAAGAAAAGGGATTGCAGCATGGTCCTATCATTCCACCCCCCGGGGGTGGGGGGATTTCTCACTTTCTGTCTCACTGTCTGTCTTCAGTGAATGCATACACCCTATGGCAAAACCTTAAAAAGGAAAAGGAAATTTCTAACGAATCTTTAATGTGATAACACTTACATTTACATATTTCTACATTTACCTAAGATAATATTTGTAATAAAATGCTTAAAAACAGAATAAAGAGTTTAAAAGCTATTGAAGGGGTACAAGCAGATGGCGTAATGGTTACTTACATTGCTAGACTCCCATGTAGCTGACTGCGTTTCGAGTCCCAGACCTGGTGGCTTAAAGCTCACACCAGCCACGTGTGCATGCAGGCCCAAAATCCCAAGAGGAGAATGGAGGAGAGGGGATGGAGGAGTGGCCATCTCCCCTGGGGTGGGTGATTTCTCACTTTCCATCTCTCTGTCTCTCCAGTGAACATACATGCACTAAAGCAAAAATCTCTCTCTAAAATTAAATAAATAAATAAAAAGAAGAACTGGTGGATCTGCCTATGAGCTGGTGGTGAAGGAGGCTGGATCTCACATGGCTAACTACTGGTTCAAGTCCTGGACCCTATGGCTTGAAAAATACACTAGGCGCATATGCATTCATGCCCCAAATCCCAAAAGGAAGGAAACATGTAGGAGAAGGGACTGTACTGTGACCATGCCTCATAGTGGGAAATGCTTTCTCACCTTTTTCTCTCTTTTTCTATCTCTCTCCAATGAGCACTTATACCCTATGGCAAATTGAAAGTAAATAAATAAAATTAAAAGCTACTGGAATTTTTGTGCTTTGGCATTAATACTGAAAATTAAATACTCTATCAAAAATAGCTTTTGGGGTTTCTTTAAATTTATAAATATTTAGATCTCTAGAATAGTGGTTATCAAATATAAATAGTAATTTCAGGGGTATATAATTTGGCCTGATTTGAAATATTTTTCTTCTCATAATTTCCTATCTTTGATTTTAAAAGGGCAACACAAGGTAGTTTATGTAAATTAAAGACTCTAAATTTTTTAAATCTTTTTTAATATCTTTAAAGAAACTAGAAATTCTAAAGATGATTTATTTTTCCTGTGTGTTTTTTAATGTCCTAAATATAGTAGAAAACCAAGTTTCATGTTGATTACATTTAATATACAATATATTTTGACTGAAATAAGGGTAGGGAGAAATATTCTCTTTGAATGATTTCTTTTAACATACTCAAAAGAAAGAGCTTACCTTGTAATCTTATGCCTTGCTCCATATGTCATGTATTTAAACTTTAGGTTTCATCTATTAAAGTTACAGCAATTTAATTTAACTAATCCAAAAGTATTTCTCAGATTTTAATATATTATTTGTGATGCTGATGATCACTATGCTTTCAATCACTTAATGTGATCGTCAGGTATTAACTCATAGGTGAATGTGTCTACACTTTATAGTAAGGTTGAGGAAGGTAGAGGATTAAATAATTTGGCAAATATATACAACTAGTAAGTGATATAATAATCAGAATTTAAACCCATATCCATGGGATTCTTACATGTATTATTATTTTAATACTATTTTCTGAAATTAAAACACAAATAGCTATGTTATATTAAGCTCTTCTTATATATCCAAGTTTCTTTTAATTATATCCCAGTCCCATTTCCTGGAATCTGTACACATATACAGGTAGATACTATTACTATCCCCTTTTTGTAGATGAAAATAATTATACAATGTGCCCAAAGTCATATAGCTAATATTCCCAGTAATGCTTGTTGATATCTTATTACAACTCCTTTTTAAGTTCTCACCACAAGGATATTAGGTGTGAAAATTTTTCCCAGTCTTTCTTACCAAAGAGTTTCTGTTAGAGAAACATATGTTTGATACAAAGCCCAGAATAGAGGTTTTTGTTCCAAAGTACCAGCTATGGGCTGGTATATGGCTGTCTTCGGACAGTAGACGTGGAGTTTTGCCAGCAGTGATTGGGTGTCTTCCTGAGGAAAGGTTACACACTTAATCTTAGCTACATGCACTATTAGTGCTTTTCTTCTAGTATATCACTTATAGATTCCAAAGCTCTCTACCTCACAACAACAGTGGCAGCAGTTTTTGGTGTCATTTCAGGTATTTGGTTTCTTTTGCTGCTCTAATAAATTATCATAAATAGTCATTTAATATAACACAAATGTATGATCTTACACTTCTGGAGGTCAGAAGTCTGGAACAGTTCTTGCCAGCTAAAATTAATAGTTGCATTCTTTCTGGAGGCCCTAGGGAGGAATCTGTTTTCTTTCCCTTTCCAACTTTTAGAAGTAGCACATAATCTTTGTCTTGTTCCCTTTCCCATATGCAAAGGCCAAAATGGCTAGTCGAATGCATTGTACCAACACTGACACGCTCTGACTCTTTCTTTCACTTATCAGACTCATGACTACCTAGGGACTAGTCAAATAACCCAGAATAATCTCTCCTCTCAGGGTTGGTTAATTAGAAACTTTATTTTCCTTTGCTGTCATAATTGCCCCTACAATCTTAATTACCCTTTGCCATGTAACCTAGCTAACTCATAGATTCTATAGATTAAGAAAGGGACTTTTGGGGAGGGAGGGAGAAACATTATTGTTATTCATGTATATTATTATCCTGTATCTTCTACCTACCACAATTCAGTGTTACAGTTGACCAAAGATAAAGATTTCAGAGGACCAGCCCTTAATCTGATGACAATGTGATTACTATATTCTCAAAAAAAATGTATTTGTTATGGTGGTTGTTATTATAATGCAGTTGTAACAGTGAGCATTTGCAGGGATTTTGTAATTATAAATATAGAATTAAATATACTGTTACCAAACTTTTCAGTTTTTAACATTTTTCCTGACAAAGAAAATGTGGTCTTATTAAGGAATAGTCTATTTTAAAAGTCAACAATATATGAAGAGATAAAACACATTTCTGAATCCCATTTTAACCAATTTACACCTATTAGGATGTGTTGAAAGAAAACATTCATATTTTCAGCGTGTCAGTTGAAATGTTTCCTCTATTTTCATAATTCAGGGTTGAAAATGCCTCTCAGGTCAGCTAAATTTTACCACAGATATGGCTAATTAACAGCAGGAATCCATAAGTCCCAAGGTAAATAAATCTGATTTCTGTTTCCTCTATATGTATCATCATTTAAAACAGACTGAGAATGAGAAACAAGAGCGCCCCAAGAATGTTAATATAAAGCAATAATCCTTCTTTGAAAGGAAACACTTTCTCTTCTGCCACTCCCAATTCATGCCAGTGCATGTCAAGGCATCAGATCAGAACAGCTCGTAGTGGAGCACTTGAGACTCTAATCTCTGTTCTGTTACTTTCTTTCTGCCTGATTTTAAGTCGCCTTGTCCATTTTTAAAATAGAAATACAAATAACCAACTTCATGTGTCATCAAAAAAATTAAATACCATAAATTCATCCAAAAACATTTTTTCGCTGCTTATCCATTGATAGGCCCCCTTCAAAGCATGGGTGGCAGTGAGCAAATAAAGGAAATCTGCTCTCAAAGAGCTCACATTCTAGGAGGGAGGGAGAAGAACATGCCAATATATAATGAAATGCACAGCACATCGGACGGTAAGAAGTGTTACAGACAAGTCATGCAAGGGGGTACGGAGAGGAAAGCTCCGGTCTGGAATAATCTCCTTTAGAAGGCATCCCTTGGCAAAGACAAAGGTGAGGGAGCTACGTGTATTGTTACTTGGAGAACGAGAAATCTTCAAAGGGAAGCAAACAAGTGAATATCTGAAGTGAGAAAAAGAATGGAAGTTCTGGGAACACAGGGAAGGGAAGTGTAGTTGGAACAGAAGAGTCAATGGTGCAGAGAGCTTGGTCTACACCAGGTCAGGAAGATCTGGGCTGGTGAGAAGATTTTCTTCCTCACTCGAAGAGTAAAGGGAAGTCACTTATAAATAAGTGCTAGTAGATGTAGTGGTATTATTATACTTGTGTTTTTATTGAAAAGTTCTTTGAGAGCCAGCAGGTGGCATGGTGGTTACAACTCTAGATTCCCACAAGGTCAGCCACTGCTTAAGTTCTAGACTGATGGTTTGAAAATTACATAGCAGCTTGGCTAGGCATGTATGTGTTCTCAGAATCCTGAGGTGAGTGGAGAAGAAGGGATTGTGGCATGGCCATCTCCCCAGGGAGTGATATCTCAGTAACCCTCTCACTGTCTCTCTCTGGTGAGCACACAACCATATGGCAAAAACCTAAAAAAAATAAAAAGACAAACAAACAAAAAACCCTGAAGGTCAGCCTGTGGCCTAGTGGATAGGGGAGCTGAGTTCCACATGATTGGCAGCACTATTCTAGTGCAGGACCTGGAAGCTGATGTCTTGAAAAACATGCCATACTCTATGAAAGAAAGATATTGTATGTATCCACTCAATATATACCGACTATCAGCACTCTATAATAGAGAGCAAAAAATTGGAGGAAATAAAAGCAGTGAAGGTACTTAATGAGAATAGGACAGTGTGGAATGGGGGAAGTGAAGAGAAGAGGATAGAGAAAGATAACAAGTGAACAATAGAGAGGCAGATACGGCTTATTAACTGTTGATGTTGACATGTATAGTATTCTCAACTGGATTGGTCTGAGAAGTATTTCATGATGGGCAAAGTATTTGTACAAGCAAAATGAGAAATAGCAATTGACTGTTTTAAAAAATAATTAGAATAATAATAATAATGATTGGGGAAAACATAGAAAAGATATTGAATGTTGAAGTGGGGAGATTAATGTCTCTACTGACTGACATGCATGGCATTCCCTTTTGAAAAAGCAATGTAATACACTGTAAAGTTATATGTAATCCAATGTAATATAAAGAAGAATATGATGATAATAAAAAAGAAAAAAGAAAAAAGAAATAAAATAAAATAAAAAAAAGAAAAACATGCCATACTGTACCAGTGCCTAAAATCCCAGAAGGAGGGAGATGTGGAGAAGGGATTGTGGCTTGACCATTCCCATGGAGACATATTCTCTCCCTCTCCTTTCTCTCATTCTCTGCCTATGGTGAATGCATGCACCCACTGGCAAATTAAAATAAACAAATAAATGAAAAATAAGAAGTGCTCTGATGTCTTTAAAGAGACTAGATGGGTCAGTGGCAAGGACTGAGAGAATTGCGGAAGATAACGTGGTTAGTAGTCTATTGTGATGTTCTAGACAAACCAGTGATGATTTGTGCTATGACAATGGCAAAAGTGATGAAGAGATTAGGACTCAGAATGGACAAGAATTGACGACATATTAGATCTGGGGAGGGGGAGAAAAAAACTGCTATCAAAGATACCCCCAGAAATTTCATCATAAACTACTGGGTAAATGGCTGTGTCCTATCTCAAACTAAGAAAGAATGGAGGAGGAAGTAATTGTCAGTTTAAGTGGAGTTGAGAGGGGAAAGATCATGAGTTTGGTTTTGAAAAGTGTACCTTTGAGGTGCTTGTGAAATGTCCAAGGAATCACGTAAGGGAGGGAGTGACATATACAGGTGGGAAGTCCATGGCAGGGCACTGGCCCGGACCTTAAGGCTGCGGAAGTTTTAAATAATAAACAGCCAGAGTCATTAAGGACACAAAGGCTCCAGCTAAGGGCAACAAAATGCGTTGAGGGACCATCTGAAGAAACTGAAGATATGGCTGTTTACAGAAAGGAGCTAGAAAATTTTAAGTGTCAGAGAACAGTTACGAGGAGGAGAAGTAAAGATCTGCAGTAGGGACAAAGATGTAGGAAATCTTTGGGAAACATGGAATTTTTCTAAATTTAATTTAGGTATATCTGCTCTGGAGCCATTGCCTGTTATCTCTGAAGTAATCTTTCTTACAAATTCCTACAGATTGTCTTACTTTAAATTCTCTGGACTAGTAATAAGTTTTATATATTTTTTCCTTTCTTCTTTTTAAGAGATTTTTTGCCAGAGGCCATATGTGCTCGCCAGAGAGACAGAGAGAGACAGAGGGACAGATGGGATGGTCCGCTGCAATCTCTTCTCCATTCTCCCCTTGGGATCTTGGGCATGCACACACAATGCGCTTGGCATGAGTTTAAACCACTGGATCTGGGACTCGAACCAAGGTTGACTACATGAGAGTGCATCAATGTAACAATTATGCCATCTTCTGGTCCCAATAAGTTTTATATTTTAATTAAGTACATCAGATAAAAGTTAAGGATAAACATAAGGCAAACACTATTAAATTTTATACATATAGACAATTACCACCCCAAATCAGCATACATTGCGACTGTGATGTTTTTGCATATTATGTCACACTATTATTTTCAAGTGTGAATTTCAACTAATTGTTCTATTGCTCTTTTTTTTTTTTTTTTGTAATTTACTTCTAAGGAGTAAAATACCAGTTGATGATATCTATGAAGTCCATAGTTGGGAGAATCGTGCTCATCCCTCTGATGCCAAAGAATGAACGAGGAGATTTGCAGAGTGGTGAAGGGAGACTTTAATGGCGATCTTGCAAGACTGGGTGTCTGGTTGGCAGTCATGCCTGAAACAGTTATGACAATTTATTCTCTATTCCTCCCCCAGTTACTCATTGGCTGAGTACTACAGGGTGTACAATCTTCCCCGACATCACCTAGCTTTCATTATTTCCTTATAAGGCATTCATTGTCCCTTCCCCTTTCTTGTCTGACAGAAAGGTACAAGATCAGGACAAGGGCTTGTCAAATGTCCCGAGGAGGGAAAATAAGTAGAAAGTAAAAAGGAGCAAAGGGCTAGTGACCAGCTACCATCTTGAGAAAGTCATTTCTCAGGAGTGACTCGTTGTTTGTTCAGAAAATTTCTGGAAATGTGTATTTTCTGAGGTTGTCACATCTGCAAGCTGGTTAAGCAACTTTTGTTAAGTTATTCTTGAAGATGAACCACTTAGGCTATTTTCTTACAATAGTGATGATGGGACTAAAAATACAATAATATGTGTTTTCTTTTCCAGTTAATCTATATTATTGCCATCTTATTTTTAAAGTATAATTATGTTAATAAGTAGTCACTACTTACTGTTACTCTCCATATCAAAAATAAATCAATATTTATATCTACAATAAACAGTTACATTCAAAGAGCCTTAAAATATTTACTAAGGCAATATGAAAAAATATAAATACATAATGTGTCATGGGGGTAAATTTTAACCAAATAGTTGGCAGGAACATAAATGAATAAAATGTGAAAGCGATGAGTGATTAAGGGAATAAATAAATGATTGAAAGGCTGATAATTTCAAGTCTTATGTGATATGTCAAGTTGTATTTAAAAATACAGCTATCTAGAGAATTTCCAAGATTATTAAAATACCTAAGAATAGGACAAGGAGATATAAAAGCAGACAAGAAAAAGAATTTTATAAAATGTTTTAAATTGTTGTATTAAACCATCAAATCTGGAAGTTTTTTTTTTTTTTTTCTCATAGCAGCATAGAGTCAAAAAAATACAAGTAATATTATTTTTATTTGAGACAGAGCCAACAGCTGTGTGAAGAAAATTGGACATAAAACCCATGGGTAGGTAGAGGCAGAAGTTGTAAGAGAAAAGCGACTGGTAGTGTCTACAGAAAGACAGTCATAGAAAAGGGAGAAAGAACGGCAAACTCTGAAAGCTGCTAATTCTCTAAGGCACCTGCCTGTTTCCCTCTTTTTTATGCTTTCAAACTTTCTTGTGCATCTTACTTCCCTTCACATACAACAAAGTTCAACCCCTCATTCAGTCTCATGAGCTGAAAGAATCTAACAACCTTAGTTGGGGGGATAAAGTATGCTAATCAAAATTAGCTGCCAAAACAATAGTCTATCTATCCCTTTTGGAAATAGCCACATTGGAAGGTCTAAAAACAGACTTGTAAATACCCCTCAATTGTTCTCCATGTGCTCAACTGCCACTTCCCTGAAATTCACAAAGGTTCACATCTCACAATAATCCTAAGATTGATCAGAATTCAATATGGTAAATGAGTTAAAACAACTTTAGTATTTTTCTACATGGCCACTCTTATTAACTATAATGCCATGTTGGAGGTTATTTTAGAAAAACTGATAGTAGATTTAATTTTTACAAATAAACTAGGTATAAGCATAATGATGGTTGTATTGGCTGCTGCTGCTCTCACCATAAAAAAAAAAGAAATAAAAAGAAAGAAATAAATTAGAAAGAAAAGAAGGAAGAGAGAAAAAGAAAGAATGGGGAAAAATAAAGAAGAAAGAAAGAAGAAAGGAAAAGATAAATAAAAAAAGGAAGAAAAAGTACATCCTGTACTTTTAGCTACTTGAAAGGCTGACACAGAAGGATCAGAATACAGTGAGATCCTGTATGAAAATAAAGTCACATATACATAGGCAAGCACACAAACACAGAAAAAGTGAACAAAGTAAAAAAAATTTCCATTTACATATATTAAGCCTAAAATAGGACTATAGAAACCTAAGTTAGGGGATCTACTATATTTTATTATATAAGTTAATATCTGAAATTCACTGTTCAAGTATTTGGATGTATTCTTCAGCTTTCAGAATAGTGCTATCCAGAGATGAATGTGCAAGACAAGTAATGAAAAAAGTTAGCAGTGGGTGTGAGTATATTTGATATTTATTTGTAAACATCAAAATACAGAGAATGTCAAACAACTTAATACTATCATTTTCAGATCCAAAGAATAGATAAAAATTCACAATATGAGATTAAAATTATATTTTAGAAACATAATTCTATTTACATTAGAAAATATATTGCATAATTTAAATATGATAAAAACATTATTTAAGGCATTTTCTATTTATTATCATCCAGACATTTTCCAAAATTTGTCATAAGTCCAAGTGAGAAGTTTCTAAAATTTTAATTTAATCACATTGTTCACCCACAAGCTAATAAAAGAAAGCTAATTTTCAGTAAAGAGACACATCTGGGGAAAGATGTGAAAGCGAGAATATTCTTAATAGATGGTAGGCATTCATATTAACAGAATAGATAAATATGAAGAAATTCTCCACACACATAAGCTAGTTACAGTCAATGAAACATAACAAATTCAATCAGTCTCTGATATTGATTGTATCTTTAATGATCAAAACATCATGTAATATTAAACTAGTCTAGGAACATAGAAAAAGAGTTGTAAACCAGAACTAATTGGGGATTATCTCAGAAATGCAAGGTTGGATTACATTCAATACCTAACCAATGCGGTGCACCATGTGTTAAAAACTATACTGGAAATTCTAACAAAAACAGTAAGGCAAGAATAAAGGAAAGTCATGCAGATTAGAAATGAAGCAAACTATTCCTATTTGCAGATGATGTAATCTTGTTTGAAAAAATTTATAAGAATTTCCCCCAGAAAAATGGTTATTATTAATAATGTATATAAATCAATTATATTCCTATACACTAGCAATGAATCATCTGAAAATAAAAAGTAATTTCACTTTAAAGTAATACTAAAATAAGTAAAATACCTAGGACCCAAATTAACAAAATAAATATAAGATTTTTGCACTACAAACCCCTGTTGAAAGAATCTTTAAGATAACATTTAAATAAATGTACTCCTGTTTATGGATTAAAAAGCCTAATATAGTTAAGATGACAGTACTCTCAAACTGATTCAAAATCAACACAATTCGTAGCAAAATTCCCCCTACTCTTTCTGTATACTTTGACATGCTTATCTGTAATACATGAAGAAATTTGAAAAACCCACAAAAGTCAAAAGTATTTTGAAAAAGAACAGAATTGGAGGACCCATACTTTCTGATTTTGAAACTTGCTACAAATATGAGTAATGAAAACAGTGTGGTACTGGCATAAGAATAGCATATTGATCAGTGAAATAGAATTGAGGGTTGAAAAATAAAACATTAATTTTACGGTCAATTTTTTTTTTTTAGATGTCTTTGCTATAGGGCGCATGCACTCGCCAGAAAGACAGAGAGACAGAGAGACAAAAAGCAAGAAATCACTCCCCAGGGGGGATGGCCACAATGCAATCCCTTCTCCTCCATTCTCCTCTCGGGATCTTGGGCACGCATGCACACGCTCCTGGTGCGAATTTAAGTCACCGGGTCCAGGACTAGAACCACAGTCCACTACATGGGAGTTCAGTGACCTAGCCATTATGCTAACTGCTGGTCCCTGGTCAGTTGATTTTTAGCAAGAATGTAAGACAATTAAATGTTACAGAATAGTCTTTTCAACAAATAGTCCTATAATCGCTGGAAATGCACATACAAATGGATAAAGTTGAATCCCTAATTCATTTCATTCACAAAACAAATCATAGGCCTAAATATAAGAGCAAAAATTATAAAATGTTTAGAGGAAAATTTTATAGCTGGCATTTTGTGAGTGTGAAGTAGATAATGGATTCTTGGATACAGTACCAAAAGCACAAGTGACCAAATAAAAAATAGACAAATGGTGCTTTTTCTAAATTAAAACAAGAATCTTTCAGAGATCATCAAAAATTTAAAAAGATCATTCATAGATAGAATTAGAGAAAATGTTGTCAATCATGTATCTGGTTAAAGATTTCGTTTAGAATACATAGAAATGTGTGGCTCAAAAGTAAATGATCATTTTATTTATTATCAGTAAAATATCTGAAAAGACTTTCTCTGAGGAAGATATCTAAATGGCGAATAAGCACATGAAAAGATGTTGAAATTCATTCAAGATTTGAAAATGCAAACTAAAACACAATGAGATTCCACTTCTCACCCACTACAGGGACTAGAGTCAAGAGGCATGCAACAGCAAGAACTAGTGAGAATATGGAGACATGCAAAATCTCCCTGATTCCTGGTTGGAATGTAAAATGGTGTAACCACCTAGAAAAAAAAAATATTGAAGTCCAAATGATAAGCATAAAGTTACCACATGATCTAGTAAGTCCATCCCTAGGTATACACTGGAAAGAAATAGAGACATGGGTCTTGTATACCAATTTGTACATACATATTCCAGTGACATTATTCAGAATCACTAAAAACTAAAACTAATACAAACTTTTGTCAATTGAGCAGATAAACAAAACATGGTGTATCTATACAATGGAATATATTCGACCATAAAAAAATTAATTACTGACTTCTGCGACAACATGAATGAACCTTGGCATTATGCCAAAAATAATTCAGTCATAAAAATCACATACTGTATGATGCTTGTATATCAAATGTCCAGGAGCTTTAATCTAAAGACAGCAGGTAGGTTCATGACTGCCAGGATGAAAGTCTCAGGAAAATGGAATTAGCTATAGTTGCTCATGGATATGTAGTATTTGGGATGATATTGAAAAAATATGAAATTAGATATAGGAGATGTTTACATGATTCTGGAATACAGTTTAAACTATTGTTCGTACACTATAAAATGAATTGTATAATATGTAACATCTTAATAAAACTGTCAGAACATGTATTAACAATTTTAGAGATGATATATGAATTGAATATTAATAGATTCAAAAATATAAGTCAATCTTGCATATTTATCCTTTATGAAAATAAACATTTTGTTTCAGAAAATATGAGATTTATTATGTATCATCCCTCTTTATGTTCACTCCTAAGCTAAACACATAGTGTTATTCAAGGACAGAATATTTTGCATATGTATATGTAAATTATTGCCATCTGTCCCGGGTGGTAGCTTTTGCTGGCACGTGAGTCTTGTTTCTGTCTTTGCTTGTTACTCTATATAGTTACTTCAGTAGGCTTTGCACACTGAAGTCTTACCTAGAAGTTTGGGTTGGGTTTTTCAATCATCTCACTGGAAATAATGGGATATTTACACCACCAGGAACTAAAAGAATCTCTAAAGCCAAATTAGATTTCTTTGCTGGTCAATAGCATTCCATTCCCTATCTTGGGCCACACTAAAATTCCAATAAGAATAAGGAGGGAATTAGAAATTCTTCCTCCTTGAGACCAGTTGATGGTACAGCTGTTATGTTGCTGGACTCCCACATGGCCACCTGTGGTTTGAGTCCTGGACCTGGTGGCTTGAAATTCACCCCAGGCACATGTACATGCATGCCCAAAATCCTGGGAGGAGAATGGAGGAGAAGGGTTTGTAGAATGGTCAGCCCCCTTGGAGCTGATTTTCCACTTTTCCTCTCACTGTGTCTGTCCCTTCTTCTTTCGGGTGAGTGGTAAAAGAAAAAAGCAAAAAAGAAAGAAGAAAGAAAAAGGAAACAAAAAGAAAGAGAAAGAAGAAAGAAAAAGAAAGAGAAAGAAAAAGAGAGAGAGAAAGACAGAAAGAGAAAGAAAGAAAGAAAGAAAGAATGAAAGAAAGAAAGAAAAGAAAGAAAGAAAGAAAGGAGGGAGGGAGGGAGGGAGGGAGGGAGGGAGGGAGGGAGGGAGGGAGGGAGGGAAGAAGGAAGGAAGGAAGGAAAGAAAGAAGGAAGGAAAAAAGAAAGAAGAAAGAAAAGAAAGTCTTCATCCTTTTTACTTCACTTCATAGTAGAAAATGCCCCTTTACACTATGGCTTTTAAATGCTGAAGTTAGATGAACAGGGCACAGGATTGCACTTATTTTACCTTGTCTTATTTTTTTTTTCCCCCTTCTGCTACTGGCAGTTCTCTGGATTCAGAAACTTTAAGACTTCAGTTTTACTTTCGTCCATATCCCAGTCTTTTCTTGTCTGATCATAGTCACAGTAGTAAGGCTGAGTAAAGGATTTATGTTCTTTACCATTAAAAGCCTATTAAGTTTTTTTTTTTTGACTCAACATTCTTTTATTTACATATTAATATTAACGGGTTTATTAGCACCTACTCTGGTGGACTGAGTTCTGTAGGGAAAAATGGAAGACTATTCCTGTTCTTTGGCTTTAAAATGTTGTAACATAGTTGGAAGAAAAGGTTATGACATAGTTGAAAAATATACATAACCAATTTCAATACAGTGGCGTGATAATATAATACTGGAAACACAATGGACAGACAGAGTAAAAGAGAACTAAATTTGCTTGAGGAGTAAGGAAATCACGCTCTTTAATTTGACACTAAATCTCATGTGTAAGATATGATAAGAGGAGCTTGTAGAAAGATTAAACGTAAAGAAGCAGCATTCCAAGCAAGAGGAGCAAGAAACCAAATGATTGTGTGAGATTCAGTTCAAATGTAACCTCTTTATCAAAAATAAGGTATATCTTTCCAAATATTTAATTTTACCGTGTTCCTCAATAGAACTTTTTAGTTTTCCCCTCACACAGTTATGTCCTTGTGTGCCATAGTAAGATTTTGGATTTTATTTGAGAAAAATTATTGAAGTATAATCAAAACAATAAAATGATATGTATTTCAGATTGGTATTGTATGATGTGGTAATTGGGATAGACTGCCTATGATAAAAGTGAAAGCAAGAACAAATGCTTAAGAAGTTCTAAATAATGTGTCCAGTTTAGAAATAGTGGGAATTTAAACAAAAAAAAAAAAAAAATAGGCAGGAGTTGATGGACTGGTAAAGGATTTAAAATATAAAATGCAGGAGACTTTTTGACATGAGTCATTTATTTGGATTACTGAAAAATAAGTCTCATTGATATAATTATCACCAAATTAACATTTCTCGCACTTAAATCAGATTTGTTATATTGATGCTTATGAATCACTAGGGAAAACAGTGAAAATAAATACTTTTTCACTTTAGATAGATTACCTGTGTGTTTTGGCACCCAACTCGAAGCCATTACTTAAGAACAATGAGGTCAGCCAAGATCATACAGTGGATATCACTAACTTCACATCATATATACACAGTGCTACAAGGTGGAAGGAATTGATCACTAGATTTTTCTTTTTCTTTTCTTTTTTTTTTTTTTTTGGAGAGGTTTTTTTTGTTTTGTTTTGTTTTGCTATAGGGCGTGTGCACTCGCCAGCCAGACAGAGAGGGACAGAGAGACAGAAAGTGAGAAATCACCCCCCAGGGGGGATGGCCATGCCACAATCCCTTCTCCTCCATTCTCCTCTCGAGATCTGGGGCACGCACACACACGTGCCCGGCGTGAGTTTAAGCCACCGGGTCCGGGACTCAAACCACGGTCAACTACGTGGGAATCCAGCGACATAGCCATTATGCTAACTGCTGGTCCCTTTTTCTTTTATTTTTGAGAGATATTTTTGCTTTAGGGCGCATCCACTCACTGGAGAGACAGAAAGCGAGAAATCAACCCCCCCCTTCCCCAGGGGTGATGGCCACACAGCAATCCCTAATCCCTTCTCCTCTAGTCTCCTCTCTGGATCTTGGGCATGATCCTAGCATGAGTTTCAAACCACTGGGTCCAGGACTCGAACTGCGGTTGACTATGTGGGAGTCCAGTGCTGTAACCATTATACCATCTACAGGTCCTGGTCACTAGATTTTTTAAAAAATATTTATAATCAGTGTATTATCTATAGGTGTTTATCCCAGAGTAGAGGTCTCCTATTGGAGTCTAAAATTCAGTGGCTAATCTTCAAAATGCTAACCCCTCATAAGCCAGCTCTTATATTGCTCTTTTAGTTAACTTAAGTAGCTAACATCTGATACTATTAATGTTATATCTGGTAAAAGTCCCATAATATAAAAATTCTTTCAAATTAAACTTGCCCTCCAAGTGTGGTTAAAATTGCGTTAAGATTCTATTAGCTGAAAGATTATTTCTGGCAGAGAGCTATTTTTATCACTTTAGTAGGTGACAAGTCAAGTAGCCTCAAAAGCTATCCATTGCAGCCATTATTTCTAAAATTGCAATTTTAAGTGTCATGAAATAGTTCTTGGATCCAAACTCAGCTGTCATTTAATTCTCTTGATTTTTTATGTTATGAATCATCCATACATTGCTTCATTTTTTAATTTACTAAATATTTATCGAAAATCTACTCCATGCCGAAATAGTTCAAGGTTCCAGTAATAAAATGAAGAATAAGCAGTAGGCCATCCTATAGCCTGGTGGTTAAGGCAGCTGAATCCCAAATAGCTGAACATATGGTTTGAGTCTTGTACTGGCAAACCTGAAAACATGAAGGGTGTGTATGCATGGGTGCCCAAAATGGCATGATCATGCCCCTGAAGGGTGCTTTATCACTTTTCTCCTCTCTCTCTTTCTCTGTGTCTCCCAGTGAGGAACACATATACCCTCAGGCAAATATTTTAAAGAGGTTTTTGCTATAGGATATATGCACTTGCTATAGACAGAGAGAGAGAGAGAGAGAGAGAGAGAGAGAGAACAAGAAATTATCCTGAGGGTGTATGGCCATGCCAGAGTTCCTTCTCCTCCATTCTCCTCTCGTATTTTGGGCTTGCATGCACATGCACACAGCTCAAGTTTCAAGTTCCTGGGTCCGGAACTTGAACTGCAGTTAGTCACATGGGAGTTCTGCTCCTTAACCACTATGCCATCTGCTGGACTCCCTTAGACACATTTTTTGAAAAAAAAAAAAAAGGAAGATAAGCAAAAAAAAATTAAAAATCTTCATTAGAAATTAAATATAAATAAGCAAGTTGCAGAATGACTGCTATAAAACATAAAATAAAATAATGTACACAAAGTAAAAAAAAGAGTCATTATCTAAAGCACATTGTTTTTGTCCCATGATCTATGGAAAAGAAAAATAATTCTGCGAAGATATTCCAAGGAAGACTGAAAAGAAAATATAAATATTTCAAACCAAAAGAATTCTGACACATTCAATGAAGAAGCAGGATCGTGAGTGATAGTGAAAAACGTAGAAGGTGAAATTTAGCACATATCACAGAGCACAGATTAGTTAACTATCCAGCAACCAATCACCTCTTATTTCTTCCTAATATTACCCTGATTTTCTATATATTCTTGACTTTTTCATGCAACTAGGGCTGACCTCACCTTCCTGATAAGAGAGGTTGTGATTGATGGCTGTATGTCAACTTGACTTGAGTGAAAGATGCCTGGAAAGCTTGTGAAACATTTTTTCCAAGTATGTCTGTGAGAGTTTTGCCTGACAAGATTGGTGTGTTGATCAGTGAACTGAGGAAGGAAGACCCACTGTCGGTGGAGGGAGGCATGACCTAATAAGCTGGGTCTATAAGGAACAACCAAAGAAATGGGGTTCTTTCTATCTCATTCTCCCTTCTCTCCACCTTTCCTTCCTGAGCTTGCTTTGTGTTCTACAGCTACACATTGCCTGCTCTGCACATGCTCCTTCACTTACGTGTAAAATACACACACACACACACACACACACACACACACTTAGATCCATTTCTTCAGAGAACCTTTGCCAGTGTGGAAGCCCTGATTTGTGTAAGGTTAATCGCCTCATAGACACATAAACATAGAATCCGAACTTGGTTAATGAGATATAAAGGAAAGCTACAATGAAAGTTTCAGGGGGAAAAAAAAAATCCTTACCCCTGAAAGAAAGCCATGAGGCAAAATGAATAATAAACCAAGGTTTCGTCTTTACCTGCATTGTCCACAAAGGCAGTCACGAGCCCAGCTACTGGGCACTAGAAATTGCTTAGTCCACCTTGTGACATGTGGGTCATAGTCTGCTACTGTGTTGTTAACAGAAATACCTGAGACTGGATAATTTGTGAAGAAAACAGAGTTTAATTTGCCAAACTCATGATTTCAGTGTCTGGGAAGCTCAAAAGCGTCACAGAATCATGGAAAGCAGGACTCTGAGCAGAGTGGAGCCGACATAGCCAACGGGCTCCTGCCTGCCTCTTCTTCTCTCCTTACATACTCAGCAGAAAATCAGGGCCATCCTGCCATAATGACTTTACCACACCCTGGGGCACCAGGAAGGGATTAAGTTTTCATTTAACATCCTTCTAATGCAGTCAAGTCACAACAGAAAAGTTTTAGGGGACATCTGAACTCTAGACCAAATGTCAAAGCATGATCCTGCAGAGGACAAACTATCCCTAAATTATAACATGCTGTAAATTTAAACCGCACAGAGACTGAATAAAAAAGAATAGGCTATAAAGTATCTCATTGGACCAGCCTATACCTCTGTGGTTAAGAGAGCTGGATCTCACATGGCTGACTGTTGTTTGAGCTGCAGCCCCAGCAAGCTGAAAAATTTACTAGCCATGTTTGTCTACAATCATGATAGGATGGAAAAATGCAGTGAAAAAGATTGTGATCTATTGAGGGTTGTTTTCTGTCTCTCTCCGCCCCCCCCCTTCTGGCAAGTGTGTATACTCTGTGGCACTAAGAAAGAACTTTTTAAAAAGTAAAGTATCAGGGGACCATCAGGTGGCATGGTGGTTAAGGTGCTGGACACTCCCTCATTGCCGACCAAGGTTCAAGTCTTGGACCTGGTGGCTTGCTTTCTCACTTTCCCTCTCTCTCCCTCTGTGTGTGTGTGTGTGTGTGTGTGTGTGATCAAATTAAAATAAACAAATGAATAAATTAAAAAGTAAAATAGAAAATAAAAGGTAAAGTATCTTTTCACTAAGGTTGTATAGATTATGTGTTGAAATTGTGGATAAATTAATTTAAATAACATATTACTAAATTAATTCTACTTATTCCTTTGTACTTCTTTATTGTTTTATTTAATAAGTGAATGAGAAAGCAACAGAGAGAGTGAGAGAGAGAGAGACAGATTCCTCAGCATAATTTTTATGCCATGATCTACTCCTAAATTCTGTCTGTGCAGACCACTGAGCATCATGCATTACCACTGCATTACTATCCGGCCCCCCTTTTAAATGTGGGTACTAAAACATTTAAAATTATGTAACATGTGACTTGTATCTATGGGTCACAGATATTATATATGTATTGGACTGGGCCACTCTGACACAGAGGCCCTGGCAGCTGCAACTGTTTTACCAACCTAAGGATGAAAGAGGGGAAGAATCTGGGTCCTTGATGCATTGAAGTTAAGTTAGCTCTCCTTCTTGGTCTTATCTGAGACAACTACTTAAGTTTATTTTATTCAGGCTCATTGTTCTCCAGAGCTATAAACGTTCCTAATCAAACAGATGGGCAGGGAATACAGCATAAGTGGTCTAGATGTAGAGAAGAGGTATTTGAAACCATTGTTCTAATTTCAGTGACAGACCGTGACCAGCTTTTATGGATGGGAAATAATAAGATGCAATTTTTACTGAGATAGTAAAGTACACTGGATATACGCATCTGGCCACACATGCTAGAATCCTTTCTCAGAATATGTTAATGGTATTTTTTATCCTAGTTATTATTTCTTCATTTGATGCATCTGCATTTTTCTTTCATTCTGACCTCACAAACAGAAAACTGAATTGATTATGCTGAATGGTCTGAAGGCCTATGCTCCCTCCCCTCCAAAATTCATGTTTGAATCCTAGCTTCCAAGTTAATGGCATGTGGAGACAGGGGGGCGTTGATTAGCTCATGAATTGGGATTGATGCCCTGATAAAAGCCACCCAGAGCCCAGCCGCAAGGTGCAGTAGTAGCGCAGAGTTGTTCAGTGTAGAAAGCCATGTGGAAGACTAAGTCGGTTCCTGGGTGGACCTATACATGCAAGGTGTCTGTGTGTCTGTGATCCTGGCTGGCTACAAAGTTGCAGGGGCGAAGGGGAGCAAGGGAAACAGAAGGAGAAAAACAATATGTTTTAACACAGACATGAAAAGTTATTTGCTGGGAACCAGCAGTTAGCATAATGGTTATGTCGCTGGACTCCCACGTAGTTGACCGCGGTTCGCGTCCCGGATCCGGTGGCTTAGAGCTCATGCCAGGCGCGTGTGCGTGCGTGCCCAAGATCCCGAGAGGAGAATGGAGGAGAAGGGATTGCAGTGCGACCATCCCCCCTGGGGGGTGATTTTTCGCTTTCTGTCTCTATGTCTCTCTCTGTCTGTCTGGTGAGCGCACGCGCCCTATAGCAAAAATCTCTCAAAAAAAAAAAAAGAAAAAAAAAGTTATTTGCTGATGATAATGTATATGGTAATGTTTTTGTCTTGACTGATATGCACTGTATTTATGCTGGGAAAAAACATGCTATACACTGTAAAGATGTATAGTGATTAAATATAAATTATACACACAACACACACACACACAACACACACACACACAATAGTAAGAAATTTTGCAAAAAAAAAAGTTGGGGGAATGGGGTGATTGCGACATGAGACTCCATTTATGGTGCTATTTTTTTCCTCCCTTTGATTAAATAAAGAAAAGTAAAAAGAAAAAAAAAAAAAAAAAGACTAGAAATAACTTGTGTTCCTTGCACCAGCTGAGGACATAGCAAAAAGATGCTACCTCAGGACTATACAGCAGGCCCTCACTCAAACTCAACCAAGGCACCAGCTTACCCTCAGACTTGCAACCTCTGCTGTAAGAAATTGCTTTTGTTTAAAAGCCATCCAATTTATGGTATTTTGCTGTAGCAGCCCAAATGGACTAGGCAGATCAAATTCTGTATATAGCACGTTATGTTATAATTTTGTTTATGCAAGGAACATATTTCGTTCCTATTTTATTTACTCATACTACGTCATTTCATTTCTCACCCCCAAAACCACTCATCTCTCCAATCAGGCAGTTTTAATTGCAGCCCCAGCAGTTTAAAAAATATGCCAAGCATGAGTGTGGCTGCATCCCAGATTCTGACAGATAGATACACTCATGCAACTTTCTCAGATTTGTAGTCTTTATGTCATTCTGTGAAAACTCTATCTTATCTTGCATGAGTATGTTTTAAAAGTATTTACATCAGAGAATAAAACAGAAATATATTTCTTACTGCTTTTTCTATTTAACCTGATGACTTTGAGCTCAACCCATGTTGCAATATGTCACATCTTACTTGATCTCCCAAATGATGCATGGTATTTGATCACATCCAGTTTATCATGAGTAATGAATAATAAACATTTTACCAAAATGAAATAAATATATTATAACAATGTTCATTACTCATTATTATGAGTAATAAATGTTTATGACTTCATAATGATTAATAAACATGGTTATAATATAATGAGAGTCTTTCTTTTACATCCAGATACATCAAGAAAAAGGTTGTTCTTTCTATTCCAACAAACATAGACCTAATATATAGATGTCACGGATGGGAACAAAACCCAGTATCTCAGCCACCCAATGCGAGGAAGGAAAAATGGGAAAGTCTATTACTAAAGAGAAGAATTTTCTTAGAATGCCACATAGGATTTGGAACAGGAATAAGGTTGAGGATGTGGGAGACAGAATTTAATGTGTCACCCTGAGCCCAACCTGCTGGGTTCATGCCTTTACATAGTTCCTTCCTGAGTGCAGGCGATGTCTGACTTGGTCTGATCAATACACACGGAAAGCTGAAGCTATGTAACTTACTCTACATGATTCCATCTTACTAGCAGACTCACTCTAGAGAGTCTCTTTACCACCTTAAGGAAGTGATCATGGTAAGGGAGGGTGATTGTGGGCAATTCCTCCAGGAGGCGGGAGCAATATCTTTTCTGTGTGTGTGTGTGTGTGTGTGTGTGTGTGTGTGTGAAGAGGTTTTTGTTACAGGGTACGTGCACTCGCCAGACAGACAGACAGAGACAGAAAGCGAGATATTACCCCCGAGGGGGTATGGCCACGCCGCTATCCCCCCTCCTCCATTCTCCTCCCGGATCTTGGGCACGCACACACACGCGCCTGGTGTGAGTTTAAGCCTCTGGGTCCGGGACTCGAACCACCGTGGACTACATGGGAGTCCAGCGACACAGCCATTACACTAACCACTGGTCCAGGCGGGAGTAATATCTAGACCCTAAGGCTAGACTTCAGCAGACAGAAGGTCTTCCGTCTTAAACATCCAAGGACTTGATCTCTGCCAGCATCCTACGTAAACTTGGAAGTAGATTCTTCACAAACCAGACAGATGAAAACATATCCTAGCTGGCTCCTTTTCTTTTGGAGAGATTTTTGTATTGCCATAGAGTGTGTGCCAGAAAGAGAGAGACAGAGAGACAGAAAGTGAGAAATCACCCTCCATGGGGGATGGCCACACCGCAATCCCTTCTCTTCCATTCTCCTCTTGGGATCTTGGGCACGCACGCACATGCACCAGTAGTGAGTTTAAGCCACTGGGTCTGGGAATCGAACCAGTCGACTACATGGGAGTCCAGTGACATAGCCATTACACTAACTGCTAGTCCCCCTAACTGACTCCTTGATTGTAGGCTGTAAGATCCTGAGCAGAGGAACCAGCTATTCCTATCCAGCCTCTTCATCCTTGGAAATTGAACTAATTTTAAGCTGCTCAATAGAGATGATAATTTGTTATATAGCAATAAAAAGAAAAAAGCTAACATCGGAAGCTGTTATATTTATAGCCTGCAAGTCCCCAGGTAAGTCAGTTCTCCCTTGCCCAAGGAAATTACGTGTGTTGACGGTATTATAAGGTCAAAAACAGTGGTACAGCACAGACAATAGACTGCCTCAGGCTGTTTGGGAGAGACAAGTATAGAAATCTCATTTTTATGTGGATAGCTACTAAACACGAGTAACCATTGTCTTTGAAAATCAATACCTGAAAGTCTTCACATTCTTACATATGAAATATGACATTGAAAACTAAATACAATTGTATTAATGTTCACACTGCACCTGTTAGCTTTATACTCAAAACTAAGGTATTTTAATTAATTTAACATGAGAACCAAGTTCCTTGTTATAAAGTGGCTTTGGCATTGCAAAAGTATTATTATAAAGAGTCTTAACAGAATAGACATTTAGATTATTTCCATTTCTTTGCTATCATGGTTAAAAGTGAAGCCTGGGGGCCAGCAGGTGCTGTGGTGGTTAAGGGCTCTGGACTCCCACATGGCCGACCACAGTTCAAATCCTGGACCTGGTGGCTTGCATTCTGACTTTCCCCCCCTCTCTCTCTCACTTACTCTGTCCCTCTCTGTTCAAAATAAAATAAATAAATAAACATAAATAAAATAATTCTTAAAAAAAAAGTTAATGTTTGTTGCTCAAAAACTACCCAAAATATACCTGTAGTTAAACAAAGTTGGGATTATTGACTGCAAGGAGGGAGACAATAAACTTTTGGAAATTGTGGAGTATCTCAGTGAAAAAATGTTAGGAGAATTCTCATTGCTAATTGGTGTGTTGTGTCATGTGACTTGGGGGAGGTTTTCAAAAAAGCATGGTTTTGTACTGATTGCATGTTCCCAGAAATCAGGACAATTTTGACTGGTTATTTGAACTGTATTTTTTCAAAGTGCTAAGAGGAACAAAATAAGCTGAAGCATTTTGGGAAAAAAGCAGGTCTCACATATTAGCCAAGAGAAGATACGTGTGGCAGTTTTGTGGTTTGTTTTCTATCCTCAGACATGATTAAGAAGTGGTCTGCTGTTTTGTCTATTCCATTGTGATTAAAGGTAACCTTGTCTGATGTTTTACTGTGAAAATTATTTACATTTAACAAAGACAGCATGGCCTAGCTCTTAGAGTCAAGCTAATTCTAAGCAAACGATGTCAAAGATCACTGTCTTTATTTTTTAAAACAGAAAGTGATTGTGTTTGCTCTGTGTGCATTTCTGTGAGAGCATCTCAAAGGTAGAATTAAAAGAGAATTTATAAATTCGATTTCAATGAATACTACATGATTGCCCTCCAAAAATGGCTGCACGATTTATAATCCCATATATAGTAATTGTGAATTCCTTACCAGCATCTGGTTTTATAATTCATGATGCATCAATTCCCTTTTTAAGTACTATAGAATTTTTTGAAAAGAAAGCAAATTATTATTATTTTCACACTTATTGTTTTCCCTGGTCCTTGTATTCTGAGTTTCATTTCAAATATTCACTGTAATAATATTCTAGTTTTCAGACTAGAGGACAATTTATCAAGGAACAGGAAATATTTGTTTAGTAAAAGTATGACAATTACTTTGAGAAAAATAAAAAGACGCATTTTAAACACTTAATATACAATTTATTTTTCTGTTTTCTAATTAAATATACATACCAAAAAAAATTTTTTTGACAACTGTTATATACCTTAAATCTACCAAACATGGAAGAAAATATTGTACACAACTTGCAGATACACAAAATTCTTACTAAATTTAAAAATCATCTATTTTAATTATAGCTTAGTTAGACACACACATAAACTCGTATACAGTGTTAGCTGGTACATAAGGGTAAAGGGAACTATTCAAATTCTCAAAACATGTTAAAAATTGAATCTAGACCACATTAGTATGATAAAGTTAGCATCATCAATAATGCATATGGTGCAATAACTTTTAAAACATCTCATAAAGTTACATTTTTTTAAATATGAGATGCCAGGAAAGAGGGAACATTATAAATGCAATGAACTAATCCAGGAGTGAATTGCCATCTGACAGCGGGACTCAACGGTGATCTTCATGACCAGGTGAGTACTATTGGTTCATCTAGAGTCACATTGTTCCGCGTCAGATCTATGACCAATAACTAAAGAGAAAGTAAAATGATAATTAATTGCTTAGTTAGAACCTCATTTGTTGTTTTGTTGAATAAAATTATATCTAAAAAAATATTCTCTAAGTAAATAGGATCTGCTTTATCTTTATCTTTTCTTTTTTTCTTTCTTTTTTTTTTTTTTTTTTTAATTGCCTGAAGGTTTGTCCATTCACTTGAGAGATACAAAGAGGGAGAAAGCAGCCTGCACTAGAATGTGGTCACCCTATAATCCTTTCTCTGTTACTCCATCCTGTCATGCAGTCATCCCCAGTTTTCCCCACACCAGGGACCAGCCTCATGGAAAACAGTTCTTCCTATCCAGAGATGGTTGGCATAATAATTGCTAGAAAATGTTTGAAAATTATATTGATAGACCAATTAAAGCATCATTTTCACAAAGCCAGGATAAAAAAAAAAAATCAATGGATCATCCTTTCCTTTTTCTAAATATCTATAAAGGTTTAGAAAACTGAGATGCTCATAAATATTTATTTTATTTAAATGTATTTGGGAGGGTCAGTTGGCATGGTGGTTAAAGGTGCTGGACTTCCACATGGTCAATGGATGATTCGAGTCCTGGACCCAGCAGTTTACTTTATCACATTCTCTCTCTCTCTTTCTCCGATCATTGCATGTGCTCTATAGGAAATTTAAATAATAATAATAAGGCAAAATAAAGCACTGGGAACATGTGCATGCATGCCCAAAATCATGAGAGGAAAATGGAGGAGGAGGGATGGTGGCATGACTATCCCATTGGGGGATGATTTCTTACTTTCCTTCTCTCTGCCTCTCTCTAGTGAGCACAAACACCTTATGGCAAAAAAAAAAAAAAAAAAAAAAAAATCTTATTTGATTGCAAAACAGTAAAATAATAGTAAGATGGCATTAAGTTTAGGGTAGTAAGTTTCAACTGAATGAAATCTACAAGGATCTAAGAATGTGTCCAAGATAGAACATTTATTAACATGCAGTTAATAAATGGCTATTTTGCAAATTAGATTAATCTAAACTAACTGATTAATAGCCAATTATTTTTTTATCAAATTTTAAACACAAAATAATATGTGCATATGTCTTTATATGCAGCTTTAGCAGTGTAGATGGAGACTTAAACTTAGATCACTTATAACTGTTAGCTATGTTTGAGAACATATGTTATTTGAAACATACCTTAACAAAATATAGGTTTGCAGAGTTTAGGATGGGAAGACACTTAAGAGATTGCATACTTGCATATTTTTACTCACTTGTAAAAAGGCTTAAAAATCATATATTCAAAGTAAGAAGGCAATTATTGGTAGCAATGGGAATTTAACACAGGAATCATTCCTTGTCAAACATCTTTATCATATTTCTTATATACTTGTATTCACGGTTGCTAGTAGACAGTTGTTTTAATGTTGGAAAAATTTTCAAATATATTTTATCTAAGACATATGCAAAATTTAAATGTAGACATTTTATTTTTGAAAATAGTAGTATTGGGAGCACGCTGCCATATAGAGATAACAGTGATTTAGAGCTTTAATGGCCTTTAATCTAATTTTGACCATATCTACACATTATTGGATTGGTTTGTATAACAGATCACTAGGGATAATAGTGTAGAAATTTATATGAAAATTAAATGCAAAATAATATATGAGAAAAATCACAGCTGACTCATAATTACGATTTTTAGGATTGCTAAGTATAAGAAGTCTATGCAGGACATTCTGAATGGCTAATTTTTAAAAACATTTTCTTGTGTTACTTACTTGGTTGCCTTGTTCTGTCCAAAAGTCAACTGATTCTTGATTTCCATTATATTGCAGATTAACCTGACTGACTGCAGAGTTTCCATTCCCCCATATTTCGACTAATCTAAGCCGCATTTCATCTTTATTTATATAACCATTTTCCACTATAGTGCTGGTCAAAGTGGTCTACAAGGATAAAAAAAAGGAAATGATTTAAACCCATCATTTGCAAGAGCAATTAAATTTTTAAAAACATATGGCTATGTCTGTTAAGCAAAATTGTATTTCTCAATATAGCAAATTGTGCATTCATACTGTTTGAAAGAAAGTATTTTCTTTAACAAACACAAAGAAAACTTCAAATGTTAACATAATAATATAGAAATGATTTTACACACCTGGTTTAAATTAAATTGTATCAAGAAATATTGACTTTTTTCATATGTGCCTGTAGAGAGAAAGAAAGGTGATATATTTATTCATAAAGAACAATGGTAAGCACTAGTATTTTATTGCTTTCTCAGTATAAAAGGTGCTAAATATTATCAATGCATATCTAATTTTTCTTAGCTTACTTATACACAGTTCAAAGAACACTGAAGAATGAGTCCCCAGACAGGATCTTTACACGGACAAGGAAAGAAACAGAACTACCATACAATCAGGTACTGCCACACTCGTAGGTATTTTTCCAAAGACTAGAAAAACCCTCAGTTGGGAAAACACCTGCACATCCACGTTTATTGAAGCATTATTCACAATCACTAGGACATGGAATCAACTCAGATGCCACAAAATAGACAAATGGATTGAAAAAAAAATGTGGCATATATACCCTATGGAATACTCCTCAGTCATAACAAACAATGAGACCCTGACGACTGATACAAAGTGAACAAATATGGAAGACTTAACATTAAGCAAAGCAAGTCAGACTATGAGAGAGGCACTGTATGTTCCCATTCAACATATACTGAATGTCTGCACTCCACAGCAGAAACTGAAAGTTTGGAAAGTATAGTAGTAGGGAGGGCAGCTGTAGATACTAGAGACAGTAAGGATAGGGCTAGTAACGGGATGGAAGGAGGGGAACTTGGAAAAACATACAACTGATTGACACAAAAATGAAAAGTTATTTGCTGATGATAGTGTATATGATAATGCTTTTGTATTGACATACACTGTATTCCTGCAATTTGAAACCTGAACATAATAGCTTGAAAATCACACTGGGCACATGTGTGTGTGTGTGTGTGTGCCGAAGATCTCTGGAGGAGAATACGGGGAAAGGGATTGCAGCGTGGCCTGCACTTGGGGGGTGGGGGTGGTTTCTCACTTTCTTTCTCTCTGTTTCTCTTCTCTCTCTCTCTCTCTCTCTCTCTCTCTCTCTCTCTCTCTCTCTCTCTCTCCAGTGCATGCATGATACCCTAGGCAAAAACCTCTAAAACAATTAAAAAACCACATGAAGAGTTTAAACTAATAGCATTTTATTTCTTCAATGTCTAGACCTTTTATAAAATGTTTGAAGGAGGGTTTGTTTTTGTTTTTGTTTTCAAGTCTTGCTTACTAGTATATGATTCTTACATCATTTTTTGATATATCTAATTTACTACTAAATTCTTATATCTTGTGGTTGCAGAATAATAACTGATTTACCTGAAAAGATGAAAGGTACATGTCTTTTCTATTGGTGAAAAAACCTATCACCTGTGGATAATTTATTTAAATTGTAGAGAACTATCTCAAGAGAACTTCCTCCACACAGATGTTACTTTTGTTTGTTTGTTTGTTTTATTGGAGAGGTTTTCGCTTTAAGGTGTGTGTGCTTGCCAGAAAGACAGAGAGAAAGTGAGAAATCATCCCCCTAAGGGGAATGGCCATACCACAATCTCTTCTCCTCCATTCTCTTCTAGAGATCTTGGGTACGTACATGCACCCAGCGTGAGTTTAAGCCACTGGGTCCAGGACTTGAACCGCAATCAACTACATGGGAGTCCAGCAACGTAGCCATTATGCCAACTGCTGGTCCCAGTTGTTACTTTTTATGACTTGTGTCAAGAAAATTGTTTAGAATTCCCATCTAGTAAAGCTGACATTAATGGCAGTCAGTAAACTTAATCCTCTTCACTGTTATTAGTGTTTACTTGCTGTGTAAGAAGCTCCTGAAAGCATTTTATTCAAAGGCTGATTTCTGGGTTCCTCTTCAAACGTATGATATTTTCACTACCCCAGAATCTGCATTCTTAAACTAGCCAGGTGTTTCTGATGCTTCTAGTCACTGGACATGGTGAAGAGCTTAGCAGTTCAGTCTCATCTTGATCAGTCATGGGTGAAGTAAATAGAGGTCAAAATTAAAGTATATCTTCTCATGCCAAAAAAAAAAAAAAATGCTATTATATACAACAACAAAAAAAAAAAGAAAAAAAAAAACTAGTAGATCAAAAATTGAAGGTACACATCGTAATGTGCTGTTATTTGTTGAAAATGATGAATGTGCTATTAATTTGATTTAATTGTTGTGCACTGCATGGAAGCTCTGAAAAACCATATTTTATGCCACTAAAACACATAATAATTAAATATAAGTAAGAAGAAATTATTAAAAATATTGAATATTAAAAACAAAACAAAAAAATAAAAAACCAGTAAGATAAACTAGAGAGACCAAATCAAACCAGAGTTTGATTTTGGGACTAGCTCCTTGTTTTAGAGGCTCTGCCAGTGTCTCAGTATATGCCCTTGGAACTTGGCTGCTCAGCTAAAGATACTTTACATATACTGAGTGTCTACTCTAGGTTGAACAGTGCTATGTGAGCGTCTGGAAGTGCACAGCCGAAAATCCTGCCCACCCAAATCTCTGTTAGTAGACACTGACAGTGAGAATGAACTATATTTATAATAAGGGGGAAGTCTTTAAATTTTGTGACACTGCTTGCCTGTTTGAGTTGATTCAACTAATTATTGAACTCTTCAACTCTGAAAAACATGAATAGCTTTGTACTCAGCATCTATGTATAATAGTTCACAGGAGAAACGGTATGCTAGACAATATGCTTGTCATCAGTTATATTTCTCTACTACATGGAGTACTCACCTATAGATTCACCATCATCCCAAAACAGAGTTCCTTGTGCCATCTGATTATCGTCTGCAGCAACAATGAGCTTCATGTAATTTTGGCGACTATAAGAACAAAAGCATATCATTTTACCCATTTGTAGGGTATGTCTAGTTATATGATATCCATACAAGTATTCAAAATTCACGGTGAATAGTATCAGAGAAAATGACTGGTGCCAGGGGACCAAAATTACATCCGTAGCACAAACCTAAATAGTATAAAATCTTCGTGACTATTAACCAATACTTCCTTGTAGAAAGCCTTAAAAAGCTTAAGGTTTTTGCCATGGGGCAGGGGAGGGGGCAGTCTATTCATTTGCGAGCTCTCTTTTATGCTTTGGAATGCACAAGAAATTGCTTGTAGCAGTGACTTAAGGACTGGCCCATATATTCATCTTACTAAAGGACAAAGCCACAAAGAAACACCTCTGGATCCTCTGTTGACAGCAGGGAACTTAGTCACTGAAAGAGATGGTGATTTTTCAATGGCTATCTAAATTTTCATGGACTATAATGAGTGTGGAAATACATCACGACAAAGACAGGGGAAGGCAGAGAAAGGGAAACAGAAAAGAGATGGAAAAGTAAGAGAAGTTCTCTGAGCGACGCGGACTTAAAGCTTATAAAAATGTTCATAAAGTAGGGTATTATTCAGTGTTAAAAATGAAGGGATATGAAGCCATAAAAAAAGACCTGGAGGAGTTGAAATGCCTATTACTAAATGAAGGAAGCAAATTTGAAAAGTTTGCATACTGGATTATTTCAATTATAGGACATTTTGGAAAAGGCAACATGATGGAGACAGTGAAAAGCTCAGAGGTCGCCATGGGTTAGAGTACAGAATAGGTGGAATACGGAAGACGTTTAGGCAAAGAAAACTGCTCTGCCTGATCCTCCAATTGTGAAGACATGCAATTATATTTTGGCCCAAATCTAAAGAATGTACAAAACTGACAGTGAGTCCTGATATAAACTATGGACTTCGGGTCAATATGTCAGTGAAGGTTCGTCAGTTGTATAAATGTACCACTGTGGTGGCAGATATTACTAACGAGGGATGTGACATATGGGGGCATATGGGAAATTTCTGAAACTTCCTTTTAATTTTGCTGTGAAGCCACAACTACTCTAACAAATTAGTATTTTTGAAAATATTTATTTTAAGAGTCTTTTTCATTAAGTAATTAAAACTTTATCATAGGGGAAAAATGATGATGACTTTTGTGTGGTTCGAGGCCATGACCCACAGGCTTGAAAAAGGTGCCTGGCATATGTGCATGCATGCTCCAAAACCCCAAAAAGAAAAGAGAAGAGGGAATTGTGGCATGACCATCCCTCATGGATGGGTGCTTTCTCAGTTTCCCTGTCTCTCTCTTCTCCCCAGCAAGTGTAAATCCCTCTAGCAAATTATACAAATAATAAAGTTTAAGTTTATATTTTGATCCAGAAAGTTTTCTTACATTAAGAGGGGATTCTGGGAGAAGACAATTTTCGATGCATCTCTTGCATTTTTGCATATCATACATGTAGAGGCACTGACAAACTTTCTTCTGAACTATCCTTTCATTTTTTAAAAAAAATATTTAATTACATTTATTATTCTTATTTTTACCCATAGAGAGGGGGCGGGTAAAGTGAAAAAGCAAACAGGTATAGGACTTGAACTCAGTCAGTCATACGGAACTCTAGTGCCTTAAACAACACACCACTTGCCAGCCCCTAAGCTATCTTTTTAAGGATATCGTAAAAGGGAATGTCATTGAAAAGCACGATGTGACTTTTAGGAAATAATAATATCTATGATTATTATTTTACTCTCCAGTGTAATAAAAATAATCTCTCCCTTTGAAGCAAAGATTATGGATAGGTTTACGGGCTGCCCTACTAAAGATCGGATTTCCCTAGACTTGGCGTTCCTCAGCTGTGACACAAAGCCTTACATACACAGCATGTCAACCCCATGGAAACTAGGGGACAAGAAAAAACTGATGCTAATATGAGCTCCACCTTACCATGAATAATCAAGACCTTTGTCTTTGACCTGACGTCCATGATGCTGAGCCAGGCTAAGTAACCAGCTTACAACTGGGGTAAAATCGCAAACCCATCTTAGTTGCTGACAATATCCAAACTAATCTGGACTCTGTAATCTGAACTTACCTGTAAAAGGTGTTTTGAGCAGGCTCTTGACATGGTAGGATGTGACCACCACGGACGTGTAGGTTTATTGTGTCATACGGAGCATCGAACACGTGAGATTGTCCTCTGATGCCAATATCTTGGCGCTGTCAATGAGAGAGACAGAGAGTGAATGAGAAGCACATTCGTCAGAAATATTGGTACTGAAGGAGACATATTTATAAAATGAATTAATACAGTTTTCAATTTAAAAATAATAAAAACATTTCCTCAATAAATAAATGTTGACTGTAGTAACTACTATCTGTATGTGTCCCGTAACATGTGGCATTCCTGAAATATGCACAATAAACTTGATCTTAAAAAAAACACAGTCTTAGTTCCTCGTTAAATATAAGCGTTTATGATAACTTTGAAAGTAATTTACAGCAGCTTGTTTTTTTGGAGAAAATATGCAAATTTTTGAAAAGTCACAAAATTGATTCTGGACTTGCCATGAATGTTATATTTGGAAAGATGGCATTACCTTTAATGATCATTTTGCATACCCAACAAAGCAAGGTGACCCTTTTGTATGTAATGTAGGTTTTCCATTCATATTTGCCAACATAAATCAGTAACTACGTAGCAAATTACAGCAGAATAATTTCACACACACTGTGTGTTAATTTGATTCAGCTACAATTAGCAAGAAATATCTTATTCTCTTTAAGTGGAAAGTAAAACCAACGCATCATTAATGAAAAGGCTAGGATCAAACTGGGCTTGTTTCCAGTTAGTCAGCTACCCAGGATTTCTTAAATACTTACTGTATGGTAGTCAAACCATCGAGCGTTGGGAACATAGCCTTCCACAGTCTCGGTATTCTAGAATGTAAAGATACAGTCATGAAAAACCTATAAATCAAAGAAAAATGCTTTTGTGAATAAAATATTTAGTAAGACTTACAGGTTCCAGGACAGGTGTAACCATAAATGCTGGACCCCACAAGAACTGCTTGTATATATCCCAGGTTTGCCTTTCATCAAAGAACCTTGACAAAATCATTGCACATAATTAAATTAAGTCAAAGAACTTTATCTCTTTCTGAATACTACAAAGCAATTACTCAAGTTACATTTTGCAATATGGACTTTTGTGTATTAAAATGAAAACCAAACTGTAAAAATATCAGAGTCCTATCACTTGAAATGCAGTTCATAGGAATATAATACGTCATAGGTAAATCTAGTCTGTGACTTCAATTCCAGAGAAAATGCAATGAATTGTGATGGACGTGTAAGACCAACTTAATAATAAATCACCTGGATGAGAATTGCTAGAGGAAAGAACACTAATTTTGCCTATTATATGGTATAAAAACTAGAAACAAAAATTAAAAATACCTGGAAGAGCACTGTGAGCCATGTGCTATAAGAATCTTAATTTGGAACATTTAAAAAGAGTTTGTTTATCTTACTTAATGTAGAACTCTCAGAACAGTGAATTTACATGTCCTTAAAGATTCTTCTTTATGTTGGGGCCAGCAGATGGAGTGGTGGTTAAGGGCACTGGACTCCCACATGCCTGACTGTGGCTCGAGTCCCAGACCTGGTGGTTTGCTTTCTCACTTTCTCTCGCTCTCTCTCACTCTCTCTTTCTCTCTCTCTCATTCTCTTCCTCTCTGCTCAAATTAAAATAAATAAATAAAGTTAAAAAAAAGAATTTAAAAAGATCCTTTTAAGTTAATATACCTCTGAATTTAAGTTATAAACTGCTAGAAATAACATAACACATATTTTATAGTTTGAGAATAGCTACTAGTAGATGTTCACATTTTTTTCTCTAATTAAGATGAAAGAGAAAAGTTTTTTTATTCATATAATTTATTTATTTATTTATTCATTGCCATAGAACTTGTGCACTCACTGGAGAGACAGAGAGAGAGAAAAAGTGAAAAATCACCCCCCGAACGTGGATGGACACACCACAATCCCTTCTCCTCCATCTCCTCTAGGGATTTTGGGCACACACACCCACACACGTACTTGGCATGTATTTCAATCTGCCAGGTCAGGGACTCGAATTGCTGTCAACCATGTGGGATCCAGCACTATGGTTACATCATGCCACCAAAATATTTTTTTTTCCTTTTTTTAACTTATTTTTCTCTTTGTTTTATTTTGCTTAAATAAAAACTGAGATTCATGCTTAATTGGACTGATGGCTTTGCTCTTCTCCCTTCCTGTGACAGCAAATTTTCTGGTATTCTCAAAAGACAAGAGTCTGAATAGTTCATCGTGTTTTTGGTTGGGGACTCAGTCCATAGGCAATATACCAACTACTCTGGGATGTTAAAAGGAGTAAAACAAAAGGGAAAGTCCATAAATAAAATATGAAGGAGATTAATAAATGTTACAAGACATACAGGAGGCATCATGTGGAGATAAATTAAAAGCAACTAGAACATAATTTAAAATCTAAGATAATTTTTGGGATTTTGTTTGTTTGTTTTTAGAGAACTGGATATCTATTATCTTTTTATCAAAAGATACATCATATTGATCAACTTATTGTCTTGGTAATTTTACTTTGGTGCCATTTATTTTTTAATTTGGGTAGGTATTTGCCATTATTTTATTAGTTTATAAAGAGTAAAATCTAACAAGTCACCTCAATGAAGTGTTCCTCTATTAATGCAGGGTACACTCGAGATAAGTGCAGAATGATTATTTTAAGGTTTTGTTGTTCATGTGTTTTGTTTCTTGTAACATCCGGCATAAAACATCTGCTTTGGCCTTCAAAACAAAATGGGCTAAAATCTTTGCAATTTTGCTCCACAGAATGAAACTTGCAAAGTTCTTTTTTATATCAGTTGAAGATTCAAGAGGCGAATCCAAAACAAAATTCTAAGGAGAATTTTAGAACTGTTCTATCTCACTTTCCTAGCGCACCTAAGGAAGGAGGATGGCATTCTACAGTTAATATTTATATAAATGGTCTTCAAAAGTTCATGGAAAATGTAACATACAAACAGTATGAATCAGAATTATTATTCTTAATTTTTTTGCCATAGGGCACATGTGCTTACTAGACAGAGAGACAGAAAGATGAAAAGTAAGAAAGTACCCCACGGGAGGATGGTCATGCCCTAATCCCTTTTCCTCCATTCTCCTCCTGGGATCTCTGCCTAGCGTATTTTTCCATCTTCCGGGTCTAGGACTTGAACTGCAGAGTCAACCATGTGGGACCCAGCACCTTAACCATCATGCCACTTGGTGGTCCAATCACAATTTATTTGCACCAAAATAAACTCATACCTTAATTTCATTTTCTATGACCTTTTGAAGTAATGAAATAAAATTTACTTGAACATAATTTACATAACTACAGTAAACTCCATTAAATCATGAGAGTATTATTTATCTCCAAAATTTCTGAAAATATTTAATATAATTATGCTTAAGAAGCATCTTAAGCAACACTTGGTGTACAATATTTCTTCCTAAAAATGATTACTTTTTAATAATGATTAATGTGTCATTTTAATAGCATAGATTAGTCTATTAATTAGTAGATTTATTAATGTAACAGTTTTATTAGCTCAAAATGTGTGCTAAAAGCCATAAAAAAATTTTCAATCTAAAATGTTTTATATTGAAATGTAAATATTGAATCAATTAAATGAAAGCTATATAATAGGGGAAAACAAACTTTGTACTTACTCATGCAAAAGTGGTCGGATAACAGTGCCACCATTAGCATGTACTTCATGCATTTGCGTATAGAAATAGGGCAATAAAGTGTATCTAATATTTAGAATATCCCTTGACATGTTAGCAAAAGTTTCATTCCAGGATGCAGGATCTTGTCTCTGAAACAAACAATGATATAGCTATTGGTATTTGTCCTTATTTAAATTATAATATTTAAATACATATTTGGAGAAAAAAAAGTCAGCCATGTTATTTATTTTAAAGAATTGCTGGGCCCAGCAGATGGTGTAATGGTTAAGGTGCTGGACTCCTACATCATCGTCCATGATGATGTAGTACTGAGTCCCAGACCCAGTAGCTTGAAAATCACACAAGGCGTGTGTGTGTATGTGTGCATGTGTGTATGCCCAAAATCCCAGGAGGAGAACAGAGGAGAAGGGATTGTGCTGTGACCATCCTCCCTTGGGGGGGTGATTTCTCTGTCTCTCTCTGTCTCTCCAGTGAGCACATGTGGACTTTAGCAAAAGTCTCTCTCTCAAAAAAAAAAGGAATTGTTTATTATTATTTTTATTATTAATTCACCAGAGAGAGAGGGAAAGCGAGAAAGCAAGCTGCCAGATCCAGGACTTGAACTGCAGTAGACATATGGGAGTCCAGCACCTTAACCACCGCACCATCTGCTGGCTCGAATAAGACATAATATTACTTCACTCTCACATGCTATGTATTTTCCTCACTAAAATCTTATGCAATGATATTATGTCTTGTATAATAGAGAAGACATAATTTTAATATTTTAATAAGAAATTTGCAAGTTAGGAAAGCAACTTGATTTAATTTAGGTAAACATATACAAGAAGAACTTCACTTTTTTTTTGATAGAGATATTTTCTATAGGGCTTGTGCATTCACTGGAGAGTCAGAGAGATACAGAGAGGTGAAACAGATATTGAGAAGTCATTCCCCAGGGGGAACAGCCATATACAATTCCTTCTTTATTCTCCCTTCAGAATCTTGGGCACACAAGCATACTCATTCAGAATGAGGTTTAAGCTACTGTGTCTAGGACTTGAACTACAGTCTTCTACATGGGAATCTAGCCACGTAACCATTTTGCCATCTGCTGGTTCCCCAGTACTTTGCATTTTAATAGATGACAAATATATTATCAACTATGATGATCCTCAAAGCTGGAGTGAGAAGTTTAAGGGAAACAAAATGATATGATATACAAAAGTGGAATGAAAGAAATTAACACATGCATAACAACTCTGTACATTGTAAGTCCTTATGATAAATGAATATATTATGATTCTAAAATATTAATAGTACAGATAGAAAAGAAGAAAAGAGGATTTAATGTTGAATGCAATATATATATATATATATATAGAATGCAATATATATATATATATATATATATATATAATGCAATATATATATATATATATATATATATATATATAGAGAGAGAGAGAGAGAGAGAGAGAGTGTCAGCTATGAAAAACACAGTCCAAATAAAAGATAAAAATTGAGAGTAGAGGGGGACCAGCAGTTGGTGTAATGGCTATGTCACTAGACTCCCATGTAGTTGACCGCAGTTCGAGACCCAGACCCAGTGGCTTAAACTCATGCCAGGCACATGTGTGTGTGTGTGTGTGTGCCCAAGATCCTGAGAGGAGAACAGAGGAGAAGGGATTGCAACATGGCCATTCCCCCTGGGGAGTGATTTCTCACTTTCTGTCTCTCTGTTTCTCTCTCTCTTTCTGGGGAGCACACACACTCTATAGCAAAAACCTCTCCAAAAAAAAAAATGTTTTTTGAAAGTAGAGAATTAGAAGCCTATAAAAAAGTGTTGTTTCATATATTAAAAGGTAGACAAGAAAAATAATTAGTGTTTTATATTTTAATTTTTCCCAGGGGAGTAAAAGAGACTATCACCTATCTTTAGTGGTGAGCTTTTTCAAAGTTGAAAAATTTTCAATCCACTTGCCAGAGAGAGAAAGTGAGAAAGCACCCTCCTAGGGGGGTGACCCTGCACAACCCTTTCTCCTTCATTCTTCTCTTGCTACTCTGGGCACACATGCACACACACGTGCACTCACACACACATATATACACAGGCCCAGCGTATTTTTCAAGTTGTAAGGTCTGGGCTTCCAACTGCGTCATTGGCCATGTGAGATCCAGCTGCCTTAACCACCATACCAACATTTGTCCTCCAAATCTACTAATGTCATTCCCTGATACTAATGACTTTTGCTTCCAATCAATTAGTTCAAAGCTGATTTTTTTTTATTTTTCTGTCATAGTTTGGAAGCTAAAGACACAGATTTGTTTTTTGCTGTCTCCTCCAAAATTTTATGGAACAGTACGAAGTATGGACTAAGCTGCTTGTTCTCACGTATGATTAAGTGTAGCCTAAATCAGAAAATTCTAAGTGATGAGTTCAGATGGCCTCTAAATATGAAGGATTTCAAAACATTCATCTGCAAACCAGTCAGGTAGGATGCATCACTGAAATACTTTTTTTTTTTTGCTATAGGGCAGAGAGAAACAGAGAGATAATGAGAAATCACCCCCCCCCACCCCCAGGGGGGATGGCCATGCCACAATCCCTTCTCCTCCATTCTCCCCTCGGGATCTTGGGCATGCATGCACATGCACCGTGCGTGAGTTTAAGCCACTGGATCCAGGACTCGAACCGCGGTCAGCTACCTGGGAGTTCAGTGACATAGCCATTACACTAACTGCTGGTCCCATCATTGAAACACTTCTAAGGTTGCTTGAGGGAAACAACTGAAAGTGAATTCATTAATTACTTACTCTGGTATTGGCAATGTTGTGATTTCTTGAGTAAGGGTAAAATGCTCCAAGTTGCATCCAGCGGGCACACAGTTGATACTCTGAATTGTTGAAGAAACCACAGATGTCTGCTCCAGTCTAAAATATATTAGATATTTAATTAATTTTCAATAGCTTGTTTCTTAATATTTACAAGTTTAAAAAAATAAAAAGAATAAGGTTACTTACATATGATATTCCAAAGAGACTAAATTCCATCATACCTTAAAAATTAGAAAAAATAAACCTTAGAAATCTACTGTTTTACATATTTGAATATTTGTTTTTATTTCTATTTGTGAAGATGACCTAGTTCATATATAAATCTCCAATGTAATAAAATATTTTTAGATTATTAACATACTTTTCCAACACTTCTCATAATACTGAGACATTTTAACTTTATAGTTAATGATGTTAATAAAAATAAGACATTATGAACTTTCTTAACACTTGCAAGTTGACATATTTAGAGCAGAAATCTTTTATGAACACACAATAGTGTGAAAAGAAAGTAACAGTGGCTTTCCCAGTTTCATTTTGAAAATAAAGAGGTTGCTTCTGTAGTTATTTAACCATAGGTATTATAATTTGAAACAAACCATATTATCTTCATTAAATAAGTTCCTATGAGAAATGATCATTTCAGTAAAATAGAATGCATATGGGAGATTTCCCAGCTCTTCTTTTAGAAGAATAGATTTCTGACTAGTAATTGTTTTCTTTGAAAAACAATATTTATCAATATTGAAGACTTTTAAAAAATTTTTATTGCATTATAATTATTTTTTTTATTTTTAGTTTCACCATGGGACATGTGCACTAACCAGAAAGAGAGAGGAAAGAGAGAAAGAGAGAGATAGAAAAAGTGAGAAATCCTGCCCTACGGGGATTGTCCACACCACAATTCCTTCTTCTCCATCCTCCTCTTGGGATTTTAGGTATGCATGCACAAGTGCCAGATATGTTTCTCAAGCTACAAGATCCAGGACTCAATCCAAACAGTCAGCTAGGTACAATCCAGCTACCTTAACCTCATACCACCAGCTAACCCAGCAAAGATTTTTAAAGAATAAACATGAAGCAGAAAAGTATATATTTTCCATTAAAATGATGATGTCTTATTAATCAATGATCTAACTGTTCTCAGAAAAATTTCAAAATTTGATTTGAGACACTTCATTCTCTAGCATCTAGCAAAGATTCTTATTCCCTAGAATGCAGAATTTTTGCCCACTCCTATTTTGAAATCTAGATCTTCTCTTTCCTAGTTCCTGCCATTTTCAACCAGGAAACTGAAGCCAAACTGAAGAAACTAAACTAGTTATAAATCAATACTTTCTATACAAAATCCAAGATCATGCTTCTTGGCTCATGGTCTTTTCATGAGATGATGAGTCATAACAAATGATTCAAAAATACAATCCTGAGGATTTATAAAGTATATGAACTATCATCAGCAAAAGTGAATACCTAATAGAAAATGCAAATAATAATACTAACAAAGATGGGGACTCTCACATACCAATAATAGATTTGTCCAAATTGTTCCAGTTTGCATAATTGTCTCCAAGCCAGTGTCCTCCCCAGCGTCCACCCGTAGGATACGTAGAACGAGAAATAACAATCCCTCGTTTGCCTGTTGTCCTCTGCAATGCACTGAGAGAGATCAAGAATTATTTTGAGTTTTTATATGGCATATTTTCTTCAAATACTTCTATTTATGGTCACTTTGTGAGAAAAATAAACTGATTTATAGTGTTTCTGTTGACTCACACAACTTACTTTTTACATATGAATCTTCTCTTGTCATACTGCAAAACCCTCCCAGACGTAAAAGACATCTTTCTTTCCTTCCAATATTTACCAGAGTGACATACAGATATTAATTGACCTTTACATATTTGGTCAATGGACACAAGCTTAGTCAAGTAACTATTAATGGCATCCAATCAACTAATTAATCAAATTAAATGCTTAGTCTACTAAAATATGTTATTTTTTAATTAAGGTCTAGGCCTTAACTGTTCATGATCCCAACCCTTGTTGATTATAACTTTCAACATTTGATGTATGTATTACTCAGTAGGGAATCCCTGTGATAGCACTCTCTGTTTTACAGGAAATTTAAAGAGTGCAAGGATTTCTTGGTTCTTAAAGCTAGAAACAGTTGTCCTGTTTCAAGTATTAAACCTATTCCTATTCAGATCTCATCAAGAGGATGGATTATACAGATAACGTCGTATTTTATCTCTTTGCTCATGTCTTTAGAGAGTGACTTTAATCACTTAGGCACTTAAAAGCATAATATAGTTTTGGGCTCAGCAGATGGCATAGTGATTAAAGGACTGGACTCTCACATGGCCAACCACAGTTCGAGTCCTGGACCTGGCAACTTGAAACTCAATGCCAGGCATGTGTATGTGCATGTTCAAAATTCCAGGAGGAAAATGGAGGAGAAGGGATTGCAGGTTGACCATCCCCACATGGAGGTGATTTCTCACTTTCCCTCTCTCTTTATCTTTCTTTGGCAAATGCAGGTTCCCTGTGGCAAATAAATAAATAAATAAATAAATATATGTATGTATATAGTTTAGAGAATAATGGAACACTGAATTATTTCATATTACCTGAATCTTTTAATCTTTTTACCTCTTTTGTTTTCTGTCCTCTGTATTTCTGTCTCTCTTTCTCACTAATTTAAACTGAGGTCGTAAGATGATAAAGATAGAAAAATATTTCACCATGATATTATTGGAAATAAGGTTATTTTTATATCACTCAAAATAATTTTATATTAATCAGAACTATAGAAATATCTCAAGAGAAGATACCTCAAGTACTTAATTAGGTGAATCACTAATTTACTAACAGTTTGCTATCAATGATATTAAATCATTTCCTTGTTACAGCTTATAATGCAAGTGTTATCACTGATTTACTTAATGTAGAGCTTCTTCCGAGAGACCTTGAGGATCCTGAGATTCAGTGCTTCGTTTTACTCTTCCTTTTCTTTCTTACATCAAGGACAGTGATGGATATATAATAGTAGTTCAAAAAAATTTTAGTAAATGAATATCTTAAAATTATAAGAAACTAAAAATGCATTAAGCAGACATAAGATGATATAATAAAACATCTTTTGAAACTAGAGATAATATTGTATTCATTAACTTAAAACTTCTTGCTTGTATGTTAGAAGAAAATTCCTGTTAAATTTACTGGGAACAAAGTAATGGCTAATAATTAATTGAAAGAATTGATTTATCCAAGCTGTAATATCTTAGTCAATGACGTAAAATTGTATTTTACTGGGAACCAGCAGTTAGCATAATGGCTATGTTGCTGGACTACCATGTAGTCGACCGTGGTTCGCGTCCCAGACCCAGTGGCCTAAAACTCACGCCGGGTGCGTGTGCGTGCGTGCCCAAGATCCCGAGAGGAGAATGGAGGAGAAGGGATTGTGGCGTGATCATATCCCCTGGGGGGTGATTTCTCGCTTTTTGTCTCTATGTCTCTCTCTGTCTGGCGAGCGCACGTGCCCTACAGCAAAAGCCTCTCCAAAAAAAAATTTATATTTTACTTATTTATTCAACTTTATTTGTTCAGGACCTACTATTTTCCAGGTATTATGCTGGGTACATGATTTAAAAAATAGAGTTAAATAGTTAAATTGGTGTAAGAATTTTTTTGGGGGAATTAAGATAAAAGTGAACAAAAATAAGAACCTATATAGAAAGATACATACATACTTATATACATGCCTATGTGTATACAGATAGATACCTGGGTAGGTAGATAAATAGATCAATAGATATATAGAAATGAATTTCCTAAGAGCTATGGAAGAGTAAGTTACAGAGAACAATTGAGATGGAAAGGACTATCAGAGAGGATCAGCCGGACTCAAATTAAGGAGCACTAATTTTAAGATCTAAAGGATAAAGATCAGAGAAGATAATGTGAACTTTGCTTACTCATAAGTGGGTTTTATCTGTGACCACCCATAAAGATTGTGAACGTCGTAATGTAAAACTGATGACCCATCACTGAGAATCTGCTCGGTTTCCATGCACATAGTTCGGAAATGTAACCCATCCGTTCTTTTCGTGAGCTCTGGGAGGATCAATGAAAAAAAATGAATATGTTATAAAATGCCCTATACTTAAGTGTGTAACTCATACCTGTATGTTCTTTTTAAAAAATAAATTATTTTCATTTTAGGCATTTGGACACTTTGTTCACGAAAATGATACAAAGGAAACCTGGCCCACAACTGAGCTAAAGTACATAAACTAATAAAATCCTGAACGATAAGTACAATGCTAAATGTCAACTATTGATTAAGCATTTAGATGGAAAATATTGATTGAATTTTTAAATTCATTTTCTAAAACAAAGCCCTAAATTTAAGAGTCATGGAAATGTTTAAGTCCAGAGTTTGATTTAAAGTATCTTCTTTCAGAACTTCGTCCTCTGCCTACATCAGAGATAGCTAAAGGGCTGGGTCTTTCCTACTGTGGTCAGAACAGAGTGAAGTGTTGGTGGTGTTCTTTCACTCAGCTTTGGTAAGAATTCCCCCCCCACACACAGGGAATATGTGCTTGCCAGAAAGAGACAGTGAGAGGGAAAGTAAAAAATCACCCCCAGTGGGAGATGGCCACATGACAATCCTTTCTCCTCCATTCTCCTCCTGGAATTTTGGGCATGTGTATACACATGCCCAGAATGATTTTCAAGCCACCAAGTCTGAAACTCAAGCAATGATTGGCCAGCTGAGATTCCAAGGCCTTACCCTTGGTAAATAAAAGTGTTAAAAAAAACAAACTTTTTAAAAGATATTTTTGTTGGCTTTTTTTTTTTTTTTTTTTTTTTTTTTTTTTTTTTTTTTTTTTTTTTTTTTTTTTTTGCTATAGGGCACATGTGCTCACCAAAGAAAAACAGAGAGGGAAAATGAGAAATCACTCCTCAGGGGTTGGCCATGCCACAATCCCTTCTCCTCTATTTTCTTCCTGTGATTCTGGGACACACACAAGCCTGGTGTGATTTTCAAGCTACCAGGTCTGGGGCTCGGACCACAGTTGGCCATGTGAGAGTCCAGCACCTTATATACTAAGCTACCTGCCAGCCCCTAAAAAAAAAAAAATTATTATTTTTGTCTACTTAGAATATTCAAATCTGAGAAGATTCTTAAGAAAACCAAAGTAACAATCTCAAACAAATTTAGATTTTCATTCACTTTTATAAAACATGTTTCCTAATTTTTCTTTCCTCAGGGTAGTGTTCAATATTATTGGAAACAGGCCAAGAAATTCCCAGAACGTGGATGGGTAGTGAAAACTAGAAAAAGGTATCCTATTCTCTGCATCCTAAACTGATTAATAAATAATAACAACACGATCATAGCAAAGCATAACAATAATATTGTACCTGGAAAATAAGGTGGAAAATTCAGCTGGCTATTTCTGCACTGATTACTAGTTGTTCCATTCACAAAGCTTGATGGCTCATTCATGTCCTTTTAAAAAGAGAGAGAAATGTAAACCAACTAATAAATTTATGTGGATACACAGGGTGCAGTGGGAGATAAAGAGAGTGACCCATGAGGGAAGGTTCTGTATTCATATTTGAACACTCCCCTGAACATGTGCCAGGCCAACATGTGCCCACGATCTGGGGCTGACTGAAGTGGAGAATAGAGCAGACTGTGAAGATCTGTTGAGGGTCCCTATCTCTCTCTTTGTCTCTTTCTCTATGTCTGTTACTCCCTGTCTCTCTTACTTAGGGAAAAAGAAGTAAATAAACTTTAAAAATAAATACATTTAGAATTTATATTCTGAAAAGAACAGATAAAGAGAGAAAATAAGTTAAAGCAGCATATTTAAACAATATTACATTTACTCACTATTCTAAAAACAAAGCAAAAATATAAAGCTTCTCAATGACACTAAAGAATTTTGTTTAGCTCAGTGTATCTTAACATTTTAAAATCTATCCCACCTTTTGAGAAGAAATATTTTTTCTTATATTATATGTATATATACAAAAGTGAATCAATTTCTATATTTCTCGTACACAAGCTATTGTAGTATATGTCCCATTACCTTCTTCCCTTCCACTCTAGCCCTGAACTTGACATCAATTGCTTTTATTTTTAAAAACACAGATATGGTTTACAAATACAGAAAACTTATCGAGTATTCCAATTGAATGTATAGCTCAAGATGTATAGCTCAGTAGGCATTTATACAGTGACCATGGCCTAAATATCTCAATTATTTATGGTCCCTGGTTTTTTCAGACTGTCTTGTTACGTTGTCCAGGTCGACCTCGAGCTCATGACCTTCCTTTCTCAGCCTCCTGAACTGCTGGGATTACAGGCCCATACCACAATGCCAGGCCTATATACACACATATATATGTATAATATGTATAATAGTATATATACATATATATATATATATATATACACACACACACACATATATATATATTCACACACACACATATATTTTTTAGAGAGAGATTTTTGCTACAGTGTGCTTGCACTTGCCAGAGAGACAGAAAACAAGAAATCACCCACCCCGGGGGGGTGGCCACACCATAATCCCTTCTCTTCCATCTCCTCTCAGGATTTGGGGCACACATGCACATGCACCTGGTGTGTTTCAAGCTTCTGCGTCCAGGACTCAAACCACAGTTCATCCCGTGGGAGTCCAGTGAAGTAACTATTATGCCATCTGCTGGTCTCCCCAAATAATATTTTGTTGTTATTACTAGATTTTAGAATAATCACTAAACAATAAATAACTTAAAAGACAAATTTATTCCAAGTTTACTTACAATCCACAAACCATCAAACTTCATCTTGTCATTGTAGAAATCCAGAATTTCTCTTGCCCACCACTCTGCTGTGGAATTCCTGAAGAAATCTGGAAAAGCTACATGAGCTCTCGAAGCCTATAAAACCAAGATTCAGATTCACATTTAGAAAGTCATGATAGAGACTGTATGTGTCAAAATGAGAAATTTACCTATCAGATTGACGAGTTGCTCATGAACGATCATGAAAGCAACTTAACCTCACACCCTTATTTGTATAAATATATGTAATTTTCCTCCCACCAGTCTAGCAGCCCTGGGAGTAAAAACAAGATAGACAGAACCACATGTGAAGAGAGAGAGCAGCCTGGAAAATTAATGTTTCATGAACTTTAATGCATGTTCTGCTGCTGTTGGATGGAATGTTCTATATATGGTCATGAAGTCCATTTGGTCTATGGTGTTGTTTAGTCTCCTGTTTCTTTGTTGGTCTTCTCTGTTGTATTATCCATTACAGAAAGTAGAATATTGAAGTCTCCAACTATTGATATTATTGCATTACTATTTGTTGCTCCTGTAGTTTTGTCAGTGTTTACTTTCTATGTTTTGGTTGGGTGCTTATATATTTAAAACTGTTATAGTTCCCTGATTATTACTTTTATTGTTCTAGAATGATCTTTTTATTTCTTTCATGACAACTTTTTACTTAAAATCCATTTTTTCTGGTTCAAGTATGGGTACCCTTGCTTCTTTTGGTATCCTTTTCAAGAGATATCTTTTGCATTCCTTTCACTTTCAGGAATGACCCTGGAGGATTTTATGCTGACTGAAATAAGCCAATCGGAGGACAAATATTTCATGATTTCACTTATGTGATATATTTAAAATTGTCAAATTCAGAGGAACTGGGAGTAGGATGGTAGTTACTTAGGGCTAGGAGTTAGGGGGAAATAGAGAATTGACAAACAAAAGGCATAACATTTCAGTTATACTGAGTAAGTTCTAGAGATCTGCTGTGCAATATGGTCTTCACAGCTCACATCACTGCATTGCACACTTAGTATTTTGTGAAGAGAGTGGATATCATATTAAGTGTTATTATACAATATTTTTTAAAAAAATTGATTAATTAGATTAAATTAGATATTAAATTATTTTAATAGAGTGACTGATACATTTTGGTATTTCTTTCTTTTTTTTTTTTTTTTTTGGAGGTTTATACTATAGGGCATGTGCGCTTGCCAGAAAGACAGAGAGAGACAGAGAAACAGAAAGTGAGAAATCACCCTCCATGGGGGGATGGCCACACCACAATCCCTTCTCCTCCATTCTCCTCTCGGGATCTTGGACACGCACGCACACACGCCCGGCATGAGTTTAAGCCACTAGGTCCAGGACGTGAACCACGGTGGACTAGATGGGAGTCCAGAGACATAGCCATTACGCTAACTGCTGGTCCCACATTTTGGTATTTCAAACAAATTTGATTTAAATATAATCAGATATAAAAATTATAAAAGAAATCACTTTTTTCTTTTCCTTTATTATTATTATTTTAATTTCTTTTATACATTTAATCCATATACATTACTATACCTTGTAGAGTGAATTTACCCAACATGAATATACTTCAGACCAGTTCAATAAGCACTTATTTTGGGAAAGTGTTCAAGTTAAATTATTGGTAAAAGTGACCATGAAATCCAAGTTCTTAATTTCTTTTAGTTTTATGGTTAATTAACATAAAACTTACATTAACAGCTTCATCTTCAGTTAGAGTTTCATCTATTGTTATATTGGGCAAATCTGGCCAAACCTATAAGACAGAAGAAATGCGAAATGGTTCAAAATAAATTCAGGATGATATAATTATAATATAAGTTTTGTATAATGCAATATTTGAGGCATAATATAAATTCAAAGTCCCAGATCTGTAATCCCTTCAATTACTTTTTTCAGGTTTTTCTTTACTTTTTCTTTTTGGTGCTGATATATGTACCACTTGCAAATTATTCTCATTTTTCACCTTAGTCTGTTCTTTAATATGGAAAATACAAAAACAATTTTCAATTTCCATGGTAGTTAGTAATTTTGAAGAGAAAACATAAACCTGAAAAGTCTGATCAAGAATTACTATTAAAAAGTACTAGATTTATATTTAATGTGTTGTATTCGATTTAATATGGTGTATTAGATTTAATTTAGAAATATTTCTAGAATTACTTAAGAATTCAAAACTAAAAACAGGAACCAGCAGTTGGTGCAGTGGCTATGTCGCTGGACACCCATGTTGTCACCTGCTGTTCGAGTCTTGGACCCGGTGGCTTCAACTCACACCTGGCACGTGTGCGTGCATGCCCAAGATCCCGAGAGGAGAATGGAGGAGAAGGGATTGCGGTGTGGCCATCCCCTCTGGGGGATGATTTCTCGCTTTCTGTGTCTCTCTCTCTTTCTTTCTGGCAAGGGCATGTACCCTATAGCAAAAACCACTCTCCCCTCCAAAAAAAAAAAACTAAAAACAATATATATACACACATGTATATCCATGTATAGAAAATATACAAAATAATAAATAAAATATAAAATAATATATAATATATAAAATATATGTATATAGTATATAAAATATGTAAGTATATAATATATATAAATATATAATATATAAATATATAATATATAATATGTAAATATATATATTTTTATTTCAAGGAAATGTAGACATGATTGAATAAAGCCATACCAATGCAGATATCCAGTTGGCTTTCTCAGTTAGTGCTAAACCTTCCTCTTCATTTGCCCCCTTTGTTCCCACTGCCTCATAGCTTACTAGTATTTTGCTCTGCTTCAACCAGAAATGCCCAAAACAGAGCTTCAGGAATTGGAATTCATGCTGTAGAAGTTTGAAAGCCCCATTTTATAAAACGTAGGTAATCATAAAATACAAATAATTTACAAAGGACTACTTGCTGGTAGGAAATAGTGCTCTAAGACAACTGAAAAGAAGGTAGAAATCTAAAAACATGTGTAGAAATGTGAAATGAGAAAAAAGCTGAGAGGGTTAAAAAATCTGCCTCTATGACCAATATACCCTAAGCATATTGCCTTTCATGTCTCCTAAAATATTATAATGGTTCACTAATTTGATCATCTTTATTATATCACTTTGTTTTCACTATTTTATTTTGAAATTATTTTAGACTTACCGAAAACTACAAAAATTATACCTATAGTTTGCACTCTTTACTCAATTTCTCCAAATGTTAATGTATTGTGTAATTATATTATAATTATCAAAACCAAGAAGCTAACATTGACACAATGCAATGAACTAAATATACTATGTTTGAATTTTGCATTTTAATCAATAATGTCTTAATTTTCATTCAAGATCCAATGAGGATCTCACATAGAAGTTCATAATATATTCCATTGCAACATTTGTGGTTGGTTTTCTTTACAGTCCAGTTACTCTGAACTTTTGTTCTTTTCTTTCTTTTATTGTCAGAGGGTCCATGTGCTTGCCAGAGAGAAACAAAGGGAGTAAGGAGTGAAAGAACCTCCAAACGGGGTGTGGTCACAGACACAATCCTTTCCCCCCACTCCTCCTTGTCAGGACTTTGGGCACTCATGCATACCTGGCATGCTTTTCAAGCCACCAGGGCCAAGATTCAAACAGCTGTTGGCCATATGGGATCTGGCTCACTTAATCAGTATGCCACAGGGGTGGCCCTGGATTTTTTTCCTTGATCTTTTTCATGAAAACCAAATCCAGATGCATTCTCCAATATAGGCATACACTTAAGTCTAAGTATTATGGTTTATATGAAATACAGTGATTTAGTTCTTTATTCAGGTTAGAAATATAACTATAGCTTTTTAAAAAACTGTTGCTTTTATTAATCAGATGTGTTTAAGAAAAGTACAAACTTTTAAATTACTTGCAGTGTAGAATGATTATCCAACTTACCAATTGTTGTTTATAATCAAACAGAAAATATTCTATGATCGATGATCAAATAGGATTTAAAGGTACAATAAATAGTATTTGAACATAGAATTTGTATGAATATTTTCTTTGTGTCTAATAATTTGGATTAAACTCAATAAGCATATAGTATTTTATTATACATTTTTTCTCTGAATATGTTTTTAACATTTTTAATTAAATGGAAACTTTAAATGAAATAGAATTTTTCTACTTAATCTGTTTTAAGTCAAAAGTCTAATACCTTTGCCCAGCAAATATCATTGGTATTGGGCCATTTGACGAAGACATCTTTCTCCAGTCCTCTTTCAAATGCAGGATAAGGTTGTGTTTCATTTCCTGAAATTGCTGGATCCTAAAATTAAAATAAAATATTAACAAGGTACATGTGGAACCAAAGAATAGCCACTGGAGTAGCCATTATACAACATTATAATTTTTCATCAGGTGTTCTCACATGGACTGCCAATTATACAAACATCAGCATTCTGCCTAGATCCTCCTCTGAATTCCTTGGAAGGAAATTCTAAAGACTTTCAAAACCCTATTAGCTATGATTTCAAGCTAGAGTACTAGGACTTTTGTTTTATTTTTCTTTCTCCAGTAGAATTTCTAGGCTGCTTCTCTTGCTTCCTATAAGATACTGATTAAATATTTTCCCCACTGAATCACTAAACTGAATTTTTAAAACTGTGAAACAGAAGCAGTTACAGAGACTGGCTTGAGAACTGTGAAGGAATAGAAAACCCACCATGGCTTTGCGATAGTGATCCTAAATTGAGACCAGTTTGTCGGTTGAAAGTTTGCCTTTGACTCCAACTTTAGACCTAGATTTGTATGGATATACCTAAATTCAAAAGTAGCTGACAGCAGCCCAAGTGAATAAAGTGGAGTGTTAACAAAGAAAGTTTTAGACTTAAGAATAGAATCCAAAGTTATTTGCTTTCTATTTTGAAACACCTTTCCCCCTCTGATTTATTAATTTTAGAAGAAATAATAAACCAAGATAAAATGACTCAAGTAAAATGCCAATACTTACCAAAATAATAATGTATCTCATTCCTTCTCTTCTTATTCTATCAACAAATTGAGGAAGGTCAGAGAATCTTTCACCAATTGTGAAGTCTAATTGCCTTTCCATGTAGTTAATGTCTGTGTATTGAACATCCTGGAAGGTGCGAGAATTGTGGCAGTGGCATGAGAAACACGAAAGAGCAAGTCTATTATATTCCATTATACATATAAAAGTGACAACAATATGAAAATTTTAATTCCTCTTCGCTGAGTCCTAAAAAGAATTGGTTGAATAACACAGTATTCAAGAAATATAGGTAATGGGACCAGCAGATGGCACAGGGGTTACATCTGGACTCTCACATGTTGAGTATGGCTCAAGTCCTGGACCTGGTAGCTTGAAAATGATGCCAGGCATGCGTTCATGCATGCCCAAAATCCCTAGAGGAGACTGGAAGAGAAGGGATTGGAGCATGGCCATCTCCGTGAAGGGTGATTTCTCCCTTTCCTTCTCACTTTCTTTCTTTCTCTCTCTCTCTCTCCCCCAAGTTGAGTGTCCATGCACTATGGCAAAAAAACAAACAAACAAACAAAAAACCTCTTAAAAGAAACATAAATACTTGCAAATGGGCTAAACTAACAACTGTTTTTTATCATGGGATCATCAGTTTAGTACAAAATGACAAATTATTGATTTTCTGTTAATTGACATTAGCTCAATTTCTTAATGCAATGTGTGATTGATATAATGGGGCTAGTCATTTAAAACCTCCCTTTTTCTCATTCCTTCTTTAATACTTTTAGTTTTAACTGCCAGAGGGTGCATGTGTTCATCAGAGAGAGAGAGAGGGTGAAAGAACTCCCCAGTGGGGCGTGGTCATGTTGCAATTCTTTCCTTTTCTCTGTTTCTCCATCTCATCAGGGTCTGGGGTACACATGCACATGTGCTCAGTGGGTTTTTCAAGTTTGCAGGGCTGGAATTTGAACCAGGGTCATTCATATGGGAACCAGGTCCCTTAACAAGTGTGAAGTAGAGCTAGCCTTGCAAATCTCCCTATTTATGATAAATTTCCACTTGCATTTTTTCTAGATTATCAAGCAATACAATGAATTTTCCATGATAATATATTCAGGAAGCATATATTGGATTCCATTGTAGGTATCAATGCCCTACAATGAGATCTTTCTGATTCTTCTTGAAATGAGCTATCATACACCACACATTCTATATTTCACTGTTTAAGTGTTACCAGGAGAATCCCTGAGATTCCTTAATCCTGTGAAAAACTAAACCACAGAAACTAATTATATGTAGATATTTTGGAATATTTAGTTTTCCAAACATTGAGGGAATAAATATTTTGTAAAGCTTCTTATTCTGTATTAAACATTACAACTATCCATTCTGGGACAAAATCATCCAGCTTTACTTCCAACTTCTCAATGGTTTGTCTCATCAGTTGATGATATAGATTCCTATGAACTTTTTTTTTTTTTTAAAGAAATTTTTGCCTTGGGCTATGTTTGCTCGCCCATGTGCTCACCAGGGAGAGGGGGAGAGAGAGAGAGAAAGAGTTAGAGGGAAAGTGATAAATTACCCTCAGGAGGGATGGCCAAGCCCCAATGCCTTCTCCATTCTCTATCCAGGATCTTGGACATGCACACAGATGTACCGGCAGGATTTTCAAGCCACTGTGTCCTGGACTCAAACCACAGACACCATGTGGGAGTCCAATGACATAACCCACTATTCCATTGGTTGACCCTCTGTGGGCTCTTAATCTAACATAAAGAGAACACATAGGGGGCCAGTAGGTGGTATAATGGTTAGGTCCCAGGACTCCAATATAGCCAATGGCAGATCGAGTCCCAGACCCGGTGACTTGAAACTCACACCAACCGTATGTACATGTGTACCCAAAATCCTGAGCGGAGAAAGGAGGAGAAGGGATTGTGCCGTGGCCATCCCCCCTGGAGGGTGATTTCTTACTTTCTGTCTCCCTGTCTATCTGGTGAGTATGTGTGGCCTATAACAAAAAATCTCTTTAAAATAAGAACGCACAGAACCAGTCTGACTACTTATACAATCCACAGTTTATGAGAAGAAATCTAGGGAATGGTGAACTTGTTTAGTACAACTCGGGATCCCAGACCGGGAAGAAAGCATGAAAGGAAAGACGTTGTATAAAAATCTCTTATCTCATTTGTAAAGTGCTAATCAAAAAGCTATTACCAAATGTTTCAAATAATTTTAAGGTATGTGAGTGTTTAATTATTTCATCCGGCTTTTAAAGATTCCATATTTAATACTGTCTTTAAAATTGATATACATACGTAGGGGATTTGCGCAGCCACCATTTCATTATAAACTTGCTCAACCTCTGAAGTATTTCTGTATCCGTAACGACACAATTGGAACCCTAAAGCCCAATATGGCGGCATGACTGGGTGGCCAATTACCTTAAGGGAAAAAAGAAAAAAAGTTATGTTTAAAAAAATTATTTTGCAACACAAAGAAAACTTCATGTTTTTTAAGAGAAATATGTAATCATACTTCATGGTATTGCTGTGTTGCAACTTCTGGAGTTGGGCCCAAAAACATATAAAAGTCCAAGATTCCTCCAATTATGCGGTAAGTTAGAGCAGGAGTTGGTTGGAATGTAACATCTAGAAAACCAAATGTGATTCCATTTTGTCTGTGTATAACATATTAGTTTATTTCAAGATTCCATAAAATGTAAGAAATTCAACAAGCGATTGTGTTACCCATTCCATTGCTGTTGAGTAAGAGAACTCCATGGGCATTGCCCTCTTCTTCCAGAGTCATGTGGTAAGGATGAAATCCATAGGAATTAAGTTTATACTGGAATTTTGAAAGAAAATCACAGTATATATTTAAATAGTAATAATACATGAATTTAACAATGCTACTTTTGCATACATTATAAGATTGAGTCTTGGGATTTAAATGTTATTTTTCTGACACACTCAAGCTATGCTTGAATTCAAATAAATTGTACTTCTCTTAAACACATAATTTATTCATTGTTTGAACTATTGCTGCCTTAAAGCATACAAATTAATAGACAAAGTGAACATATAAAATATGTATCCATAACAACCAGAGATACTGCCACTTTAACTGATGTAGGATGTCATTGACATTAGGGTTGTTGGCTTTTTTCCCTACAGATTTTATATCTTAATTGTAAATTGATAATTCTTTTTTTATGGTAAAATGTCCTAGAAATGGTTCAAACAAAGAAATAAAATGATTCTAAAAAGACAGTAAACAACCCGTTCAGAAAATCTTATGTTAATATATTTTATAGTTATAAAATACCTATATTTTATATGTAGAAACCATTTAATTCATTGCCCCATACTTGAACCTCAGAAATTTATTAACAAGTGAAGTTAATTTTTTACATTGAGAACCAAGATTATATTAATCTAACCATAGCTATATAATGTTGAAGGGTATTTAAGGAGTAAATTTTGGTAAAGCATAGTCTTTCAAGCTGATGTAAATGAAAACAGATTTTGATAGCCTAAATTTGAACTATTATGATACAAATAATAATAATTTTGAGCACTTATAAATAAAAAATGGCTTTAATAATATATACAATTATAATTTTCCTGCATATACCCTTTAAGTATATGTCACGTGTATATGGAAATGGGCTTATTTTTTAACTAAAATGTATTTTTTGATATATTTAGAATAATTATAGCCTATCTAATTTGTTGTACAGTACATTAAATATTTATAACATGTATTCTATCAACAAGACAAAATATGGGGGGAAATGTCATGAGTATGTAAAAACTATAGAAGCATAACTAGCAGTTTGCCTTCAGAAAAATGAACAACTGCAACTGAAGGTTATAAAAGGAAAGGATCAAATTATTATCCAAGAAGTTTAAAAAAATCTAGGAGAACTCTAGGCAGTTTTTTAAAAATCTGGGAGTAAATGTCAACTTGACAGGGAATACAGAATCAGATGCTCTTCTGTGCTGCAGCTGAAAGAATTGAGGAGTTGGCTCACAGCCCGGCTTCCTCTGTAAGAAAGCGCATTCTATCCACTTAATACGCAGCTTCCATTTATGGTGCTTGTGGTTTTGTTTTTTTTTTTATTTTTCAGAACATCACTATAGCAACTTTGGAGATTGCTAGACCTTTGTCATGAGTTTTAACACTGACGTATAATCCTACAAAGAAGTGGCTTGAATCTTAGCCGTGGTCTTAATTGCTTCATAGGGCAGTCAAATATTGATACCTACTCCAGGAGGTTGGTCTCTCGTGAACATTCCCCAGGTGTGCCAGCTCAGATCATGCCTAAATGTTGGGTGTTCCACTTCTCCAAAACCATATATATATGTTGATGGCAGACGAGTAGATATTTGAATGAATTGGTCATTAAAAGCAAATCCAGGCAGGCGAGTATCCCAACTGAGAACAACAACAACAACAACAAATCAATTCAGTTCCTATAAAATACACACGAAGTAGTATTAAAAATAATAATGATAATTATTGGGACCAGCAGGTGACATGGTGGTTAAGATGTTGGACATAAGAAATAAAAAGAAATCAATATTGCAATATAAGAATAATGGATATTGTCATTCCAAACTATCAACAATTACCAGTTCCATTTTTTTCTTCTTTTATTTTTCATTTATAAAAGTTGGTATTGATAAAGAGGTGTGTTACAAAGAACGTTATATGAGTCAGGGACCAGCAGTTGGCACAATGGCTATGTCGCTAGACACCCACATAGTCGACTGCAGTTCGAGTACCAGACCCAGTGGCTTAAACTCACACCAGGCACGTGTGCGTGCGTGCCCAAGATTCCGAGAGGAGAATGGTGAAGAAAGGATTGCGGCGTGGCCATCCCCCCTGGGCGGTGATTTCTCAATTTCTGTCTTTCTGTCTCTCTCTGTCTTTCTGGTGAGTGCATGCACCCTACAGCAAAAACCTCTCCAAAAAAACAAAAAAAATGGCATAGCAATATTAAATTACATAAAAGTATGTTTTAATACAAGGGAACTTCAAAAAGCTCATGGAAAATGGATGAAAGTGTAAGTTTATTTTGGCACAAAAATTTTTAAAATTCATATGTTTTTGTCATGACCTCTTCCATAAATATTTTTAAAACTCCTTGTATACTATTATAAATGTAGAGCTTTTGACTAAAATAAAAACAGTAATTTTAATTTAATTTATTCATTGTGACATAAAATATATGCAGATTTATGTGTCTCAATTTCTTTTCAATAATACCTGGCAGAAAAAGTATTAACTCTTACCACATTCCAGCCCCAGTAAATAATTTCAACAATTCTAATAAAATATTTACTAATACATATCTAATTACTTATTTTTGCCAATACTCAACATGCTTTTCAAGAGAAGTCTTGGTTTGGGTTCTCAACTATATTAGAAAAAGCCTGATATTGGGACCAGCAGTTAGCATAATGGCTATGTCGCTGGACTCCCACGTAGTCGACCGCGGTTCGAGTCCCGGACCCGGTGGCTTAAACTCACGCCGGGCGCGTGTGCGTGCGTGCCCAAGATCCCGAGAGGAGAATGGAGGAGAAGGGATTGCGGCGTGGCCATCCCCCCTGGGGGGTGATTTCCTGCTTTCTATCTCTCTGTCTCTCTCTGTCTGTCTGGTGAGCGCACGCACCCTATAGCAAAAACCTCTCCAAAAAAAAGAAAAGAAAAAGCCTGATCTTTAGTAATAAATTCATTACGTCTGAAATGTAAATAAAAATTTAAGTCAATCTTTTATGGTAGTTTCATTGGTATGCTAAATGTTTAGATTTTAAATGTTAAAGTAGTCAAAGTTACTCAATTCCTCTACAACTTTTAGTGCAGTGTTATGCTAACACCAAGAGAAGGCTGCAAAAATAATTATGATATCTTTCCCTTCCTAGACTAAAATTAAATTATATCTCTATCAAATGATTCAGCACTTACATAACTCTTCCACTGCTTCTCCGTCGAATCTGGATACCAAACGGATTCTCCTTGATTTCAACATCATAAAGTCTATTTTCATAAGTACTTGTTGGAGTAGCTGGAATGTTTAATGGGACTGGAACCTCATATCTCTTACTTTGGGGATCATAAATCTATTGACAAGAAATAATAAAAATAAATACCGTTTGCTTTTATGGCTTACATAGCTTGTAAATATATTATATAATTTAAATAATGGTCGAAACAAGAGTATTTAGAATTGTTATCCATAGAAGTCCTAGTTCTATATTCATGACCCATGTTTCTATATAGATTACCTTAAAAACACAATAATCTTGTATTTTTATAGATTTCTAAGGATACTTTTGGTTCATTTTCCATACAACAAGAAATCAAAAAACTTTGAGCTAAATACTCTCTTATACAGATATACTAAAACTTTCTACAATTTCATACTTAGACAGAGAAGTCATTTCAATTTATTTTTTGCCTTACATATGATCCTACAATAAATGTTAAGCTAATTTAGGTTTATTCACGTCTTTCTTTCCTCAGTACAGTTTGGAAAAGTGATAGACTAGGTCCGAGTATATGAACATCTTTAGAATCCCTGATATCGTTGGCAAATTGCTTTCCAAAATCGTCATACCGATTAACATTTTCACCAAAATATGTACTCTAATACCAATATATAAAAGCCTCTATTTTCTGTTAGCTATCTGCCTGCTGTTGGGGATGTACATTTTCTATATATTCCCCCTACTTTGATTTTGCCTTTGCTCTTTTCACTTTTTTTTTTTTTAAATTTGCCAGAGGGTGAGTGCAATCACCAGACAGTGAAAAAGAGGTTGAGAGAGAGGGAGACGGAGAACGTATTATCCAGTGAGGAATTCAATTCCTTCTCTTCCATTTCTCTATCGCTTTGGGATTTGGGGCACGCAGGTGCATGTATCCAACATATTTTTCAAGTCATGGGAGTGAGGTTTGACAATGTGGTATCTGACTCTCTTAAATACTAGGCCACAGGACATTTTTTAGTGATTTTTTTTTTTTTATTTTTGGGGGGATTGTAACTATTTTAATATTTTTATCTCTAATACTACTTGCTGCTTCTGTTAAATGTTTGCTTACGAGGTTTTAATATATTACTTGATATATGCAAAATTTACCAGTTTGTGTCTTGTAATTGTTTATAGTGCTTTTAGATGAGAAAATATTAATTTTTTATGTTAGAAAATGTATAGATTTGGGGGTCGGCAGGTGGTGTAGTGGTTAAGGGCGCTGGACTCCCACATGGCTGACCAGTTTGAGTCCTGTACCTGGCGGCTTGCTTTCTCATTCATTCTCTCTCTCTCTCTCTTTCTCTCTTGTCAAATTAAAATAAATAAATAAAGTTAAATAAAATAATTCTTTTTTAAGAAAGAAAATATATAGATTTTATCCACAGAACTAGCCAGATACAAAATAAATATGCACTTAAATTTTGTTCCAGACTTACCTTTATTTTTCACAGGCAACTCAGGGTCAATTTTATTTTTGCATATGATTTGAGACAGACATTGTTCTTTATGAATCATTAAATAACCTACATCTTCCTATTAATTTCTGAAGCTTATTTTATTTTGTATTACAGTTAATGTTACACACACACACACACACACACACACACACACACCTACTGCATATCTTTTATGCTTTTGTGCCATCCTGCTTCAATAAATGACCAGGCGATTATAGCTCCAGCTCCATGCTGTTTTAATATTGTGAATTGTTTTGTTTTGTTTGTTTGTTTGTTTTAAAGATTTTTGCTATAGGGCACGTGAGCTCGCCAGAGAGGCAGAGAGAGACAGAGATAGAAATCAAGAAATCACTCCCCAGGGGGACTGGTCACACCGAAATCCCTCTTCCTTCACTCTCTTCCCAACATTTTTGGCACTCACACTAACACACACAGCATGAGTTTAAGCTGCTGGTCCAGAACTCAAACAGAGATCAACTACATGGGAGTCCAGCAACCTAACCATTACGACATCCACTGGTCCCAATATTGTGAATTTTTATCAGCTCCTCTCCCTGTTTTAATTTGACTCATTTCCAGATGTTTATTTTTCTAAATAAATTTAAGTTCATTTGTAAAGTCTCAAAAATTTTCTACTGGTGTTACTATGGCTTTAAGAGCATCAATTGATCTAAAGTGAATTAACTTTAAAAATAATGTTTAGTCTGTTTTAGAATTATTTAGTACCTATTTAACAACTTCAACAATTTTTCATAGTTTTTTCATTAGAGACAGTTCATTTACTACTACAATTTTTCTTTTCTTTTTTTTTTTTGGAGAGGTTTTTGCTATAGGGCGCGTGCGCTCGCCAGACAGACAGAGAGAGACATAGAGACAGAAAGCGAGAAATCACCCCCCAGGGGGGATGGTCACGCCACAATCCCTTCTCCTCCATTCTCCTCTCGGGATCTTGGGCACGCACGCACACGCGCCTGGCGTGAGTTGTAAGCCACCGGGTCCGAGACGCGAACCGCGGTCGACTACGTGGGAGTCCAGCGACATAGCCATTACGCTAACTGCTGGTTCCCTACTACTACAATTTTTGATGTTATTTTTTATTTGCTTTTGCTAGTAGGATTTTCTGCCATTTCAGCTTCTAAATGGTGAACAACAGTATACAAAGAAACATTTGGTGAGATATCATTTTAAACAGGCATTTTTCTGATATTCCATATTATTTCCAATAGCTTTCTTAATGGATTTCTTGAGGTTTTTAAATTTAAAAAAGAAAAATACTAACTAAATATTCAAAGAAAGCATTTCTTTTATTTATCTTGTTACTTTGGCCAGAAAATTAAGATTCTTATTTTAAAATAATGGAAACAGTAAAATCCTGGTTTTTTTTTGTTTTTTTTTTTGTTTTGTTTTTTTATTATGGGTCTGTCAGTATAGTTCAATCCTACATGTCTTATCTATTTAGCAAGAACTTAAATTTGTTTTTGAAAATCATCACTTGTATATTTTTTGACAAAGACAAAACTAAGAGACATTGTTTATTGGACATGTACTGAACTCTGAAGGGAAAGAAAATCTTTATTTTTATAGAATTAAAATGTTGTCAGGTCAATGAACAACTCTTAATATTACATCAAAAATCCAAGTACCTAATCTATTCAGAATCTATTGTCTTGAGAATCAAGCATTGGGATAGTTTATATTAAACATACCTTAAACTGTAGCATATCATTTTTATGATATTTCACTTCCAGACGAAGAGTTTGGATGGGTATAGAAGGCAGTTGTATTCTAGCATTCGCAGAATTATAGGAGAGGTCTGCTGTGACACCAGTTGATGAATACTGAATTGAATTGACTGAATAAGGGTTGTCTTGTTTAGGAAAGTAACACTCAGGTGCTCTGAAATCAGAAGTAGCCTAAAACACAGGGCATGTACATTGTAAGAAATGATAAGCATTGCAATATTTGACTCTTTAAAAAAAGAAAGCAGACTTAGATTTAATGACATGTTATTAGATTTACACATTTTATTACTTAATATTAAAGTGCAGTAGCACTCACGGGACTAGCAGTTAGCGTAATGGCTATGTCGCTGGACTCCCATGGAGTCAACCGCAGTTCACGTCCCGGACCCGGTGGCTTAAAACTCACGCCAGGCATGTGTGCGTGCATGCCCAAGATCCCACGAGGAGAATGGAGGAGAAGGGAGTGTGGCGTGGCCATCTCCCCTGGGGGTGATTTCTCGCTTTCTGTCTCTCTGTCTCTCTCTGTCTGTCTGGCGAGCACACATGCCCTATCGCAAAAACCTCTCCAAAAAAAAAAAAAAGCAATAGCACTCACAACACAAAATACCTATTGTGCAATCTGAGATACCATCTACTAGATGTTAGATAGACTGTATTTTGACTCTAAAGAGAAAACAATAGAGCAGATGGATAAAATAACATAGCTTTTCAGCTTAAAACATAGTCTTCATTATGTCTTTACAAAAATGAATATATTACTCAAAAATTCTGATCTCATGCTTGTTCTTACTCTTCATATTGACTATTGCTTTTTGGTTGTAGAAAAGGCTGTCACAATTATCAGAAGGGCATGAACTTAAGACGTCCTTTTTTTCACTTATAATGAAACTGTGTAAATACTTACTTCATGACTAGTTCTTATACCGGTCAATAATATCCTGATCAGAAACTATGCCCAAAAATCAGAGCTGACTGGTCTACTCGGGGGTGTGAGATGGGATCTAGGAAAAGAACGATAAACTGCAACAATGAAGGCTAGCTGCTTCATTACAGTCCTTTCTGTGCATATTTCTTATTTATTAAATTATGGTATTGGGAGAAACAATATGTCCATCTACATTTCCTATTTTTAGAATTTGTGTAAGATCCGCACAAGTTCCTTAAAAGAAAGCAGTAGAACCAGATGGTGGCACAGTGGTAAAATATGATGGTCTGTGAGGCGACCCCAGGCGAAGTTGTTCTGGGTTTGCATCTGGAGATGACGCTGAGTATTCCGAATGCATTCAGCTCATGATCTTGGGCTAACTGAGGGCTAAGGTGAATCACAGGTATTAAAAGGCTAATAATTTGTGGAAAAGTAAATTTTTTTCTATTTTCAGGTTGTGAAGTGATTTGTGCTTTAGTGAAATGAATGGTTCTCATTTATCCTTTAGATAGTGGAAGTCGATAAACATGTTCTAATTGCAGCAAGGGATGGCTATGGATTTTATTGGAAAGCTGCAATTTAAAGGGATGTGACTGGAGAAAAGAAAATACTTCACCATTTGTCTTTCATTCATTTCAGAATCTTTTCTCCTCTTCTTCTTTCCTTCAATTATTTCCTAATCTTTCCTAATGATAAATATGATGCTGCTCTTTCAAGCAATGAAGAGCAATGGGGAAAATCTTTGTAGAAAAGGCAAGAGTCTGTGTACCTCTTCGTACACATGCAGACAAAAAACAGAGCACCTGGCACATGTGTCCTGAGTCTCCTTAGTAGTCTAACCCATGCATTTAATTCTCCAGTTATACAAAATAAATGTTCTTGCTGACAAAATCCAATGATGCAACCAAAACCTCAGAATTTTAAAAACAAGCATAGCAAGAGAGGATGCTTTCCCTGTTCTTTTCTAGTAACAATGGTAGAAACATCTGCCATCCACTGCCATCATCTTTCTTTTGAATGGATGGCTAGAATAACTGGCCAGAAAAGATCACCCTTAGTAGAACAGAACTGGCCTATCACTCAGCTTCAACTTCACAAGTTTTAGCAATTTGAGATGATGAAAGACATCCTACTGGTGGCATATTTTTCTCAGTTGAGCCACATCACACATCTAATAAAGGCAACAAATAGAGTAGTATTTTAATAAATATAATAACAAAATTAAAATAAATAATTAAATTGAATTAAAATAATAAATACATTATCTATGTAACTAGAAAGCAACTTAGACATCCATTTAGCCTGCCATTTACTAAAAGATGTTTTTGGTGAATTAATTAAGATACAGACAAATTGTTTGCCAGAAATGCTCGTTTCAAAAACTGAATGATTCTCAATATGAATGTGGTTTATACACTTACTATTAAAATTGCAATATATAAAGTTTACATTAAAGGGCTTAGGTGGAAAGTGTATCACGAATTATAATGAAAATATTTCTTACCGTTTCCCATACACAGCCACGCTGCATGCACTTTGCCTCAGTTGCAAGATCTGCATCTGGATAGCAAGTAAATCTTTCACTGTCTAAGAAAACTTGATTCCATTGAACAGTAAAGTTTCTTCCAAGGTTGAATTGAAGATTGCTAATTCGGAGAACCTTCGAAGACAAGAAAAAATTAAAAACAAGCAAACAAACAAAATCTTTAAGAGATTACTTCTACCATTGGATATATTAAAAATATTCAGACTATTTAAATATTTCAACATTTTACAAAATACAGAAATCACAACAATTTTCAAATCAAATCATTAGTAATTTTAACAGATAACTTGAGCAACAGAATAGAAAGGAGAAAAACGTCATGACACTGAAATGACTAGAATCTCAAGATGGAAAATGTATGAGAGACTAGAATACTGATGAAAAAAAACAATTTTTTTAAAGTTTCTGTCATAGGACACATGCATTTGCCAGAGAGAGACAGTGAGAGGGAACATGAGATATCATCCCCCATGAATTTTTCCTCCATTCTCCTTTCAGGGTTTCCGGCACACAGGTATGCACGCCACTCCAATGGTTGTTGACCATGTGGGAGTCCATCACCTTAACCACAATACCATCTGCTGGACCCCAGATGAAAAATATTTTTCAATCTAGGTATGCATTCAATTCTTAGTTTGACCATTTAATGCTCATAACTCATTATTTTTGAAGTTCATTTTATTCATAACAGAAGGCATGTGTGTATACAAGAGGGAGAGAGGAAGGTGCATTCTTGACAGGGTCTGGCCACACCATGATCCCTCTCCCAAAGCCCTCCAGTCGTACACTGACATGTTTTGGGTAGATCAGGCCAAGAATCCAAATCTGCAGGTGACCGTGTGGTCTTCCAGCACCACATATCAGTATGCCCCTGACTACCCCACCAAGGCTGGGCCAAATGCTACAAATCCTTGGAGATAGTATATATTCTGTATTAGACTCAACATCTCCCCCTATATTTGAAATACATGTTAGTTCCCTCAAAGTCTGTACAGAGAAAAAGGTGAAAAAGTTGACTACCCTACATGATATAGAGGCTCTCAGAATCATAGGAATGGAATACACATTTATTTAATTCTGTCTCTAATTTTATATACTACTTACAATGTTTGAGGAACAAGTTAGAGGAAAGATAATAAGGCAGAATGCAAAAAAATTAGAGGGTATATATACATATCATATATAAAAAAACTTTGCTAGACTCATAAAGCTCTCAATACACCTGTGTTATTTACTTTATTTTAATGTATTCATATATTCTTATCAATATCAAATTATATCAAATAAAAAAAAAATCAACCAACATATATTTTTCAAAACTTGCTAAGTGAAAAACAGAGATGACCAAAGAGGTTAAGCCTCTTAAGAGTTAGACCAAAAATATTGCAAGAAAATGTTCTAATCTTAAAAACGAAGAATTTACCTATATTGATTTGCTATTCATTTAGCATTATGCAAATAGTGGAAAATGAATGCCAAAAAAATCACTTCCTTTTCTCGAATTATTACTGTCTCCTACATTTTAAATACATTAATTCATTACCCAAAACATTATTGTTTAAATATTACATTTTATGAATGAGAAAGATAAGATACTGAAAAAGTGTGTATAAATGCACAGATCATAAGGCTGGAATTAGAGCACATTTCTATGACTCCCTTTCCTATCTATCTTACCTGTTAGACAAAAAAAAAGCATATGATAAGTGAAGGCTTTCTGCCAGAAGAGTGTAAACAAAAAGTTGAAGTCCAATAAGAATAGGGTTTATTTTGAGGACAGTAAGAGTTCAAAGAGAAAAAATAAGAAGAATGATTGAAAAAAAAAATGGATTAAATCAATACATATATTACAAGTTTTTAAAAAAGAAACTAAAACAGTTGAAATATTTGCTGTATGCACTAGTCAAGTTAGCTAAGAGTTCAGATTAGAATTTTTAAAAATAAAATATTAAGAAGGTCTTTAAAAGTAGCATCAAAGAGAAAATGAAAAAGGGAAGAAATAGCAAGGAATCCCCTTAATGTTGATATCTAAATACAAAGTGAAATGACCTGGGCCAGTCAGCAGCACAGTGGTTAAAGCACCTGGATCCCACGTGGCTGACTGCGTGGTTCAAGTCTCAGACTCAATGACCTGAGGAAATACCAGGTGCATATGTGTGGGTGTCCAAAACCCTAACAGGAGAATGAAGAAGGAATTATGGCCACCACCTGCAGGGGTGGGAGGGGAGTATTTCTGCAAGCACATTTTCCCTATAGCAAAAAAAAAAAAAAAAGAGAGAGAGAGAGAGACAGAGAGAGACAGAGACAGAGAGAAATGACTTAAAATGAAATACTCAGAGTAAACACAGAGAAAATGGAAGGATGGAAGGAAGAAAGAAGAAAAATTTCCAAGTGCCTGAGTGTGAGAGTATAGGAAAGCTAAAATTCTGGGTTTTTTTTTAAGTTGTATTCACCTGGTTGGAAGGATCATAAGTGAAATTGCTGTGAGCACTCATCTGTTGGTTCTCTTCTGCCACAGTAACTTGTGTAACAGTGTCTGTAACGCCAAGGACTTTTATAGACTCAAATGCTAAGGAGGTTCCTTCTGGGTATGATGAATGTGTGCATGTAATAACTAAATTGTTCTGGAAAAAAAAGAGTATACAATAACATATATTAATTCATTAGATAACAATATTAGAGGTAGAAAACAGAAAACGAAATAATCATATAGCTCTTCATTCCTACCAACTGTCCCCATTCAAGTAGGATATATTGATATATTCATTGGTAACTCTTTCCTTTTTTTTGTATTTGTGACATAGATCTCTATATCTATAGGTCATCTAAAGTACTCATGTGATTCATATGAACCTCTTATTATTCCAGCCTAACTGTTGAAGACTAACTTAGCTTTGGTTGAAAAGAACATATGAAATCAATTATCTATGAAAATCCCTCCTATTAATTATTTGAAATTTAACATTGTGTATAGGTTTTTCATCAACACCCAAAAGCCACACCAATCATTACTGTGATTGATATAACGAAACATTTTCAAATGTTAAAGGGCATATTGCTTCAAACCAGATATAATACCTTAAAAGTTCTAAAGACCTCTATGCATCAGTTTCCCAATCACAAACTCTTCTATTAAATTTCAATATAAAATGTTAAGGTAATAATTTGTTTATAGTTTAATAGTTAGATTTTAGCAAAATAACTAAATAAGTTATCTTTTTACGTTCCATTGAAATGTGGAGATATATATGTAAATAATTCTTTAAGAAAACAGTAAAAAAAATTCTAGACATGTACAAAATAATGTATGTGTCCAAGAGAATACTTACGTTAGAAACTGAAAATGTATAAAATATGTAGTTGCCATCTTCTATGGTATCTGAAAAAAAGATAAAACTATTTGATCAAAATGCAATGCTAAATTCTCTACTCTTATTTTAAGTTATACAGCTCTTAAGAAAAAAAATGGGGAAAAGTATACATTATTTATTAATGAAACATCCTAAATAGATTTTCCTTTTAAATTAAGTTTTTTAACTGTCTTTAGACAAAATAATCTTGGCATATTGTTTTCCTAAAACTAGACTTAATGAATATATATCTGCCTAACTTAATTTTTCAGACTGCTAAAATATTTCTGGAAGCTCAATGAAAGCAAAACTTAAATAAAGGACATATACATATAAATGTATTATTTTGAAAAATATTTAATTCTCCTTCTAACTAGACCATTTAATAAATTTTCCTGAGGAAAATAGGGCAGACCATAATTATTTTTTTAAAGTTAGTTTTTATTATTTGGGAATAAACTAATTAGGAAACTTGTTAAAGATTGATATAAACTTTAATATGTGATTGAAATAAACTTGAATAAGAAAAATGGAAGAAGACAATAATTTTTTGCACTATATATGTAACAAAACTTTTTATCAATATGTCTCTTTAATGGAGAAACTGAAGATTAAGACTAAAATAATTTGGAGGTATTATTGTGAAAAGTATTAAGGGATTCCTAGGATTTACATAAAGTTTTTCTGATAACGTCAATTTACTCAAAGCAATAATCCTAGAAAATAAACTTAGAATCAGAAACTGAACTATTTGTTTGCCTGTTGACTTACAAATTCATTACTCAGAAATTGTGATTTTTCTACCTTTTTTAATGCAAGTAACTATATAGATACCAAAGTAGATGACAGATTAAGTCATAGTCTTCACATACCTTACCACTTGGCTTATGTGAAAGTATATCATCAATATAAATTTTTTTAAAAAAAATAATTATTTATTCTATTTAACTTTATTTATTTATTTTAATTTGATGAAAGAGAGAGAGAGAAATCCGCCAGGTCTGGGACTTGAACCATAGTCCATCATGTGAGAGTCCAGTGCCCTCAGCCACCATGCCATCTGCCAGCCCCCATCAATATAAATTCTTACAGGTAGAAAGGAACGTACTTGGAAATGTGTAAATCATTTGAAAAATAAGAGTAACCTTGAAATCATGCCCTGTTTACTTCAAATAGGGATGTTACCTCAACAACTTTATTCATTGTTTGATTGATAACTACAAATTATTGGGTTCTGTTGTGATCACTCTTAGGAAATCTCTACGATGTTACGTGTTTAGAACCTATTCTGGCCCAGAGCTCATTCTAGGATGCTTAGGCTCTGGGGTCTTTGAGAGAGAGTGAGGATGTGGATTTGCCAGCATCAGACAGGAGTAGACCGTGTGTGTTTGTGTGTGTGCCTGCATGCGAATTTATAAAAAATATACATCATGATAGGTCCTCTGGTCTTGATGTGAAACTGTAGTTCATAATTGAGTAAAATGGAGAATCATAAGAGGATTTTGAGCAGAATTGTAATGATTTGGATCCCCTTTTAAATGATTACTCTGCTAGTTGGATTGTAAGATGTAAACGAGGATTGACAAAAATTATAGACCAAGAGTCTCCTTAGGGTGTTACTGTAATAATTTAAATAAAAGGTAATAGTGATAATGGTGGATTGATGAGAAGGTCCAGACTCATATTCAGGTACAAACAAAATAAATTTCCTAAGCTGTGAGAGAATCGTCAAGTCCAATGTGTTGAGCACAAGTTGCGATGAAGTTACCGTCGCCAGACGAGGGGGAATCTCTAAGTGGAGCAGATACATGGTGGAAAGGTCTTGCTCTATTTTGGCAGGTTATGTTTTAGATTGTTATTTAGACAAACAAGTGGAGAGATAAAGTGCACACAAGTCTGATATGGATTACAAATTTGGGAATCCAGTAAATGGTTCAAAAGACTCATCAAGAGAAAGATTACAGATAATAAAAAGAACAGGGAAGACTTATGATAAATAGCTGCAAAAGCTACATCTGAATTCAATTTGCATCAAAAATAATCTATCAGTAAACAGACCATTCTCTAGAATAAATATGATTTAAAAAAATCTATTATAATCCCATAAATACATGTTATTTATTTACGCACATGTTAGTTGACTATGTGAATATCACAATCTTAGGGAAAAATTATTGAATCCCTTTGGTAGTTTTAAAAATCTACATTTTCATAAGCAGATAAAACTGAAAGATAAAATAACTAGGATTTTGTTTCATACATTCCATATTTCAGATTTTAGGAGAGGTGAGCACAGAAAGATAAATTCCCTAAGCTGTGGCAAATTTAAAAAGAAAATTGACATTAACTAGAGCTTTATATATTGGTTTTCATTTTGTTTTAGTAACAAAATTTTAGTTTTAACTATGACCATCATTTAAAACAGTTGAAAATATGATACCGTTTGTACACACCAGGGACTCCCTGGACACCCTGGGCATGTATGTAAGTGCCCGGATCTGGGCGGAGGGTGCATCACAACGTGAGGACTCTATTGGGGGTGCTTCTCTTTCTGACTCTTTTCTCTTTTGTCTCTCTTGCTCATGGAAGAAATAAATAAATAAATAACTTTTTTTTTTTTTAAAGCAGAACACTTTGAAACTTACTTTTAGTTTCTCCATCATCCCAGAAGAAGTCCCCTTGTGCTGTGTTATTGTCATTTAATGCAACTATAAGTCCCAGTGGGTTCCTCCGGCTGTTGAGTAGTATTTGGTAAATACACAATGAAAAATAAAATAGCAAAGTCACTGTTAAATAAGTCCATTTTGACTTGCCAGATTTGTAGTTCTGCATTCACATAAGAACATTGATATTAAAAGAACTCAGTTATTAATAATTTTCAACATCAACGTCTTAGGTGAATACAAAACTAAACAAAAAACTGAAAGTAATAAATACGAAATATACAACACTAAATTGGTTGAAGCTTAAGACACCTGCAAAATTGAAACAGTGTATTTTAATATTTCAAATAAAACAATAAAAATAAAATGTGTCTTATAAATGCTCAAGTCAATCTCTATAACCCAAAGTTGGAACATAGTAAGTCTACACCTTATAGGCAAAATCATGAAAGGCATGTTACAAATTTTTTTAGATGTTTAGCATCATCTTTAGTAAGTTTATAAATGCTAATTGTGAGCAAAGAAGTGACACATATGGTCAATAACTATTTTTAGTTGTGTATTACTATAGAATACACAGTCTAGACAATTGCTCTATACATCATGCATCTCCCATCATGCATTTACCAGAATATATGCTTTCTGGTTCAATACATTCTAAGTTATAAATAATTTTTACGAATATATTCATGAAATAGTTATATTATGAGAATAGTCAATTGTATTATAAAATACCAAATACTTAAATTACTGACAACATTCATTTACTCATTAACCCGTTCCCTAGAAAAATACTGATAGGAAAGAGTCTATAATAGGCCAAACACTATTACAGATTTGGGGGTTAAAGTTATGAAAAGGCAAGTCCTTTCTTTCACAGAGTTCATAATCTCAGTGAGTAGATATACTACATATAAAAAAAGTAAATAATATCATCTCCAGTATTCTTTTCTGTTTGTTTGTTTAGGTTTTTGCCATAGGTACATGCACTCTCTGGAGAAAAACAAAGAGGGGGAAAGTAAGAAATTGCCACTCAGGGTCATGGCCACACCACAATCCCTTCTCCTTCATTCTCCTCTTGGAATTTGGAGAATGCTTACACAGGCACCCAGCATGATGTTCAAGCCCCCAGGTCCAGGGGGCTTGAGTGTCCATATGGGAGTCCAGCACCTTAACCACCACACCACCTGCTGGCCCCATTAATGTTACAAAATAACACTGCAGGGTAAGGAATAGAGAGTGACTGTCTCTTAGAATACTGGAGATACTAGAAAGTATGTTAATTCAACATGACATCTTCCGTGCGCTTGTACTTAGAATGACTGCTGCAAAGTGAAACATCAAAATTTTCAAGTTCCTTCTTGTTTTTTAAATTTAGTTTTAATAAAAGGATTAGTTTCTGGATTCCCACAAGATTGGCTGCAATCTGAACCCTGGACCTGGTGGCTTGAAACTCTCACCAGGTGTTTGTGCTTGTGTGGCCAAGATCCCAGGAGGAGAATAGAAGGGATTGTGGCATGGTCATCCCCCCTGAGAGGTGATTTCTCACTTTCCCTCATGTCCTAAGGAAAAAGCCTCTAAAAAAAAAAAATCACCAGAAAGAAAAACATTGAGATATTTATTTATTGAAAATAAGAAAAGAAAATTCAAATGTGTAAAAACTGACAAATTTTTATCACTTACAGAGTAAATATTAATATTTACTATTTTCATTAAGAGACAGAGATTATCTGCCATTTTGCATATTTTAAAGAGAACACAAGTAAATTTTTGGTACAGAAAATAAATTTCTACTCTAATTAAATTCATTTGTATTCATTTGTAATAATATACATAGGAAGAGCTTAGTGATTAAGGCAGATGGTTCCCACACAGCTGACCACATGGCTTGAGTTTTGGACACAGTGTCTTGAGAAGCACACTAGACTCATTTGCATGTGTCCCCAGCACACTAAACTCATTTGCATGTGTCCCCAAATCCCAAAAGGAGGGCAAAGTAGAGGAGAAGGGATTGCAGCCCCATGGAGTGTGCTTTCTCACTTTCCCTCCCTCTCTCTCTCTCTCCCTCTCTCTCTCTTGTAAGTGTATGTGCCTAACTGAGAATTGAGAAAAAAAAAGAGCAAACATAATTTAATTATTTTTAAGGCTGTGATAGTTATGGTAAGAATTACCTCTGTGCATCAAATATTTTTGTAGTAAAAAAACTAAACCTTAATCTCTGATTCTGAATAAAAATATAGAATAATAAAACAAAACATCTTTCAGTTAATGATGTTTCACTTACCTTGCAGTTGTAGTTACGTCAGGTTCTTGAATGGGGATAATATAACCTCCTCTAAGATGTAATCCGATTTTGTCTGCTGGAAGATGCATATCAACACGTTGTTTTCGCCATGGCCTTTTAGCACCCTAATATTTGGAGGACAGAAGTCTTTAATATTAGTGAAGACTTTTAAATTCCATTTCAGAAGAAATAAAATTTGTACATGTAAACAATTTTTATTTGAGCTATTTATGTCATCCAAATGAGTATTCGCATGTTATTTTCTAAACTTTAGAGAAAATTTTTTTTCAGTTTACTGAACAAAGCAGTAAAAATATGCTTGCTTTCTCAAAAATACTTTTTAAAAAATACAGAGAAAGTATTTTCTTTTCTATAATAATTGACAATGTTCTAAATTAGCCCTACATTTATTTTTTGTGTTCTTTTAAGATTTAAACCATATATTTAGAAAACGTTTTTGAAAACTACTGCATAAAAATTAAGAGCCTATTTATCAAATATAAGCAATATGCAAAGTGATGCCTTTTAAAGGCCTCAAAAGGTCTTGGTCAATTGAAAACAAAATAGATCATGTATATAAATGCTATTATTTTGCCTTTCCAAGGCAGAAATAAAAAGACTTTTTTAAATGTTTGAACGTACTCTATGCAACACATATAATTCACTCAAAACTCAATTATTCTGGTAGGATGAAAATATGCAAATTAGCCAATGGCATTAAAATGAGTTACCACTTGGTTTTTTCGTTACCAGAGGGCACGTGAGCTCACCAGAGAGCGAGAGGTTAAGGAAGCACCACTCGCTGACGTGTGGTCATCCCCAATATTCCTTCTTTCCCATCTCTCCATCCTTGTAGAATTTGGGACATGCTTATGACTTGTGTGTTTTTCAAGCTGGGCAGGAACTCAAACCCTGATGGATCACCAGGGGTTCGGCTTCCTAGGGACAGTGCTTAAATGCTGTCCTACAAGACTAGCCTACCCTTCCTTCTTAGCATTACTTCTGACCTTGTATTTCCACAATTTTAAAATGAATGGTATCTCTTTACGCTAACGAATATAACTTCAAATTAAAGTCTTTATAAATGTCTCAAATCTAGAAATATTCCTCTTAATAATAAAACAGAAGCCCTAAAAGTAGACATACTATGTGTTCAAAGTTGCCATATACAGATATCTGAAAACATAATACTTTTGAGCTCACAAGGATGTTCCGGTTACTTACAGTTTCATAATCATACCAGGTAGCATCGGGGATGTACGCACTCACTGTTTCTGCTCCCTAAAATAAAGCCAGATAATATATATGCTCTTTAACTATTTCAGTTCTTAACAGAGAAAATCTTATCAAATCCTAAACTGAGTTTTCATAGTCAAGGGTAAAAACTCCCTCTATGGTATTATACTCTAATATTTCCTATAGACACTAATCAAAGACCTGTGTTCTTACCATTAGATAATAGAATGTAAAATAAAGATGTAAAGATGACATTAATTTAGGAGGCAAATAAAATAGCACACACCTGTTTCTGTATTGTTATACACCGCAGGGCCATTAGAATGTAAACATGTTCATTTCTGTATATCTCCATGGATACTTAGACTTTTTAAAAAATATATAATAACCACATAACTCATTCCACTCTTTTATGCAATCGGCTGTTTTTCAAAATAATTTATTTCACAAAGGTATAGTTCTCAGGAGAATATTAACCTTATAAAGTGTTGTTGTGTCTATTTAAATATTACATATCTGATAAGCACAGATGTACTTAATGTTTTATCATTTTTAAAATTTGGTCCAAATGTCAGAATTGAATTAAGTGTTGATGAGCTCGAAACACCTATTACCCAGATGTTTTATAATCTAGTGTGAATTTGGTCATATAAGACTCTCCTGAAACCGTAGGTTTGCTAAATGTATAAAACCTACCTGTTTCAATACAGGAGTGATAAGTAGTGCAGGGCCCCATAAGAATTGAGTGTCTTCAATCCAGCTGTTTGTGTCCTCATAAAACCTAAAATGCAACAACAACATTTAAGGTCTAATGAGAACAAAATAAGCTTACTCAGATTCCTTGTTCAGTTTTTCCCTGGGAATGATTATTAATTTTAATTTTACTTGTTTAATAAATCATTTTTGAACCCATAGTTCTCACTTCCTTTCTGTTTTGAACCCATAGTTCTCACTTCCTTTGTGGTTTATCTGATACTCAGGAAGTAAAGAAAGAAGAAAGAAAGTGAGAAAAGAAGAGAGTGAAAGTAAGAAGAAGGAAGGTGAGAAGGAAGGAGGAAATAAAGTATTTCCTCTGGCACTGAAATCAATCATAGTGATAAGTTTTTTTTTTTATCTACAATAAAGAATTATTCTGTTTAATTTTTTCTCCTCTAAGGTAGGTTATAAAGCACAGGAAGTATTTTATATTCAACCTCCTTTTTTTCAAAATGTTCACTGTAAGTTTCAGTTTTGACCCAAATTTAATGGGGTCTTTAAGTTATTTCTTGAGCAAAAGCTCTGCTCTGGTCATGATATACAAAAACAAGCATAATTCATCTTTTTTTATAACTATACTATACTCTTAATTTCTGTTTAGATGATTTTGATAATATATATTTGATATATTTTCAGTCACTGAGTAATTAATCTTTCTTACTAATATAATTTCTCCAATATATTTTATATATCTTTTTCCTTGTAAATTCTATTTAACTCACATTTTTAGTTCAATCTTGTCCCAGCCACCGAATTAATTATATATACTACTATCCTTATGGAGTACATTAAATTATTTGTACAAATGCAAAAACAAGCAGCAGAAATCTGTGATATCTTGATTGATTTTCATTTATATTTTTGTTGGGTGTCTAAACACACTTTAAGAGATATTATAGTTCTTGTACATAGTACTCACTCATGAAGAAATGGCCTTGCAACTGTTTCTCCATACCGATGGGCTTTATAGAACAGAGTATAGAGGAATGGCAGTAAGGTGTACCGAATAGTTAAATAATGCCTTGATGAATTAACCAAGAGCGAATTCTGTCCAAAATATGCAGGGTCTTGAGGCTGTGGGATTAAAAAAAGAAACTAAAATAAGAAAGCTAAAATATGGTGGAAAATTAAAGTAAAAGCATTTTCATAAATTTCTGGAAAGCAGAGTGTCTATCTTTTAGCTTGTATTTGAAAAAATTCAAATTATCCCTAGTTTCTCATCAGAGTCTGAAGATTTCCATTGTTTATGCTTTCATTTGGTTATGTTTTAATTAAATTTGATTTTGAAGTGGACATTTCACATCTAGTTATATGCACTTCGAAAACATTTTTAATTTTTTTTTAGCAAAATGAAGTTTTTGTACAACAGTTAATAGTGATGGAATGAATTATTGGTTCCAAGATTTCATGCTACCTTCTTTCCAGAAACTTTGTCAAATCCCTTCTACTGAAAGTGATATGTACCTACTCATCGCTTGATTTTGGGCTTAGCCAAGTGACTAATGCTGGCCATGGATGTTAGGATATGTGACACATTCGAGCAACAACTTGAAATGACCCTGCCTGAAGATTTGCTGTCTTATGCCTTGCCTTTAAAGCCCAGATGGTCTGCTGGCCCAAGAACAAAGGGAACAGAGCCACCTGTCCAACCCATAGACTCAGAACTTTAACTCTATCCTCCTACTGAGCCCACACTAAGTCAACCAACTCTATCAGCCAAGGAACAATGATGTGAGCAAGCTCGTTAGACCTTGCTGCTAAAATTAACTGAGGACCTCAACTCCTTCCTCCTCAGGTCACCACCAGATCTGCAGTAAACCCATGTTTCCTTCGACTGCTCCCAAGAATTGAATGAGCATGATAGGAATACAAAGTAGGTCTTTTTCTGTAGGTACAGAACTCTTCCATTGGCTTGTGGGTTTCTGACTGAGCTGAATGAAGCTGTTACAGAACTGGGCTGCAGGGGGTAATTCTGCCATCCAAACTCTCTTTCTTCCCTTGTCATCTTCACCAGGTTCATATCTGATCATAGTCTGAAGGCTCTGCTTTCTCATGCTTTTTTCCTCTTTATACTTTACAAGTATTTCATTAGTAAATCTTTAATATATCTCAACCTGTCTCATCACTTGCTTTTCAAAGAACAGAAATGAACATAGAGTGCAACGTCTTTCTGATTAGGGTCATCTCTGGACACAAAGTTCTTGAAAGTATCATGTAAGTGGATTGGGAAATGGCTAACCACCAATCCGCACCTTTAAATGCTGTTCTATCACGCCTCTTTTCAGGCTAAAATGAGTAGTCATTCCTCTTAAGTGGAATGAACACTCTCTATGCAACCACTGTGTAACACTGAATAATTTCTTAACAATAATAACTGACTTAATGGTTTAATTGAATTTCACCATTCCTTCTGAAAAATATGCCTATGACAGCCTCAACAGGCTGAATTCCCATCACTGGTACAATAATTCCATATTTCTTTGGATTTGTACTTCCATCAGATCAGATTTTAAAGTGTTAGTTTTATTTTTTTCTAAGCTGTATTTATAATAGAAAGACTCTGGACACAAATAATTTGCAAGATTCTTAAATATGTTGCTGTTCTTTAATGGGCAGGAAAAAAATACTGAAGATCTTTAGTAGTATATTATGTTTTATGAAAGAAAATTACCTGGATCTTACATTGTTAGAATCCAAGAAATCATACACTAAATGTTTTAGCTTTAATTTAAAATACTGAAGATTTAACAAACTTACACGTGCTTAAGACTGAAGTAAAATATTTACATTAGGAATACCTTTCGTCTTTAAAACTTTCTTTATTTGACCATTTTTTATATTAAATATGTATACATCATGAGGAGAGGACTTCGATTACCCACAAATCATGCTACAATCTTTCAAACCATATTTTCTATAGATATAAATTAAAATACTTTGTTAAAAGTATGGTTTGCATTTTCTTTCAAAACATGGAGAACAAGAGGCACTTACCACATATCCATCAGCATTATGGTTTCTGGAAAATGGGTAAAATGCCCCAAGTTGCATCCATCTTCTGCAAAGCTCTTCTGTGGTATCAGCCACAAATCCACAGATATCAGCTCCAACCTAAATAATAAATATATCTATTAGGATTCTCAAATTTATTAGAGCATCACATTTTAGGCCTCAACAGATTATAATTTGCATATAGTAACTTTGTTTTATTGTATTTATATAGCCTTCCTTCACCCAATTGCTTAGTCATTTTTACTTCATCTTTCTCTAAAGATTGCATTATTTTGCATACTCTTCATTACCTCTTTATATATTTTCTTGGCCTGATGCATTTCTTTTCATTTATTTCTATTGATCTAATCACTAAATGAATGTATAAAGGAAAAAATTATTGTGTTCAAATGCACTGTTTTCTAATCTAAAGTGCACATGTTTTTATTTGATTTTTATCATTTATAATATATCACACAGGAGTAAAATTATAAAAAACAAAACTGTGACTTTGTATTGATGTCGAGCTCATGAGACATTATTCTAAATAAAGCTGATATTCCTTAAATGCGAATCCATTTAAGATTGCATTACTGTTCATTACCTCCAGAAAATACTATCCTACTCTTTACAAGCATGTGTTTGTATTTTCTATATAAATATACAGATATGTATCAATAAATAATATCTAATATCTCACATGCTTACTAACTTTATATAAATGGTATATTTTATGCATTATAATGTATTTTCCTTTTGTATAAAATACATAATATTAATGTTGCTTCTGTTCTTTATTGTATGGGATTCCATGATTACAAAAAAATGCTGTAATAAAATTTGTTTTCTTTATGAATGTGTAAAAAAATTACTTATTCTTTTTTTTAGGTTTTTACCATAGGGCACATGCACTCATTAGAGAGAGACAGAGAGAGATGGTGAGAGAAAAAGCGAGAAATTGCTCTCCAGAGACTATGGCCATGCTGCAATCCCCTCTCCTACATTCTTCTCCTGGGACTTTTGGCACACAAACATATGTGCCTGACATGATTTTCAACCCATTGGGTCTGGGGCTTGAATCACAGTCACCCATGTGGGAGTCCAGCATATTAAGCACTATACCACCTACTGGTCCCAAATTCACTTATTCTGAGATATACAGACATACACACACACATACATATACACAAAAACACAATTATTTTTTTTCCTTTATTAGAAACTGGTTATAACCATTTACAAGTATTGGAATAGTGCATGAAAGTTTGCATTATTCATTACCTTGCCAATTCTTAATATTTTCACTTGAATTTTTTACCTCCTATCTGTATGAAATGTATCCCACTAACATTTTCCTTACACTTCTCTGTTAGAGAAAAGTATTTTTATATTTTTTATTAGGACTATATGGGTTCTTTTAGTAGCATTGGTTGTTTACATGCTTTACTAATTTTTAATTTTCCTTTTTTTAATTTTGGCCGGGGGCATGCACACTTGCCAGAAAGAGAGAGAGTAAGAGAGATAGAGAGAAAGCATGTCTTAATGGGATGTGATCACACTGCAATCTCATCTCTCTTCCTCCAACCTGATGGAACTGGAGCTCACATGGACTTGTTCTTGATACGTTTTTCAGGTCTCTGGGGCCAGGATTCAAACAAAGGTCAACCATGTGGAATCGGGCTCCCTTTACAACATTGCCATGGGGCAGGCCTTATAATTTTTCTGCAGATTTATAGTTTACATGCTAAATTGAACATTAATTATCTGGATATATAAATTGAAAATATGGTTTCCGGTATATGAGTTACTTTTTCAGTTTAGACAGTCAATAAATGACAAGTGTTTCTCTAGTATAATGGTATAAATTTACCCTCTCACATTTTCTTCTAAAATAATTAAAAATTTACTTTTCACACACAACTCTTCAATCCACCCATGATGGATTTTTGTTTATAGTGTGAGAAATGGATTCATTTTTTTTTAATGGATAACCAGTGGTCCATATGAATAGTTGATACTTTCTTCACTAATCCACAGTGACAGAACTGGAGTTAACTAATTTTTTTATATTCTTGTTTTATTTTACCATATTAGTTAATCTGTTTGAATATCCACAATGTAAATTGGGTTATTACTATATATTTATCTAATAGGGCAAATTTTCATATTTTTTATACTTTTCAAAATGTATTATGTTCTTTGAAGTGTAACATATTTTATTACATTGCAAAATCTTTTTTATGGTTAAATTAAAGTTCCACTGAATTTGGGTAACAATTTGGAGTGAATGCGTATTCCTAGTCTAGTGTGTTGTCTTATCCATAAACATGGTATAACATTAATTTAGTTATAATTTAAAATGTTGTGAAAAGTTATGCATTTAAGTTTGATATTCACTTCTGGTTATTGTTTATTATTTGCTTATTATAGTAAATAGCGCCTTATATTTAAATGTACTCTAATATTACATATTTTTCTTCTTTTTTTGACAAAACATGTTGTAAATTGGTCTATCCCATTCAAAATTTCAAATAGCTACCTTGATATCATGATTGTAAACTATTTTCTTCTAGAGACTTGGCTGTCATAGCACTAATTTTTCCTCTTGCTTTTCATTATATAAATTTTTCTTTAGGTTTATTTTATTTTTCTTTTTCAATTTTTTAAAAATTCATACACTTCACTCATTAATACTCAGCCCTTCTTTGTTTTTGATTTAGCATCTAAGACTGTAATTTTTTCCTCCAAACATTAAATTAGCTTAAATCCCACAAGTTTTGTTAATTAAAAATTTTAACATTTCAGTTCTATCAGTTTCTTTGTTCGCTTGCTTTAAGCTTATTATGTGACACATGAATAATTTGATAACATACTTTTTAATTTCCAAATGCAAGATTATGTATGTGTAAGAGCATGTCAGCATTTTTGTTCACTTATTTGGTTTTCGGTGTTCATTAAATTCATACATTTATAAGAGTAAAACAATTATTGTAATTTTCATATATATATATATTTAGTTACTCAGTAGCTTTCTTTGGTCTTAAATATCAACATAGTACGATGCTTTTTTTTGGCGTGATATGATTAGGTATTTGCCAACTGTTTTTATATTTACAAGTTTTATATGCATTTTCTTTTCTTTTGATATTTTAAACATTTTTCTGTCCTTATCTTTTGTCTTTCAAATAAGGAATAAAGCTTTATTTTTTGAATTTACACTGATAAGCTAGTATTAAATGTATTTAGGCTTTCAACATTTTTTTAACCAAACTATTTTTATTTTTTTTCCTACAATCTTACCTGATGCTTTATGTTTATTATGTAAACTTTTTTATCTTTTTTTTCTGTTATCTGTTTCCCAAATTATTTTGGTTTGATTAAATTTTATTATTCTGGGACCAGCAGGTGGTGTACTGGTTAAGGTGCTGAATTCCCACATGGCCAACCATGGTTCAAGTCCTGGACCTGACATCTTGAAAATCATGCTGTGCCCAAATCCCAGGAGGAGAAGGGACTGTGGCATGGCCAAGCTCCCCTGGACGGGGAATGATCTCTCACTTTCCCTCTCTGTGTATCTCTCTAGAAAGTGCACATGCCTTGAGGCACAAACAAAAAAAGTTATTATATTCTATCAATCTACTGGTTTATATACTATTGGCATTATCCATATTTTTCTATTACTTTTCTATTCCTTAAGCATGAAGATTACATTTTTTCTGTAATATACTTTCCAATAATTTTATCAATAATCATAAAAAATCATGATATTAAACATTTGAATGCAATTTGTTGATTTTATAAATGAAATTGTTTGAAACTGCCTTACCAATGGAATTCCAAACAAACCAAACTCCAGCATTCCAGTGATAGACCATTCCATTTGTTCCCAAGATGCAGTATTGTCTCCTAACCAATGAGCAGCATAGCTTCCAGATCCAGCAAAAGTTGACCGGGTAAGGATGAAGCTTCTCTTATTAGGAAAGACTCTTTCTACAGCTCTTAAAATAAAATCATATTAATATAATGTAATTTATTTTTAAAATAAAATTAGCATATATAAATACTAAATTTTTAATTCCAAATGCATATTTTATAATACCCAGAGAGCCATGATATCTACAACTATTTTACTAAAAGTTTATATTAATTTGATATTTAGCTACCTATATATTTTTAAAATATACATTCTGATCAAATACATAGAAAGAAGAACTTTTTGAAATGACCGAGATTTTGAATAACTATATTCACTTTTATTAAATTAAATAGACATATACTTTTTATATACACTTATCATTTGGAAATATATGACAAATTCATTGAACCCTTTTATAAGTAAAAAATTTGGTAATCTGAACATGAACCCAATACACTTTTTCCAGTGTAATAATTCTATCTTTCTATGTCCTAATTTTTAAACATTATCATGTAATATTGAGATAAAACCTACGTATTCGAGAGACATTTCATTTTCTTAGTTTCTAGAAGTTAACCACCATCCATACCAGCTAGATTAACAATGATTTATTTTATCTCTACTGGTATTTACAACTATTGGTAATTTTTCTATAAACGTGAACTAATCAAGAAAAGAAATAAAAATTTAATTTAATATATACAATTATTCAGACTTCCTTAATAAAGATATAATAGTATTCGTATTTTTTCACATTATAGTCTTTATCATAATGAAATATCAGGTGGTGTTTATCTTTTTATAGGGTTTATTTATGTAAACTTCTTAACATTCAATACTCTGCTGAGTGTAAAAGTAAACTAACACTATAAAGACAGTAAATAAGCACTTTATATCATGGTTTAAGTAGGGAACCACAAAAACAGGGGTCTGGATACTCAGTCACAATTGTTTGATTATGTAAACATTACAAATATTTTGAGACCACCATTTGGGTTTTAACTATTGCATTATAGGACCTCACACATTGTTTGGAAAACAGTGGATGTTATTGAGAAATATTATACTTAAATATTATGCTGCAAGAGGAGCACCATTTCTCAAATAAATAGTGAAGTTCATGCCTAGAAAAAATTGTATTCATAGATGGTAAAATAAATCAAAATTTTGAAGACAAACAAAAATCTATATATTAAAAAAGAATCCCTGTTAAATTCATATACTATTTAGTTCTTAATACCTGACTTTCAAAGTCATGAATATCAGTAAGAGAACTGATAGTTTGAATGCCATAAGTTTTTAGTCTCACAATGTTATGTTTATCTTCTTTCCTACTCTATTTTTTGAACTATATTGATAAATTATCCAAAACCTTTCTAGACTAATATGAAAAGAGTTTCTGAATGAAATTGTACTTACTTCTCTGTGGCTATAGCCATGCTGTATCCATATAGACTGTGGACATCATACTGTCTCCCCCAGTTCTGTACAGCATCCATGCAAATTGTTTTGGAATACAGGAGTTTGTCAAGAATATCTTAGAGAAAGTATATAAGAAACATTTTTATGAGATATTTTGCTGCTTTCAATCTTAGATACTTTCCTGTGATATACTAGGCAACACCATACTTAGACCAAATATAATGAAAGAGGACTATTTATTAAATTAAGTTCCCATGAGGTCCCCATACTTCACTTCTGTTGAAGTTAGAATAGCTTTTATAATTATATTTACATTAAGGAGTATTCTGTTTCTAACTTCAATAATAATGAATTCACAAAAATACTACTTGTAAAGGATATATCAAAATACATATATTGTACACCATCTCCCTCTAGATATGCTTTAAAGCTTTATAATAGAATAGTTTACTTAAATTTAATTATAGACAGGAATCATTTTGGCTGAAAGAAAAAACAATTATTTTTTTTTTAATTTGGAGAGGTTTTGCTATAGGGCGTGTGCACTCGCCAGAAAGACAGAGAGAGACAGAGAGACAGAAGGCGAGAAATCACCCCCCAGGGGGGATGGCTACTCCGCAATCCCTTCTACTCCATTCTCCTCTTGGGATCTTGGGCACGCATGCACAAGCGCCCGGTGCGAGTTTAAGCCACCAAGTCTGGGACTCGAACCATGGTCGACTACATGGGGGTCCAGCGACATAGCCATTATGCTAACTGCTGGTCCCAGAAAAACTATTGAAAAATTATTGGTCATGGTTTCAAAATTCTAACTCACACCAAAGACTGTGATTTAGAAATATATGCTATGGATTTACCAGTCAGCAAGCAAATGACTCTCAATTACTGGTAATTACATAGTCAACTTAAATTTACCGGGAGTAAAAGGTGGATAATTCCAGTTGTTGACGCTGCATCCTTCCCTTGAACCTTGAATAAAGCTGGAAACCTCATTCATGTCCTGTATGGAGAGGAAACAAACGATAGTAGATGTTAAATAATTACACATCATAAATGCAGAAACTTTCTAGAATATATATAAGCAGTAGTTTTGAATATGTTTTATCTAAGGCAATTATGATATTCTTTCACTCCTAGAAGATCAATTCAGAATCTAAATGCAAACAGAATGTATGAGAGAACTTTCAAAAAGTTATGGAAGATGTATATTATCAAAAACTGTGAATGAATTTCAAAATCTTTCGCACAAAGTGAAATTGTATTATAATTCCATTTTTCCATAAACTGGAAGTACCTTTTTACATCCCAGATTACCCTTATACATCCTGAAATTACATCTCAGATGTGGTTGAGAGATTTTAAGCAACCAAAATTTCATTTATATAGTTTTAGTTATACATATAAATAAGACACGTAGTCGACCGCTCACCAGAAAGAAAGAGAGAGACAGAGACAGAAGGCGAGAAATCACCATCCCAGGGGGGATGACTACTCTGCAACCCCTTCTCCTCCATTCTCCTCTTGGGATCTTGGGCACGCACGCACATGCACCCGCGTGAGTTTAAGCCACCGGGTCCAGGATGCGAACTGTGGTCGACTACGTGGGAGTCCAGTGACATAACCATTACACCAACTGCTGGTCTCTAATTAAGTATTTTTGAAATTACCTAGAATATTTCTTTTTTTTTTTTTTTTTTTTTTACATTCTGTTAACTATGAAAGGGACACTAATGAATAAATGTATTTACTAACCTAGCAAAAAGGATTAAATATTTAAAATTTAGATTAAGTAACTTAAGATCTAGAATGAAAATTGTATCTCAAGGTCAGAATTCAACATTTTGGTTATTTCTACCAGCAGCAATGTATTTGCGGTGTGATCTCATTGATTTTGTGTAAAATATTGAATATTTAAAGTTTCCCCATGTACTTTCTATTGCTACTACCATAGGAATCCTGAAGATTGTGTTAACCCTTTTCTTAATTCCATGATTTCAGCAGAAAACATCTATCTACTTTTGTATTCTTCATAACATACTTAATATATGGGTGATTAAAAAAAACTTGTCAACTAAAAAATTGATTGAATAAATAAATGGACTATTAAATTAATGGATGGCTGAAGATGAACACTCAGGTACGTGGAAATGTACGGACCTAAACAGCCCAAGAAAATACTAGAGTATTTTTGAAATTACCTAGAATATTCAAAGTGTATCTCCTTCCAAAAGTTCATAAAGTGGTGATACTTTTGCTGTTTTTACTGTGTTTGGCTTATCAGAAGTTTCTCCTTAAATATAAAATTCCGGGGTCATGAGGGATTTTCACTTCCCCGATGTGGCTATAGTTACCCTAACCAGCGGCACTGGGGCGTTGATTACCACCCAGCATTATTTTCCCTAGCATATGTCTTTTAATTTTGTGCTGCATCCATTTGAAAAATATTTTTCACTTAGTATTTTTACAGATTAATCATTAGAAGTTCATTAACCCAAATCACTGGTTTAAAATAACTACTTGTCTGGACTAGCCACAGTGGCTATGCTGCTAAGATGCTGTATTCCACAAGCAGGGACGACATAGGACGCCCGGGTTCTAGGTCTATTCAAGCAGGTGCCCGTTATCCCAGTGACGAGGGGAGACTGAGGTTGGAAAATCCCAGGCTTTAGGCTGTCCTCAGCAACATAGCAAGACCCTGCTTTAAAAAGAGCCAGACATAATATGCCAACACATCTCTATAGCTCCAGATACTCAGGAGGCTGGGACAAGAGGATCATGACATGCTGTAACCTTATCTTAAGAAAAAAAATTAAATAAAAAATAACTACTTACAATCCAAAGTCCATCGTATTGTACTTGCTGATGGAAAAGACTGCATTCATTTGCCCACCACTCTACGCAGCTTGGACTAGTGAAATCTGGATATACTGTTAATCCTGGCCATACCTAGGACAGACATGGAGATATATACACATAAATACAAGGCGAATACATAAACGAACTGATTAACACATGAATTCATTTGAGCAAAATAAAATAATTAAAATTACAATAATGTGTTTTAGATACATGTTAGTCATGTACCATCTATATTCATACTCATCTCAGGCCTATTTTTAGATGCATTTAAAGGAAAGCAGTTAAAGAAAAAGATAGATCATTAAATCTTTAAGAAAGAAAATATGAGACCAGGTGATAAGCCTCCTATTCGACTGCAACTGTATTTATTTCTGAGCATCCTTTCAGATTGGGTTGATTCATTATAAAAATGATATATTCTTTATCTGATAAAAGTCAACATACTAGGCATTTGTTCCCAAGAAAGAAAACTATTTTTATATTCACTTTTTAAACAAATACAAATATGATACTATATTAATGGATGTGAGTCTAAGTATTTAAATAATGATTAATTTTAGATGAAATTTAAAGGTAATTTTTATCACCACTTTGCAGATGGTTTAAGTCTATAATTAAACACATCTTGCAGATGAAAGAAAAGATGCACTGAGAAAGTTAAATAAAGCTTCAAAGTCACATCACTAATTATTAACGTAGTACAATGGGAATGTAAACCCATGCAATCTCATACTCAGGTCCAAGCTATTGAACACTATAAATACTACATTGTGTTTTTTTATTATTTATGCTTCTTCGAATTATTTTATGTTACTTACTTATTACTCACAATAACAATAAGCAAAAAGAATTTAGCATCAAAAAATTAAGCTAAATTATATTGTTTTATATACAAATAAATCAATATGAACTGTCTGATATGTCTATATCTGACAAAGCAGGTCTTAAAAAAGTACATATATATGTAGATTTCTTTTTTTGAGAGAGAGATTTTTGCTATAGGGCAGGTGCAGTTGCCAGAGAGACAGAGAGAGACAAAGAGAACAGAAAGACAAAAATCACCACCCAGAGGGCAATGGCTAAGCCTCAGTCCTTGCTTTATTTCCTCTTAGGATTTTGGTCACACACACACACACACACATGCACCGGTGTTAGATTCAAGCGCCGGGTCCAGGACTTGAACTGTGATTGGCCACAAGGTAGTCCAGTGGCTTAACCACTCTGCCATCTTTATGGCTCCAATGAAATGTATTATGAATGAGATGTGAAATAGTAATAGATATTTGGGTATGGTAATTTATGGGTCTTTTGGAGCACATACTTATTTGAAGACTTTCACCAAATTTTTATGTATGATAAATGTAATAAAATGTGATGGATAGGATATTCTTCATTGTTGTAACTAGCACTACAACAAATATGTTTTCATAAAATAATATTTCTCTTTTTTATCTTTTTATTAAATTACAGAAGTCGAGTTGCCAACTCAGTGTGTCTAGACACTACAACAGTTTTTGATAGGTCTTACAAAGTTGCTTCGAAAAGGAGATCTGGCTAGAATGAGGCATTAGAGTACTGCCTCACAGCACAGTGGGTAAGTGCTGTGTCTAAGAAGCTGGCTTTCATTAGGACAACCAAGATCCTTGTGGAGTCCCAGTCCAGCAGCTTACAAAAAAGCTAGGTATGGAAACACATGGCAGGAAAAGGGATGTGCTTCCTCTCTCTCTCTCTCTCTCTCTCTATCTCTATCTCTATCTCTATCTCTATCTCTATCTCTCTCTCTTTTGCTCTCCCTCCCTCTCTCCCATGCATATGCATATGTCCTCTGACATAATAAATAAAACAAAAACCATGCATTTGAGATCTAGACAATTTCCTCATTCTGCTCCTGATTACTTATGTGATACAAGTTATCTCTCTTCTTTAAGGTTATTTTTTTTTCATCTGTAAAGTAAAATCTTTAATCATAACCATGTCATTATTTCTTGGTAATGATTAAATGTAATCATCAAACTAGTAGATAGTATATAAGCCCTCAATTTATACTTGCCGTTATTTTATATCACATTTCTGCATGCACTTCTCAATGTTGTAACACTTAAAGTTGCAAGTTTCTGTTACTCTTTGTGTGACTTCTTATAAGAATTGTCTTAGATATTTTTAGATTAGTTCCTTCTTTTGCAATTTCTTCCCATGGGGCCAGTCAGTGGCGTGGTGGTGAAGGTGGCTGGATCCCACATGGCCAATTACATGGTTCAAGTCCTGGCCCTAGTCTCAGGCATTGAAAATCACTCTGTGTGGTGTGTGTGTGTGTGTGTGTGTGTGTGTGTGTGAGTGTGTGTGTCCAAAATCCTGAAAGAAGAAATGGAAGACAAGGGATTGCAGTTTGGCCATCCTTCCATTCTCTTTCTCTCTCTGTCTCTCTACATTGAGCAAATACACCCTATAGCAAAATTTTAACAAAAATTCTCCCCATAATTAACATATGAAATCCAGTATATTTGAGGACAAATATATATATATATATGTGTGTGTGTGTGTGTATATACATATGTATATATATATAAACACACACATAGTTATAGAAATTTTGCTGTTGATGAATAGGAGATCTGAACAACACAACTTTAATAGATATAACTTACCTCTCCAATAATTGGTGTCCTGCCATCTGACGCATTGACCCAAACATGCTGTTCATTTCCCCTGTCATAGGTTGCATATGCTGCTCCATTGGCGCGTCTTCCTATGGAAATTGCAGGGTCCTAATAATAGAAAGAAGAAACTGTAGAAAATCTATTAACTTACAAATGTCTGAACGCTAAAAATGTGTTCATAGGTGAACAATCATTACCAAGATGATGACATATTTCTGCCCATGGTCATGCAAATCCTGAACAAATTCAGGGAGACCATTAAATTGAACTGCATCGTAAGTGAAGTCTTTCTTGTCCTCCATGTAGTCAATATCAGTGACCTGTGTATCCTGAAAATAAGCAGAGTGCATGTCAGTAAATGGTACAGAAGGAATTCTGGAGTCACCTCAGCATGTAAGTCTGACGAACTCGAATTATAAGCATGATGATTAAAAAGGAATTTGATGTATATATTTATCTCATAAAATAACCAATAGTTTTGTTTATAAAGCTAGTTTTTCCAACTAAGTATAAAAACAATAATGACTATTCACATTATTTTCAGTGATGATGAATTTATATGCATAGTTTATGTGTGTGTGTGTGTGTATATTTCATTATATAGAAAACAAAAACTTTTTTTTTCATAAACTTTTTAAAGAGGTTTTTGCCTTAGGGTGTGTATGCTCTGGGGGGCAAGAGACAGAGACAGTGAGAGAAAGTGTGAAATCACCCCCTCCAGAGGTCTGGCACACTACAATTCCTTCTCCTCCGTTCTCCTCCCAGGATCTTGGGCACACACTCACACGTGCCCAGCATAATGTTCAAGCCACCAGGTCTGGGACTTGAACCACGGTCGACTATGTAGGAATCCAGTAACATAATCATTATATCATCTGCCGGTCCCAACAAAAACTTTTTAAACAAAACAAAGCAAATTTCAAAAATTTAATTTGAACTGTATGGGTTCTAAAAATAAGGTCCATTTGGGGACCAGCAGTTGGCATAATGGCTATGTCACTGGACTCCCATGTTGCCGACCACAATTTGAGTCCCAGACCAGGTGGCTTAAACTCATGCCAGGCACATGTGCGTGCATGCCCAAGATCCTGAGAGGAGAATGGAAGAGAAAGGATTACAGTGTGGCCATGCCCCCTGGGGGGTGATTTCTCACTTTCTATCTCTCTGTTTATTTCTGTCTTTCCGGCAAGCTCATATACCCTAAAGCAAAAAAAAAAAAAAAAACCTCTCCAAAAAAAAAATTTTTAAATATAAAGTAAAGTCTATTTATACAACTGAATTTGATTTTGCTCACAGTTAAAACATACATTATGTTTTAGTGTAACTCCAAGTTAGTTCTTTAAGAGTATATACTCATAACTTTTAGACAGAATGGGATTGTGTATGGATACGAAATATATTTTACAATTAAACTGCAGCTTTGCAATCATATATATATATATATATATATATATATATATATATATATTATATATTATTTACACAGTAGATATTCCTAACAATTTCCTACTATTATTCCTAACAATTTACTATCATGTGACAATATTTAACTTGATGTACGTTCCCATAAACCCTTTGTTTGACTTACAAATGGTATGCCAGCCTCTCGGTTTCTTCTCACCACTTCTCTCAGTACTTCCAGTGAATTATAATTCCAGCGACTCAGTTGGAACCCAAGACTCCAATATGCTGGCATTGCAGGCAGTCCGATGAGCTTAAAGTACAAGGAATTTAATTAGTTTCAATAAAGAGAAATACATTTAATATTAGTAACTAATATTAATCTGCTTATTTTATCTCTTCTATTAAGTTTAATTACATACTTTAAAGATTTAGTGTTACCTACATTCTAAAATATTTCCTAGCTACTCCATTATAGTGCTGTTATGAAACACTTAGCAAGTATGCATTGTTCCTCATCCCTTGTTTGTGTTAAAAAGTTAGAAAATGCACCATTAAAGAAAATAGCATTTTGGCCATCATGGAAAGTTAAAGAAGAGAATAAACAAATAGAAATATAGAAATAAGAAGGATAACCTCACAATCTCTGTTCACCAAAAAAAAAAAAAAAAATGTAATTGTGTAAGAAAAAATGAGTAAGTCCTGAGAAAAAGTAAGCAATTTACTATACCTCTACTTCTGCTGAGAGCAGTAAAGCATGCTGCTCAGATTCTGAACTGCTGCTGCTTCCCACAGGATTACTGAGCACGTAAGAGACAACTGCTGTCTGACCAATCAAATGCTCGATTGTCTTAAAACATATCATACCTCTGTTTTGCTTGTGTGATAGCCATTCACAAAATCTATATACAGGCCAGGCCAGAAATGTAATGACAATTTTATATTACATAGACCATAAATTTTGTGTGCATCTATTCTGAAATTCACCCTTATGAATGGAAATTTGCTAATTGTTAGACTTGTTAGACTTGTAAATGATTTAAAATGCTCTCTACCCTCATTTTGGATTTTTGGATACTAACTAAATACACACACACACACACACACACACACACACACATATGTATATTTTATAATATACATTTATATTTATATTATATTTATATCTATATATTAATCATTTTCCTAACTTTTAGAAATGAGAATTACATTTCTAAAGGAATATCCAGAAAATAAGATTTTTTTTAAAAAAGATAGGAACAGTTTTTGAACTTTATACCAATAAAATAACTTCATTTCCAGGATGACACCAGGATTCACACATGCAGCAGTTACATGAGAGTCATTACACAGGAGGAACTTTTAGAATCATGTTCATTTAAGTCCCAGATTCCTCACCTCTGTAAGTTCATGAAGAGATCAGGTTCGCTAAGAAGTTATTTCATAAGAAAGTGCAAGTTGCTCACATAAGAGCTTAAGCTTAGTCTAAGACTTCAGGCTAGGCTTCAAACCTGGCCTTCTCTAGGCCTGAGGATGAGGCCAATTTTCCTGAAGTTTAGTTACTACACATTTGCATTAAATTATACTGGCCTTCTTCATAATTCAGTCAACTTCAGGATTTTGATCAAAAGGATGCATGACTTGCACATTCCTTGCCTATCCTCGGTTTTGAAGATAATGCCCTTTTCTTTATTGTACCAAAGGAGGTCGTGACTAAGTAAAGATTTAATGTATGACATCTCAGAGAAATCCAGCTGAACTCAGCTGCCTAGAAGTTAGAAACCACTTCAGAATCAGAAATATAGAAATGCTTCCACGTCCCAGGCTCATTGTATAGGGGGAAAAGAAATTAAAATCAATGACTTGTATCCTAAAAACTACATGTTTTTTCTACATTTTTAAAATTTACATTTAATCACTGTACACCTTTACAGTGTACAACATGGTTTTTCTGAGTGTAAATACAGTGCATATGAGTCAAGTCAAAGATATTATTAGATGCATTATCATCAACAGATAACTTTTTATTTTTGTGTCTTGTAAATGTTTCGTCTGTTTGTTTTCCCTAATTCCCTCCCTCCTACCCCAGTTTACCCACCCCCTCTTATACGGTCTCTGAAATGTGCATGCGTGCCACATTTTTTCAAACTACTCATTTGTTCTATTTTAAAATACATTTATCCAAGAAGATATATAAGCATATGCTTATATATTTATGAACTTTATATATAAAATCATCAAAATATGAGGACATGTTAAATGAGACAAATGTATGGTAGAAAAGAAAGTTATGAAATAGACCTGCAACGCACCTCTTGGTACTGTTGAACCACCTGTTCTGGAGTATCTCCCAGAAATATGTAAAAATCCAGAATGCCACCAGTTACTCTGTATGTTACTATTGGAGTAGGCTGGATGAAGATTTCTACAAAGCGAACATTGGAAAAACATACGTAAATGGTTACAAGGTACATAGTAATACAATATAATTGCACGTTCCATTTAAAAAACTTTATGTTAGCCAAATTATTTTATGCTATTTTTAAGTAAGAAAAAAATGAGAGACTGAGCATAGAAATAACAGGGAAAAAGTAGAATGCCCCTATGTATGAGGTTTTTGATAGGATATGCCCAATATTTCTGTTTATAGACGTTGGCAAAAGCTCCCTTGAAAACTGCATAGTATGAGGTAAGTGATTACTTCTCTGACAAGAAAAAAATTTTTCTTCTAAAATTACATTTCAATTTGTCACTTTAATTGAAGATTTTCTGAAAGATCATCTTACAATATATTCATTTCAAAGAGGTAAAAAGAGGTTTCGGAATAGCTATGTAATATGACACTACTGCAGGACTATTATTAATTTTTTAATAATTATTTATTTAATTTTATTTATTTATTCATTTATTTTAATTTGACCAGAGAGAGAGAGAGAGAGGGAAAGTGAGAAAGCGAGCCACCAGGTCCAGTATTTGAACCGCAGTTGGCCATGTGGGAGAGTCCAGCACCTTAACCACCATGCCACCTGCTGGTCCTGAATTTGTATAAATTTTTATTGTCACTGGTTCAGCTATTAAGTAAACATTGCTCTCACGACATTCAAAATCATTATTAGCAGGAATGGAAAGATTGGGAGTTCTAGTAGCAGAGATGGCCACTGTAGATGCTAGAGATAGTAAGGGTAGGGGTAATACTAGGATGGGTAATAGGGGGAGGGAGGGAGGGAGACAGGGAGAAAACCCAATATGTTTAATTGACACAAACATGAAAAGTTGTTCACTGATGATAACGTATACGGTAATGTCTTTTTTTTAATATTCACTGTATTTGTGCTGGGAAAAGCCATGTTGTACACTGTAAAGGTGTATGGTGATTAAATGGAAATAATAAAGGAATAAAAGGTGAATACAATAAAATATGAACTGATTTTTAAAATCATCATTTAAATAATATGCTAAAAAGTTACTTCTCCTTCGTTCCATACCCACAGAGCTCTTTATCTTTTTTGTTTGTGGTGGTATGCTAAGGTCTCCTGACAAATGAGGTGGTAGGCATAGGCATACCATGTGCATGGATCTATCTCAATGCTGCTCTGACGGAAAAGAAAGTGCCTAAATGTCACAGCATAGCAAATTGTCCCCAAAACAGAAGCAATGCTATACAAAAATCCATCGTCTCACTAATTTCAAAGCCTTTCTTAGGGAGCCAGCAGGTTACATGGTAGTGAAGGAACTAGAGGCCCACATGATGGATGGCAGTTCGAGTCCTGGACCTGTCCTGGACCTGGCAGCTTGCTTTCTCTCTATCTCTATTTCTGACTGGTGAGTTCACGTGTCATATAGAAAATTTTAATAATAATAATAATAAATAAAACTAAGCAAATAATTAAAAAAAAAGAAAAAAAAATAACATCTTAGGGTCAGCTCCAAGGCCTGGTGCTTAAGGCGGCCAGATCTCATATGGTTGACATGGAATTTGAGTCCTGGACCCAACACCTTGAGAAACACACCAGCCATGTGTCCATGCATGCCCAAAATCCCCAAAGAAGAAAGCAATGGAGGAGGAGGGATGGCAGTATGACCATGATATGAGGGATGCTTTCTCCTCTTCCTTTCTATCTCCCTGCAAACATAAATACCCTCTAGTAAAAAATAAAAAAAAATAAAAAATTCAAACAAAACCTATATTAATGAATTTACAAGATAAAATCATTAACAGTGGAATTTGACATATAATATGTATAAATAGAATAATCAGAGCAGTGAAAACCTGTCACGTCAAATCTATTTTAAGGTACACATATTATTACATAAATGAGTCTTACCCATTGCATTGCTATTCATCAAGAAAACACCAAATGACCTTCCAGAAACATCTTCAATGCACATGAAGAACGTGTGATGGCCGTATAAATTATTATTATTCTATAAGGTAAGAATGTTTAAATAAAATTTTCAAGTATATTTCAAATAAAAATATTATATATGTAATATAACCATTACAGGTTTATTTTCTATAATTACACTCCATATTTTCATACTTTTTTTACTATATGCACCATATGAAATATTATAGCATCAGAAATTTATTATTATATTAATATATAAATACATAAATAATGTACAGATAATACCATTTATAGATTACTTAACTTTCTTTATGTTTTAATATAATTAAATGAGTATTAACAACTATTCATAATAAAGTAATGGCCTGTTTACATATCATGCCCCATTAATGCCCAAGATACTGAAGGAAATTTCAAGATGTTGGCTATAATCACAGTACTTCTGCAGTGTGTTTGTTTTGGATAATGAGTTGAAATGATGGACGGAAACTAGAAAGACATCAATAAGGTGAAAGGAAAAGGACTTTCTGATTAATTAGACATGGATTTTGAAAGAAAGGAATATAGGGAAAATATATATGAGGTTCTCTTCCTGGTGTTTATTATCAACAGTATGCTGGAACCAAAATTAGTGGAATTTATAAGCAGTTTTGTAATGAAAGAGTTGCTTTAAAATAAATACTCATTTTGGGGAGTGAAATATTTATCACCAGCATTTTTAAACCTCACAAACATTTGATCCAAATCAATCATGAGCCAATAAGAAGCAAATATTTGCATATGTTTATAAACTATAGACATGTAGACAATGACAAGTGTTTGGAATTGTTCTACTGAGATGGATAGCCATAGATGGGTTTAAGTACAAGGGTGACTGAAATGGATGATCAAATATTAACATGAAAGTCAAAAGAAAACAGTAATGATCTAGAACTATCTGTTCAAACATTCTAAAATCTGTTAGTCACTGAGTTACTTAGCTAATAATTCTCACACTTCAGATGAATAGGCTTCTGGGTATCAGTATCATTGATATTTATAGAGCTAAATTGATCATTTCAAATAAATGATGTTATCAAGTATGCTAAAATTATCGTCAACTCCAAAATATTATTATTTTCACTTAAAACAAAAATAGTTCTTACATCACCAGGAAGTTGATCCCGAGTAAAGATTGGCCATGTTTTCCAATTTAAGTCATGACGAAATCTCTTATGAATATGTTCCCCAATACCATAAATATATTCATTGGAAAGTTTGGCTGAGATCTGTAAATATTGGTTGGAGTATACCAGGGGACCAACGCTGGTGTCAAACCTAAAAAAAAAAAAAAAAGAAAGAAAGAAATTATCTAAAACCATGCACAAAATGTTCTATCAAATATGGGGTATGTTACTATCATCCAGAATATTTTATTTTAAAGACATCAGTCTTTGTGGCCACTTCCTACGAATGCAAATTGCCCACAATCAGATCTTGTTTAGTCCATCAACACGATTGCTTCATCATCCCCAATATTTTTTTTGCAGTAATTTTTGCCCTTAATCTTCGTCGCAAACTTAACTATAGCATAACTACCACTATGAATCCCACTTCACAGATGACACAAACCGGCAACATTAACTCATGTTTTCAAGGGTCACGAACTGGGACTTAACTGAACCAAGTTGAAAACCCAATTCTGCCTTGCTTCTAGGACTGAGTATTAAGACACAATATTACAATAAATTGGCTTCTGTGTATCTAAGTACTTATTCTAAAATTAAGGTCAAAAATATTTTTTTCTAAAAATAGTCAAATTCATAGAGACTAGACTGTGGGTTACCGAGACTGAGAGTAGAGACAAATGGGAAAAAGTTGGACGGTGGGTTAGACAGGAGGAATTAATTTTGGAGATCTGTTGTACAGTTGTAGTTAATAGTTTAGCATTAGGGACCAGCAGATTGCATAATGGTTAGGTCAGTGGACTCCTACGTAGTCAACTGCAGTTCAAGTCCCAGATCTGGTGACTTAAGAATCCCATGCCAGGCTCATGTGCATGCATGACCAAAATCTCCAGAGGAGATAAGATAAGGGATTGCAGCATAGCCATCCCCTCCGGGTGGGGAGGGGTGGTGACTTCTCTCTTTCTGTCTCTCTGTCTCTCTGTCTCTTTCTGGCAGCCACACATGCCCTATAGCAAAAATCTCTTTTAAAAAATTAGCATATATTTCAAAATTGCTAAGAGAATTGATTCTAAACCTCACTATAATTTTACTTTTTTTTAGATTCCATGAAAGAGATCACTCAGTATTTGTCCTGCTGTGCCTGGCATATTTAACTTACCATTTAATACTTTATGATTTAATGACGGGGCCATGCAGGCAACACAAGCTGGTAAGGATGCTGCCTCCCATTCTAAGGCAAGGCCTGGACTGGGAAGAAACTGAGGCAAGGCCCAGTTTACGAGCTCTCCCTTGTGTCCTTGAACTGGCCGGTATTCAATTTCTCTGCCATGAGTTTTACTGTTATTACGGTACCCTGTAAGGGTAAAACATCACCCCCAACCATTACAATAAAGCCAATTAGTGACTTTATAAGAATGTGGTTCCCTAAGACTGACAGGAGGACCAGGAAGCTTAAGACTCCCCCACCTGTCTGTTTTTAAGCCAAAATTAACATATAGATTAAGTTAGTATAAACCAAATTAGCATTAGAAGCATATGTAGACTAAGTTAGTTTAAGGCTAGTTTTTGTAAATACCCCTTGTTAAAGCTACAGGCCAAAGTTAACTCATGCTAGGCAAAGTCAGTACATTCACCACATAACAGAGACTCAGAGATAAAACAAAAGAACTCACTAATTGACAGACTCAGCAAATAAAATCCAGAATCCCACAGGTTTATTAAAGGAAAAGGCCTGGCTGGGACAACAGGATAAACAAACTTGAGGGCTCCAAAAAAAAATTAACTTAGCTGGGAGCTCTTATCTAAAGCAACAGGTAGTTTTCAACTACAAAGAGTTTCTCATCTATGTGCTATTGACTATAAAAAACTGCTAATAAAACATCCTGTGTTGTCTCCTGAGCTACAAGATCATCTTCCTTTCCCATGCATAGATCATAGACTCACCTATTGTTGTAATGTATGAATGGTCCATATATTAACTGTGTCTTTACTTAGCAAGACAAGATTTCTATCTAGGACTTTACAACCAGCAATGTTATCGGCCTGACCCAGGACTGAAGTTATCAAACATCCTGCAAGCCCCCTCGTCTAAAGACCCTTCCCAGTAATCAAAATCTAAAAAGAAAATACAACAGACAAATAGACTTCCTCATCCTGAGAACTGTGATTAATTTTACCTAATCTGACAAGACAAACAGCGTGTTTTATGTTTATTGCTTCCATGCTTTGTATACCCTGTTCCTTAAAGTAAATTTTTTTCACTGCCCATTTACTTGCATGTATCACATTTTCAATAAATAAGCACGATGATTCCTAGCAGTTGTCACTCCTCAGAGAGCGATTTCTGGGAGTGTCCGGCATAGGATGTGCATAAAAAGGCACCTAGGCCTCTGTCTTCTGTTCACCTGCGCAGCCTCCGTCGAGTCGACCCACCCCCGCCGAGGCTAGACCTGAGGCTAGACCCCGGCAATTTAATATAAAGTCAATTCCAAAAGTATTAAAATATATTGAATAAAATAACTGCAGAGACTCAATCTGTACAATTGCTAATTAAACATTTCTTGAGTTGCAACAGCATTTGTCTTAAAAACATCTATAGTATAGAAAATCACTAAATTCTTTGCACCAATAGCCACCTCTGCAATGCATTCATAATGCAGAGTAAAACTGACTAGGTATGTAAACTTATGTAAGTGTAACGAAAGAGAAGTACTTACAAAACTTTATTGTTGCTTCGTCTAATAACTTTGATGCCAAATGGTCTTTCTGTAACCTGCACATTATACAATGTCTCAGCAGGTGAGGGTCCGGTAAATTCTTGCACAAACTGATGAGGAACTTCATAGCGTCTGTTACTTGGGTCGGTAATCTGAAAATATTTAAACAAATTACTATCACTTGAGTCAAAACTGTTATTTAATTTTCTAATTCTGAATTAGTTATTAAATGCAAGCTCTAAATAGCAAGTGACATATTCAGTCATTTCATAGAAATTAATTTTAGTCACAACCTTAATTTTGACATTGTTGCATGGCCGTGCACAGATAAACTGTATAAATTGCTAATGGTTCTTATAAAATTACATAGGTAAAATCAACTGAAGATTTTTATCAACTGATATCAAAATGACAGTATTTCCAAATATTGATTATGGAATACTAGACTTTTATAAACTTGATTATTCTCAGTGCTTTTCAATGTTCATCTCCTTACAAGGATTTTGAATTTTGTTTAAAAAAGTTTGTAAGTTCCTGGAGACTATTGTTAACGAGATAATATACAAAGGATGTGGTACTATTTTCACTTTTGAATCCAAAAAACATACTACTAAATTACTTCCTAGAAAACGGCAGGAATTGATTTTTTTTTTAAAAAATCATGAATACAAGTGATGACCAGTAAAACGTACTGTGTATATTATACTTATATAACACTATTAAGACCTTGCTTAAGTCAAATTTATAACTAATTATTCATCATAGATTATAGTTAAAAATAACAAAACTTAACTAATGCTTATAAACTGTAGTTAAAATAATAAAACTTAACTAGTGTTTATCCTGTCATAATTCTCCTCACAATACTGTGCTAAATATCTTTCATGGGTTATACTTTTTAAATTCTCCACAAAATACCAGAAGAAAAAAGCTATTATAATAATGATGTGATTTTTGAGTAAACAAGCTCAAGAAGTGAATCCAGCCTTTAGTTTGGAATAAACACTTCTCATAAGGGAAAATACATTGGTAAACTGAAAAGCATGTTCATAAAATCTCTTTTAGTCTTTTAACTATCAAATCTTCAGAAATCTCAAAAACCAAACCTTGAACCGGAAACGATTTGGTGTCTGATTCTGAGTTGTGAAGAGAACACGGGTAATGTCATTTCCAAACAGAGTAGGTGAAGATATCCTGTTTAAATTGGCTTCAAGTCCTTAAAGAAGGGAAAAAAGCTAGCATGAGAGACTTGATCTATAAGGATAATAATTATTATTTTCATATATTCATAATGTTATGATATTTGTCGCCAATGAGTGTTTTTTCAAATCATGCAAAAAATATCATCTCCAGTATATCCAATTTGAACACATTTCTGCGCATTTCTCCTTTGAATTCAATTTGAGGTATTTTTCCAGGGAAAAAGTTTTACTCTTTTTTGTTTGTACTTCGGACTTAGGATCTTGATTCCCCATGACAGAGCACTTCTCACCAATATTCGTTGTCCTCAGTCCCTCAGCGTTGTAGCCATGGTTGTTTACAAAGAAGCACCAAGGAATGTTGGAGCTATTCCATGGCCGCCAGCAGCAGCCTCGCTGTGCACAGAGTGTCTGATAAAATATTTTTTAAGAGGGAATAATACGATTAGTAGTGTGATCAGGTAGGCTAGTATTTTTTAATAAATATATTTTTTATATATATTCAATGACATTGTTTAGCTTATGAAGTGAACATTTCAATATGTGATCATTTCAATATGTGAACATTTCTCCCCAGTCCAGTTGATCAAAATATCTTCAACAGATTACACCACACCTCCTTTGCTCTTTTTGTTTGAAAGAAATATAAATTTGATGAATGAATTATACTCTGGCCAAAATTTATGCTCTGAGTTGTGATTTATCCAGTTATGTATTAATACACATTTTTTGGTAAGCTCTTCTGTATTAAAGGGTCCTGACCGCTAGGTGATTATAATATATTGATATATATAATTTATGTTTTTCTGGTGTTAATGGAGAAGAACGAAAGTATTTATTTTGACCTAATTATGAATCAAGCTGCAAGCGAAGCTGTCAATGAACTAGTGACCTGAGTTTAAGCTCACATAAAATATTTAAGATAGTTATTGTTGGCATATTAGTTTAGCATTTAACTATTTATTTTATTTTAACTATAAACTGTGGCAGGTATTACAATTAGTTATTGCAATTGCATTTAATAAGCATAGCAAAGAACTAATGTCTTAGTAATTTTATCATCTATATAGGATGATTATGTGAAAAAGAAAAATATTAATATTTATACAAAATTTGAACAAAATGGTGATGCTATGCATTAACAATGGTAAAATTAAAAAAATACTTAATATTTAAATTTAATAGTGTGACACTCTTGCTTAATTTGAATATATATAGGATTTTTTTTCTTGGCCTATTTGCCATGAAAATATATTAGAACTTTCCATCTTTAGCCTGCTAAGAGTACACCTTAACTTCTCTCCTACTTTTTTAATTTTAAGGTGTTTTCCTTAGGATGAGTGTGCTTCCAGAGAGAGACAGAGACCAAGAAAGGGACAGTGAGAAATCACCCCTTTAACAGGGGATAGCCAAGGCTTGTTTTCTCACTCTCCCTCTCTCTTTCTTTGTGTCTGTCTCTCTGAAAATGGTGAGTGAACATGCCTCATAGCAAATTTAAAAAAATAATAATGATGATGATAAATACGATTAAATAAACAATTTTTAAAAAGAAATGTAAGTATAAATATTTTAGATGGTTGTTTTAGGTGAACATTTGAGATGATGTAAAATTAACATATGAAGAATTTTAGAGAATCTTCAGTGAATTTAATAAGAAAATATTACTAACATTACTAATAATACTATTAAGTAAGTACAAAGATCAAAATTTTAAAACTCTTGAGTGGCAAAGTTTGAATAAGTATCTTCTTCATAATTTGAAACATCTCCCAAAGAGGGGGAAAAGAGTATAGTTTCTTTTAATAATTTCAGGTAGAATTTAATTCCATTCATTCATTATTTATTTTTTAATCATTATCTAGAAAAATACTACCTTGTAACATTATCCACTTAGAGAAAATGATAAGATGATAATTAATGAACAGTGACTACGAGTTCTGGAAAAATAAACACATTGAACTTTGAATTTACCATAGTTCCAATTCCAGCTTTGCCTATTAACTAGCAGAGTGACCCTGACTCTCATTTAACTTATTAAGCCTTGCAAAACTCTAATTTTCCATTTAAACTGATCATCTCTTTAAAATTATTTGACTAAATTTCACTTTCCCTCATTAAAAAGTCAAGAAAACACTTAAACTCATTTGAGATACACTAAGACTTTAAAAGTGAACATTACTTTCTTTTCTTAAATGACATACACAAATACTTTTGTTCAAGTTTAATTCATAAGTGTTATTGTTTCATATTGTAAACATTCTTTGGCCCTCTAATAGGTCAGGTTCATATTAAACACTAAGGTAGGCATCGAAACCCTAAACATTGGTTTTTACATGTTTCTTACACAAACTCTGGCAGGCCTTCATTGTTTCTAATAGAATTCTTCTTAAATTCAGGAATTTCTTAGAGATTATAAACTAAGGAAAATATCTGGCCCTCTCCTAAGTGTGTCACAATAAATACCATGTCACCCAGTTCTTTTCTCTGCCATAGGACCTGTTATTCTTAATGCTGTCCTAAGGACAATCTCTATTATTGGTAATTTTTTTTGGCAAATTCATCAGAAAATTTTGTGTAAATTACACTGTAACAAAGGTAGAATAGGGCTAATGGAAATTTTAGGGTTCATTTGTAATAGATATTTTATGTGTGGTGGTGATGCAGAGTTGGAGATATAAGATTTAGATACGTATATTACAGTATTAGAAAAATGTGGGTATATACCTACAAACACTCATTGACCTTTATTCATACACAGATTTATAGTGAAAAAAGAAGAGTCATTTTAGGGTTACATAAACCCAATGAGGTTAATTTTCTCTATTTATTCCTCTCCTAACAGCCAAATAATTAAAAATTAATAATGTTTAATAATGAGCATTATTTTATTTTCCACAGGTAACTTTTTAATGACACTATTACAAATGCTATAATGGAGCATAGATAAGTCTCTCAAATAATCTATATTATAAAATGTTTTAATTTTGAAGAAAGATTTTTGCTACAAGGAGCTTGTGCTAGCCAGAGACCTAGAGAGAGGCAAAGAGAGAGAAAGTGAAAAATCACCCTCTGAGGGAGATGGCCATGCCGCGATCTCATTTCCTCCATTCTGTTCCCATGATTGTGACACACATGCACACATACCCAGCATGAGTTTCAAGCCACCAGGTCTGGGGCTCCAGCCACAATTGACCATGTGGTGGTCCTGCAACTTAACCATTATGCCACCTGCTGGCTGCAAAAGGTATAATTTTTCAAGAAGTATATTTGAGAGGATAAAATGTTATGAAATTTTATATAATAAAGTGTAGCTTGTTCATCATGCATGAATGTTACCTTGTTAATTTGAATTAAATAGAGGTACAGATAAGCCATCTCAATGACTTATCCATCATCTCGTTATTCAGAGCTATAATAAAAAGATAAATTCAGCCTAATTTATGTAGATCTATAGTAATATACAAATTGATACACATTGAGCAATTGCCTTACTATAGCAATGTATATATTTATAAGCAATATTGAGAATTTTGTTGCATACCTGCGTTGGAAATTGTTCTGGAATGCAGTTTATTCTCTCATTGATGGGATCATTTATTTCACTTGGACATCTTCCTGAGCTTGAAGGATCTGTAGTGATAGCTGGATTTGAAGTAGGGAAGACGTCCGGGCAGAAAATAACACAATGAAATAAAACATAACATTAAATGCTTTGAATTTTTAAAGTAACAAGTGCTTTATCAAAGAATATATGAACTTATATTTAATGAAAATAAATAAATGATAAAATCTGTTTTTAAAAGGACCTATAGATTCAAGCCTCATATATTAGAAGAAAAAGATCCAAATACTTTAAAATTGACCATGTAGAACCCTATTGACTATTTCTTCAAGAAAACAAGATACATTCGCAAGAAGTGTTGGTATAAATTCTAAAGCAAACAAAATGTACATTCACATCATATTTACAATTACAGATAAAGAAAGAAGATGAGGAATCTTAGAACTGGGAAAGGTAAAGACCAGGACACAAGAAGTTAGAGAAGGGAAAAACAGGAAGAAAAAGATACTTGCAAGGAAATTATTTGAAAAAGTTGAGAATAGCAAATAAATATAGGTCCCAAGTCTATTTAAAGAAAACATTGGGGCCAGCAAGTGACGAGATGGTTGGGGCACTGGATTCCGATATGGCTGACTGTGATTCGAGTCCTGCACCTGGTGGCTTGCTTTCTCAGTTTCTCTCTCTCTCTCTCTCTCTCTCTCTCTCTCTCTCTCTCTCTCTCTTTCTCTCTCTCTCGTATTCTAGCAAACTTAAATACTAATAATAATAATAAAATAATAATTTTTAAAAATAAGCATTGTAGGGAACCAGCAGTTAGCGTAATGGCTATGTCGCTGGACTCCCACGTAGTCGACCGCGGTTCGCATCCCGGACCCGGTGGCTTACAACTCACGCCGGGCGCGTGTGCGTGCATGCCCAAAATCCCGAGAGGAGAATAGAGGAGAAGGGATTGCGACATGACCATCCCCCCTGGGGGGTGATTTCTCGCTTTCTGTCTCTATGTCTCTCTCTGTCTGTCTGGCGAGCGCACGCGCCCTATAGCAAAAACCTCTCCAAAAATAAATAAATAAATAAATAAGCATTGTAGCAATCAGATATAGGTAAGATAAAATTGATTACTTCATGATAAAGTGAGCTTTAGTTTCTGAAATAAGAAAAAGACTAGTAGCAACAATAAATTCCCACTATAGTTAGACTAGAAGTTAATGTGTAACATCTTTTACAGTTCTTATTTGGTCAAGAGAGAATGGCAAAAGAGAAAGTAGATTTGATGGTCCAAAGTAGCATGCACCAACTCTTAGTTAGGATAGAAATATCCAGAAAAAGATAAGACACCTCAAGCCTTGTTTCACCTTTTCTCTACCTGCCTTTTTCATGCAGCCTCTCTCAACAAAAATTGAGTCAGGACAAAGAGAATATTTGCCCAATATGCCACCACCTTTGCAAGGGTCCAAAGGCTAGAACAAAAAACAACCCTGTTTTCCCACTGATGAGAAGACCAGTAAGATTATCAACAATCAGTGGTTGTTCCGACACATTAACCCCCTGATCCTTTTGCATCTTTGCTTTTTTCCAAGCACCATAAGTAGGAACTTCGATTAATATCAAAGTACGTAGATTCTTTCATTACAAAAGCTCTTCATTGTACTAACTGCAGGATAATGAGCTGAAAAAGTAGGAGTAATTGTATAACTTTCCTTAGGTCTCTTTGTTTCATTCATTTCACAAAGATGATTATTATGATTTTTTTTATTTTTATTTCTTTATTTTTAACATTTATTTATTTTTCTCTCTATTTGTCATTGTTAAGCCACTGGGTCTGGAACTTGAAAGGTGGTCGGCCATATGGTAACCCCGAACCCTAACCACCAAGCCACCTGCTGGTCTTCACATAGATTATTTTTAAAACCAGTAACTAGAGATCAGTAGATGGCATAATGGTTACATCACTGGAGGCCCATGTAGTCAACAGTGGTTCAAATTCTGGGCCTGGCAGCTTAAAATTCACACTAGGTATGTGTGCATGCTTACCCAATATCCTAAGAGGAGAATGGAGGAGAAGAGATTGCAGCATGGCCATCCCCTCGTGTGTGATTTCTCGCCTTCTGTCTCTCTGTCGAGTACATGTTCCCTATAGCAAAAATTTCTCTAAGAAAAGAAAGTAACTATTGTGGAGTAACTTTCTCTTAACCTCACTATAAAAAATATTTTATCATTTTTGGGACCAGCAGTTGGTGTAATGGCTATGTCGCTGGACTCCCACATGGTCGACCGTGGTTTGTGTCCTGGACCCGGTGGCTTAAAACTCATGCCGGACACGTGCGTGCCCAAGATCCCAAGAGGAGAACAGAGGAGAAGGGTTTGCGGCATGGCCAACCCCCCTGGGGGGTGATTTCTCGCTTTCTGTCTCTCTGTATATTTGTGTACTTTTTTTTATAAAACAAAAATTATAGAATATGTTTTTTCTTTTACCCCAAAGATTATTCTTAACATTACTTACCTTCAGTAGCAGGTGTTTTAGTTGCTAAAACAGCAACGAGGGCAATAGCTATTATAGTAACTATGGCAAACAGGGCAATCAGAGTGATTTCTAATCCACTAAATTTCTTCCGTGCCATCTAAAGAAAAAAAACATGTATTTCAAATGCAAAATAAATAACTATAATAAATCACAATCAATTATGAAATTTTATACATCATTTATTTTTTTGAGAGGTTTTTGCTGTAGGGCAAGTGCACTCGCCAGAAAGACAGAGAGAGACAGAGAGACAAAAGGAGAGAAATCACCCCCCGGGGGGATGGCCACGCCACAGTCCTTTCTCGTCCTTTCTCCTCTCGGGATCTTGGGCATGCACACACACGTGCCCAGCATTAGTTTAAGCCACTGGGTCTGGGACTCAAACCACGGTCAACTACCTGGGAGTCCAGAGACATAACCATTACGCCAACTGCTGGTCCCGTAAACATCGTTTTTTAATTAAGTATAATGAAAACAACAGAAGTGAGCACTGTCAGTTTATGACTTTAAGTAGTGTAGATTGACAAAAATGTAAGCAACACACACGAGGTTAAGCCAATGGATTTCATTAGTGATACACAGTATAGTTCACTAAGATGAGAATACAAAGGGAAAAAATATCTCCAAGCATGTATGTCTTGCCCCCTCATTATAGAGCATTTTTCAGGTGAAAGAAGTCTCTACTTGCACAATTCCTTAATTCTCACAATTCTGTGAAAGAAAAGTCAGGCTTAGAGAGAAAGTTAAATATAAGTAAAAAAAATTGAGTTATTTTTATTCTAATGCTCATGTTCCCCTTTCCAACACTACTTTTATATACCAATATTGTAAAAAAAAGTATGTATATATGTAGAAGACAATATATATTTGGGAGTCACTCTGTTTAAGAAAAAATTTCAACTATATTGCTCTAAAGTCCTCCATGAAATAGCAAATAAAATATACCAGTTTCATATATATGCACACACACACATATATGTATTTAAATAATACTATGCATTTGAACATTGGAATTAATATAGCGAGTACATAAATGTAGATTGGAAATAAGTTTTCTGCAAAAATTTGTTTAGCATATTTGTTTAATTTAATTTTTACCACTTATGTCTCATTTTTATCTCAGTTTTCAAATTTCCATGGGTCGTCTGTATTCCATGATTTTTATATAAGTCTCAATTCAAAGGCATTAAAAGTTAGAATGTAGCATTTCCATGGTAAATGCTTTACTAAACGGGGCTGGTTTTAAAATTGTTTTCAAATTTAAAAATATGTATGTATTTGCCAGAGGGTACATACACTCACTGAAGAGAGACAGAAAGAAAGAGAAGGAAGGAAGGAAACACCCTTCATGGGCCAAGGTCATGATGCCGCAGTCCCTTCTCCTGTACACGCGTGACTTGGTGTGTTTCTCAAGCCACAGGGTCCCAGTCTCAAGCCGCACAGTTGGCCATGGAGGACCCAGCCACCTTAACCACCAGGACATGGGATGACTCATAAAAATCTCTTTTTGTTTGTTTGTTTTTGCCTCTCAATAGTCCCTTCTCCATGACTATGTTGTTTCGTGTACCCAGTTCCCTCACCCTAAAATCCTCTTTCTCATCTCCCATATTTTTCCACCACATCAGTCATTCAATAATTTCTGCTGATTTCACCTCCAGAATATTTTCAGAATCGTATCCTCATCCCATCCCCAACACTGAAGCATCATTTTTTGGACAGCCTGCCTGTATCTGTTACTCAATCTTCCTTCCTCTTTTCCCCATTGACTCTCCTAGGTGAATTCCAATTTATTCTCAGTTCAAATGCCCTGGACTCTTTGAGTCTGCTCGGAGGAAAAGTTAGTCTGTTTGTTCTCCTTTTTTATCATAGCACGCAGAATATGCACTGCAATTATTAATGCACATGTCAACTTTCTGCATTAGAGGCTCCATTCTTAGTAACAAGAATCTTGAAAATAGTTCCGAGACTGATACTGAGTAAACTCAGGCTTAATTTTTAACTATATCTTATAAATAAATGTTTGAAGATTTGCATGAAATTTTGGCATATAATTTCTTCTTGTCAATATGTAAGCTATTGCATCAGTAATCTTCATAGAAACTAAATGTAATATAATGTAATCAATATAACAAGTGAGACAGGTGTTTAGAAAATGAAACCTCGTTATCTGATGTTGTATAAGAAATGACTGGCTCACATTTACTGTATGGATAAGTGTAAGTTTCATTTAAAATCATAGTCTACTTTGGTATCAAGAAGCCAATAACAAAGATGGTGTTTTCCATTTCCTTAAGAAAAATGTAAGGAAAAGATAAATGCATGTTGTCATGAAGCAAATTCTGCTTAATCTAGAAAAATAAGGACAAAATTAATGTACCAAAATTAAATTACTCACATGAATACTCATAAAAATCAGTATTAAAATTATTCATCTACTGTAAGGGGTACTTATAGTGATCATATTTTGAAATGCAATAATTTTCAGCAAAACTTCTTTTTTGAATCTGTATTTCGATAGCTTTTCTCTGTATATTTATTATCAAAAGAAATATTCTTTACTAGATGGTGGTGTGATGACTGGTATGCAAAGAAAATGTTAGACTAGATAAAGTGTTTCATAAATGTAACATCCTACTCTGTCTGTATAGATGTCTTAAACACAATATATTTAATCACACTTAAATAGAATATTCTTCTACTGTACAATCTTTATTCTATTCTATGCAGAGCGATTAAGAACAACTTGATATAATCCCACATAAATCTGATGAAATTATAAAGAAGAACTGGACAAAAAAAATCTCATATCTTAAAAACAATTAGAATTCTTTCTTTTATTTTGATAAATGTGATTTTAAAATGACAGCTTAAACTATGTTGTTTTATTGTTTTAAACAAGTGCAGGTAAAGGGGAATATTGCTAAAATGAATGAAGGGAAAACACAACTAGTTGGAAACATGAAAGGAGTATAAAAAGCTATTTGAAGACTCACCTTATTTCATAGTCTGTTCTGTTTGCTTTGTTGTACCAGAGTTGAGTGAGGCTGCTCAAGTAATGATCAAGGAAAATTGCTCAGGTATATATTGACCTACTCATAAATCTTTATTGTACCTTTACTAGCCTATCAGAACTAAATAAGCTTTTGTTCAACATGCAGTTGTTAAAAGCTTTAACCCTGGAAGTAGTTTCCATAAATATTTCTCTCTGGGTATCTAAGTTAATTAATAATTGTACTCTCAGCCCTTTATTTCTAGAAGCTATGAACTATCCTAATATGAAAGTCATTACTTCAATTGGTTTTAATTTTTTCAAATTTGTATTTCTTGCATTATTTGGATATTGCTTTAATAATTGCTAGATCTTACTGTGTGAAATTTAAAACCTCACTGGGATACAAAATCGTTTGAAAGAAAAAGTTTGTAAAACATCTGTAGGAACTAACAGTTAGGAGTTAGTATTTCATAAAAAGCAATAACTAAATACAAGTTTTTCCTTGTGTCTCATTATTATCTTTAAGATTGAGAAACCAGGGAACCAGCAGGTGGTGTTGTGGTTAAGGCGCTGGACACTCTCATGTGACTAAAAACGGTTCAAGTCCTGGACCTGGTGTCTTGCTTTCTCAGTCTCTCACTCTCTCTCTCTCTGTGTCTCTCTCTGGTCAAATTAAAATAAATGAATGAATAAATAAAATTAAATAAATAATTTTTTTAAAAAAGATTGAAAAACTGACCAAATTCATATGTATAAAGTGTTAGAGTAGAAATAAAATATATAGATAAGTAATTGAAAACATAAAATCATTATTTTATTTATATATTTATTCTTTATGTTCATCACTGAATTGTTTATATAAATCACATTGTAAACAATTCTCACTTCATCTAATAAAATTTATAGACTGAGTTACACTATTGGTTCAAGCTAGTATAGTGTTTAAGAGCAAAGGATTTGATATAAGAGACCTAGGTATAAAAGTCAGTTGTACCATATATATCTGAGAAACCATGAGAAATTTTATACCTTTCTAAAGGTATCTCTTTTCCTACAAAGCGTTATGAAAAGATCTATTCCTATGGTCACTGTGAGAATTACATGAGCTATTACAGTCTATTATTATTATTGCAGCTCTATTGACAGAGTCCAATTTGACTCTGACATGGTCAATATCCGGGATCTGCCCATAAACTGACTACTACCTTTTCAGAGAAACATGTGTTAAGATAATGGGGTTATATAGAGTAGAGCAAGTAATTTTTTCTCTAGTCTGAATTTTTGAGTTTAAAGAGAAGCATATACGTGGACTACTACAAGACTCAGAGGGAATGTAAAGGAGAGAACTTCAGGCATACAAAGAAGAGTTATATGGAAATTAGATTAGAATAATTCTAGAATGACTCACTGTGCAGAACCAAATCCAATATAGTAGATCTTAAAAGGGATTCACATATGTAAAAATATAATTATCTATGTGAAAAATCTCATAAGATCTACCCATATCTCTTAGATCATCACTTAAACTGTAGTAAGGTCATAGTATATAAGGTCAATATACAAAGTTCAATAAAGCTCCTACATGAGACCAATAAACAATTAAACACTGAAACTAAAATACAGAAATATATGTAATTGGATAGATAGATGATAATTTACAATAGCATCAAAAAATGAATACTTGGCTATAAATCTAACAAAATAAATACAAAATATCTATGCTGAAAATTTCAAATATTAATGAAAGATGTCAAAGAAGATCTGAATAAACTGAGAGATATACCATATTCATAGAACACTCATTATTAAGTCATAAATTATCCACAATTAGATTATATATTCAATATTCAAAGTTAAATTGAAATTCTAGTTATGCAATGTACTATCCACAATTGGACTATATATTAGGTAAATCCAGATTAAAATTTCAGTGAATCGATACAGATAAGCTGACAGTAAATTTTGTATGTCAAGTTTTATAGCAATTTTGTTTGTAATTTCCCCAAACTGAAAACAACCCAAGTGTTTCTCAACACCTGGCATAGCCATATAATAGCAAACTGGTTAGCAATGAGAAGCTAAGAACTATTTATTCATACAATATGATGGACTTAATCTTAAATTTCAGGTTGTTTCCCCCCAAATTTTAATTCTGTTATGAATTAAGATAAATAGTAAGATAGCAGTTTGTAAATCTTTTTTTTTTAAGAGTGAGAGCAAACATTCTTTTCGACTTGCCACATCTTTGAACTGAAACTGTATGTCTCAGTCGAATTTTTATTAGTCTCCCTTTATATTTTCTTTTATCTACAGAAATATTGTAAGCAATACCTTTGGCTTCTGCAGTCAAAAATTTTCTGTGAATTTGCATTTTCATGACTTCTGTTTCACATCCAGATCTTCCATCTGCTGCCATGAGCTGGCCTTTGCCTTGAATAATTTTTTTTATTTCTTTTGTCCCATTCTTTCTCCTGTTCTAGTTCTGGTTCCTTTGATGAATCTCAAACAATAGGTGAACGCTGTGTTTATAAGCTGTTTAGAAGGTAAATTTAGAAAATAGCACAATAACACAGGCATTCAATTATAAGCATAAGGATATTATGTACAGAAATTAAAGAAGCCTTCTTAAAATATATTGCTTTAATTTTAAAGAAAATAGAATTTTTTAAAACTTTCAGTTATTAATATACAAATTATGTAAAAATTTTAAAACAGCATGAAGCAAAATACCCCCACATTGAATTGGTTAGGTAATAGGAAAAAAATTATAAACACCAATGATGAAATTGAATCGTAAGTGATATTTACACCTCATGTGATCAGAACAGATCTAAGCTACTCTCCAGATTAGTGCTCAAGTGCTCATAGTCTTTCTTGGGTTGTGATGTACTTAAGACTTTGTCATTTGCACTTCAGAGTTTGATACAGATGGTGGTTAAATCATGTCTATTAAATAGGCCCTTTGGGTTGAAAGTTATATGAATTCATATGCTAGTTTCATATGTTGCTGGGCACCAGAATGCAACAGAAGAGAAGACAAAAACCTGATTTGCACAGTGATAATGCAGTTTCTTCAAAAATCAAAGTCATCAAAAAATGTTAGAAAATGTTAACAAAATAGAAGCAATGGCCATGTGGAGAGGGAGAAAGGATGGAAGGACAGAGTAGGAATTGCCTAGTTAGACAATTAGACTTTGTGCTACTTTTAGAAGTCAGAAGCAGATGTAGTAGATACAAATACAAGAACCGAAGCCAAGGCTCCTGCCTAAAGACACATAACAGACTTTGGATGAAAAGGAATTTCACAGAAGCAGCAAAATGAGATAGGCTAGCACCTTCAGAAAGACCACGAGATGGGTGGAATGTATGCTAGAATCACTCAGTGCTACCATATACTGATAAATGGCACATACGACACCCTGGGTTTTATCTCTAAATCTGATTATTCTCACCAACTTCAGACCCAAGTTAAACATAAACTTAACTTTGGCCGATCTAAATCAGAACTCTTCACCATCTCTATCAATACCATTCTTTATCTTTCTATCTTAATTAGTGTCTACTTTTATCAAAGTCCCAAGGGCTCAAAATCATCAGCTTCTTTTTGTTCAGCATTATACACAGACCCTTAATTCTGCCAGTAATCTCACTTAATATCTCACATGTAATTTTTAATATTCCCTCTACCAGTGTTGCAATAATTCCCAATTTCAAACATATATTATTGTAATAATTTCCTAATTGATCTTCCAGACTACAATTACTTGAATTTTCTTTCCTTTAAAATAAATGCACCTATCTCTCACCAGTATCATGAATTATCTACATTTGACTAAATATGTACTAGAAACTTAAAGCCATCTTTACCTGGAGAACTGAGAACCCTAAAACCATATAGAAATTTGTTTTTTATAATTCCTCTGCCTCTATATTGTTAAGAATAATCAGTGAAAAATGCCCAAGACTGTTCATATGACTCTGTGACACAGATTTTTCAATTCTGATTCTATAAAGGTTTTAACAATGAGAGTAAGTTCTCAATGATTCAAAGACTATATACTCAGTTCCTTATTCTCTCACATCTGGAATGTAAAAGACAAAATGTTTGTTCATTAACTGGTAGTTCCGGAATGAATTTTAAATCAATGTAAATATAAATTACTTGAAAGAAGCAGTCTCTAAGAATAAGCATCTCCAAGATATGACTCTTCTAAGTCTTCCAATCAAGTTCATATCAAACATCTTTTAAGACTCTCTTTTGTATCCATCCATATTAGCAATATTTTCAAGGGACTTAGAGGTTTTTAAGAGGAAAATATGAGCTCAAAGGCTCATTTAACTCCTAAGTTTTCCAAGTCAATGAACAACTATTGGACCAAGAAACCATGTCCAGTTTTAATATTCATAATCACCACATTTTGAGATGTTTATGGCCATTCTAACCCATGGATATGTTATCAAATGGCAACTCTACATTAGGAAAGATAAATGGATAAACGTTACTCCCATTTCTACAACTGCAGCCTTGTAAAGTATGTGAGACCGTGTAATGGGTACAAGTCTCAAGTTCTTCAACTTTTTTTGACAAATGGGAAAATTGCATAATTAAAACTGGAGCACAGACCATAACGAAGACATTTTATGTTGTTAGTAAACTCTGATGTTCAGAATATACAAAATAAATGTCAGAGCAATAACATGGTAATTATTTTCCCTGGAATGTCTGAGAATCTGTAGCTACGCTATAAAGGCAGACGAATAATTAGGATTAATTTTACAAGGATAGGTTCTGAAAAGTGCCTCGTTGTGTAAACACCATGAAGTGTGTTTACACTAACTTGGGTGGTGTAACCACTACACACCTAGCCTATATGGTAGAGCCTATTGCAATCTTATAGGACCACTGTTCTACATGGAGTCTTTCACTTACTGATTACAGTATGCAGAAGGTGACTTCCTCCCCCCCCCCCAGAGGTTTTTGCTATAGGGCGCATGTGCTTGCCAGAAAGAAAGAGAGAGACAGAAGGTGAGAAATCACCCCCCAGGTGAGATGGCCACACCCTTCTCCTCCATTCTCCTCTCAGGATCTTGGGCACACATGCACACGCGCCTGGCGTGAGTTTAAGCTGCCAGGTCCAGGACTCGAATTGCGATCGACTACATGGGAGTCCAATAACATAGCCATTATGCCAACTGCTGGTCCCCAAGGTGACTATTTTTTTAAGAAAGGGATCTCTCTACGTGTGACTAAAGCTACAAAATTTTTCTCAGTCTGAGACTCAGTGAATTTAAGTAGACAAACTGATTTCAAATGTTAAGAAAAGACATACAAAATGCTGCCATTAAATAAACATTGTGGTAAAAAACAATCCTAATGTAATTTCAAATTTGTTTTTTTAATTTTGTCAGAGGGGATGTTTGTATTCTCACTGGAGAGAGAGAGTGACAGAGGGAAAGTGAGAAAGCAGTCCATGGGAATGGCCATTCTGTAACCCCTCTCCTCCACTTTTTTATACCTTTGAGACTATGGACATGCATGGACACATGCCTGGATTGTCCCTTAAGCCACACGGTTCAGGACTCCAACCATGTGGAACCAACCACCCCAAACAATATGCTTTCCCTTAACAGATTTTAAATCTCTGAGAAAAGGAAAACTAAAAAACTGACCCTTTGACACATTATCAAGTGCTGGGACCATGCAGTTAACACAGGCTGAGTATGAAAGAACTGCCCCTCGTGCCTAGAGCAAGGACTCGGCTGAGGAGAACTGTTTGCAAGGTCAACAGTTTTACGAGTTCTGGACCTCACGAATTGTGTTGCTGTACTGTCCTGCACTCAATTTCTCTGCCATGGGCCTTATTGCCATACCCCAGTACCCCATAAAGGCACCCCCAGCCTTACTATAATTTTTACAATAATCCTGTAAGAATGCGGATCCACTAAGGCGGCAGCTGCGTAGGGCGGCGGCTGCGAACAGGAGTTACTCCCATTAGACTCACCCCACCTTCCTAGAAAATGTCAACAGAGAATGGTACATTCACTTCTCCTACTAGGGATTACATAGATAAGCATTTGAAAGGTCTAAGTTAAAGCTACTAATGGGCAAAACGACCTCAGTGGCCGAGAGGGACTCAGGGACTCATCCATGAGGTGCTGTTACCCCAAAGACCATAAGCCACCCTTACTCTCAGGACAAGGGAAGATTGCCATTCCCCAAGCCACAGTCATTAGCAGCATGTAGAAGGTCCCAAGTACACAGCAACCTTCAGCTACTCACAAGACCACATTCCTTTCCTATGTAGACTCACCCTCTTAGCTGTAGACTACCCCAGAGATAACATAAGTATTTCACTTTAGTATATACTAACCTTGTCTTTACTAAACCAGACAGGATTTATTTCTAGTAATTGCTACCACCCTAGCCTGAAGCTAAAGTTCTCAAAAAGCTGACCTGAGGCCAATCTGGGACTAAAGTGATCAAGCTGGTCTGACTGAAGTGGTCAAGATTCCTCGGAGCCCTCTCATCCAAAGACCCTCCCTGGTAATCAAGATCAAAGAAGAGAATGCACCCGAAAAATGGACTTCCTCGTTCTAAGAATTATGACTGTTTATACCTAAACAAAACAGATGTCATGTTTTATGATTATTGTTCCTATACTTTGAATGCCTTACCTTTTAGAGCAAAATGTTTCACTTACTTCCCTTCACCCATCCCACTACTGTAAAAACTCCTTCTATAATAAATACGCATGACTTCTGGCCATCAGGGCTGCAGTCTGGAGATTACTCTGGCTACAGTCGGCTGAGAACATGCTAAAGGGGCGTGAGGTCTCAGTCTGATTCCTGTTCACCCGCGTCGCCTCCCTGTGCACCCACCCCGGCTGGGGCACGGCTCCCGGCAATCAAGATTACACTCTTGATATTAAAATAGAACATTCCAGGGACCAGCAGGTGGTGTGCTGGTTAAGGTGGTAGACTCACACATGGCTGACCATGGTTTGAGTCCCAGACCTGGCAGCTTGCTTTCTCTCTCTCTCTCTCTCTCTGACCATGGTTTGAGTCCCAGACCTGGCAGCTTGCTTTCTCTCTCTCTCTCTCTCTCTCTCTCTCTCTCACTGTGTACTGTGTACCTCTCTCTGGTGAGCACATATACCCCATAGCAAATTTTACATAATAATAATAATAATAATTAATAAGATTAAGTAATTTTTAAAAATAGGACACTCCATATATTCATCATAATGGAAAAACTGGATACATTCTCTGGAGTGTCATTATCTCTCAGAAGTGAGCCTATGATAAGAATGCAATGGTTTTGGTTACACTTCCCCAGATATACCCTAATTGTTATTCTCCGTGCCATGGACCTGAGTGGTCAGATGAACAAACAATATATTTGACATTTCCCTGAAAGAATAAAGCCTGACAAGAACACACCTGAATTTCTCCCCTTTATACATAAGCATTTATTACTCTAGTCTCCAGAGAGAAGGCCAGATGAAGTTGAGTGACAGCTCAGCATATACACAAGAAGTTCTGGTGTGTGTGTATTCAAAAATAAGTACAGAAATTATATTGGAGATCTAAATCTAAATATAGGACAACATTTTTTCTTCTAATATATAATTTATCTTTCTTTCCCCTCAAAACAGAAATTTCGGGGCCAGTAGATGGTATAGTGGTTAAAGGCTCTGGATCCCACCCAGCTGAGTAAACATTTGAAGATCCAGAACCAGTTACTTTAAAACCATGCTGGTCACGTGTGCATGCATACCCAGAATCTGAGAAGAGACTGAAGGAGAAGGGAGTACGGAGTAGCTATCCCCTTCTTGGAGGGTGATTTCTCACTTTTTGTATCTCTCTGGTGAACATACATGCTCTACAGCAAAACTTTTTTTAAAAAAAAAAAAAAAAAAAAAAAAGAAAAGAAATTTTAGAAAAATAAGAGAAAAAATATTTTTAAAAATTTATTTGGCTGGAACGAGCAGGTGGCATGGTGGTTAAGTGTGCTGGACTCCCATGTGGCTGACTGCAGTCTGAGTCCCAGACATGGCGGCTTGCTTCCTCACTCTCTCCCTCTCTCTCTCTTACTCTATCCTTCTCTGGTCATATTAAGGTAACTAACTAAACAAATAAAGTGACATGAAATAATTCTTTAAAAAAATTTATTAGGATAAGTACATTAAATTTATGAGTTGAGAAAGATGACTAAAATAAAAGGTAAGTGTCTTCACTAAAAGCAATAGTAATAGTAAGAATTTGGGTGAAACTTGAAACTTGAAAATAATAAATAGATATTAATAGACATAGTAAAACTGAAAAAAATAGTCTATCTTATCTGTTTTATTAGCTTTTAAAGATTTTAAGTAAAAAATGACATATATTTAAGGTTTACAACAACATCTTACATTTTTTTTCTACAATTTAAAACCAGCAGTTACAATTGAAGCATCTGATTTTATCACTCTTCTTTATATCCACGTCTCAGAGACACAACTTGTCCTAAGGCACCAGCACTGGATTATAACCATGAGTATTCCTAATGAGAATCGACCACTCAATCTATAACAAGATGTAATGATCTATACTATAAGACTTTTCAAAAATTGGCAATACGAAACTTGATGTATTTATTTTCAATTATAACTCAGGGTTATGAAGACCAATACATTTTTGTCTTGCTCGAGTTTACCTTTGCCTTAGAAAGTGTGTATTGCTAAAAATAAAATACTTTCCTATTCCTAGAGGATTTCCTAAACCAAAGCAATAAAATATTTTGAGGAACAAAAAAGAAAACTTCCATTAAAAAGGTGTAGCTAGCTGATATATAAAGGAAGTATTTGTACTATATTAGTTAAAATGGGATTAGATTTGTACCTTTGTTTTCTAAATACGTTTAAGGAGGCAAGAGCATTTGCTTTAGCAAAGTGGATCCTTCCTCATATTTTTTGTGATTGTCAAGGGAATATTGAGCTAGATCTGAAAAGATAGAACAGCAAAAGAATAATATGCTTTATTGACTTTCAAAATTACTTTGGACCTCTGCTCTTTCAAAATTCTATCCCTCGGAGAACTCATCCTTCAATTGTCATCTCTACACTGAGAGCTATTAAATTTGTTTGTCTAGTTATTTTTTTTTCTCACCTAAGCACAACACACCTAATAGTCTGATATACATTTTTACTTGAATATACTTCCATCCTTCATAGTCAACAGTTCTGAAATCAAATTCAGCATTTTCCCGCTCAACTTTCTCCTATCATGCTTCAAGATCTCTTAGTGTCACCACTGTTGGAATAACTATTCTCAAGATCTACCTATCATCTTTCATGTTTCAGTTTCTGCATGAAGTTTTGATCATCTCAGCTTATAAATGTTTTCCCCTTGGAATTTATGTACCATTTTTAAATACATTTAACATTAGGTTAAAAATATTAAAGACCATTTCATTCCTTAATGGCTTAAAGTATGTACGACTTGGCTGAATATATTACATGCTAAATACTTTATGTAGGTGATCTATAATCCAAACCAAATCCTCCTAAATAGAATTTATAATTCCTACTTATTGAAATGGAGAGTAATAATCTCTATCCCAAGTCACACATTAAAACTTAGATTCAATTTTCCTCTGATTCATAACTTGAAGTACTCTCTAGAGCATATGTTTCCTCATAATATATCTGAAAGTTTATTTTTCTCAAAACTCTACACTCTGAAAACTGAACATATATTTCATAAGAAACAGGTCATTGATGGGTAAGTTAATAACATGAGTCTTATAAAAATTAAACTATACTACTTGATAATTAGTAAAGCAACACCACCTTACAGGGATAACGAAATCATTGTTGCATATATGACCATATCTGGGTTACATTGTTACAATTAAAATCCACTGAATCATAGATAGTATGCACAAAGTGACAAAATCTGAAATCAAAGGACCAGTTGCCAAATGTCCATATGTGAAAAGTATATCAAACAAATAATTGGAGGAGATTAATAAGGACATGCATGTTATTGTCAACAAATAATTTTCCATTTCTTCTTTCCTATATGTTTTGTTTTCTTTCCCTCATCCTTGATTCCCTATCACTTACCCTCTGCCATCTCCCACTCTCCTCCCACACTGTCTCTGGGATCTATGTTTGCTTTCTATACTGGTTTTCCCCCACATTTTATTGAGTCGCTAAAGATCTTAATTAATCTAAATATTTTCATAGCAAGCACAGCTGATATATACATTTCTGTGAACACAAGTCCAAAATTAGGCAATTTTAGCATATGTTAATTTAAAAAATAAAAAGTAAAAAGCACTGTCATGGTAATATCTCTTGCACACAAAATTGCCTTCTACTCATTTCCGAACATAGCTCTTACTGTGTTCTATACACCATATAACATATTTATTTAGCATGTTTTGTTATTTTTTTGCTGTTATTTACCTTTCCCATAGAATTTAAGTTCCAATGTACAAGAACAGAGGTGTTTTTCTTTCCTCTTTCTAATTAGGCTCAGGGCCTGAACAGTCTGTTGCAAAGGGCAGGTTCTAAATAAGTATTAGCTGAAAGAAGACATTTGAGAATGTATTAAAAAGTAATATATTCCTCTTTTCATTCAAAAGGCATGTACATAAGCTAGTTCATTGAAAACTGAGTCTCTGTTTTGAAATATTTGTTTCAAATATAATTACAGTAAAATAGATAATATATTGGAAGAGAAAGTTGCTATTGTACTTTAATCCTTTTATCACTGTGAACTTTGTGTTGTTAACTATCTTGTATTTGTCTTTTCTTTCTTAGTAGGAAGTTAGTTATTCATAGTGACATATAGTTAGTTATTATAAGAGTGACAGTTGTCTTTTCATGTTGTGTTTGATCAAAATGCATGAACTTAAAATACTTAATTTTAATATACTGCAACCAAAATTTATAGAAATAGAGTTATTAATTTTTCCTCTTAAGTATATTTAATTTCCTTAGTTATATTGGTTAACATTTGAATTTACTTTCTTTTTTTAAAAGAATTATTTTTATTTAACTATTTATTTTAATTTGACTAGCGTGTGTGTGTGTGTTTTCACGAAAGAGAGAGAGAGCAAGAGAAAGTGAGAAAGCCAGGTCCAGGACTCAAACCATGGTCAGTTATGGGGGAGTCCAGTGCCCTGGACCACCACACCCCCTGATGGCCCTGAATTTACTTTCTTATACAACTAAATAGGCAAATGCGAAGACACAGTATCCATTTAAAATGTTTTATTCTATATTTTAAAAGAATTACTTAACTTTATTTATTTGTTTTAATTTGACCAGAGAGGGACATAAGAGAGGGTCAGAGTGAGATAGAGAGGAGACAGAGAAAGTGAGAAAGCAAGCCGCCAGGTCTGGGACTTGAACTGCAGCCAGCCCTGTGGGAGTCCAGAGCCCTTAACCACCGTGCTACCTGCCAGACCCCCAAAATATTTTATTCTTAAAAATAATGCGCTGACAGTTATAATTAAATCAGAGCCTATTTAAGCTATACTTTATGTTCTATAACTTAACTGCAATCATTTTCTTTAAAATTTTCATTTCTAAAATGATAAAGAAACGGAACTTCCTTCCCAATGTCAGAAGCATGATTACTCTGCAATCAGTGGAAAATTTGACCCAACCTCCTGGTCGTTACCAGGAAGATGGAGTTTACTAAATAACACAATATGTTACTTTTTAACATATTGATACGATTTAGAAATTTGTCTCATCCCAATAAGATCATTCAAAATATCTCACTAGTAGTTGGAAAATTCCACTACTAAGCTTCTTTTTCTTCTTTTCCAAATCATGAATTTGCAAATCTGCCTCTGACTCTACCAGGCAATTTTAACTACTCAGCTCTAATTTCTTCATCCCAGTTTTCTGGAAAACATCTATTAGTATTTTGAACAGACTCAGTTCTCTTTTAATACCTATCACCTAGCATAGTACTTAGCATCCAGCGAGTGTTTGACAGAGGGAAAAAGGAATACAATATAAACCCTCATCACTAATAGCTTCTTTCGGCTCTCTTTCTAGAACCACATCTTCTGATCATACTTGGTTACAGTGTAAGGACATTATACTAGTACTACTATGACTATAATATTATTAAAGATAGTAACTCCACACTGTTATTAATCATTGAAATTTGTTTAAAAAAATGGCAACATTTTGAGTAATTTATTATCGAGGATTCTGTTTATAAACTTTTTTTTTAGGTTTTTGCTATAGTGACATGCACTCACCAGAGAGAGACAAGAGAGAGAAAGTGAGAAAACCCCACCCCCAGGAGGATGGCTACTCCACAATCCCTTCTCCAGTCTTCTTTGGGGATTTTGGTCACTCATGTACACATGCCTGGTGTGATTTTAAAGCTGCCAGGTCCAGGACTCGAGTTGCTGTTGGCCATATGAAAAATCCAATGCCTTAATCACAAAGCCACCTGCAAGATTTTTAATGTATGTTTTTTTATGTCTTTATATAACTGTAGAAGGAATTAAAATTGTCTATGAAAGGGAGATGAATCCAGATGTGTTCTAATATTTCTGTTTCTCTAGCACAGAGATTCTTCAAGTGCAGTCCTTGAAACAAACAGGCTCAAAATTCTTTTCATGATAGTACAAGTACATGTCATTTTATTGTCAGCTCCTCACTAAGTGTATACAAGTAGTAATACTACACTCAATTGATACTGGCTATATATGAGAATCCAAGTATCATCTATTAAGCTAAACTTTAAAGAGCTTTGCAAATTATAAAGCAAAGCCATTTCCTTTACTATCTTTCTTTTGTTTTGGAAAATGTAATTCCAAAAAATGCTTATTTCACACCCAATGGATTATTACCAATATATTTAAGTGACTTAATATTTTTAAATTCTTGGGACCAGCAGATGGTATAATGGTTATATCGCTGGACTCCCACATAGTCGACCGTAGTTTGAGTCCTAGACCAGGTGGCTTAAACTCACACCAGGTGTGTGAGGAGAATGAGAAATCCCAAAATTCTGAGAGGAGAATGGAGGAGAAGGGACGGCATTGTGGATGGGGTGATTTCTCGCTTTCTGTCTCTCTGGTTCTCTCTCTCTTGCTCTCCTGTGCATACACCCTATAGCAAAAATCTCTCTAAAAAGAAAAATTAAATTCTCATTTTTAATGTCAACTATGATAAATATTGACAAAACCCAGTTAAACAAAAATTCCTTGGGAACTTCAATACCTCCTTTATTTTTGTTTTTTGTTTTCTTTTAGTTTTGCTATGGGGCACATGCCCCAGAGAGAAACAGAGGAGGGGAGAGGAGTGAGAAAGCCCTTTCTAAACAGGGTGGCCATGCTGCAATCCTTTCTCTGCCAATCTTCTCCTGGGATTTGGGACATGCTTGCACAAGTGCCTGGCATGTCTTTGAAACTACTGGGTCAGGATAGGAACCATGTACAGTCAGCTTTGTGGGATCTATCTTTCTTAGCCATCATGTAACCAGCTGGCCTGGGAACTTCAGTATCTTTTAAAGGTGTACTAGAGTCTAGAAAGTAAAACGGTGAATCACTGATCTTGCAAACACAGGGAGAGACATGCGTGTAACCAAGCGGCAGAGCATATGTAACAAATCATAGTTCTAAATCGTATTTTCTCTTTAACGCATATTTCAGTTTATGCAATCTGGAGACAAAATAGAGACTATATCAGAGGTTGTTGTGAAGTTTATACATCTAATGATCTGTTTAAGTCTTTAGTGATGTGTCTGACATAAATCAAGAGCCCAGTAAATATTCTCAAAAGAACTTCCTGAGCATTCTGTATTCATTAGCTCATGCTTGAATTGCCAAGTAATTGTATGAAAAGATGATAATCTATCTCATTAGTTATTAAAAGAAATCATTCCAGATGTTAAGGCACTAGAAGAACATGTCTACAACCGAAGAAATTGATAGATCCTCACCTAAGTAGGAAAATCCGATTTCTGCACTGAGGAGAATTCAGTCATGCCCGTTCATTGAGTTGAACTACTATTCCAGCACAACTTATTAAGAATTGAAATCAGGGACCAGCAGTTGGCATAATGCTATGTCATTGGACTCCCATGTAATCGACTGTAGTTCAAGTTCTGTACCCAGTGGTTTAAACTCACACCAGTTGTGTGTGTGTGCATGCCCAAGATCCCGAGAAGAGAATGGAGGAGAAAGGATTGCGATGTGGCCATCCCCCGGGGGGTGATTTCTCGCGTTCTGTCTCTCTGTCTTTCTGGTGAGCACACATGCCCTATAGCAAAAATCTCTCAAAAAAAAAAAAAAAAAAAAAAAGAGAAAGAAAGAAAGAAAGAAAAATAAAGAATTGAAATCATACTGAGCTGAGACAATATGATTCTGCATTTTATTTTATCTATTTATTTATTTATTTATTTATTTATTTATTTATTTTTTGGAGAGATTTTTGCTACAGGGCGCATTCGCTCACCAGACAGACAGAGAGAGACATAGAGACAGAAAGCAATAAATCACCCCCCAGGGGGGATGGTCATGCCGCAATCCCTTCTCCATTCTCCTCTCAGAATCTTGGGCACACACGCACACGCACACACACCTGGCGTGAGTTTTTCAAGCCACCAGATCCAGGATGTGAACCACGGTTGACTACGTGGGAGTCCAGCGACATAGCCATTACACTAACTGCTGGTTCCAGATTCTGCATTTTAAACTAATGAGGAAATTATTGTGATTTGGATGTTTGCCTGAATTTTTATTGAGTTATTTTATTTCCAACACCAGTAACTACTTGAGACTATTTGATTATTAGTTGCAGTCCACCTTGGTGGGTTGGCAAAAAGAAGGGAGCAACCAACATTTCCTTACACAGTTGCATACTCTGACATTGGAAGATATTGATCGAATGCAATTATTTTCATTTCAGCATAATGTGAAGTCAAGGTTCCTGACAATAATTAACAAATGGATCTGCTAATTTTTAACTCCAGTCCTAAGTTATCAGCACAGAGGAGAATGTTATGACAGGTGAGCATGTGCCTCACGCATGTCATATCTGGATCCCTTTTCTTAAACATAGAGTAAATTAAAGGCAAGCTTTCATGATCAAACACTCAACAAAAGAGGAATAGAAGGAAACTCCTTTAACCTAGCAAATGTCGTAAATGTAAAACCCACAACTAATGTAATCTGAGAAATTTCCTCTGAGATCAGAAAAGTTAAAAAACTTCCTCTGGTCACTTCTATTTAACTTAACACTGTCATACTGGAAGTAAGAAAGAAGTAAGGGGCCCAAATGACAGGGGAAGAAGGAAACTATTTGGCTATTGATGATACATGTTAGCACCAGTCAACAAGTTCACCAAGGTTGAAAGATACAAAATCAACACACAACAATAGTTGGGTTTATATTATAATTATAGGGCTGTAGAAAACTTCTTTCTCCCACATCTTACCAACACTGCATTACTAGAGGTCTATTTAGCATGGTAACTTTCACCCCGCATATCATATCTGGCTACAAAACAAAAATCACAAGGCATGATAAAAGGCCAAAATAACTGTTTAAAGAGATAAAACAAGCTTCAGAACCAGGCTCAGATATGGTCGAGATGTTAGCATTACATCATCTATGGTTAATATGCTAAGGTTTCTGTATTAGTCTATTTGGATTAAGGGAGCAAATTATCATAGAGTGCGTGGTCTAAACAACAAATATTTACCACAGGTCTAGAGATGAGAAGTCCAAAATAATGATGCTGGATGATTCAATTTGTGGTGAAGACTCTATTCTTGATTTTTGGATAGCCACATTCTCACTGTGCTCTCTCATGGTGGGGGTGGGGGGAGAGATCTTCCTTTTCTAGTAAGGCCAATAATTTCACCATGTAGGTCCCACCCACAAGACTCATCCAACTCAAATTATCTCCCAAAGGTACCATTTCCAAATGCTCACATTGGGAATATTACTTCTTAAACCTATGCATTTTGGGAGCAGGGAGAAGGAAAATATTTTCTTCATAAAGGTTCTAATAGATAAAGTTACAACACGCAAGAATAGATGTGTGTGTGTGTGTGTGTGTGTGTGTGTATGTGTGTGTGTATGCTTATGTATATATAAAATGAATGATGGCAATGAATGAATTATTCCAGTAATACAAGGAATAGGGGGCTGGGATTAGAATGTTCTTATAAGTTACTTGAACTGTCTGTGAAGCAGTACAGTGTTATTTGAAAGTGGACTTTAATTGGTTTTATACATATACTGCAAAATCTAGAGGAACTACAAAAATAAAAGTATAACTGAAATGTTAAGAAAGGAAAGAAATGGAATTACACAAAGCTCAATTAAAACAATAAAACAGAAAAAGACGGAAAGATAAAAATAGAAACAAAGAATAAGGAATCAAATGTTAAAAAGGTAACATATAGTAGATATTAATCCAATCATCTATAATCACTTTAAACGCCAATGGTCTAAATTTAACAGTTAAACACACACACATTATCAGAGTAGATAAGAAAAACAAGAACTAACTACACGTTGTCTACAAGACATCCCCTTTAAATACAAATACACACGTAAATGGAGCAAAAAACATTATGCTAACATTAATCAAAAAAAGTGAGAGTAAGTATAGTAAATTCAGACAGAGCATAATTAAGAGCAGGGAAAATTAACACAGATAAAGAAGGGCATTACAAAATGATAAAGAGTTCACTTCTCCAAAAAGAATAATTTTGAATGCATTCATGTGTGTACCTAGAGCAAAGTGTCAAACATTGCATGAGGCAATAAGTGGTGAAACTTCAAGGTGAAAGAGATGAGTCCACTATTATAGTTAGAAGCATCAGTACTCTTTATTCACAAATAGACAATCCAACAGCCAGTCAGTAAGGACATACTTAGATTCAACAGCACCATCAATCAACCGGATCTATCAAATCCTTCATCCAACACCACCACATTCTTTTCAAGGTTTCATGGAATATCCATCAACATAGACCAATTATGGGACATAAAATACCTTAACAAAAATTTGAAACTAGAAACCATATGTCCATTCTGTGAGCACAATGGAATTAAATGGAAAATTAGCAACAGCAAGATAGATGAAATATCCCCAACATTTAAAGATTAAGTAACACACTTACAAATAATGCATGGGTCAAGAAAGAACTCAAGAGAAATTTTGTAATTTATTTTGTACTAAATAAAAATCAAAATATAACCTTCTGTTTAGAGGAAAACTATAGCATTGAATGTATTAGAAAAGAAGAAAGCTCTAACATAAATAATCTTCTACCTTAGGAAACTATGAGTAGAAGAGCTATGGGCTTCAAAGTAAAAATAAGTAAGTAAAGCAGAAATCAATGAAATTGGAAACAGGAAACCAATAGAGAAAAAAAAATCAACAAAACCAAAAGATATGTCTTTGAAAAGGGCAATAAAATCAATAAGCCTCTATCCTCACTAACTAAAAATAAAAAAGAGAAGACACCAATTACTAATATTGGAAATAAAAGAGGGGCCATCACAGCATAGTCCACAAGTTCTAAAATAATGAAAAGCCATGAACAATATTTTGCCTCAAATTTAGAAACTTAAATGAAATGGATCATTTCCCTAAAATCAATCTAGCAATAACTGCATGAGGTGATATTCATAATCCGAATAGGCCTATATTTATTAAGGAAAATGAATGAGTAGTTAATAACCTGCCAAAATATAAGTACCAGGCCCAAATTTGTCCACTGGCAAATTGTACTATATACATAAGGAAGATATCACACCAAATTTCTACAATCTCTCTCTTTTTGTCATAAATAAGAGTTTTTATTTATGACTATTAAAAATATGAACTTTAAACAGATTTTTGGACTGGTGGTCCATATTCATCAGTTCATTCAACTTTAGCATCTGTCTCATCCCCAGATGCTTTTCCAGAGCTATTACCTTCACCAGGAAATCCTATGAGTTTTCCCAACTCAAACTTGGGCTTCTTCAGCATTTTTACTTTCCTGACTTTTCCTTTAGCAAGACTTGTCTATGTCTTAAATCAGTTTATTGACCACTTCTTCCAAGTCATTTTTCAGCACCTCCCAGGTCACAATTTCCATCATCTTCTGGTTTGGGCAGACCTGCTGATATTGAGCAAAAGAAGTTTTCCATAACTGATTGTTGCATTTTAGGAAACCTAACACAAAAGAGATAAAGCAAATATCCATTGGTATACTCAACATCAACATGAGCTTCAGGCATGGCCTGCCATTTTTTGACCATGGAACACATGCCCAATATTGTAAAACTTTTAAAATATGATATAAGATAAGTACTAGATGACCTTGGGTATCTATGAACATTTTTTTTCTTTTTTAATTTGCTACAATATGCATGTAGTCACCAAAGAGAGATGAAGAGATAGAAACTTAGAAAGCATCTCTCATGGGGTGGTCATGTCACAACCCCTCTCCATTTCTCCTTTCAGGATTTCAGGCATGAATGCACATGTGTCAAGCGTGTTTTTTGAGACAGCCTGAACCAGAACTTGAACTGGGCAGTCAACCATGTGGGATCCAGTAGCCTTAACCACCATGCCACCAATTGCCCTGTCAATTACTTTTTAAAATCATGCATTCATTCACTTATTTTAATTTGTTATATAGGGCACATGCCTGACTGGAGAGAGGGAGAGAGAGAGAGAAAGTGAGAAATCACCTTTCAGTGGGAATGTCCATGCCACAATCCCTTTTCTTCCATTTTCCTCTAGGGATTTTGGGCCATTTAAGTTAGGGAACTGGATAAAATCATGCACATACACATGAAAAAAGTATTCTTAGAAAGAGAAGAAACCCACAGACTGACAAGTGGGAATCTTCAACACTAAGAGGTCAGGGGGGACAGGGAAGGTCAGTCTGGTGCTTTCATGAGCTGACTCCCATTTGGCCAATCGTAAGATTAGAGTTCCAGATAGATTGCTTGAAAAGCATGCTGGGCACATGTGCATGTGTGCCCAAAGTCCTTAAAGGAGGATTTTAAAAGAGAGATGAAAAAGAAGGGATGTTGGTATGACAGCTCCCCATGGGGAATGTTTTCTTGCTCTTCCTCTTTGTCTCTCTCCCTTCAGTGAGATGAGTGCCCCCACCACTCAAGGATTTAGGGGAAGAAAGATCAAGATGTCCTAAATGTCAAAGGAAGAAGTTGTGCTAAGAGGGAAGAACTAAAACACTAATTAGAACGGTGCTGATGACAATCATCAGCTTTAGCAAAATGATAGGTGAATTTTACAAGAGCCGTTTTGTTGGACTGGTGTTGATTGATCTCTGATAACACCTGGTTTAAAACATGATTAATAAAATAAATTTAACACTGCATTCTTCCTTTTTTTTTTAGTGTATGATAAAAGCTTTAATATACACACCAATACTTTATTTAACAGAATTTTTTTAAGGGTGTCTAAGTTAAAAAACAATCAAATAATTGAGGTTTATTTTTAAACTTCCAATTAATTTTGATAAATTATATCTGAACTGTATTTCTTATCTTATTCTTTAGTCTTATAGACAGTATCTGGAAAAAAATATTATTAGGATTTGGAGTTACCTTTTAGTTTATAATTATGTAAGGCTATGGAACATATTATTGTTTCTTTCCTTGCTACTAAGGTTGCTCTTTTCTGGCTTGATGCTATGCTTATATTTTGTATCCAACTCGATCTCTTTGGTGGTGGTTCATTTACTCTTGCACGAGAAATTAAATAAGCATATAACTTAAAAGATCTTTGCTTCCAAATACATTTCTCTAGCCATCTTCCAAAAATATAAAGTAACAACTTCAGTGAATCATCATAGAAAAGTTTTGTGCCCATTTTTTGGTTCTATGTTTCCCATAAGAATTGCACGTGCCAAAAATATAATCTTCTGAATATAAAATGTTTAGCTATTTTGCTTGTACTATCACTTCCAAAACCATTCTAGAAAAAGGTTTTATATAAATCAAATAATGAGTAATCTTTGTATAAGTCTAATCCATATCTAAATATATATTATACATTTAAAATATAAAAATAAAGGCTGATGCTTGACTTCCTATAGCCTACCATGCTCATATTGTCTTTTAATTGTCACTGAACTGGAATGTATCACAGTATGTAATATAATTTATGTTTTATACAAACTATTACTAGGGAGCGAGCTATTTTCCTAAGGTGACATGTCTATTACTTGAAAATTTATAATTTAAGATATTTAGGAAGTGAATACTAGTGTCCATAAAAGTATCTAGTAGGTCAGGTGAAAATAAATCAAAACACTCAAACTTTTCCAGAAATATTAGATTAATTAATCAATTGGGAGGAAAAAAAACAATTTAAAAAAGCAGACCATCACTAATTTCCATAATTTTTCTGAACTTACCCTGAATTTGAATTTGTAAAAAGTAGTTTTAAACAGCACTGATAAAAGAGAAATAACAGATCTCTGTCCAAAGATAAAGGAAAAGCAATAAAGAAAAAATAAAATATGAGTGACCTCTAAAACTGATTCGAGATTATATAAAAGTGTCAACATAGTAAGTGCTCAACACATACCTGTTAAATGAGGATAGTGATTAATTTACCTGGAGGATCTTAAATGCTTTCTTCATGTTGCAGCATTTCAAGAATAGTGACCTTCCATTCCCTGTTGGTTTTTCCATCTATTTATATTTATTCAAAACCATCAGAAACCTATGGTGGTTAATATCATTCTACCTCACATTCATGGCCACTGGCTATCTCATCCAGCTTACTGGCATCCATTTCCAGGATAGGCATGAAATAATCATTTTGGGGACCAGCAGGTGGCATGGTGGTTAAGGCACTGGACACTCCCACATGACTGACCAGGGATTCAGGTCCCAGACCTGGTGGCTTGCTTTCTCACATTCCCTCTCTCTCTCTCTCTTTGTCTCTCTCTGGTCAAATTAAAATAAATTAATGAATAAATAAAATTAAATAGAATAATTCCTAAAAAGAAATCATCATTTTAGATCTACCTGGTAAACAAAATAACCTCAGGTATTTGCGCTGCTCCTTCTCCTTCCTGTGTTCTTATTTCTATGTCTCTGTCCTTTAGAAGGATGCAATTATCCTTTCTGGCTCACTAATCCCTTTGCTTTCCCTCCATTCTATCACTCTACAGATAATATGCCCACTGATGCCTACTAACCATTATGTCAAGTTTTGCAGTTAGGATGACTGAAGAGTGCAAGAGGGAATAGACGTTGAATAAGATGATTACTATTTCTTGAGCACTTCATGGATTAAAAGGCCACAGATGTGGGTGAGATGCAGCTGGGATGGTAACAGAAACAAGGATTGTACATGCAGGTGATGACAAGAAGAAAATCATCAGATGATCTAATAATGGGGACTAAATAATAAAGTCACTTTAATTATACAGAACCTACCTCTTGTCCCTAAAGCATAATTCCAGAAGCCAAGAAGAAAGGCTATTGTTCCTTTATTTACATCATATTTTCTTTTTGTTTGAATGCTAGTCTCATAACACAAGAAAATATTTTTAAAAATATATAAAACAAAGGCCATAAAGTTGGATGCAAGATGGTGTAAATTTGATTTATATCTTGTTTCATACGTGTTTTATTGTGACTTATGATGTTTACTTCCTACATTACCTAAGAGATAATAATTTGCAATTAAATCAGATTGTATTTGTTTTTAGTATTTGGTCACTTTGAGCTCTGAAAGGAAGGAGGAACGTACATGCTGTTTATTTAAAGCATACCCGTTCTAGTATAACATTGTCAACATTCAAATGATTACCAACAAGCAAAATTTGTTTTTGAAATGTCATCAGTCCACATTTTTTATGATCAGTAATAGCAAAGTAATTTTAACAAAAGCACTCCAGACCAGCAGATTGCATCGTGGTTACATTGCTGGCTTCCTACATGGTTAATCATGGTTTGAGTCCTGGACCCAGTGGCTTGAAACTCATGCTGGGCATGTTTGTGTGTGTGTGTGCCCAATATCCCAGGAGAATGGCGTAGGGATTGCAGCATGGCCATCACCCCCAAGGTTTATTTCTGACTTTCCCTCTCACTGTCTCTCTCTCTCCAGTGAGTGCATGCATCATAATGCAAAAACTTCTACAAAAATAAATAAATAAAAGCACTGTAAGGGACCAACAGATAGTATAGCAGGTACATCACTGGACTCCCACACAGCCAACTGTGGTTCATGTCCCAGACCTGATGGCTTGAAAACCATGCTTGTGTGCCCAAGATCCTGGGAAGAGAATGGAGGAGAAGAGATTATGGTGTGACCATCACCCCAAGAGGGTAATGTGTCACCTCTTGGTATCTGTCTGTCTCTCTCTCTCTCTCTCTGGCAAGTGCACATATCTTAAAGCAAAAATCTCTAAAAAGAAAGAAAAAGAAAAGTACCTTAAAAAGACAAATATGTGAAAACAAAAATTAACAGTCATATAGATTAGACGGGCAGATACAATAGCATTCAAAACAAACAAATGGTCAGTAATAAAAGAAATCATTTCACCAATGAAAACAGATGATGTTACGTGACTCCACTTTATATTGGCTTTTTAATTATAAAAATCCACATAGTTGTAGGAATAAAATCAATTACATAAAATATCATTTACATTTCGGGTCACTTTATAATGTTCCCTTGCTCTAAGAAAAAAAAAGAAAAAAGAAAAAAAAGAAAGAAAAATCTCCATGAGAAAACTAGGTTCCAAAAAAAATAATAATTTCAAGTAATAAAAAGACTTTAAAATGATAATAATATGTTGAAAGAGTTATTACAGCAAATTTTTGAAATAAAGTAAAACATCAGTATTATCTAATGAAATGGTTTCCAGTGAAGAAAGAAAAAGAAATAGAATTCACATTCCTAAGCCTTTATATATATTTTTTTTTAAATGAATTCTCTTCTGATTATTTTAAAAAGAATCTTTTAAAGGTTCATGAAAATGCATCTTATGAAAAGAAATGCATGGATTTTAAACTTTTTTAATAGTAAAATAAACTCATTTGTTAATTTCATTTCCTTCATGAACTTTTTGAAGTTTTCTTGCAGTGAATCCAAAAAAAAAGAAAAATGAAAGCACATACACTGAGCAAGTGTTTTAGAGTTTTGATGCGGGCAAGAGGAAGTTCAACGTCCACAGGGGGCGTAGTGAGAGAACCAGAGATTTCTATCTCCAAAGGCCATGCTCTTTGCATGAAAGTATAAATAGCTTTGGAGCTTAGCTTATAAAATATTTTAAATAATAAATACTAGGTAATGCGCAATGTGTGTGTTAATAAGCTCCATGGCACTATCTGAATTACCTGGGTGGAGTCCTGTAGTTTATCAACTCATTTTTATTTATAAAAATACATTACCCTGATTGTGAGAGTGCACATGCAGGAAGCACATGTCATAATATAGATAAGTTTCTGATGAGGGACTTTGTCAAGTATGAAATATTTTTTATTCTCTCAGCCAAAGAGACTGGATATGTGGCAAAGGATGACAGTGTTGAATTCAGCAAAGACAATTAAGCATGCATGTAAACGATAAATATTGTTGCATATCCAGGAGTTTCGTATCCCCTATTATCTTAGACTCCCATCCACCTCCAGAAATTCTAATATAAGCTCTATTTAGGTAAGTCTGTGAATTTTCAAATGCAAGCTATAATTTATTTTAATTATTGATTCTTTCTAAGGAAGAGAAGACTGTGGGTGTACAATCATGGCATCTTCTAAGATTTTTTTTTTTCATGGTTAGGTGTTTCTTCCCTCTTACTGTTGGAATTACTTACCTTTTTTTCTTTACAACTAATCATTATCTACATCTTGCTTTGGAGATTGCACTAAAATAAACATTTGTCAAACCAATTAAATATGGTCTAATCATGGTAAGTCCAGGTTGATGAAGTATCATGATGTCTTCCTGATGCATGCTAAATATGGCTAATGGGGCAAATGATTTTTAAGTAGCTATCTTATTAATTTTTTTTAAAGAGAGATTTTTGCTATAGGGCGCATGTGCTTGCCAGAGAGACAGAGAGACAGAAAGCGAGAAATCACTCCCCAGGGAGTATGGCCATCATCATCCCTCTTCTTCCATTCTCCTCTAGAGATCTTGGACATGCATGCACACATGTCTGGCAATGAGTTTTAAGTCTCTAGGTCTGGGACTCGAACCACAGTTGACTACATGGGATCCAGCACCTTAAGCACTATGCCACCTGCTGATCTCACCATTTATACTATTAAATAGTAAAGCTGGGCCTGCAGGTGGCTCAGAGATTAAGGTGGCTGGATTCCACACGATCGACTCTGCAGTTTGAGTCTGGACACAGAGACTTGAAAAACATGCCAAGCACATGTACATGCATGCCCAAAATCCCCAGAGGAGACTGGAGTAGAAATTATTGCAGTGTAGCCGTCCCCCTGGCAGGGTGATTTCTCACTCATCAGTCCCTCTGGCAAGAGTAGGCACCCTATAGAAAATCAGTAATAATAATAGTAAAACTATTAGAATTCAGCTGATACCTCAAGGTATTCTCTATGGGTTTCTGTTATAAAAGTGCTTTTATATAAGAGAATTATTTTCAATTTTAGAAGAGTAGTGATTTTTTTTTTTTAATTTGCTTAAGGGGTGTGTGCTTGCTGGAGAAAGACAGGGAAAGTGGAAAGAACCCCCCAACCTTCACTGGCAGAGGCAGCTGTGTCACAATCCTTTCTCCTTCATTTTTTCTCTCAGGATTTTGGACACACATACACATGGACATAGCATATTTCTGAAGCCACTGGATTTAAAACTGAGACCGCACAGTTAACCATGCAGGGTCACTGGCTGGCCTTAAATATGTTTTCAAAAAATAAGTATATACCCACTATTTCATCATTAGAAAGAACTTTATGGAGACAAAACTCACCAAAAGTTACATGTAAAATGGGTGCACATTATTGTATATACTTTATATTCTAAGTAAAATTTAATTAAAACACAGAGTCAATACATGCACTGCAAATAGAAACCTAAGATTCATCCATATTTCATGTTTAGGGTCTTACACTCCTTCCTGATTTAGCTATGAAGACCTCGATTCCCTTACCAATCTAATACACCATTAATACTGTCTCGGTGTGTACCAAGAGTACCAGTTTATAAGCAGGCCTGGGTACCTGGCAAGCTTAGAGATTCCATGCCTATCTAAGAGCTGCTGAATCTGAATCTTTAATATCAGGTGATTTCTAAGATAAATACATTTGGGAAACAAAGTTGTTTTTTTTTTTTTTTTTCTTCCTAGCCCCTCTTAATAATGATTTTTCTACTCAGTTTTCCAAGCTTTTCAGCTCAAAGTTCTATTACTCTTTGAATTATCCAAAAGAAGAAAAAATTGGAGATGTTTTTGCTATAGGGAGCGTGCGCTCACCAGAAAGACAGAGAGAGAAAGAGAGACAGAAAGCGAGAAATCACCCCCCAGGCGGATGGCCCTGCCACAATCCCTTCTCCTCCATTCTCCTCTCAGGGTCTTGGGCATGCATGCACACGCGCCCAGCGTGAGTTTAAATCACTGGGTCTGGGACTCAAACTGCAGTTGACTACATGGGAGTCCAATGACATAGTCATTATGCCATCTGCTGATCCCGAATTATCCAAAATTTTATGAGCCTCTGCTTTCTAGAATTCCAGATACAGCAACATGCAACAATGACATCCTAACAAGGAATTCAAAAAAGAATACAAGAAAAACTAAAGATCTCCTACTTTGGTCCATTACATCAGGTAATGGAGTGAAGGAAAAGAAAATGTGACACTGGCATATCCAATGTCACCTTTCTCAGATAACAAAGCTATAGTAGTACTACTCCTAGCTCCCATGTTTAGGTGATTTGATGTCTTTGAATCACAGTGAGAGAGAGAAAAAAAAACTATATTATTTTACAATCATTGGAAATGTTTATGCAATTTTGAAAAATAAATTTAGGATGTCAAACAGTTAACTATTTCTGAGTTTCAAGAAAGGTATTATAATACTCGCTTGTTTGGTTATAAACAATTACTGAAGTTAAATGTACAATAATTATAGCTCTCACTGAATAATGTGTCTTCAGTAATTGTTAGTTATTTTTGTCATCTTCACAAATTTTAGATTTTTTAATCATTTTGACTACAGTCATGAAAAGCTGTCTGAACCGAGCACGAATGCTGACAAAAGCTTGAAATTTGTGGTACCCAGCTAAGCATTACTGCAGACACAGACTCAGTTTGCTGGCAAGGCTTATTTATGTTTTATTCAAATAGATGTCATTAGAAGGACACATCAGGGTGCCAGCAGGTGACATGGTGGTTGACACACTAGACTCCCACATGATCAATCCATTTTCAGTCCTGGGCCTGGCAGCTTGAAACTTATACCAGACGTGTGTGTGTGTGTGTGCCCAGAATCCCTAGAGGAGAATGGAGAAGGAGGATTGCAATGTGGGCTCCCCCCCAGGAAGAGGGGTGGTGATTTCTCACTTTCTGTCTGTCTGTTTCTTTCTCCTGCGAGATCACACACCCTACAGGAAAAAAAAAAAAAAAAAAAAAAAAAAAAAAACTCAAAACAAACAAAAAGCCACATCAGAATCACTTGAAATTTTGGAATTTACCTCAAAAATAGAATATTGGATCTCCCCCACTCCCAGAAATAATGGATCTCTATCCTAAAAGTAGCCATCCTGCATCGTAGGGGTGGTCACAGTGGCTGGATCCAACATAGCCAATGGCATGGTTCAAGCTCCAGACCCGCTCCGGGCACATTTGCGGGCATGCACAAAGTCCTGAAAGGAGGAGGAAGTGAAGGAAAGAAGCACGACCCAGCCCCATGGAAGGGGCTTTTTCACTTTGCTCCCCCTCCCTTTCTCCAGCAAGAGATTGTGCACTCTGATAAATTAAAAAAACAAAAAAAAAAAAACAAAATAAAATCATCATGAACCAAGAATGTGTATTTTAACTAGATTATTAGGTAATTCATATGCTGAGACAGTTTGGAGCATCTCTTTGATTTCTGAGAACCCAGTGCTGATCAAGATAGGATTCTGACTCTGTCACTGAGATCAGTCACAATCCAACAGCACAGGTGACTCTGTGTGACAGTTTGATGCTTCCTGTCTTTATGAACATTTCATGCAGGATAAACAAATAACAGAATCATCGGAAAAACTTCCTCCAGAAAAGAGAGATGGAGAGGTTGGCACAAGAACTACTTACTTTCATTATAAGCTTATTAACATTGTCATTGAAAACCATTGTTTTGAAACAAAAATGACACAAATTTAAACTGCAGAGCTAGAACAAATTTTCTTACCTTCAGCTTCCCAGGGAAGGGGGAAAGGTGACATGGAATAAAAATAAATAAATAAATAAATAAATAAAATAAGAAAAAAAAAAAAAGAAGAAAAACTTCCCTCAGTACCATCTGATGTTGATTTTTATCAGCTTCTTTAGAGGACTGACTGACTTTCTTAAATGGTGCAATTGCTAAACCAGAATCACCTGGGACACAAATATAAATACATACAAATAAAAACAGTAAATGTATGCTTACATTTTATTTACATACATATACATATATCTCCACTCATCCTAGAAACAGCTTCTCAATTGGATTACCTACTGACAAAAATGGGTACTCAGGGCAGAAAAAAAGGCATTACCTATGTGAGAGCAGTGAATATAAAATTCTAACATTATTGTTACAAATACCAAGGAAACTGTCAAAAAATGGCAGGATAACTAAGAAATGCCAATAGGTTGTTCTGCTGCAATCTTTTATTTTTAATCTGCTTATTGCTTTCTGCCTAGTCTCCTTCTCCCACCCTGTCTTTTCCTGTTTCCTGACTTTATTATCCTGCTAAATGCTCTTGCCATTTTTTTCTTTCCTTTTTTTCTTTTACTTATTTTTTTTTCCAAATAGGGCACATGTGCTTGCTAGAGAGAGAGACAGAAAAAGATTGAAAGAGAAAGTGAGAAATCACCCCCCCCCCCACCCCAGGAGAATGACCAGGCCACAAACCCTTCTCCTCCATTCTCCTCTTGGAATTCTGGGCACACTCATGCGCCCGGCACATTTTCAAACCATCAGGTCCAGGATTCGAATCGCGCCGTCAGCCATGTGGGATCCAGACACTTCAATCTCCATGCCACCTGCTGGCCCTGACTTTCCTCATTCATGTATTACCGATCTATACATAAGATGATAAATGTCTTTTTAATTGAATAGTTTACCTAGTTTTTACTGTATGTATTTTAAACATTTTGGAGGACAAAATTTGACGTAAACTGATTATACTTACTAACAAGCCACATTAGAACAGCATTTTCCTAAGCTTGTTTTAAAATGATCTTTGTCTAATTCACAAACACAGTAATAATCAGTGCCATAAAAGCAATTATATAGTGGAGCCAGTAGGTGGCAAGCTGGCTAAGGTGCTGGACTCCCACATGGCTGCTCGTGGTTCAAGTTCTGGACTTGGTGGCTTCCTCTCTCTCTCTCTGTCTCTGTCTCTGTTTCTGACTGTCTCTGGGGAGTGCATGAGCCCTGTACACATTAAAATAATAATAATGATCAATAAAATTAAATAAATAAAATTTTAAAAATAATCAGAGAGTGACACAGTTACAGATCAACTTTTTCCCACATGGTGAGAAGCATGTGCATTCATTTTTTTACAAGACTCAACACAAAAATTAGTTAAGATGTATCTATATATATATAATTTACCAAGGAAAAGATGATATTTAATCTATTCATTTTTCCCTTGTATATGAGAAGCAGTCAGATCTGGTTTGCACAGAAAATGATGCCTTGTGAAACCATTTACTAAAGAGCATCTTGCTGGCCTGAAAGCGTCAATGAGCTTTTCGCCAGACAGAGAGAGAGAGACAGAGAGACAGAAACGAAGAGGTTTCCAGGAAGCATAGAGAGACGGTCTAACCGACTATGCGGTGCCATTTTAAAACAGGTTAAATAATTTATTGAAATGAGCCCTTTTCTTTCACAACATTGTGAAAACAGAATGCTTTTAATATTGAATGATCATTTTAGGAAGGATGGTCAGTTTACAGAAGAAAATTTCCAAGAGATGAAATTAAAATGATGATAGAGTGCTTATTTTTTTTGGAGAGGTTTTCGCTATAGGGCGCGTGCACTCACCAGAGAGAGACATAGAGACAGAAAGTGAGAAATCACCCCCCAGGGGGAATGGTCAAGCTGCAATCCCTTCTCCTCCATTCTCCTCTCGGGATCTTGGGCATGCACGCACACGCACCCGGCATGAGTTTTAAGCCACCGGGTCCGGGACGCGAACCGCGGTCGACTACGTGGGAGTCCAGCGACATAGCCATTACGCTAACTGCTGGTTCCCAGACAGAGTGCTTATTAAAACTTGAGCACATGTTCCAATGTGAATTCCTCTATGACGTGTCTAAAATACAATCCTGGAGAAGTTTACATACTAAAGTTGTCAGTGCTTAGAAAATATCACTTGTAATGGCTCAGACTTTTAACTACACTATTTATTATTTTGTTTAAATTTTTTTTTAGTCTTAGATTATGACTTTTAGCTCCATGTCCATTCAGATGGTCTTAAAATTATAAAATTACTTACTCATTCATAAAATTTTAGTCTTCAGCTTTAATGTCCATATTTCAGAGGTTTCTCTAAAGTCACAGGAAAGGTGATACATATCTAGGAGTAGCAGGTATGTCTATGTATGTAAACGTAATCGGTGTAGAGTTGATAGGTTAGATACTGTAGGTTGCTGGAAAAATTTACCTTTCCAGACTGACCAGGGATGACACAGATAAATTCCCGACTGTACCAAGGAATAACTAGAGCTTCTCCGGTGACCACAGGTAGAGGTCCCATTGGAATGAAAATACCCATCTGTTATGAACTGCAGATTTTTGCCCTCTGCCCTTGCCCCCCATTTTTTTTTAATTTGCAAGAGCATGTGTGTGCTCACCAGATAGAGTAGAAACAGAAAGAGACGGGGGAGACTGAGAAATGGCCACGCCATATTCCTTTCTCTTCCACTTCAACCTCCTTTTAGGATTTTGGGCAAGCGTATCCAAGCACCTAGCATGTTTTTCAAACTGCTGGATTTTGAATTCGAACTACGCAGTTGGCCATGTGCAATCCAGCCACACTGTGGGTTAGCCTCCCTAATTCCAAAGTGGAAATCCTAACACCCAGTGCGATGGCTTTATGATGTGGGGTCTTTGAGAGGCAGTGAAGTAGTGAGGTGAAGGGGAAACATGCCTGAGTGGGATCCGTTCCCTCACGAGAAAGGACGGGAGGGTTTGCCCACTGTCTTTGCTCTCTGCCCTTGGAGATACAAGCAGGAAATGGTCACCTACCAACAGGAAGCAGGCCCTGCCCCGGCAGCGAGAGCTGTCAACTCCTTGATCTCGGACTTAGCCTACCCAACTGTGAAAAATACATTGTTTAAGCCACCCAGAGTATGGTAATTGTTAAAGCAGTCTCCAACAGGAAATTTCCTAATGTGGACAGACAGGGACTACAGTGTTTAATTTGATATTTGACCGTGGTAGACTGGCTATCATGTAAAAGGTTTTGTTTGCTTGTTTGTTTTTTGTCTTACTAGACTGCCTCTTTCTACAGATACTTTTATGTCAATCAAAAGAAATTTGCTTATGTGATATGAAGGGACTTAATACCAGTATATAAAGTTTAGTTAAGTGTAATGTTACATTGTTATACTGAGAAGAAAGATTATGGTTGCTAAAATGAATTGTAGTAGAGATTCAAACTTAGAAACGCCATAAATCCATAGCTATTGTCACCAAGAACTTAGATTCAGGAAGTAGTGGAAGTATGACTAGCACCAAAGGAATTAAGAAACCCAAGAAAGCTAATCGTGTAGCAGATTTTGTACTGTGGGACAAATCATTTAAATTTTCCTGATCCTCATTTTATGTATCTAAAGGAAGAATGGATAGGATTGGTTCATCTCAATGATCTAATAATGCAATTCCACAATTTTACTTGATACTACACATAAATGGAAAATAATTCATTCTCACTTAGCTCAATGAAATAAAGAGAAATTTATTAATGTTTAGTTGGGTAAGAGCAACATGGTTCAGAAATATTTAAATACTAGCCAAGGATATGTTTTCTTTTTTAATTGCTACAAATTTGTCAGAGCTTAGTGCACTCAACAGAGACAGAGAGAGAGAGAGAGAGAGACAGAGAGACAGAGAGAGAGAGAAAGAGAAGAGCACCCCTTATGGGGGATAGTCATCCCACAATCCCTTCTCCCCCATCTCTCCTTTCCGGATTTTGGGCAGGCACACACAACATGGCAGAGAACTATTCAATGCATTCCAAGCCACTGGGTCCAGGACTCCAACTGCGTGGTCAGCCATGTGGCATCGAGCTGCTGCCACCACCACACCACAGGCTAGCCCTCCAGGACACATTTTCCATTCAACAAAAATAATATACAAATTACAAAATTGCTAAGAAATAATACAATCTGGTAGAACCAATCAAACCTTACCTGTTCAACAGAACTCTATCTTTTATCTAAAAAAACATTTATTACAACTAGTAAACCATTACCAATCCAATAAATATGGGAGCACAAAGAGCTAGAAATGCAACTCTGTTGCAAGAACAAATTTCACGTGATAGAAAATAGCCTTCCATATCAGTAAGATATGAACCATTGAAATTCATGTAGCCAAGCGCTGAGTTATGTACGCAGCCTTCACTTTGTTCCTCACTGGCAGTGTGACCTCGGATAAGCTAAACGTTCTCACTCCTGCAATTATAAAATGATGTCAGTCCCATAAGTGTATCTCCAACATCCATTCCCTTTGTAAATCTTTATGATTTTATGATCCAATTCTACTTATTACAATGTAGCCATTAGAGGGTAAAAATACCAAGGGTCAGACTCTATCGCTGAAAGAATGTGTTACTTTCCTTTATCACAGCCATGCCCAGGTACTGCTGCCACAGGACCCCAGCTTGAAACCCTTTCTGGCACCTTCACCTTACAGTTCTTAAACATCCTCTGCTCCAGGCATTCACAGCTCACATGTACAGTCAGCCCTTTGACCTGGTTATCACTTGGAACTGCGTTCTTATCATGACATGAAACTTGGAATGTCCCTGTCACTCTCATGTTCCCACCATTCCTTCTCCGATAATTTTGCTGGTGTCACATTTCCTCTTTTCCATGCTGTCAAGTCCTCACCTTCCTAAGCACTACAGAAAGTCACAATATTGCTGAAAAGATCCCTGGAAATGTGAAGTAAACAATCTCAAGGAAGTCCTCATTTGTCCCAATAAACTATTCTACTTAACCATCGTCAAATACCGATCCACCACTAGATCTATAAACATGGTTGTGTTTTTAACAATGAATGAAGAAAGATCCTTTCCATTCAAGTCCTTCATAAATTTCCATCCTACCAGGACCAGCAGTTAACTGGTTATACCATTGGACTCCCATGTATTCAACCACGGTTCGAGTCCCAGATCTGGTGGCTTAAACTCATGTCGAGCGTGTGTGTGTGCGTGCCCAAGATCTCAAGAGGAGAATGGATGAGAAGGGATTGTGGCGTAGCCATCCCCCGGGATGGGGGGGAGGGTTGATTTCTTGCTTTCTGTCTCTCTGTCGCTCTCTGTCTTTCCAGCGAGCACACATGCCCTATAGCAAAAACCTCTAAAAAAAAAAAAAATTTCCATCCTACCAAATATCTTGAACATAATAGACAGCTGTTCAATGCTTCACTGTTTTAATTTCTTATCTATTGTCAATAAGTCATTGTATTGGATTTCTGCTCCCGTCTCTTCCCTGAAATTGAAATCTCAAAGGTCAGATCCTCAGTGCCTTATATATGCCAAACTGAATGTCACTTCATCATTATCACCCATCACCAATCGCCAGCTGCTTCTCAGTTTCAAGATTTCCATTTTCTACCAGCCATTTAATTTAGATACCTGAGTTCTAGCCTTTCCTCTCCTTTCCTTTCTCCTTCTTTTTTCTTTGTTTTCAGTTATTACACTTAGAATTTCTGAAGAATGTTAGAAAAGGGACTTGAATCACTGACATTGTGCTGGCCACTGGTAAGTTCTTAACTCTAACCAGATTTCTCTCAACTGAATATTTTAACTGCTCAGATGGGCCTTTCCACTCAAATGTCCTGCAGGCCCTTGAGCTAGAATGTGTCCCGAGTGAATTTCTCTTCCCACGTCAGCAACTGACCCCGTAATTCCTTTTCCTGGTAACCTTAATCCACCTAGTTAGTCCTTGTTTTTCCCACTTTTTATTAGAAATTATTCACCCCAGATTCTTTGAATTTTTCACGTTCTCTTCTATGTCTACCGCCATTCCAAAAAGTAAAACAAACAAACAAAAAAGGAAAGCAAATAAAGAAACTAAGAGGATGTGACTTTAGAGATACAAGAGTCATGATGGAAAGGTATTTAAAAAGCCAGTGAGTTGAAAAGGTGCTGATGACCGGTTCAGTGCTACAGAGCAGAAAGGAAAACTAGAGACTATAGGTTGTACCCTAGTTTTGAGAGCAAGGTTATTCGTCACATTAGAAAGGAATGGTAAATTAAGCAGAGGCAATGAGTGTTGGCACTTCTACTAAAGGCCTTGGTTAGTGGTCACACAGTTGAGGAAATGAGAAGGAATAAAGTGAGGGAAACATAGCACCTAGAACAAAATTTAAGGAAGCAATCACTCCCAGGTCTTTTCAAGTGGGGGCTGGCATTCACTCTAAAGGTCAAGTACCTTCTTGAATTGTGAGCCTTGGGAACCTTGGTTGGATGACTCACCCCAGTTGAAGCCCTACAGTTTGTAAAATGTATAAATATACTTTTAAAAGCCCAGCAAAAGTAATTCAGAAATGCACATGGAAAACTCCTGCTAAGGCTATAAATAATATTATATGCACATAGACTTTAAGACTATGTTGTTTTATCACCAAATTCTAGAACATAAAATTTTAATTTAAAATATTATTGCCAGGGCAGCCAGTGGTCATGGCAACTGGATCCTATATAGTTGACTGCAAAGTTCAAGTCCCGGGCCATATGGTTTAAAAAACACACTAGGCACATGTGTGTGTGTGCCACAGTCCCGAGAGGAGAATGGAAGAGAAGGGATTGTGACTTGGCCATCTATCCTCAATGCTTTCTCACTCCTGCTCCCCCATCTCTGACCAATGCATGTGCCTTCTAACAGGACTTGAACTGCAGTTGACTATGTGGGGGTCCAGTGACATAACCATTACACCATCTGCTGCTCCCTCAAATTTCATTGTAGCAGAAGAAATAAATTTCATCCTGTCAACCCCCACATACATACTCCCATACCCACACAATTAGTTATGCGGTAATAGAATAGGCTCCCTGTGATAGTACAGAATAATTGTCTGTGTGAAAGCAAAAAAGAAGCTACTATTTTCTATGTTAGTTTTCACTAAAAGCAATCCTTACCTTGGGAAAGTGAGAAGTTGATACCTAGACTTTGCTGTGTGCTTCTCCATGTTTTAATGAATTATGCACGAAAAAGAGAAAAAAAGAGTTGAACATTTAGTTGACCATCATTTTAAAATTATCTCTGCTCATTAAGAGCATACATCTTTTTCTTTTTTAATTTTGCTACGGGTGTATTGTGCACTCGCCTGAGAAAGAGAGGAAGGGAGAAAGAAAATGAGAAAGCACTTTTTCCCAGCAGGAATGGCCATGCTGCGGTCCCTTCTCTATTCTCCTCTCAGGATTTTGAGCGTCCAGCAAGTTTTTTCAAGCTACCGGGTTAGGGACACAAACCACATGGTAGGCCACTTGGGTTCTAGCTACCTTAACCATCACACCACCAGGGTGCAGATCTTCCTCCCAAAAATGTAATTTAAAAGTTACATTTCACCTTGCAAGTGCAACCAAATTCTATTTTATTAGAATCAATAAAAGTAATAATAATATTTTAATGTATATAAAACCCAGGATAATTACAGTGTTGTAACCTGTTCCATACACTTTATATTGCTATAAATAGTCACAGAATTTCTATGAACTCTGCTATGATTTTTGTTACAATCCCCTGCCTAGTGACTCATGGAAGTTTTGGTTTTAGAACCCAGTCAACCTGACTTCAGGGGTCTGAGTACCCAACAACTATGCCATACTGCTTTTCAGACCACTTCAAATTTAAGCCTGTCACTAAAATAGAATAACAAAAATTACGTATTTATCTATGTGTGCTTGTATGTGTGACTATATAATATATGTATATGTGATAAATTTATGGTGTACTCTTTGGAATACAGATTTCAGTCTATCCATCTGCAGTGAATCATCATTCTTCCTAGATTCTGTATCTGTAAATTTATCTACTCACCATAATTTTTCTGTAACCGCCAAGCACTGGAGGCAGTTTGGGGAAGTCCTTGTATATGTGCAGAGTGGGGAGAAGGAGGCACCTGTTGCCCCCTGAGGTTGAAGGTGCCTTCGCACTCCTTCAGAGGTGACCACAGGACGCAGACCCCAGGCAGTGCAGTGCACTACAGGGTGCCCTAGCCCTGCAGCCAGGCGGACTGGAGCGGAATCCCAACCCTGGCATTCATTAGTAGGGTGGCTATTGGCAAGTCACGTAGCACTTTTCAGCCTTCATTTCACTTTTGTAAAATAAAGAAACTAGATAATAACCAGGCTGGATTCTTTTTAGGATTTAAAATTATTGTCCATGTGAGATGTGCATGTATGTGTGCATGTGTAGCTTTAGATACGTTTATGTCTACATAGCACACGTTTCTCCTTGGAATAACAATTTGCTCGTTGCTATTTGCTGGCTCAATGTTCTCCCCAACTTATACACAACAGAACTACTCTGAATCATAGAAATTGACTGTCTTTTAAAGGTATTTCATATGCTAGAAATTCAGCTAAATACTAGAATGTACATAGACTTGGGTCACAGAAAAAAAAGTTTGATGGCCAAGTGGTGGGAAACTAATATTTTCATAGGTGAAACAAAACAAAAATTCCTAAAGAAACTTGGTAAACGAAAGGAAACGGAATCCACGTCCTATCTAGGGCTTCTGAACCACAGGGATGTTTTCCGTCTCATCCCTCTATCTTTTTCCTTATTAGTAAAATTGGGAGGTCGAACAGACTTGATCAATAATTTCAATCTTTATGCCCAGTCTTGTTGGCTCTGTTTCCAAAGAAGAGCTTTGGAATGTGCCTCTCCTTTCTGATTTAGGGTTTCCAACATTATCCACAGCACACAGTTAGTAGAAGTGTGCCTCGGACTTTCATTGAGGAACCGAGGAACTTACATCCTTGCAGTGGGTGTTTGTGATTTTTCTATTACCCACGCTTCCGTCTTAATACACTTACGCTTCTGTTCTTAGGTACTAAGTAATAAAAATACCTATTATGCCATCTAAGTTAATTTCCCTATTATTTTTCATCTCAACAGATGCTATGTGGCAAGTCAGAGGACCACTACAGTCCTATTAGTGAGTCTAAATGGCTTTTAATTAGTACTCGTGCTAATTTTTTTTAATAAATTGACATTTCACGACTACTCGACACTAAAAAACACGTCATCTTCTACTCTCTAAAATGGAAACAAGCACATTCAATTCTAAGAACATATTTTCAAGTGAAGTATTTATCCATCTCCTTCCAACACGCAGATGTATGGTAGGACAGTGGTTTACAGATTATTAACTTACCATGAGTACGGTTTAAAAACTTTACAATTTAAAGCAAGCAGCACACTCACCACAGATCGCTCTAATTTTTTTCTATTGATCACTCTAATCATTAACATTCAAACATCAATTTATGCTAATAATTTACTTTAAAAAGTGGCAGCAGGTGGCTTGGGGGATAAGATAGCTGGATCTCACATGGCCCACGGTGTGGTTTGAGTCCTGGATCTGGTTGCTTGGAAAATATGCTGAGTGAGTGTCCATGCAAACCCCCAAAATTCAAGAGGAGATGGAAAGGGATGATGGCATGGCCATAGCCCCTGGGGGTGATTTCTCACTTTCCCTCTTTCTCTCCATGAGCACCAGTACCCTATAACAAAACTATTAAAAAAAAGAAAAGTGGCTATTCAATTCTAAAATCCTGTTTCATCTCATACGCTTCCTTTAAAACTATCAGTTATGTCATCCTATTCATACCAAATTTTAAACACCCTCCAATTCCAGTTTTGACTTTAGCCGCTTCAATCCTTTTTTACAAACTGGGGAAATCTTCTTTTCCCTGGTTGACGTGAGCCCTTGTCTCCCGCCAGCTCTCATAATTCCTATTAGTTCATTCTGTCAGAATCTGTAGGATCTTACCCACAAGCCATATTGGTTTTTCCTGTTACAGCAGAAGGAAACAGCTGTCATCAACATCAGCCTTTGCTTTTTCTCCTTATCCAAACTCACTTTATGAGTCCATTCCTCCAGTCATTCACACTCTTTCCAGAGGTATTCTCCGGGCTGGTGGAGGGCTCCTCAAACCTGAAGAGAAGCAGGTGTTAGAACAAAGGCCCCTTGTTCTAAGTCGGCATCAACAGAAGCAATGAGCAAAGGCTTCCAAATTTCAGTTAGAGGAGAGCTGTCTATCCTTCAGGGACCAGGAATGGCCTGAGTGAGCTGACAACATTTATCAACAACATGCAGCTATCCCTGTAAGCGTCTCTACATACCTACTACACTCATGAAAGCCACTAACTGCAACTATTCATGTATGATGACAGGGATAGTGTGGTGTGTATCTTTTGGTAGCACTTTCACTAGACTCAGGTCTTTTCTCAAGTCTACATGTCTTTATATACATCAAGGAAACCAGTTATGAAGTTCACATTGTAACCCTTCCCTTATTTGACCCTGAAAAACAAACTTTTCATCATCACCTCTCCTGGGACTTCTGAATAATGAAGCTTGGCTCCAGCAGAAATCATTAAGTCATTATTCAATGGAGTCATATGAAACATGCATATTCTGAGGCCAGCTGGTGGCGTGGTGGTTAAAATTGCTGGATTGTCACATGGCAGACCATGGTTCGAGTACCAGACCTTCTTGGCTTGCTTTCTCGCTTTCTCTCTCTCTCTCTCTGTCTGGTCAAATTAAAAATAATAGTAATAATAATAATGACAAATAGAAATAAATAAACAATTCTAAAAAAAAAAAAAGAAGTGTGCATGTTCTATGTTAACTCCCAGTCTTTCCAAAAAATGAAACCAAGTGATCTAGTTGATATGTTCACAGACTTAACACAGCAAATCCGTCAGAATGAATCCTCTGAATTCGTCCTTCCACAGTGTACTAACTACCTTCTGACAGAGGGCAATCCAGGGTGAATCACTTATGTAAATTTGTGCGCTTCTGATCTATGCCAGATAGGAGTAGCAAAAGACAAAGTATGATGGAAAAGTACATTTTCCATATCAGACAGTTGAGAAGACAATGCCATTCAGTACTTGAGGCTTTAAAAGAATCCATGACTTCTTCTCACCTACTATATCCCCTGTATCCCATTAGAGAGTATTTCATAATTGGCTATAATTTGTTAGAAAGATAAAACATTGTACTTTCAGAAGTCATGGCATTGAAGCTCTGCTCTAGTAAAGCTGAATAATTACTTAATTACTTCATTCATTTTAGGGGTCCCTAAAACCTTGATTTTAAAATATCCATTTGGAGGTCAACTGGTAGCACAGTGGTTAAGGCACTGGACTCCCACATGACCAAGAGTGTGCACCTTCTGGGAGTAAGTAAATAAACAGATACTCAAATCAATAGAAACTTTATGTTTAACGTCTTTAAATTGCTTCACTAATTATCTTCCAATAAGTTTTATTAATTGTGTATTGCCCAAATAAATGTTTTAAGGGTTAAAAAAATTATGTAGTTTTTTAAAATTTTTAGAACTATTTATTTAAATTTATTTATCATTACTCTTCTTCAATTTGACCACAGAGATAGAAAGAGAGAGAGAAGAAGAGTGAGAAAGCAAGCCATCAGGTTCAAGACTCGAACCATGGTTGACTGTGTGGGAGTCCAGTGCCTTAACCACCACACCACCTGCCAGCTCTGAGTAGTTTCTAACAAGTTAATCCCTGTACTTCAGCTTTTTTGTTTATGTATTACCAAGCCCATCTGCCAGTAGACCTTATCCTGTTCAAGCAGTAGCAATGTAGACTCTTGATGTTTATTTTTTTGTTTTTGCTTGTTTGTTTTTATCAGCTCTCTCCCTTATGAATCCATAAATGCCTATGACAGGAATTTGGTCCTCCTTCACTTCCACCCCACCTCCTTTTGTGAAAGTTTATTACGATAAGGTTACTATAGGTAAGACATTATTAGTTACAAATTTTGTGCCATAAACTGCTAAACACCACTGTATATAAAAATTTCAATCTAATTCTTACAAGTTGGTACTATTTATTCTCATTTTAGAAAGAGGGATATAAATGCTTAAATATGTCAAATAACTCGTCCAAGGCCATGGTACTAATAAATGGAATATTGAGATTCTGTACGGGGCATTCTCAGAACTCTTCTTTGAATTAACACACTGTGCTACACACTACGTATTTTCCTGTGTCCCTAGAGAGGTTGAACATCCTGGCCATTCCTTCTGGACTCATAGGTGGCATTACTGTTAGATCTGTTGTGATGCTGAATTTGTGCCCAGTCCTTGTGTTTTTTGACACATGCTATATTTTAAATGCAGGCTCATCAGCCACAGTGTGTTAGTGCTGGTACCGACCACCATGAACAGCAGTGCTTGTGGAAGACGATGTTCTTGACCATTCTTCATTTCTACTCAACCTCCTTGGTTGTCACTACTTTTGCTTCTGAATTCCTAGCCCCATATTTTGACTTAGACATCAGTTTCCACCCTACATACTTAAATCTCTTCCAGATATATGTGTGTGCATGTATGGATATATATAATTTTTTAAATCTTACTAGAACCTGAGTCCTACTTACACCAGAGTAAATGCATGCTTTTCATTTAAATTCCACTACAGTATTGCATTTTCTGATGCCCTGTCTTCTGTGCTCCTCCTTGTTCTCTGCACCAGAGAAGAGGTACTTAAACCTATGAGCCCCATCCCTCCTGAGATAATAACAGATTGCCATGTGAACAGAAGATCACTGTCTTTATTTACAGTGAAAACTATGTTATGGAGACCAGAATGGTTACATCAGCTTCACAGTGATTTCTCTTTCTGAAAAAAATAAAAAGACAATTTTTTAAAGGAAAAGACTATTGTTTAGTGACCATAGCAACAAATCAAGGGTGATAACTAGATAATCTTTTTTAACTGTCAGAGGACATAGGTGCTCACCAGAGACAGAGAGATGGAGAGACAGAGAGGAAAGGTTGAAGCACCTCAGTGGAGTGCTGGTCACCCTGCAGTCCTTCGTGTGCATTTCTCCCTCCTGTTGGGATCTGGGGCATGTGCGCACATAGGCTTGGTGTTTTTCAAGCCTCTGGGGCTGGGATTTGAACCTTAGTAGACCATAAGGTATCAAACTCCCTTAACCAGTATTTCATGGCAGGATACTTGATTTTGACGTTTCCTCATGAGGTGCCTACCTTTCTGGGACGTCGTTGAAGTTGTGAGATGTTTTCACTGACTTCCTTAAGCTAGTCCTTGGTTTTAATGGTTTAATACTGTAACCCCTTTAATCCACAAAGGGTTTACAATATACTTGGTTAGGTTTTAGCTTCCCTTTATTCATTGATTTATCCATTCAAAAATATTTATTAAACACAGATCAGGAACAGCCTGTGGTCTAGTGGTCAAGGGAACTGGATATTCCATGGCCCACTCACTGTTGAAGTCTTAGATCAATGTCTTGAAAAACACATTGGATGAGGATGCCTGTGTGTCCCCAATCCTGAAAGGTAGAAAAATTTCAGTGCGACCTTCCCCATGGGGTTGTTTTCTTCATCTCCCTCTCTCTGCTTCTCTCTGGAGAGGGATAATCAGATAGACGCTATAAAGAACACGAGGAAGAGACTATTAGGCAGTGAGAAAAAAGAACAGCATCCTAGGGTTGGACATCACTTGGGTATTTTAAGTAATTCACAGAAAGTATATATGGCTGAAGCTTAGTGAATGCAGACAAGAGTGATTAACTATGAGGGGAAGAGAGATTTGTTTGGGAGAGACCAGGTAGCACATTTCTATCCAACTTACAGATTGGAGACTTTTTAAGAAGAACCATGGGAGGAATTATTGAAGGGTTTTTAAGCAAGGAAGAAATTGATCAGAATTGCCTTTCAAAATGATCACTTTGGTAGATGTGCAAAAGGTGTTTTGTTTTTTTTATAAATTTTTATGACGCTGACATTTTTTTAAAAAAAGAATTATTGATTTATTAATTTTATTTATTCATTCATTTATTATTTAACCTGCCCACAGAGAGACATAGAGAGAGAGAGGGAAAGTGATAAAGCAAGCCACCAGGTCCAAGGGACTCGAACCATGGTTGGCCATGTGGGAGTGTCCAGCACCTTAACTACCACACCACCTGCTGGTTCCAAAAATGGTGTTTTTTAAGGGGTGAGGTCAGGAGTGAATGTAGTTACAACTGGCTCTTTCTATCATTCAGGAAGGAAGTATGATGGCTTAGATAATGTGTCCTTAGAGCTAAAGAGAAATAATTTCAGAGATGTATCTAGGACATAGAATCAAAGGCTATCTTGTTCCTGTCATGGGTCTCTGAGATGACACCTAAATTATCATGACCAAATGCGATTATATAAGAAACTCCTCAACAGAAATAACTGCATAAAGTACTCTGCAGATGACTAAAATTTTCCATTATGAACTGATTGCATTATGCCTATGATTTTAAAGGCTAGCTTCTTCTCTTTCTAAATTTGAGGAGCAGAATACTTCTGCTTATAGATTTACTGGATAGATCAATAACTATTTATTGAAATTAATAGAAAATGTGCAGACTGGTGAGAACAGTGATAGCAATCATGAGGATTCTGCAAACCCCTGACCTCCGACTGTACAGCTACCATACCTCACCCCTTCTCGCACAGTAATGTAGGTGTTTTCCAGTCGTCGGTCAGAGGGCTGTGTGGAAACTATTATGAGCCAAGCCAGAGATAGATAAGGACTGCAAGGCAACCAAGTTCAAGGAGCCAGAGTTTGTGCCTATAAAATACACTTAAATGAATGTTTTAAACTATAATATGATGATTTTTTTCTTGTTAGGAAAAAAGAGAAAGTGCTTACTGATTTTATCTGTGATGGTTTGAATAAATCAGTATCCCTCTAAACCCAGAACTCTTTTTTAAAATCTGATTGTCTGAATAAGGATGACACTAAGTGATTCTCCAGCTATGGACTTTTCAGTACAAATTCCTGGTTGATGTTTTTCTTCAAATAATTTCCCGACTGTGCTATTTTATATGCTTAATAGTTGATTTGAGCTAACGCAGACCAAACCAATACTGAGGTGTGAGCAGGGAACTGAGGCATGGCTTTGACAACTGCAGCGTTTCTGAAGATCCTGGCTCAGGGCTGATCTTGGCTGTTGAAGACATCAATCAGATATATATGACTTTCTGTGAAACCGTATTTTAACCCCTTCCTGATTCTCATCATGTGTTGTCTATACATAGGCTTTAATTCCTCAAAATGATTTATGTGTAATTCATGACTCCCAAAACTAGTCTGTCATTTCCTTGAGATCACATGTTTTTTGTATTTACAATGACTGTCTTTTCAGCAGCAGATGTTCAATACTTGATGCAAACTATGGTGCTGTCTGTTTTTATTAATACCTGACCTGCTTGATGACAAGTGACTTTGCAGCATTTTGGACTGTACCTAAAAGGCACCTTCCAAGCATCATGCAAAAGGTATTATTTTGAATCTTTTTTTCACAAATTTCCTGCCTGTGTTGACTTCTTTTTTTTTTTTTTTAATTTTTTGTTATAGAGCATGTGTTCTCATTGGAGAGAAACAAAGAGAGAGAGAGGGAAAGTGAGAAATCAACCCCGCCTAGAGAATGAACAGGTCACAATTCCTTCTCTTCCATTCTTGGACACATACAGATACTTGCCCAGTATGTTTTTCAAGCCACTTCAAGGGACTTGAATCACACGGTTGGCCATGGGAGATCCAGTCACCTTAACCACCAGGCCACCTGGCTGCCCCCCTGACACCTGTTTTATTACAGATTTAAATTATAAAGTGATAGAATTTTTTTCACTCCAAACAAGAAAAAAACAATAGGGAAGGATGATTCTGGTGCGAAATGTGGACTAGCGTAGCTGACAAGGATCAGGTAGGTGTCAGTATCACAGACGGCGGTGCAGAAGTTATGCAAAACGAAGCCTTTAAAAATGTCTTTTCTTGGGACCAGCAGTTAGCGTAATGGCTATGTCGCTGGACTCCCACGTAGTCGACCATGGTTCAAGTCCCGGACCCGGTGCCTTAAAACTCACGCCAGGCGCATGTGCGTGCATGCCCAAGATCCCGAGAGGAGAATGGAGGAGAAGGGATTGCAGCGTGGCCATCCCCCCTGGGGGGTGATTTCTCACTCTCTGTCTCTCTGTCTCTCACTGTCTGTCTGGCGAGCGCATGCACCGTAAAAGCAAAAACCTCCCCCCCCTCCCAAAAAAAGTCTTTTCTTACTTTAAAGAAGAAGCCTATAGAAGCTATCTGAAGAACTTAGGAGATATTTTTAAATGGCACATACATTATTAAAGGCTTTTTTCCTTTTCCTCTTCTAGCAATATTTAAATTATGAAAACAGCAGATCCTCCATTCAGCACCCTGGTAGCATTGTGTACGCAGGAAAAGCCAAGCAGAGAGCTGACCATTATTTTGCACAAGACCAGCGAAATTAAATCACCCTGTGGAGGAAGGAGGAATGGGAATGTTTTAGACATCCCCCCTCTTATTTGTCACTTACCTGTGTGAAATGAATGTTTATTGGCATTTACTCTATCCCCAGGTGTGGCAGTTAAAGATAAAATCTACTAATGGGATTCATAGCTTGGATTTAGCCATGCTAGTTCTGAATGAAAATACTCATTTTCTTTATAAACTTCCCTTTGTTTGTGAATGCTTTAAACCTTAATCATTATTCTCTGCTGCTTACCATGCACATTTGCTTAGAATGATAAAATATAAGCAGATCAAATAAATAAAGAATACACATAAGGCCCCATAGAAGCAAATAAATTGAGTGTAAGACCATAAAGAAAAAAGGTAAGTAGAGTCAGCTCCAGGATTTTCTGTACCACTCACTAAAAAGGTTTTGCAAAGCCTGAGTTTCAGGGCCTGTGTTGACACAGTAAATGATTCTAGGTAATGTGTATAATGCCCAATAAAGTCAGCACTAAGGGACCAGTCTCACAGCCTAGTGGCTAAGGGGAGAGGATCCCACATGGCAGACCTTGTGGTTTGAATCCCCCACCAGGTGACTTAAAAGCCATGCTGAGCATGTGTGCATGGATGAGTGCCCAAAATCTGTACAGGATAAAGAAACGGAAGAGAAGGGATCGTACTGTAACCATCTGCCTTTGAGGAGTTCTTTCTTGTCTCCATCTGTCTGATTGTCTCTCTCTGGTCAAAATGGCAAACACATGTTTTTAAGGAAAAATGAATAATTTTGTATTTATTTTGCTTCAGAAGACACTGGACTATTTTTCCATTTTTAACCAATATAACCATACAAATATCCTTGAAGTTCAAGTGACATATAAAAACAAAACATTTCACTCTTCCAATTATTTAAAAATTCTGGAAGACCAAATACAATAATTCAACTTTATGCCAGGCCTTAAGCCACGTGCTTCAAAACATTCTTTTGTAGTGGAGATTTATTGGTTATGTCGAAGATTAGTATAGACATTTCAATTTGTACCCAATTCTTAATAATAGATACCAAAAACTTAAAAAGCCAAGTATTGTGATTCTTTTTCATTTATTCCCATGACATTCCAGCTTCGAATTTGTAGGCAAATTTTCTTTAAGAGGATACCAAGTACTACTACCTTCAAATGTTCTGTAAGTCCCACTAAATCACAATTTAGTATCAGACACACTACATATTCAAATTTCCAATCTTTCACAGCACATTAACAAAATTATTAGGAAAACTGGACTACCACGACCAAAGATGTTACAGAGCGCACACAATCCTAACAGGGAGAGCAACAATCGTAGTAGTTTTCTTTAGAAAACAATACTACCAAAAAACATAATAGAAGTCATTTAAAATATTCAAGACACATTAAATGCATGACTGTGATGCCAAACTGCAATTTAGTATGTTTTGTATTTAGGATAGAAAAATTACCCACCCACCCCCACCTATGGAATGTTAAGCTGACCGCAAGACTGTCAAAGCCTCCTATAACTCAATAGCCCACTATTTTCTGGTTGTACCGAAAAATAAACAACCAGCAAATAATTTTACCTCTTCAAAAAGGCAATTTACACTTCAAAAATGGGTAGAGGTGGGATTCTCTCCCTCTTAAAAAATGTTTCTAGAGCTACTAAAAATCTTGCACTTACCAAATAGTTGATAAAAATCTTTCTCTGCATTGTACAGGGAGACGGGGACCATTGAGAAGACATGGAATCTGACATTACTCAGACTTGACTTCTTTCTCGCTTCCTTCATCAGAGAATGGACTCTCCTCATTTTTAGTTTCTCCATTTTCTGCAGGTAAATCTTCTTTAGTGTCTCGGATGGCCACTTCAGCCTGTTTCCCCTTTACTCCCTTTTCCCCTTTTATTTGCACTCTGTTGTCTGAAGATTTATCCTTCCCTGGATAACAAAGGATAAAAAGATTTATCCTTTTCTGGCTTCCTCCCCACTTTTCCAGGTGCAGGTTTTGCCAACAGTCCTGCCGTCCTCCTCTTGGGCTCTTCGTTGGCCATCCCCTTGAGCTGACCTTCCTCTTGGGCACCTTGGCTTCGGACAGGGTGCGTGCTGGGTCTCTGGGGGGCCCAGGGCCTGCCCAGAGCCTTGCAAAGCTGAGCAGATAGTCCCTACCACTCCTCTCGCTGCCTGAGCTGCTCTGACAAAAATAGTTTCAAAAATTTTAAACCAACACTGAGAAAATATGAATATAAAGGATTTTTCATAGTTTGGAGGAGTCTCTACTCATTTATTTATTTCCATTATTCTTTGGCATTTAAGCTCTTTGTTCTATGGCTCCAGTTATGCTACTAACCTCAACTATAACCAGTCCTTCCAAGTCAGGGAACGTCTTCCAATCTCTTACATACTTTGCCTTTTGTACCCCCGTGCTTTCCCCATACTGTCTAAAACTCTCTACTTGGCGTCTTACAGGGAGGTTCTTTGTACTGTAGGATTCCTAGATCAATCATTGATTAGGTTAGAGAAGGATAGGAATGCCCTAGCATATCCTCTGCAGCCCCTCAAAAAGGTCTACTATATCCAGTTTCCATTCCTAATAAATAGGTCTCTGAAAATGTTCCACAGAGAAGAAGCAAGGGACCAAACAGGAATACCTGTCTCACTGGCACGTTCACAGGAAGTTCTCACCTGAAGCAATGTTGAAATTTCTTCCTGAGGGTAACCAAAGTAACAATACTCATGAGAGTGATCACTTCACAATAGCTATTATTTATTGAATACTTTATATGTGGCAGTCATTGGTCCAAAATATCTCACATGCATTATTGCTTACTCATAGCTTAACAAGTCTAAAGTGAAAGCCATAATTTTCCCTCTATATATGTTCCTGTCTCATCCTCAGCACTTTCTGTGTCAGTAAAAGTCACCACCATCTAATCAGTTAATCAAGCCAGAAGAGAAAGGATTCTTCCCTTTGCTTGGTGACTCATAGCCATTAAGTAAGCTAGTTCATTATTCCTAGCACCAAAATACGTGTCACGTCTACCTCTGTCTTCACAAGTGGTATCTGAGTCTAGGCCAACACTATGTTTAAATTAGAATACAAAAAAAAAAAAAAAAAAAAAAAACAGGGCTCAGCAGGTGACGTGGTGGTTAAGGGCACTGGACTCGCACATAACTGGCTGTAGTTCAAGTCCTGGACCAGGTGGCTTGCTTTCTCACTTTCCTTCTCTTTCTGGTCAAATTAAAAATAAGCAAATAGATAAAACTGAATAAAATAATTATTTAAATATAAAGGAATAATAAATAAAATTAGATAAATAATTTTTAAAAGAATACAAAAAAATAAAATAAAATAACATAAAACACAGTTCACTAAGTACAATTTGTTCTCCTGGAGTAGATCCTGAAAGAGAAAAAGGACATCACTGAAAAAATTGTTGAAATTTAAATAAAGTCTATAGTTTACCTAGTAGTAAAGCACCAATGGTAATTTTTTGAGTTTTTACAAATGGACCTTCTTTTCATGGGTTGTTCACATTAGGAACTTGGTTGAAGGATATAAGACAACTCACTATATTATCCTTGTCCCTTTTCTGTATATGTATAATGATTAGAAACAGGATTTTTTTAAGTAACCGCTTTCTTAGCTACCATTCCTGTCCCCTTCAGCTCATCCTCCAGAGTGATCTTTTAATATTATAAATCTCACCATGTAAATTAGAATGTAAGCAGATCAGCGAGATTAAAGCAATCTGTCCAAGGTTATGTAGGTATTAATGGCTGAAGAGGGATTCTCACCCAGATCTGACAGGAGTCATCCTTTCTTAAACCTTACACTACTGGATCCTCTGTGTGATGAATTTTGCACTTACTGAAATAAGCCAGTGTCTTCCAGCTTCATACATATGCCATCTGTGATTTAAGATAGACCTGATTCAAAACCCCATGCAATTCCTGACCTTACGTGTGAGCATGGATGTACGTCAACAATGTTATTCCTTTGCTCAAATATTTTTCATTTTAATGAAATCCATTTTTGCACACATGAAAAACACTAGGGCACCCTGAATTATACACATACCATCAACTATCTAAGTTTGTTTCAGATTCAGTGGAAATTTTTCCTAAACTACAATTTTAATGTCTATGCCTATACCACATAGACAGCAAAAAACAAAGCCTAAGTCACTTTTGGTATCAGTACTCAGACGTGTCTTCAAGTTTGAGATCACATTCTAAAGAACCCTAAAATAACTAATTCTTAAAGAGTCATTTTAGTACATTTACTAATGCATGAAGAAAATCAATGACCTAATCTGGTTAGTAAATTAACAGGTATCTATTTCTAACAATATCACAATTCTAGATGAAAATTTAAAATCAGCTGTTTATTAGAAGATGCAAATAATCTTCTCTCCAATCTTCTATAGGTCAAGACCCCAGTGATTTACTTTAGTTTTCATTTTTCCCCATTCACATATCTGTATTATGTAGAGCTAGGGGCACCCGTGAGGCACACCCACAGCACATATCATTATTTCTAAAATTTGTCCTTGAAACTATTTTCAATGACAAATTGAAAGTGAAGGAGTAATTTTAAAAGTCAACAAAGGGAGGGGCTAGCAGGTGGTGTGGTGGTGAAAGGCACTGGACTCCCACATGGCCAACTGCGGTTCAAGTCCTGGACCTGGTGCGTTGCTTTCTCGCTCTCCCTCTCTGTCTCTCTCTGATTGAACTGGAAAATAATAATAATAAATAAAGTTAAATAAAGTGATTCTTTTAAAAAAAATAGTCAACAAAGGGGGCCAGCAGATAGCATAATGGCTATGTCACTGGACTCCCATGTAGTCGACTGCAGTTTGAGTATCGGACCTGGTGGCTTAAACTCACACCGCGTGTGTGTGCGTGCATGCCCAAGAACCCAAGAGGAGAATGGAAGAGAAGGAATTGTGGTGTGGACATCCCCCCTGGGGAGTGATTTCTTGCTTTCTATCTCTCTGTCTCTCTTTGTCTTTCTGGGGAGTGTATGTGCCCTATAGCAAAAACCTCTCCTTCCCCACACACACAAAAAAAAAAAGTCAGGGAAGCATATTATGTATGTTTTGAAGCAGTTCAGGGGTCTGTGCGGGGGGGTGGACATAAAGGTTCTGAGAAGAGAGAAAAAGCAGATTGTGGCTAATTGTGTCATATGCAGCAAGATTGTCGGCCTACCCTTCTTCCACCAAATCCCCAGACTCGAAATGTCACACACCTGTACACCCCGATCCTAGTCGCTAAGACATGGGCGGGAGGAGATCAGTCATTTGCTGCACCCACTGTACCTTGTACTCAGACTCCAATATAATGAACACTTCTTGGCTAACTACTTGGTTTTAAGAAGTCTTTATTAGTATTAGCTAAACTGATAGGCCAGGATAGTGATGAACAGTCTTTTGTGCCTTCAGCCACCGTCCACTGCCAAGGTTGGAGGTACCACAAACCTGAGACATTTTCCAGGTGTGAGATTTTTTCTTCCTGGAGTTATTACCACCAAAGCCTCCTGTGAGGTTACTGCAGTGACCACAGCTGCCTTCACGATGCTTTACCAAGTTGCACATTCAAAATGGTACCAAGCAGAACAGTTCGTGGCAGAGGTCCTAATTTCAGAAGACAGAGCATCATTTACCACTTTCTTCAGGAACAGTATCTGGGGCATTAGCAGATGGCATAATGGTTACGTCAATGGACTCCCACGGAGTGGAACGTAGTTTGAGTCCTAGACAGGCAGCTTAAAACTCATGCTGGGCGCATGTGCGTGCGTGCTTAAAATCCCAAGAGGAGACTGGAGGAGAAGGGATTGCAATGTGGCTATCCCCCCGAAGGGGTAATTTCTTGCTTTCTGTCTCTCTGTCTCTGTCTCTCCAGCGAGCTCACACTCCCTAAAGCTAAGACGTCTCTAGAAAAAAAAAAAAAATAGTGGCTGGATTATGAAAACAGCCTTCTGAAGTTTAGCTTCATTCTTGAGTATAGTAAGTAGAGAAACGAAACTATTGAAAAGCCTTTAAGGAGTTTTCAGACTCTAGCATCATACCGCTACTCATCGTAATCTCAGGACAAAGAGGAGCCCCAATAGCCCATGTTCTGTTTTTGAGAGGATAGACTGTTTCACAGTAAGAACCATCATCTGTGGTTATCTGGGAGCTCCTCCTTAGACTTAGCTATTATTAAATCATAGTAGCTTTAGTGTGAAACGTGGGTGAAAGGACGAAATTTCAGGCTACAGTGACCATCGTCCGTCTCGTCATCACTTCACCTGGTTACAAAAGGAGGCAGAGGAAATCGAAATCTCTATAATAATCACTTCAGAAAGATGCATAGCTGTTGAGTGTTTTTTTTTTTTTTTTTTCCCTTCCTTAATATTCTTTATCTATTTGGGAAACTTTGTTCTCTTAAGATAAGAGTGTAATCCATATTAAATGAAATGGACTCAGAACAAAATTGCATACTGTAGTGATAGGAGATTTCAACTGTTTTAAACAATCATCATTACACAGCAATTTTAGAACTATAAACAATCGAACAAACATTTTAATGTACAGTGCAAGTAACTTTTTATGTTGTTCATGTATAACACCCTACATAACTCCAGTAACACTTAACAATTTGACTGTGAGCATGTTTAAGGCACGGAAAAGCTTTTTTTGAAAGTGTTATCACCAAAGCTGCCTTAAGTACAATGTCCTGTTTCCCCCAACTGATTGTCCAGAAAATACGTTGAAATGTTTACTAATTTCACAGCAGGTCAAGAGAGAAGATTTCATTGATAACTCATGTTTAAAGCTTTTGAAATTTGTATACTAACCATTTTTATAACTTGTCATATCATTTTTATTAACAGACATAGAAATAAAAGTATCTGCTACCTTAGTACAAATATCTTTTTACTTTAAAATCCCAATATATTAAGTCTTTCTAAAAGATTCTATTTTTCTATTTTAATTTTATACAAGCCTACTCTATGTTGGAAGGATGATCATCCCTACAGCATGGAGTCTACTGATATTAGGAGATATTACTTTTGTTAAGTTTTATTTTCTCCTTTTTCTTTGCCGGAGTGCATTTGCACTTGGCAGAGAGAGACAGAGAAAGAGAGGGAGGAAAAAAGCACTCCGCAACAGGATTACAATCCCTTCTCCATCCTGTTGGTATTTGATGCGCACACGCATGTGCATGCACACACACACACATACACACACACACATACACACACACGTACTCTCTAAGCCACCGAGGCCAAGATGCAAACCATGGTCAGCCACATGGGACTCCATTTCCCTAACTGCTAGGCTATGCAGTCTACCTCCTTCTGCGACATTTTCTAAGACAGACTGGACTACATGTCGTTTGTTTGTTTGGACTACGGTTTGAAATTCCACACTCCATTCTGTATAATTTTAAAATAACTAAATTATGCTCTAAATGTATTCAAAGACGTAAACACACAGTGTAAGATAATTTTTTACCTAATAGGATTAGAGCTCAAGCAAAAATACATTTCAAGGACAACATAAAATGCCAACAAGGATATACAATTTTAACATAAAATCAAATATCCAAGACAATTGATGTGTAGAACAATAGAGCCAATCTTCCAGAAACCCAAAAGACACTGAATTTTTATGCTGGTGTATTTACTTTTTTTTTTTTTTTTTTTTTTTTTTTTTTTTTTTTTTTTTTTTTTTTTTTTAAGAGAGAGAGATATTTGCAATAGGCTGCATGCACTTGCCAGAGAAAAAAGAGAGAAAGTGAGAAATCATCCTCTGGGGAATGGCTTTGCCACAATCCTTTCTCCATCATTCTCATCTTGGGATTTGGGGCATGCATACACATGTACCCAGCATGAGTTTCAAGTTGCTGGGTTCAGGATTTGAACTAGGGTCAACCATGTGGGAGTCAAGTGCCTTAACCATTATGCCACCTACGGCCCCTGTATATTTCCCTTTAAGGAAAGCAAATGCCTACAGTTTAAAAAAATAAATAAACCAAACACAAAACAAAGCAAAAGTATGCCTTTGTTCTTATATTTTCCTTAAATGTTTTTTACTGGGCTAAATTCACCATCAGTTAAACTCTGATGATGGTTGTATCTATCCTTCAACAAGATAGGAAAGAATGTGATCATAGTAGCATTTGAGTCAAGCTTGAATAAGAATACACATGTTTTATCTTCTCTTGTTAAGCTCTCACACACCTAAGTGAGTAAGTGGTTACATACACATTCAAATTTGGATTTTGCATGGTAGAACTATATTTTATAGATTCATTGCTATCCTCACCCATGCAGTCCTCTGCTCATCTGATTTTATATACCTTTGTCCACAAAAGGTCAGAAATTGAAATAAGGTAATGGAGCTCATCCCATCTGGTGACACCAAGTACCTCTGGTGGGTATAGAACAGATTTTTTTTTTAAATGTGTTTAAGTTGCTCCTCTCACTAAACGGAAGGGGTGCATAGAAAGCTTCTTTGTATATCCTGATTTAGTTTCATATTCTTGGCTGCATTAACATCCTGGTCGAAGTTTCAGTTGAAGTGGTAAACTCTGAAGTCAAGTAACTGTAACAAAAGACATCATGAGAGCCTACTAAATTATTGCCCTTCTTTGTAAACATTTAAGCAACTGAGCAAAATCTTTACTAATAGCACCTCTGCACCTGCTGGCCATAATACTTTATCTGCTATGTCTGCAACAGAGGAGTATCTAATTAAGTTTCAAAGCTCTTCTTCTCCTTCCTTCCTTCCTTCTTTTCTTCCATCTTTCTTCTACTCATTTATTCCTAGAGACATGCTTATACTACTCAATTTTTTAGACTTATTCTATTTAACTTTATTTATTTATTCATTGTAAGTTGAGCAGAGGGAGGGAGAGAGAGATAAAGCAAGAAAGCAAGTCTCCCGGTCTGGGACTTGAACCATGGTTGGCCATGTGGGAGTCCAGTGCCCTTAACCTTCATACCACCTGCTGGCCCCACTACTCAATTTCTTCTAACTTATTTACTTGAAGTCAGTGTGTGCCTTACAAATATACAAAATTCAAGAAAAGCATAAGAAGTTACTACATTTTCCATACTGTTACTCCTCTTATCACCTCTCTTCACTCCAAACTTCTTCCGGTTTCATACCAAAAGACTGTCCATTTTTGTAAGAATCTATGGACCCTCCATATTTTAAAACTCTGTTCATCCATTTACTCAACAAAATGTTTATCTAGTTTCTATAACAAGGTTCAGTGTTAGCAATAATTAAAAGAAGGGGAGTAATGCAGCTCTTCTAGAAACATGAGATCTACGGAACTCAGAAGTCTGACCAGAATTCTTTGCCCATAATTAGGCAAAATATGGTTTAGACACTGGCTTACAAAAGACCTTGAAGACAGTTTATGCTTTTAAGTGCTTACAGTATAATTGAAAAGCCAGAATTCTTGGCAAGGATAGGCAAAAATGACTGAAGGACACAGGGTAATATATACCAATAGTAACATAAGGAAAATAATGTGTGTGCCTAAGTATTTGAGAAAATACTCAAAATTTAGTTTACTGTATCCATGATGGCCTTCTATCAGAGGGACTTGGAAACTGAATTTTGACGCTCATGAAAGGTGTATATTTTCTGAAAATAAAAGAATAATCACAGGAATTTGTAAATATGGGAATGACTAAAACTACAGATTCTGAAATACAAATTATGTGCTTGGTTGCATCGAAAAATACTTGCTGACAACAGTAGCCCTCAAAATGACAGCTGATAGGTGTGCATAATCAGAATTACCTTGGGAGTTTCCCCTAGCTGATTGTACATTATCGTCTCTCTCCTTTCTATCTGTAGCAAGTCTTTTTGAGATTCTGTGATGCCCTTTGCAGTGGAAATAAGTGTCTATCTGTGCGTGTTGCGATAGACAGACTGCAGTTTGAGAAAAGCTCCTGGGTTTAATATCTCCACCTTCTTTTCTTTGAGTTAAAACACAATGATCTAGAGAAATGCTAACTTAAATCTTTGAGATGGAGTAGGAATAGGGACTGGTGTAGCTCAGAACTAGGTAGCATGTTTAAATTAACCTGAGAGGGGATTTGTGTCCAAGTCAAGTGTGGTTCCTTTAACACGTAACACATTAACAGCTTTTAAATACTGTTCAATATCCCGTACTACATCTTAACCTATTTTGAACCTTAAATGTAAACCTTCTTTTATTTCATCTATGCAAGCTAATATTTAATAAAAATGTTAGTAAATTAAATCCACCTATGTATCCATAATCCATTTGAGCAATGTTCAGCTGTCAGTCATTCACATTTCTAAAGAGAGATTTTATAGTCCAAATTAAGAAGCAATTTAAATATAATTAATACTATTGAAATTAAAATCATGGCCAGCCACTGTGGAGCAGCAGTAGCATAGTACTCTGTGAAGCCAAAGCCATAGAAGGTTCTAGGTTTGTCCCCCAAGGTCTCCTTTGCACTCTGGGCATGTGCACACATGTCCATGATCCTGGGTGGCTGAGGCAGAGGGTTGATCATGGTAGGAAGATCTTGTTGGAGGTCTCTGTCTCTCTCCTCTCTCTCTCTATTTCTTTGTTTCTCTGTCTCACTTGCTCATGGAAGACATAAAAAAATTCAAATCATGAATACAAAAAAAAGAACAATATACAAGTAATAAAAATTTTCAAATTATGTATACTTGACTCTAGAATAGCCATGGATTTGGAATATAATACGTGACAAATGAACATCATTTTAAATAAATAATTGCATTTTCTTAAATAAATATCAATAATTGGGTTGTGTTTCTTAAATGAATTGTGGTATGAGTTAGGACAAAATTATATTGGGATAACCCAAAAATTATTTAAGGGTTGTTGAAGAGTTCTTGTTTGTACACAAAAAACTACTAAATTAAAAACAAACCAAAAAAAAGAAAAGAAAAAAGAAAAAGAAGGTATGATAATTTAGTTTGCACATCTGAACCATGAACTAAGTTCCAGGTTTCAATATGTATCATTCTGTCAATTTATCTAATGAGTTCCTTGCATTAGAATTTAATTTTTTAAATTAATTTATTTAATTCCATTAGTTATTGTTATTTTTTTAATTTGACCAGAGAGAGAGGAAAAGAAAGTGAGAAAGCAAGCCACCAGGTCCAAGACTCGAACTGCAGTTGGCCCTATGGAATCTAGACTTTTAACCACTACTCCACCTGCTGGGGCCCCTAGAATTCACTTTCAATTATAGTTTATTTAGTCACTATTAAGGCCTAATTTTATATCCAATGCATGTGTTAACAGATGGCAATTAGTGGCTTAGATTCATGGTAAAAAATACAATGAAGTTACTGCAGGATTTAAACTCTCCCAAAGATAAAATGCCCAAAGGTTAATGTGAAAAACCTAGTTCAGACTTTCTCTACTAAGCAATTATCAAATGATCTTCAGCAAGAGAGGGCCTTTTCATTTTTCCCCTCTTCTTCCCATCATCCTTTAGTTGAAGAAACTCTCCTGAAGAAAACGTGAGAGATTCCTGGACTGGATTTTTCAACAGATGTCTTGCACATGGAAGTAATTTTTCTATACATACCTCCCTTTATTGCCAACCGGAAAAGTAAAACAACAAACTGTCAATTCGAAGCAGAACAGGGGATGGGACCAGCAGGTGTATGGTGGTTAAGGTGATAGACTCCCACAAGGCTGACTGCAATTTGAGTCCTGGACCTGGTGGCTTGATTTCTCCCTTTCGCTTTCTCTCTCCTTCTCACTTTCTCTCTCTTTGTCTCTGATCAAATTTTTAAAAAAATAGTAATAATAGTAATAAATAAAATTAAATAAATAATTCTTAAAAAAAAAGAAGTGAATCAAGAGCTGGCTTTGTAGCCTGGTGGTTAAAGAAACCAGAGTCTACATGGCCAACTGTGCAGTTTAAATCCTGGCCCCAGCAGCTTGAAAAAACACTCTGGGCACCTGTGTGTGCATGCCCCAAATCCCAACAAGATAGGAAAATGGAGGAAAAGGTATTACAGTGTGTTTTGCTTTCCCCTTTCTCTCTCTCTCTCTCTGACTCTATAGTGAACAAATGCACCCTGTGAGAAATTAAAAAAAAAAAATTAAGGAAGTAGAAAAATATTTTAATTTTTAATCCAAATGTAGTGAAGAGCATACATAGGAAAAAAATCTCAATTTAATATACATAAAATGTCCAATTTAGATAGAACTTAAGGATTTCTTTTTTCCCTCCTGATTACAGAATATGATTCATATTTCACAGACTTATTTTTATTATAAACTTAGTTACCACAGACCAACAACAAAAAGGGGGGGGGTCTTTTAAGACAAATTGTTTTCTCGGAATTCTGTGGGAAGGGATAAAAAACAAACACTTTCAGTTTCAAGTGGCAAGACAACGTTTGAATAGTCAGAAAATGTATACTATTATTAAGGGATAATTGTAATATGTAGATTCTAAGAAAAAGAGGTGACTTTAATATATCTATATTTTTTATCTTGCTTTGATTTTAATTAAACCAATATTTGGGATGTCCAGGCAAAGACAAATGGCAAGCAAGGCTTTGAGATTTTTAAAGATGGGTTCCGTATTTTTCAATATTTGCTGATTGGCTCTTGATTTCCAGAAGTGGCTCTAGTTTTATTATTTCAGGTTTGGAGTTCTTCTGCCAGACATGTAAGTGATGTCACAATGAGGGAAGAGACGCTGGATTATTTTCTCAGCCTCCACACCAAGGTGAGTAAATTGGACCTTCCGCTATCAGGAGTGAGGCCTCTCATCAAGCCCTGATCTTCTCTTGGCACCCAACTGCAACTCAGCCAACGTGCCCTCGGTCACAAGAACATCTTGGCCCTGGGTTGGAAACAGAAGTAGAAACAGGACTGCCAAGAACAATGACAGGAATACGGCCTGGAGGAGGAAAAGAACCTCTTTCCAGCTCCCCAGAACAAAAAGAAGACATCTTTGTTTGAGCCTCTTTTTTCAGAGCTAAAACTTTGTCATTCTCAGATTAGGGAGGTGATGCTTGTCACACAACTCGCGACCATCAGATCGTGTTCCAGCATTCAAATAAACTCTAAGCCTAGAAATGTTTAGGAAAATGTGTCCAAAGAGCAAAAGTTATGCTTTTACATATGATAGACTGGACCACGGATAAGGTGGTACCTTTTAGTGTCAAGAGAACAATCTAATTATTACAACTTCATTCAAATAAAATATCCAGGTTCCTTTTTCTCTGGTTATCAGCTCTTTCACAATTGCATTGTGATTACAATTTAATGCAATGCAAATGACCAATTCACTGTACTACTCACCTTATAAAGGAGTAGAGAAACTAAATCCACTAAAGAAACTTTTCGCTAAGCATGTCGGGCCTTTCTGTTACTGAGTGGTCATAAAGAAAGCCTTCCTTGTATTAATGTTCATTGTATTTTAATGTTTAAAGATGTTACGGGATTTGGATCGTCCTTAAATTTATTATTGGGTCATCAGAAAGGTCATGACGTATCTTTACATAGAAAAATACAGGAAAATACATCCTGACTTTCTCGATGACCTAATATAATCCCTCTGTGGCTATCTATATATTTTTTTTGGTTATCTATTTTTGAAATGTACTGCAAGTATTATTTTTCACTAGAATTTTAAAAACCATGTGGAAAATCATCTAATAAGTGCAGAAGAAAGGAAAGAGTACTCTTTTTTCTTTTTTCTCAAAAAAAAAATATGTATATTGTTTTCAGGGGCAAATGTTACCATCCCCGGTGTGCACTTGCTTTCTTGGTATGAAAAAAATCTGTCTGTTCAATTCAGATTTTATATCAGCATACTGATAATGATCATCTCTATCATTACTACTATTATTAAACATTTTAAATCAAGGATGATGTTAATAAGAAGGCAAAGAGGATGGTGACTGTCTTAAACTGGTCTTTCACTTCTTTTATATTTTATCTGCAAGATTTTACTTTTACATACCTAGATAAATTACAAATTAATTAATAAATAATAAAACTAATTAATAAACCTACTAAAATTGTCTTTATCTCCAAAATGCATTCTAGAAATAGAAAAAAAATGAAAATATAAGCACTTGTTTTTCATTTGCCTTATGTTAAATAATTATATGAAATTCATTCTTTTACTATGAGGCCTTAACTTAAAAGAGATCACAGTTTGAATCAGATTTATCCCCTAAGACTTAAATAACAAAATGAAGCAAATCGGAAGATAAAAGAACTTTTAAATTCAGAAATATTAATTACAGTGTTACTTTTTACATGTGAATATTCCCAAAGTGAAGATTCATAATTTCATCCAGCTTCACTTGGGTGGTGGCTAGACAGAAGCAAGAAAAATAAATGCATAAAACTGAAATGGTTATACATGTAAGAAAAAAAATGCATAATTTACATATAAGTGTAATTCGCCATATATAAACAATATACATGTATATACAACGTATATACATATATAATAGTGCTATAATATATGTATGCACACGTGATTGCCCAATTATACATGTGTTATTGCTCCTATTACTTTTGAAAGGCCTATAATATATTAAACAGAACACTTATGTGATGAATTGAGTGATACTTACTTATGTTCTGTTCCCCTGAATTTTCACAGTTGAGCATTTTGAGCTAAGAATAAGTCACACATGTGTAAGTTCAAAGGAAAGTAGCTCAAATCACTTAAAATACAGGGTCCTTGTAGTACCATTTCCTCTCACATCATCTTGACTTCTGATAGTCGTATGTCTCACGTTTGTGAAGCATTTCATTGATGTTTCCTTTGTCACTGCCATTCCAAAAAAGTGCGACATTCATTGGCTGAGACAACATAATTGCCAAAGGACAGGACGATACAAACAATAGGTTTACACTAAATGAATCAAAATAATAGTTAAAGAAAAGCTCTTTTGTCCTAAAATTGTATTCCGAATTGTCACAATTCTAAACACAAATAGTGTTCTTCTCAGAAATCAAGAATTTGAAACTAACATTCTCAGGTAAGAAAAAATAAAAAACAGCCTTTCAAGCATAGTCATTAAACTCTTCCTTGTGATTCTCTCTTGCTGAACTTTTATTAAAAATACTTTTTTACTATGCTTATTTTTAAATGTATTTTGCCATTAAAGGAAATGATAAAGCTTCTAAATAAAAATATAGAGGCATTCACCTAAATAATAGTATATATGATCTATATAACATGTTAAAATTAGTATTGGATTAATCTAACAGTTAATTTTCAATTATTTTTCCATTGGCTCATAGTTTAAGGGACATTGCCATATGTATACTATTTTCAAATATTACTACTATAATTAGTAATAAAAGTAGCGGTGAACAATAGTAAATCTCTGTCAGATCTGGGTCTGCTTCCGCCAAGGTGACCATCACTGTGAAGTAAATTAGCGAGCTTTTCCTTAAAAATAGATATTTTACTGCAGCAATTAAAATAGATCCTAATCATAGTACCTATATTAATATCAAGGTCGTTTTATGAAAACATACTTAGTATTATAAATGAAAGCTAACAAGTAATTTCAATGCACAGCTAAAATAAAAAACCTAGCCAGGGGATAGAAAACTCCATGGAACCAAAAAAATTATCCTCTTGAGTACAAAACTCCATTCTCATATAAATTTATTTTTACAAAATAAATAAATGTATTCCTCATTCAAGGGGGAAATTACTACCTATCTTTAAGATAGTCTTTCTGTGTTCAATAAATAAAATAGAAACTATATAATTATTGACTTATATTGTAATTTGATATGGTTTATGGGCATTCATTTCTCAAATGTCAAAAGCACCAGGGTCTTTAGAAATTGTTCTTTCACCTGATTTGTATAATACACCATGTTATGAATGTATGCGTGGCTATTAAGGACTGATTACCACTATCAGAAGTATCTAGCTTTGCATTTTTTGCTTTTACTGTGCACATGCTTTTTACTCTCCAAAATACAACAATTTGATAGGAAAGAATGGAAGTATAATTAATCCTTAGTTTAGAAGGAATCCAAAAATCAGGTTGTAAAATACCTAAGGAGTAGTACTGACTTTCTGGGCTTTAAAAGTAAAAAGAATTTGGTGAAGGACAGAGAAATGATTGGAAAGAATGAGGAAAATGAGGTGCCTAGAAGAAAAGACAATTTACGGTCATGTTTAAAAAAAAAAAAAGAGAAAAGAAAACAAAGAAGCAAAAAGAATGATGCCTATTTAACAGTGGACCATACAGTCTTGCATAAGATTTTCATTTCAATATTGTACATAAAGAGATAATAAATTTGTAGGTTTTTTTCCCCCTAAAATATGCCAAAATAGACTTTATGTAATTGAGGACAAAAGTAAAACAGTATGTCAAATGCAAAGTAGCCCTGGCAGTTTGCACTTTTATATTGATATACTTGTGTTTTTTATTTGTATGCACACCTATGTGGATAATTATATGTAATTCATCAAGAGAAATATAAGTGTGTTCCAGGCATTCAGTGGGACTTTTAGTTAAGTACAGTGCCTCAGTCTTCTATCAGTCACACAGCATTAGAAGTTGTAAGTTTCGGGGTTTTTCTGTGGAATAAAAGTGATGTAAGGCATCAGTGATTGGTGATGAATTTTACATTCAACATATAATGATAATTTCTACTAAAGACAGCTTGAGGAAACACTAACAGAGAACCCCAGACTCACACGCGTTCTTGCAACTTTCTGGGTCTGTGGGTCTCTGGATCTCTGCTGCCCTCTACTGGCTTAATGAAATAAGTGCCTTCCTTAAAGCTCTCCGGTTCCTTTTCGTGTTTCCTCCACAAATAAGGTAATGGCACCTTAAATATCCAATTTTCTTTGGTTTCGGTCACATGTAAGTGGATCATAAATTGTAGTATTGTCAGGTTAATTGTTACACATTATTTTAATGTCGTACAGAAAGAAAAACTCATTTCGCGTCCTTTGTCTTAGTTCAAGCATTACTAAGGCCGGTTCCTGTAAATGGTTATAAAAAAAAAACAAAACAGTAGCCAAATATACTAGTGACATCTTCTACAGACCATAGCATTCTGACAGTCAGATTGGCTCCAAGTCCTTTAATTCCAGTTGGGCGATGCGTGGGTGTGCGTGTGCCAGGAGGTTGAGTGTGTGGTCATGTGTAGTTTCAGTGCATATTTTTAAAAGAAAAGCAATTTTACTTTTCTTTTAGGTCACTTACTATCTTAAAATGCATGGATCTTTTCTTATTTTCTCTTAATCGATTCCATACTTCTTAGCAATCTGGTTATCTTATTTTCTCCCTGTTGCAGCCTGTCTAACAAATGCTCCATCGTTGGGATACTAAGAAGGAAATTTCATAATCCAAGACAAAGATATGAACGGTAAATCCTATTTGTTAATTCTCAATATTCAGTATCCTCGGATGGGATGGCGGTGGCGAGTTATAAGATTTATCAACATCACAGTGCATCAAACCTCTTAATAAATTAGCTTTCTGTATTACAAATAAAAGAAATTGTTTTTTAAAAAAGGGGGCAGAAAAGGCATGGCATAGCTGGAATTTAAGGTTCAAGCTTTGTATCTTCTATATATAATGTATTATGTTTTTCAAAAACGTTTTATTAGGAAAGCTATACCAGACGCATAATCACTATACAATGATTAAACATTACCTTTACAATTTATAATCACTGAAATTACAGAATAAATATATGCACATTTCTTTTGAATCTTTGTGTGTGAGAGAAAACATTAAAAGTGCTTCCTACAAAGCGGTTAGTGATATATACCCAGTTGCTTTTTTTTATTTTTAATAGTATATATTTATATTTATATTTATATATATATATATATATAAGAAAGTGCAGATGTTCTCCAAAAAATCTTGGCATCGGGGTGAAGTGTCACCAAGAGGATGCTCCTCCCTAGGTGTGTGTCTCCAGCTGTTAAACCACCAGGCCTCCACTTCGGTAGGATCCAGCCAAGAATGTGACTTTTCCCAGGGTGGCAGGAGAGACGCTGCGTGCTGTACACCAGGGATGGAGGACAGGTGGCGCTATGGAGAGGAGACGGAGGGTTCCAACCCAAACTAGGCAGGCTGGGTTGAAGGTAGTGGGGTGTGTGTGTGCGCGCGCGGGCGGGTGGGGGGGGGGTGTGTGAGCGTGTACCTGCATCAGTGGGAAGAGGCTGAAGGTTTAGGGACCTAACTGTGTGCAGGGACTTGGGTTTTGCATATGAGTACGTGTGTGAGAGACAAGAGAGTGAGTGAGAACATTCGAGCAAGACCCGCCCCCTCCCTCCCCGTCTCGCAGTTTCCAGGCATGCAGCAAACTGCATTGTTAATACATGTACAGAATCCGTGCCATGATGGGAAGAGGAAAGAAAGCCACAAAGGTCAACTTGTTTCCCCCCCTCCCTGTCAAACAGAACTATACCCCCAAAAAAGTTACTGAAAATAAAAAGACACATTGAATTTTACTTAATTAGGATCAATACAACGATCCCCAATATACCTTATACATGGCACAGTCAAAGTCTCAAGGTTCAGTATAAAAAAATAATGATAACATTTGCTGGCAAAAGTCTGCGAAGGCACTTCGTTGATTAATGATCTGAGCATGGCCCTTCCTCCAGATCAGCTGAGAGAGGAAGGGCGCACACCTGTATTCTCTAGTTATCATGCGGATTCAGTTCTGTGTAGGGCGGGGAGGGTCGTGAGGATGGAGTTACTGGGACAAGTGTGAAGGGAGCAGGGATATATTTCTTTTATTTTTCCTTTTCTTTTGGGGAACAAAAAAAACCCACTAATTTATTTTCTTCTTTCTGTTAGAATCTATATGTGGTCTTCTCCAGGACTTCGAGGTAATCCGGCTTGGTTTGAAGTTTGGCCCTTAACTCGAGGTAATCGCTTTTTTGGGTTTGGTGGTCTGTGAAGCCCTTTCCAGCCGAGAAGAGAAGGGTTTCTTTGAGCCTGGCATCCTGCTGTAAGTCTGGGTATTGCATGCCAGGAGGATGGACGTGCAGTTCCTTTAATTTGGGCACTGTTCCATAGAGACAGTCCACAAATCCCACTGTGCAGGGGGCGGGCTGCGGCCTCTCGCGGTCTAGTAGCATACTGCCACCTCCACAGCCTCCCCCGGGAGGAAACAGCACCACCCCACCATTCTTCTCATGGTGGCGAAACCCAGCCAAGTCTCCCCCAGTGCCCCCAACTCCCCCGGCAACCCCGCCAACGGCCGGGTGGTGAGGGTGGGGGTGATGGTGATTCACCGTCACTATGGTGTTGAGCTGGGAGCTGGACACCGCCAGGGCCCACTCCTTCTCTTTTTCCAGCAAGGTCCGGTAGTTGCTGTGGTTCTCCTTGGGTGTCTCAGCAAACTGCTCACTCCCTAGGAGAACCTCACCCATTCCTGGGGGCTGCGTCCCGGGACCCCCACGTTCTGCACCCCCTCCTTCCTGGACAGAAGAGACAGCCACCTCCTCCTCTTCGCGAGGCTTGTAGATGGGGTTGTTGCACATCTGGGTGACGGGGTGGGGGATGTACTCATACACGTGACCCACAGGAGGGGCCTTCTCCGGGGAGGAGAGGGTTGGTCTGCCTCCACCCCCGTTGCCATTGCCACCACCTGCGCCATCTTCGAACAGCCGGTGGCATTGCATCTGGATGCCGGTAAGGTCCACGCCTTCCTGCCTCTTGCTTCGAAAGGGCAGCTTCTTCCGACGCCGTCGGAGCACATAGGCGAAGAGGCCCGCAGCTACAAAGACAGCGGAGAAAAACAGAACCAGCAGGCTGAGGATCAACACCGAGAGCGGCACGGGGCCCCCGGGAGGCGAGAACTCGTACGGGGAGGCGCTTGTTGGCCCTCCGACGAGGTGAGAATCTCCAGGCTGGGCTGGGGACGCTCCAGCTGGTGCCACGTGCAGCATCTCTGGGCAGAGGACTTCCAGCTCAATGGTGCGCACATCCCGGTGGGTGAGGTTCTCGGGGCTCCTGCAAAGCACATCCCCTACCACGCTGACGGAGCTGATGGTTTCGATCCACTGTTTAAAGGGGACCAGGTCACAAGTGCAGTCCCAAGGGTTCTCATTGAGGTCTATCTGGACGATGGCATTCAAGTGTTCCAGCACACCAGCCACAGGAAGGTAGAGAAAGTAGTTCTTCCTCAAGTTAAGACGGGCAAGGGACGTGCCTGCAAAGGCATCCGTTGGCAGGGTCCTCAGCAAGTTATTGTTGAGGAACAGCAGCTTCAAGTTGGGCATGAGGCTGAAGGCTGCAGGCTGGATTTCCCGGATGACATTGAATTCAAAGTACAAGTAGTGCAGACTCTGGAGGCCTCGGAACATGCCTGGGGTCAGCTTCTCGATGTCATTGCCATTGAGAAACAGGCTCTTAAGGTTGGGGAGGTTGATGAAGGCCCCGTCCTGGACGTAAGAAATACGATTGTTCCCCAGATGCAAGAGATCCAAGGAAGAAAAATTCCAAAAATCAGAACGGTATATTTTCTGAATCAGATTGCTACTCAGGTACAGTTTCTTGGCATTCAGTGGCCTTGGAAGAAGTTCAGAAATGTTATTAAATCCTCTCTCTTTGCAGTTGACCGTCAAGCCAAGGTCATTGATATGCAAATTACAGGTACACCCAGTAGGGCATATAATGGGAATTGGTGGTCTGGTCTGATAAGGAGCAATGGGAGGTTGGTTGGGACCAGGGTATAAAGCTTGGGATGTGGAGGGTGGCCTTGGTGTTCGCGGCTGCTTGGTGGGTTTGGGCTGTTTGTTCGAAGACTTGTATTCAACAGAAGAAGCGGTAAAATGGACAGAAGACAACATTGAGGAAGGCTTAGTTGGCCATGCATTCTCCTTGCTGGATGACAAATGGGGAATCCCCAACTAGCCTCCACCTCAGAGTCAGACAATAAAGGACAGAGTTCTGTCTTCCTGATTTCCCGCAGGTCCTTCCCGTGGAAATGGAAAGGGGTCTCGCAGGTGATGTCCCCCACCAGGGCCGTGTAAGGGATCCGTTCCAGCCAACTCTTGAGCTGTACAATCTCGCACGTACAGTTCCAGGGATTTTCTTCCAGCTGGAGTTCCATCAGACTTCTGCCGATGTGATCCAGCATTCCTCGGTAAAAGAGAACCTTTAACCTGTTTCCACGGAGGTCCAAATGAGTTAAAGAGACAGCCTTAAATAAATTAGTTGGCAACATGGGAATGAGATTGTCATTTAAGATCAGGACCCTCAATTTACTTAGGTTCCGAAATGCCCCACTCTCGATACGTTTAATGACATTGTAATCTGCCTGCAGATATTCCAGACTTTCCAAGCCGAGGAAGGTATCATTCCTGAAGACATCTAGTTTGTTTTCATGAAGATAGAGCCTCTTTAAAATCTTAAGACCATTGAAAGCTCCAGTTTGAATGTCCTGCAATGCATTGTTCCCAAGGTTAATAGACACGGCGTTATTCAAATGAAGAAAACTGTTGGTGTATAATTTCCTCATTGAATTCCTCTGTAGATATAGTTTAAAAGGTCTTGACCAGAACTCGGTAATCTGACTAATATTTGTAAATCCTTTACTGTCACAATGTATGTGAAAGAGGCTTTCTTTAACTTCACAGTAGCATGGATCAAAACAGGGCTCATCTATTTCCTCTGAGTCCTCTATCAGGGGGATTGGGGTAGTCCATCCTAGAGCAACTGTGCTTAGAAGAATGAGCCACAGCATCCTCCCTCTGTGGAGCATCTCAGCTATGGAAGGTTTCATCATTCGTGGCTGATTACAAAACTGCAACAGAAATAAAGATGCAGATTTTTAGCTTATGACTATATGTACTGTTTTAATTGACTCCTACATGTGGGGCCTGCAGAGAAGGATAGAAAAACTTCAGCAGTTACTGACCTGACATGCAACATGAACTGGCCACAGGCTGAATGTTTAGAGCAGTTCTCTATTTTACACTTAGGACTGTGCACGGACATTTTTCTGAACCGAGCGATGCTTGGTAAATGGCAGATCACATGAACCAAAGCAGCCTGTATGGCTTCCTACAGCAAACAACTGGACTGGGACACAGACATAGGCTGAGTCTGCACTAATGTCACCACTTCAGCCATTACACTTGATTGCCTGTTAAAACGCACGTTGATATTTGAAGGCCATGAATACTGGTGATTGAGACTCTGAAGGAAAAAAAAAAAAAAAGTTGCTCTTCAAATTATAGGTTTCTACTGGTAAAAAGACATGATATACCCCAAAGTTAGAATTTTACAAGGTAGGATAAAGTATGAGCCTGTTCTTACCAGCCCAATATCAGATGATAGAATATGTAAGTTGATTGGCATTTCAAGAAAACTTCAGATTTCTTTTAGAAATGATGACAACATGCTTACTTACAATGTATGGTCAGGCGCATACTACACCCCATCCTTACTTCTGCCCAAGCACAGAGTATTGATATCTCTGGTAATTAAATAAATATCATCTACATACATGTATCACTTTAGCTATTTTAAATAGGAGTCATTGGCCCTTGTACAGAACATACCCATGCTATTGTCAGAGCTAAAGATAGTGACAGCTAAAGGAAGCTGAGCTTGGGAGTGTCTGAATTAAAACATTTACAGAGCTTAGTTTGGAAGGTGTATCTGTGTCTTCAAGAGCAACTGAGGAACTCTATAAAAAAGCCAGAACTGGGGACCAGCAGTTAGAGTAATGGCTATGCCACTGAACTCCCATGTAGTCAACCGCGGTTCGAGTCCCAGACCCAGTGGCTTAAACTCAAGCCGGGTGCATGTGCGTGCGCGCCCAAGATCCTGAGAGGAGAATGGAGGAGACGGGATTACGGCATGGTCATTCCCCCTAGGGGTTGATTTCTTGCTTTCTGTCTCTCTGTCTCTCTGTCTCTCTCTGTCTTTCTGGCAAGCGCACACGCCCTATAGCAAAGACCTCTAAAAAAAAAGCTAGAAATGAAGGTGGCTGGTTAGTGGTGAGGTAGGTAGTTAAAGGCAAGGGAGGGTGAAAACCTTGATTCCTCCTGCTGATAAATGATCTATCACATGAAATCTATTTCAAAATATTTTTTTTTTCCAATCAGAAAAAATAAATGCAGTTTGCTATTGGAATAACACACAGAACCTTCCTGTAGGGCTCCTTTCCTTACCTAATAGCATCAGTATATATAAATAAATTATAAGAATGCAGTTTTGTTAGATTGTTCCTCCCAAGTCAGGGAAACAATCAATCAAAGTGGAATGGCTGATTTGAATCAATAAAAACACTGGAGTTTTCTAGCATATATTTTCTTCCCATAGATAGGTGCATACATCAAGGAAATGTACAATATTTCACCCACCCTCTAACTTAAAACACAATGATATCATTCATAGGGAAACTATAAATACTAAAGGCTCCCATTCCACTTGTATTTAATGTACACAGCTGTAAGGAAAGGACAAACCGTGAGAAAGCAGAGCGGAATCTGCCTCGGGCATGCCATACTCAATTTTTAGAAACAATTAAATGCAAGATGGGGAGAGAGGGAGAGAGAGAAGGCAGAGGAGGCTACACTGCAGTACCAGCTAGTCCCCGGCTCCCTGATAAAATGTGAAAATCCACTTAAGTTCTCTCTTCTTCACCATTCTTTACTTCAGTGTTTGCACAGCCCTCAGGGTTAGCCAAGGATGGCTCCCCTGTCTCTGACTTACCTATTTTGCAGGGATTTTTTTTTAAAAAAACATTGGACATTAAAAAAAAAAAAATGAAAAAAAAAAAAAAAAGGAAAGGAAAAAGCTTGAGTTTAAGTATTCTTTCTCTCTTCTCCCCGGCCCTCCTCCCTGCCTCTGGCTGAAACTGAAGCAAAAGGGGATGAAAGGGGTGAGAGGTGGGGGCAGAGGGGGGCTAAAAAAAAAAAAAAAAAAAAAAAAGGCAGCGAGCTGGAGACGTGCTGGGAATGCAATGGGCTCCTCAATGGGCTGCTTTAAGGTGCGGGGCTGCCGGGTTGGCACACTCGGCGGAGCCGCGAGGAGCAGGGGCTGCCGCAGGCTCGGCTCCGGCTCGCTCTGGGTACCGGCGGCGCGTCGCCGGGCACTGCGAGGAGGGCGGGAGGGGACAGCAGGGAAGGGCGGTCTGGGACTGCTCGCGCACGGGTTTTCTTTTCCTTTTCCTTAATTTTTTTTTTTTTTTAATATGTGTTGTAACCCTGGATCCGGCTTTCCACACATCATGAAAAGGAGCTCCAAGAAGGCGAACGCTCTTAGCATGGGGTCGGGAGCGAGCACTAGGAAGTCCTGAATCTACAGATACTCGTGTGCGTGGCGTGCGCGTGTGTGCGTGTGCGTGTGTGTGTGTGTGTGCGTGTGTGTGTTTAGGAGAAGGAAAAGGAATTGGGGGGGTCTAAGTGACGAACTGACAAAATAAGAAACGGGGGTGGGAGGGAACAACCCACAGGAAACATTCCTTTGGTGGAGAGGGGGGGAAGGGCGGGGGAGGCATTCTCTCTCTCTCTCTCTCTCTCCTTTTCTTCTCTTTATTTCATCATTCTTCTTTGTTTTACTTTAACTCTCAAGGAAATAACCCCCTATAGGGGTTACTCCTCTGGGTCCCCAGCTCCTCTCCGCAGGGCAGAGGTCTGAAAAGTGGGACTGTCCTTGGAATCATTCTTTTCCCAGCACAGGCACGTTTCCTACAGGATCAGGACGAGGGGAGTCCAGGGCCCAGCGCCGAGGAGCTGAACCTGGCTGCCTGGGCCCGGGTGTCCTGAGCAGGAGCTCGGGCAGCCCGAGCGACTGGGACGAGTTGCTCCTGCATTTTGCTTGGATCCCTTTGCACCAGGACTCCTGTGCTGCCGCGCTAAGCCTCGATCCTCTGGATCCCACAGCCATGGATTTTCTTCCATCTTTTCCAACACAGACGAGCCAATGCTCAGAAAGCCCACTTGGGTCACAGTCATTCATTTCACGTTCTTCCCATGGGAAAGACCTCTCTGGGACAGGGGGCAGAATTTCAGGGTTGGGACGATCTCGCTCTTCTTCCCTCCTCGCTCCCTTCATCCTCTTTCTTTCTTTCCTTCTATCCTTATCTTTTCCCCACTTTGTTTTTGAAATCCACATATTACTTCATAATATTTTCAGGAAAGGATGCTAGAGAGGAGTGGGGGTGGGGTGATGAAGTAGTGCAGAGGGGAGAGGCCAACAGATCATAATTCACGTGAGCCCTCCCCGACCCTCCCGCAGGGAGAGAACCAGCTTAGTGGGGAACTAGGGCTAGCCGAGTGTGCAGCAGAGTCTAATTAGTGGGAACAGTGTGTCATGGATGCACCCCCCCCCCCCCAGCACGCACACCAATCCTGACACCAACTCTTGGGGAGGGGAAAGGGGAGGGGCTTTCCGGTTGCTAAAGAACTAACTGAACCCCAGTTGCCCAAGGGCTCAAAGTTAGGTGGAAATGACTTTCTCTTAAAACGCTCATTATAAAATCAAAATGTAAAGAAAAGCACAGCTTTTGTATGAGGATCTGACCACACTGGAGTGTAAAAATCACCCAACTCCTTCCTTAAATGTCAGTCGAAGGCAATTTGCATGATGGTGTGCATTTAAAGTAACTGGACAAACCTCCCTGTCCCCCAGTCCCCAAAATTGGACAGGAGGAGCCGAGACTAAGCAGGCAGTGAAGCTTCTCTAACATTCTACACCCCTAATAAGCCAGACCCACCCATTTCTCAGCAGGTCTGAGGCACAAAGCAAAAAAGCACTGAGGATAGTCTGAACCCAAGAACCGAGCGAATCTGTCTTCTTCCCCAGCTGCCACCATCCTTCTCCCTGCCATCACCTTGGGTACCCGGTGTGGTGTGCAGAGGCGGTGGCTGGCTGGAGGACCTTAGCAGAACCCATGAAGTGATGGAATCGATGGGAACCCCGGAGGCAGTCCTGAACCTCCCAGGGCCAGCAAATGGTCCTCTCTGCATCAAGTCTGCTCTCTTGAATCACAACCCCCTGGGTCCTGGCCTTGGGCCAAGTCCTAAAGGCTATTTCACCCCTTCCCTTTTCCTGTACCTCTGGGTAGCATGTCTAAGGGGTAGGGAGGGTTCCGAAAGTTAGGAGTGGAGGGCTCTGGGGGCCGCTGTCTTCAGTGTCTTGCTGGGAGGACCCAGCACCATTTGTTTGTCCAGAGGGAGGACAAGAAGCCCTTTCTCCCTACCGTGCCCCCTTCCCACCCCCCCCCTCCCCAATGCCGAATCTTTCAGCCGGCTAATCCTTCCAGATCTAAGATTAAATATTCCAATATGGAAGCAAAATGATCTCCCCCAGAACAAATAATTAAAATGCTGCATCATTCATTTTCTAAAGAGCTTTGAGCCTTCTATAGATCCTTGTCTAATCTCCTGTCGCCAGGCAAAATGCACAGTGAGTCCTGTTCAGAAATGGAAAATGATTAAAAGCTCAAATCGCTTCCCTTCTCTGTCTTCCAACGCAAGCCAGCGATCCACTGGAGGGGGAGGGGTCCTCCCTCTGCCACCTGGCCTATTTGATGGAGTTACTTACGATTTCCTCCCCCACAGAAAAGGGGTTCGAGGGTGTATCACTGTCCAGCACCCTCCTTCCACCGTCGTCCTAATACCTAATTGATCCAATTCAAAAATGCAACAACCCCCCGAGCACCTGTGAGCGTACAGAGAGCTACCGCGGCCAAACTCAACGTGCTTCGCCAGGCACATCTAGCAGCTAGAAAACGCTGATCTCAATCAGGCAGAGCAGGAAACGATGGCGACGAGTACCTATCGGTGCCGAGCGCTCACAGTCTCCTAGGTTTGCTCCGAGGGGCTTCCCGGCGGGAGGGGCGAACTCGCTGGGCGGCTGAATTGTATCCATCCTCCTGCAGCCTGGCGGCTTCGCCTCTTCCAGCCACTAACTTTGAGCCGGGCTCCCGAATCACGCTTGTAATCCTTTTCAATGTTTCCACCTTGGAGACTTGCAAGGAAATGGTCGCTGCATACCAATGGCAGAGCCGGGCGCGCACCTAGCGCGGCGGTGTCAGTGACAGGGAGCTCACGACCACAGCGCCGGGCGCCCTCGCTGGCAGCCGGGCAGCGTGCGTGTCCCAGGACTGGGTTCATTGGATTTCAAACCTCGGTGCTGTCGATGCTGGGGCGAGCTCCGCGGTTCCTAGGAGCCCGGGCTTGGTCTCCGGATTTCGCTCTTCCTCTCTTCCTGAAAGGTTGTCACTCAGCGCAGCCCCTGCCCGAGGCCTCCTGCGATCCGAAGAGGTGGCACTAGCCCTTGTCTTCCCGGGTGTCTTTGCTCTTTGCCCTTTGGGGGGGGGGGGGGCGGGGGAGTGGGGGTGGGTGGTTTGCAGATGAGAGAAGAAAAGGGTGGGAGAAGCGAGAAAGGAGGCAGGAAGGGGGCGACTAGATCCCAGATCCCAGCATTGGTCAGGCCGGGAAGGAGGGGAGGGAGGGAGGAGAGAGAGGGAGAGAGGAAGACCGAGGGGGAGACGGCACAGACGCGGCGGCATGGCTGTACACACCAGGTTCCGCTCGGATCTGGGGATCGCGGGCGCAGCGCGGAGGGGAAGCGATCCCGCGGGCAGAGGGAGCCCCTGACGGCTCCCCATCCAGGCACCCTCACTTCTCGAGCGGGAGAAGACGGGGCGGGGGAGGGGACCGCCGAACGTTTCAGGCCAAGGAGACGCTCGCCGCGGCCACGGCGGCGGCATCTTTTAAGACTGACCTGCTTTAAAAGTGCCACTTGAATGGCCTAGGGAAGAACGAAAATCGGATTACACGTTACTTACCCACGTCCGCTCCGAACCTGCGAGAGCCGGCTCGGGTATTAGGAGGCGATGTAGGCAACGCAGGGCTGGAACCCGAATGCAAATCCATCAGCCGCCCCCAAATCGTGCACCGAGGGAGCGGCGCTCGGGAGCCCCCAGATCAGCCCATCGCCGGAGCCTCCGCCAGCTCGTCCCCCCCGCACCCCCGGCCCCTCCTCCGCGCCAACTGTGTAAATCAGCCGCCGCAGCCCGCTCGCCGCGCATCGCAGGCAAATCCCTGCTTAGGAGGCGAGGAAGCAAGTGATCTCTCTCTCTCCCTCTCTCTCCCTCTCTCTCCCTCTCTCCCCTTTATCGGTCACAATCTGGCAGCTCTACAAAGAGAAGCCTTGTCACATTGAGTGTCAGGAAGTCAGCATTGTGCATCTGTGGATTGATTTTAACTTTTATTTGCAAATGAGAGAGGGACGTTTGGAAAATTACAGACCAAAACGGGGTGCGGGGGGGAGGGGTGATCAAATGAAGCACCTCTGAGCTGTGTCGGTGGGCGGTCTCGCTCACCGCCTCCGGGGAGACGTTTGCAAGGGATTTGCAGTAATCCCCCCTTCGTGGTACATAGGTGACCACGGGGAAGTACACGTATTTCCTCATCTGTTTACACATGCTGAAAGGGCAAGGAGAAGTGTCTGGTACAGGGCGTGGGGGTGGGGGCATGTGCAGGAGAGAGCCTCATGCCAACCCTTTGTGGCAAATTAGCTAAGGACACTCGGGCGTTATTGCACCTACGTGGAAGTATTATTACAACACTGGCGACCGTTTCCCCCACTGCAGTCATACTAATGCAGCCTACTGTTCCACTCAGTCTGCAGTGTAAACCAACGCAGTTCTTTTTAATAGATCTCTTTCATCAGGGGTGGTTTTGGAGAGAGGGCCAGCTGTCTTCCACTAACTCTCAAACTGAATAGAGGTAGTCTGCATCTCTGTCTCTCCGGCCATTCCTTCCTGAAGTGAAAGCAATACGTGGTCCAGGACCAGCAAAGTTGTGTAACTATATTATCATTGGACATGTAAAATGAACTTGACTATTTTTAAAAGCTTCCAAAGTAACTCTCACCCCTTGTTAAAGAAAAAAAAAAAAACAGTAATCTCTTCTAACTTATATATATATGCAAACCTTTCAGAGACAGGCCTGGAAATTTAACTTTAGCCTTTATTTAGAGGGTTTTCCATGGCTTATAATTTATACCATTGTGACTCTGTATTATAGGTATGTAATACAAGTCTTGTCTCCATGCTAGCTTCATTAAAAGAGAGAAGGGGGATGGAATTGGTCTTCGAACAAGTGGTCTGTGGAATTTTTAATTTTTTTTAGATTTTATATATTAACCAAATTCAGTTTGACAATTGTATTATGCACAAAGTGTAAGTTTCTGAAATATATCATTGAGTGTTTTAACTTGTTCTTTGACATCCTCAGTGCTCTTAAAGATGATTAAGATTAGAAAGTATCTACAGGAACATAGAATGTTAGAAAACTACTATGATAGCAAAACTCATTCTTTTTCAAATATAGCATTGCAGATCTACTGGCATGAATTCCAAACCACTCTTCAGTATTTGCTAGGATATTTAGTTCTTCCATATGAATTTTACATCTATGAAGACATGGATGTGGAAACAACATTTGTTATAGGTGTTTTACTCCTAGATTTCCAAATTGGATTTTAAAGAGGTATATCCAGGAAAGGTTGCCCAAGGGGTTCACCCATGTAACAAATCGGTCAGATCCAGGGTAAACCAAACTGCATCAGCGGACTGAGGAGGCCCAGGGCCGTTTCTGGCCTTCTCAGGTGCTTGCACAATTTGAGGTGAATCACTCCTGGGTACACCATAATCTATGTGGGCAAGTTGTGAAATCGCACACATGCCCCTTGAGCCTCAGGGCTGAAAGATATTATAGTTGCATTGAAAGAAACCAGGCACCATCATTCCTAAAATAGATGAATCTCTTTAGCCTTTTGGAATGATTTGCGTTTTATTTGACTTTCAAGGTTATTTGTTTATGAGAGGACTCCGAGGAGATGTGGGTATAGCCTGATGATATAGTGGAGCTACAGAAGATAAACAATTACAGTGGGAGGTGTATTGAAAGTAGGGACTGCTAACACAGGTATTTCAAGCCAGGTAAAACTGTGGGGTAATTGTAATGACTCGTAGTTTGGATTTAATCAATCACCATATCCATTGTGAAAATAAGGTACTGTCTTGGAAAAATTGGTGAGGTGTAACAGATACACAGAAAGCATAAAATAACATACAGGACATAATTATCAGTTCGGCAAAAATTAAATGTCTATTTTGCTGATTAGAACATATTTTTAAGTTGTCAAGACATCACAATATTTCAAAAAGTTTCCTTTTAACTCTTCTGTCATTTTTCAGAGAAAATCAAGGCATTGAATTAGTCAAACTAGGTTTTTTTTTTTTGTCTATCTAGCATATATTTTACTCACTCCAATAGTTTAAATTAGAGAAATAAATCTTTTGAAAAATTTAGGAATCACTGAACTAGTACTCAAATACTGTTTGTTGTACAATGTAGTATTCACCCAAGAATATCTCAAACTCTAGAAACAGTGATCTATGATTGTATATTACCTACCTAGGTCTTCTACAAGTTGTATTTATCTCTTTTTAATTATTGCACAGACATTCATGAGCTCGCTCAGTCTCCTTCTCTCTTTCGCTCCATTCCCAATAATCTTTAGACCAACAAACTACAGGTTTGATAATCATCAAGAAGCTTCCTCATTTGATGAACTTTCGAGATACCACTGTTGAAAAAGTTGAAAACATGGTGGCACAGTTTTATTAATGTGATATAGCCTGTAAAAGTGAAGCAAGTAAAAATATGATAAAACAGTAAAGAATGTTTTTATTTTTGTTCTGTTTGGGGATTGTTAATATTTACTGGAAGAATTCAAAGATTAAACAAATCAGACTGAAGACTACATACTTAGAGTAATGTATATTTGTATAAATCCTCCTCTACCTTCACAGAGGAAACAACTTTGGAAACATTTTATATCACATAGAAAAGTTCTAAATCAATTGATAACTTTGCTTTTTTTCAAAGTCATCATGTAAAATTTAGTGCAACAGCATAGATTTGTGGGTTATGATTGCATTATCATTACAACTAACAAGCCATAAATAAAGGAGAGTTACAAGATACTCAATTAGACATTGATCTTTCATATCCTGTTACACTAAAACATTCCAAAACACTTTATAGGCATCCACTAACTGAAACGTTAGCTTATTTTTGAAGTAAACAAATGTTTTAATCTCAAAGTTTAAATGAAGTAATTCAGGACAACCCGAGTTCATCTATTCAATAAGGATAAAGTTTCCAGATTTTTATGGTAGTTTGGGTTAAGCACAGGAAATTATTGTTACTTTTCTAAGATTTTTTCCAAAATTGTATGCAATTGATTCATTGTAGATGTTACAATTTAAATGACTGAGGGGGAAATTCTTAAAAGATCAAGATAAGGAGAAAGAAATCAAATTGTGAATTGTTGAATAATGCATCAGGAAAGAACGACTAGGTTGTATATGAAATGGAAAGAAGTAAGTCACATAATTTTTATGATAAAGGAAGATTTTTTTAAAATATATCCTATTATGAAAGGAGAGAATGAGAATAATTTTATAGAATCATAGAATTTTAGGATTAGGAGGGACTTGAAAAATTTTCTACCTCACTCTATTTCATCTCTATTCATAGTTTCCTAACAAGTTGTGGTCAAGACTGCTTCAGGATTGTCTGTGATGTAGAGATTAGTGTGATGCAGCGAAGCTCATTTTACAGTTGTTTTAGACAAATCTAAATAATGGGTAAAAAACAAAGTAAGATAAAACTTCTACATTTCATTAATTAATGAGTCTTGGTTTTATCCCCAAAGTAATGAACTTCCTACTTAGTTGAGTTAAATATAGATTCCTAGAAAGAAACTCCTCTGTAGCAATGCAGGGTCAGATTTTAAAAGACGAGTTAGGGCTGCAGGAGCAGTGGTTTAAATGGATACCATAACTGAAACCAGGAAACTATAGAATCTGTGGTAAGTACTAATGTGACAACAGGTTAGAGGGCGTTATAGTGCTTGGAAGTTATTTCTGAAATATCCAAACTATTTTAATTAGCTTTCATGGAAATCCCTTTAGGAGTATATTTGAAGTTTTTTAATGTGTCCTTTGATTTATTGATTTATTTTTTGGAGAGGTTTTTGTTATAGGGCACGTGTGCTCGCCAGACAGACAGAGAGAGACAGAGAGACAGAAAGCAAGAAATCACCCACCAGGGGGGATGGCCACACTGCAATCCCTTCTCCTCCATTCTCCTATTGGGATCTAGGGCACTCACACGTGCCCAGCGTGAGTTGAAGCCACCAGGTCTGGGACTCGAACCGCAGTTGACTACATGGGAGTCCAGCGACATAGCCATTACACTAACTGCTGGTCCATGTGTCCTTTTATTTTTAAAAAATAATTATTTATTTAATGTTTAAATTTATTCATTCATTTATTTTAATTTGACCAGAGAGAGAGAGAGGAAAAGTGAGAAAGCAGGTCCAGGACTCGAACAATGGTTGGCCACGTGGGAGTGTCCAGTGCCTTAACCACCGTGCCACCTGCCAGTCCCCTGTGTGTTCTTTTAACCTGCTAATTTTAAAACCAGCTACATTATAAGGGACTAGTACTGGTATCAGTAAAGAGAGACAAGCTGTACAAATAGGTATTTACAAAGAGAATCGTGTTTCCCCTGGCCTTTAAATTTTTGAAAACTGACAGGACTATGAAAGGAATATTTTTAAATAAGGCTCATTTTAATATAAAGCCTGATGAAACGTTCTTTCCCTCTCTATCCGTAAGACAAAATGAAAGACTTTAATGTGATCATACGTGGGAATTCACAGAGAATGGAAATCTTATGTACAACCTTGTATTTTAAATATTAAACAAGATTATTATAAAACATTGAGTCTGTTTCTTAGTGTCAGTAATTTCTAAAGCAAATAATCTAAAGACTGATCTTTTGTGACATGCATGTTTCAAAGAATATTGTCATGCAATATCAATAAAAGAGTATTTAGGATATATGTGTGTCATCGGAAAAGTCAGGAAGCATTTTTGCATGACAGAAAAATATAGCATGACTTTTCTGATGACCCCATGGTTCTTTCTTAACATTTTGTAGACAGCTATTATTGTTTGTTTTATACTACACTGTCTTTGACTTTAGGTATGCCTCCACACGTCAGAGATAAAACAATGCAAACAAAATTTTACAAGGACTGTATTAATTTCTAGTTTTCTATTAGAACACTTACATAAATACACACATGTATGTATCATTTGTACATGTATTGGCATATTTTAACTATTTTTCATGGCCTTTCTAATGAAGTCAACTATAAAGTCTTTTAAAATGGGAGGGGGCAGGAGTTAACAAACACCAAGACCATGGAAAAATAATGGATTAATATCACCTTTCCATGTTAAAGCATTTTCTTTCTTATTTTAGTTTAAGATAGATCGATACACAGCACTGGGTCATGACACAGTCTCCTTCCTCAGTCCTCCAGGGTCTTGGGCATGCACACTTACCCATAGCCTGCTTTCAGACCGACCAGGCCAGGGGCTCAAACTGGTCTGCGAGGGGCTTCCAGTTCCACAGTCCAGTACGCTGCTGACTGTGCCCCAAAGGCTGGACTGCATTTTGTGTTGTTTACTAAAGGGTGAAATGTTTTTAAAAGTGTATTGGCTTGGGTCCGGCAGGTGGCATGATGGTTAAGGGCGCTGGACTCCCACAGGGCCAACCACAGTTTGAGTCCCAGACTTGGCAGCTTGCTTTCTGACTTTCCATCTTTCTCTCTCTCTCTCACTCTGTCCGTATCTGTTGAAATTAAAATAAAATAAATAAAGTTAAATAAAATAATTCTTTAGAAAAAACAAAGCATATTGCCTTTTAGCTCCTATGCCATAAAACATAAGAAACTAAGATATCTTGTTCTGAGTACTTCTGCCATTTCTTGGAGGTGTTAGTATTAATCCATGCAGGGACCTACTGCGTATGAAGGGACTTCAGAAAGTTTGTGGGAAAACGGAAGTGTGACTTTATTTTGGAAGCAAACTTAAAAAAAAAAAAAAAAAAAAAAAAAAAAAAACCAAGCATAGCTTTTTAAAAATAATTTGCATTTTCATGAATTCTTTTAGAATTACTTTATTTAATTAATTAATTAATTAATTTTTCATTTGACTGGAGAAAAAAAGGGAAAGTGAGAAAGCAAGCTGCCAGGTCTGGGACTTGAACTGCGGTCAGCCATGTGGGAGTCTAGCAACTTAATCACCATATCACCTGTTGGCCCCGTTTTATGAACTTTTTGATGACCTCTTATACAACTCACTCTGATGGGGTGAACTAACCAAAATGTATTAGCTGTTGCCAGTTGAGCTGGACTGGATTTTTTCTATCATGTGGAACTTCTAGTTTTCACTTGATGAAAAATTCAGACCCCTATGATCTAGTTTAAGGAAAGGAGGATATTTTACTTTAAGGATCCATAGAGTCATCTCATGGAAATAAAGGACTGAAACAAACACAGCCAAACTTTAGGGGAAATGTAACTGGAAATTGTGTCATATTTTGTTTCTCTCAAGGCCCCTGGTCTCCTTGTCACCGGTCACTTCCCATCTGATCTCTAAAGCAGTAAGAGTGATTATTACAAACTAACTATAATATAATTTTCTGTTTTTAAAAGAATTAATTCCTTGATTTTATATAGCTTTTTTTTTTTTTTATTTGACCAGAGTGAGACACACACTCACAAAGAGAGAGAGAGAGAGAGAAAGCAGAAAAGCAAGCCCCAGGTGCAGGACTTGAACCATGGTCAGCCATGTGGGAGTCTAGTGCCCCTAACCACCACTCCACTTGCTGGACCCTATAATATAATTTTCTAATAACCTTCTAGTGACTTCTTATCTTTCTACGGAAAAGCCAGTGTCTATTCAGGTTCATAAGCCCTCTATGGTCTTCTGTCTTGCTTTACATCCGACCTCATACCTTACCATTTGCTCTCTGGTTCGCACCAGGCTGGCCAGATTTGGCCATATTTCCCACCTTGCTTTTCCTTCAGCTCAGGAGGAGAACACATATCCTGGGGTCTTTGCATCTGCTAGCCGCTCTGTACAGAACACTCTTCCCATGGATATCAGCTTGGCTAGCATCTCGCTGCCTTTGGGTTTCTGTACAAAGGACACAGGATTAAGTGGGCACCCCTGACCATGTCCCATCACCTCACCAAAAGCAATTTCTCTATTCCTCTTAAACTTTATATCTTGCTTTATTGTTATCTCTGCAGTTGTGCTGCCTAATAATGGATAATTTATTAGGTGGAGCACGTTTACTCCTCTCCCACTAAAAGAATTTTCACGAGAACAAGGACTTTGTGTAATTTGTGATTGTATGCCCGGCACGTCAAACAATACTCAGTACATAGTAGGGACTCCCTATCAACCCACTGAAGGTGTTAAACGAGTGGACGTTATCTCTAATGCGTACTTCTTTTGAGTCTGCACTATTTTTTCCTGCGAAGCAACTTTCTTTGTTTCAGCTAGCACACAGCTCACAATTGCCACTGAGCCTTTCAACTGCAGTATTCTCCACTACCTGGCAACTTCTTTCTTCTACATTAGTTAAAATTTATGAAAATATTATTTATTTTTGTCCAGTAAGGCAACACAAACTATTTTTTTTTTACCATAGTGCATGTGTACTCCCCAGAGAGAGAGAGAGAGAGAGGGGAAGAGAGGGAATGAGAAACAACCCAGCAGGGATGACCATACTCCAATCCATTCTAGTCTCCTCTCATGATTATGGGCATGCATGCACAAGTGCCCAGTGAGATTTCCAAGCTGATGGATCTGGGACTCTGACTATCTGGTCAACCAGGTGAGAACCCAGTACCTCACCCACCATACCACCTGCTGGCCCTCTGACTGCTCCTTTTGGTCAGGTATACAGTCCTGGAGTAACAGGGCTGAACCATCACAGAACATGACTGATTAGGTATGACAGTCTACGGTCAGGCAGCTAGGCAACATAAACATGTCTAGTTAATAAAATCATTGCAGTATTTAAGTCATGTAATTTAGGAATCAATGAATGTTTTCATTTTCCATGGTTCTAATGGTTGAAGGAAGGGAAACATGAAGAATTACATTCCTTTTAATCAAATCAGAATAAATCCATACTTTCAGAGACTTTACCCATTCCCCAAATGATCATTTCAATGTTTGGTATATGTTCTCTCTATTTAGAAGAAAAATGTTGGACCAGCTCTTAGTGATTCAGAAAGCTGGATCCTATATGGCCTACTGAATGGTCTAAGTGCCAGCCCTGCAGCATGAAAACACAGGAAGCATGTGTGTGTGTGTTCACGTATGTACATGCATGCCTGTGTCTGGGTATGCCCTGAACCTTAATGAGATGCAGAAGTGGAGGAGAAAGGATTGCAGTTGAACATGCCCCTCTTAGTGGGATGCTTTCTCCATCTCTCCTCTCAGTATCTGTCTCTCGGGAGAGCATACAGGCCCTTTGCCAAAAAAAAAAAAAAAAAAAAAAGGAAAAAAAAAAGAAAAAAAATTACTTTCTTTAAAACACCTTTAATGGTATATATTTTAGAAGTTTTTAAATTTAATTCCATTTGTTATTATAATTATTTTTTATTTGACCAGAGAGAGACAGAGGGAGAGAAAAGGAAAGCGAAAAAGCAAGCCACCAAGTCTGGGACTCGAACTGTGGTCAGCCATGTGAGAGGGAGTCCAGCACCTTTAATCACCCTGCCACCTGCCAGTCCCAGAAGTTACTATGTTCATGTATCACGTATGTAAATAAACGGTTGAGATAAACTGTTGATGAAACAGATTTCTTCCATGTTTGCCAGAAATTCTCAAGTACTAATGAGAAATGATTAAGAATTTCTATCTGCCAAAGGGACCCCATGGAGTTACAATCAAGCTGTGGTCCACATTCTCTAGGAGAAATACACAATCATTTTGATGGGTCTCTGATTAAGAAGTTTCAAAGTGAAATTTTAAATCCAAAAGAAAAGTCAAATTTAGAATCTTGATGAATGGCGGAAGCTGGTATGGACGGGTAACAAAGCATGTTCACTCTGATCTTAGGAAGTACAGGAGCATGCCATAATCATATTTTTTCAATGGCTATCACAGTAGATAAACCTTAAAATGTCCTGTTCAATTAATTAAGCTTGTTTCTCATTCAGATATACAAATTATCCTCTTTGGGGAAAAGAAGCTTAGGGCTCTATTTAGAGGAAAATTAATTCAATGAGTTTTGGTTGAAATATTAAAGTCATAGGAACACTTGATCACCTGAACTATAACTAAAACTTCCCTTCCTTTTTATCTGACTCAAATCAATACAGTGCTCCACTGAGAAACATACGAAATAATTCCTAAGGTAAGGCTTGTAATTTTTTGAAGCATGTTTAACACATTCATCATAATGTTAATTCAGAGGAATAGATTTTTCTTTTGGAAGCTTTGAGTTAAATAACAAGATCCTGGAAACTTCTGTTAGCAGTTGGTGTTAATTATTTTCCTTTGCAAAGAGTCATGGAGAAGCAGAAAATTGATTTGCCATCTCCTGATGTTCGTGTATAAATGAGATCACACTTTTTACTTATTGTAAAGTATGAAATAAATCACACATCCATAGGCAATAGAATGAAGTGTTATTGTCTTTTGTCGGGGGGAGTATTTTTTTTTTTTTTTGCATGCACAGAAATGTGTAAATAAAACCAGTATGCTCATTTAACAAAGCATGTGTTGACATTCTTGTTCCACCCACAGTTGTTCTAAATTTGCTGCCGTTTCCTCATGTCGCCTCCAGATGGCGCCCTGGGTGCCCGCTGTCTCTGCCCAGCGACCGGCCAGTTGTCAGCTGCTGGGGAGAATGAGCTTGGAGCGGCAGGGCTTAACCCGGAGCGCTCCGAGATGGTTTTCTGAAGGACTCTGGAGGCAGCTGCAACAAGGCGTCACTCACTGTACAAGTATTTTCATTTCTAAGAGCAAAAGGAAGAACTTAAGCGGGCAGCACTTGGAGTGTAAATTGCTTTCTAATATTTAAAAGCAGCATGGATCGTGGGCAGCAGAGCTGGTACGTGCAATAGAAACTACTCAATGGAATTGTGCTGGGTAGGACCCCGTCTGATCATCCTTTGTGTGCCAAACGTTCTGTGTCCTGGGTTGTGCCTATGTGTATACATCCATTTCATTTTCACCAGGATCATGGGGACTTGGGGGTCACAGTCTTTCATTTTTTCCAACATGATATAATAAAAGCTTTACAGAACATGGTTTATTAATAGAAATGTAACTCGAGTGAGAGTCTAAAGAAACATAATCATAGTATGGAAATACTTTTCATTTATGTTTCTTCTTTAGAGAAAAAGAAAGAAGATACTCCTAAACCATATTACTAGGTAGCTTAACAGACATGAGTTTTAAAAGACAATGACAAAAAAATATATGATAAATGACCATGGACTTGATAGTAAAGCAATTTTACCTGTAGGTGTAGATTTCACACACTTGTAAAATATCAATATTTTAGCATCTGTGTGCCATAAAGTATGTTATGTAGCTATGAAAACATTAATTATGAAAATACATTATCATGTGTATGTCCATTTCATGTAGTCTATATATGCCATGTGAATGTGTGTGGTATGTTTACAATAACATGTATATATGACCTAGATGCAGAATGATGTTTTTTAGTTAGAAATCTGCTTGTGCCAGATATGAATGAATTTATGCACCTTCATATACAATATTTCTATCTAGATAACTTAGTATGCAGATCATGTATGGTCGAGAAAATTAAATCGGAGTTTAAAGAAAGCGCTTGTTTCACTGTTATATTTTAAGTTGCCCAAGTTTCATTCAGTCGTGCCCTTAGTTTTCTATGTTTTCAAGTTATAAGGAAAGGTTGGTTTTCATATTTTGAACATGACATGTTGTTTGAGGTGATTATACGGGGATAGGAAGCTTAGACAAAAGAAAAAAAAAACTACAGTGTCAGTAATATTAAATGTAGAGTTTGCAAGAGTTCTGAAAACTTGAGAGTACTGCCTGGAAGTATATGTTAAAAATAAACCAAAAAATTGGAAGATTCAAAGGTTCAGCAATAAAATGGAAATAAGAGACTGAGGTCTTCCTCCTGGTATTACTACCCCAAGACTGACGTTAGATTGCTTAGACGCGTGCATGGACTCCCTGGTAACACAAGTTGTACAGGAAGCAGCAGTTGAGTTTTATGTGCTGCTCTTAGCACACGAGCAAATGTAACACCAGTCCACGTCAGAGAGAGGAATGGAAGCCCGACAGCGGAAGAGGGTGTACTAAAACAAGCCCGAGGTTCCAAGAAAACTTAGAAATTTGAGTCCCTGCCCTCAGAGAGTTGCCAGTCACATGACAAGGGTGGGCATGTTTGTGAATGTAAATGTTCTATCAAATACGAAGAAAAGAAACGCCATTAGAGAGTGGTGCCCATAAGGTGTGTAGTGATGCAACGAAGGGAGAGATTGTGCCGAGGGGCATTCAAAAGGGCTTTCTCTTGGGAGGCCCCTTTCTCAAGGGATGAGTAGAAAAAAATAATTCTGGCAGGTGCCATGATGAGGTCATGGGAAAGAGACATACTCGAGTTAAACATGTCATTTGCTGGGTCCTCCCTTCATGTGTCTCCGAGGTGAGCAGAGGAGGACAATGGGATACAAGTTGGTGGGTCAGCGAGGGAGATGTCCTTGAACGTCAGGGTGAGAAATTTGAGTTTCCCTGTCAGGTCACTTCCAGTGTCACTAACCACACAGATAGTCAGCACTCTTAGAAACATTAGGTTCTCCTTGCAAAGCAGTGAGAGCCTGCATGGAGTTTTAGGATAACTTTCTGATTTATTGATTGTCTGTCTACCATAGCAGAATATAATGTTCAACAGTGTGCTTGTATTTCAATATTACATCTTTGGAGCTTAAAAATTCTAGAAAAAAAAGTTTAGCTACAGAATGACTAAATGAATAAAGGAATATAAAATGGAATCAAGACCAGGATTCTATGTCTTTCATCATGATGCTCATAGATGACTGACACTTAAAATTTACCCAGTGGGGGCCAGCAGGTGGCGTGGTGGTTAATGTGCTGGGCTGGACACTCCCATATGGCTGACCACAGTCCCAGTTCTGGACCTGGTGGCTAGCATTTTCACTTTCTCTTTCTCTTGTCAAATTAAAATGAATGAATGAATAAATACAATTGAGTAACTCTTTAAAAAAAAGACCAAATGTTTAAACTATTGTTCCACCAGCTTCCATTTATGGCTCAGGTGATGACAAGCAAATTCTCTGGGATCATGGTATTTGTATTTTGTCTCACTCTGTATCTTTAAGTTTCTTTATTTTTCTTATAAGCAAGAGAGAGAGAGAGAGAAAGAGACAGAGAGAGACAGGCACCCCAGTGGGGTCTTCAGGCTGCAGTCCACCCCAGCCTTAGCCAGCCAGGATTGTGGGCATTCGTACCTGGCATGTACAGGAAGCCCTCGGGACACAAACCCAAGACCTCCCGACATCGTGGAGCCTTGCCTTACTGTGGCGTCACCATGGCTGACCTCCTTTTTTTAACCGTTCGTGTTAATAGTCTTGCCTTCCTATTTTTAAAAGGGGTTTTAAAATAATTATAAACTGCATGATTATACTGGCTGAATTGACCAATTCATATGCAAATTCATACAAGAGACAGAGTGGGTATTTATTTATTTAAAGAATTATTTATTTATTTAATTCCATTTGTAATTATTATTTTTTAACTGGACCAGAGAGAGACAGACAGAGAAAGGGAAAGCAAGAAAGCAAGACACCAGTTCTAGGATTTGAACCATGGCCGGCCATGTGGGAATCCACACCTTTAACCACCATGCCACCTGCCGGCCTACAAAGTGGGTATTTAAAACACCTTAAACAAATTCAAGGCAATAGTTGGAGAGTCTGAAGAAGAGTTTGCATCCTGTAACATATGGTTACTCCTTGCAAGAATGCTTCAGATACCCGGTTGTAACTTAGTTTAGGTCAGAATCTAGAGCTTTTTGTAATGCTGGAAATGCAAGTTGATCATCTGAGAGATCCTTGGCTATCTGCTTCCATAGTATTTGGGGAACCAGAGATAGAGTGTTTGGGGTCATAGCTCCCACTACGTAGCAGTAGGCCTGTGTCCCTGGGTACCGAAAACTATACCTTTTATGGAAAATAACAGGCATATGTAAAGAAGCTCATAAAAAAAATATTATTTTCCATTTGAAAGGATGATAGGAAATGCAAAGCAGATATTTTAAAGGAATTTATAAATACGGTTTGTTCAGTTGAATTATAAATGCCTGCATAATGTCTTACAATGTGAAAGGTCAAATAGACAATGTCACTAAACCAATTTTAAAAAATAAACACCTAGAATTTCCCAGGTTGCCTAGGAGAGACCGTTCTTCTGTGATGATGATTCACATATCTTAATTTTCCTTTCTGTGACTTATCTAAAAACATACAAGGGTGGAATTCCTCAGGTTAAAAATATATATGGATCGGTTTTATACGTGTCAGTGGGATGGAGAATGCGGGATTTCAGTTTCACCTTAAACTTCTCTGCACAAAGTCAGGCCTTTTCCTCTCATCACTGGCAATACGACAACCATCACACCAACCCTGGTCTCCGTTCTGTTGGACTTGCTGTTCGTGCTGCCTTTTCAGCCCTGTGGGAGGAGGTAGCAGACTTGGCGGTTGGATCAAGACTTTCACCTGGAGACTAACGAACTGGGGAAGCCTGTCTTGTTCGAACAACGCCAGCTACTCTGTGTCAGAGAAACGTACTGCAGTGTGTACTGCAGGATTTTCCCCCTAGTGGTTGACTTTGAGTCGTCGTGTTAAGACAATAGGAATAGGCTTTTCTTCCTATCACGGAACTGGCTTGGTCAAGATTCCCTAACTTACACTTTTAGAAACTTATTTAAGGAGAGTATATGATTTCCTTTAAATGGCCATTTTGAAAAACACACACACCACACCCTGGAAAATACTCTCCAAGCTTTTTAAAAAAATGATCATTAGTCAGAAGGCTGGACATTCAAAATGACACAAATTCACAATATATGCAAATACTGGGAGTTTTTCCAGGACTCGAGCCCATGTTGTACTGTCCTTCCCTGGAGTAGAGAACAGCTCTCTTCTCCCTCTTGCATCCTGATGGTATAGTTTTCTGTAGTCAGTGTTGCCGAATGAGTTTAACATGGTTTTTCCTTAGCCTTCCAACCATACTACAAATTCCCTATCAGGTGAAAATGAATCTCATGCTTCCTTTTGACTCTCCCTGTTATACTCAACACACTTCCAGCCACAAACAACACTTCAGTTTATTATTTTACTTTTTTTGACAATCGAATAAAGATTACATTCTTAATTTTTTCCACACAAAATAAGTGGATGTAGTCAGACAGCACTGGTTTCTATTTTTTAAATCAGTTTATCTAACTTTATTTATTTATTTTGATTTGACCAGAGAAGACAGAAAGAGTGAGAAAGTAAGCCACCAGGTCCAGGACTCGAACAGTAGTCAGCCATGGGGAGTCCAGTGCCCTTAACCACCATGCCACCTGCTGGCCCCAATACCGGCTTCTTTAGGGCAAAATAGAGGACTATTTAGTAGCTCTGTGTTCTGAGAATGTTATGTTTGACACACTTCTGTTCCCTTTAACTAACATTTTGAAATGAAACATTTTTTAAAAAATAATGTTTGAAATATGAAGATACATACAAAGGTGCAAATGTGACCTTCACTTGGTAAAGCGATTTACAGCCAGAACCTATGTCATCTAGCTTACCTTTGTCTCTGGGATGTTGGGTGACTGCAGAGAGACTCTTCCCAAGTCAGCACTGTTGAAAGTGAGGGGAAGCCAGAAGATTCCCTAGCAGGAAGGACTAACCTTAAGGAAGCTTAGAAATACTGACCTACTGGGGCTGGCAGGTGGTGTGGTGGTTAAGGGCACTGGGTTCCCATAAGGCCAACTGCAGTTTGAGTTCCAGACCTGCTGGCTTGCTTTCTCATTTCCTTTCTCTCCCTCTCTCATTTTGTCCCTCTCTGGTCAAACTAAAATAAGTGTAAAAAGTTAAATAAAAAAATAAATCTTCAAAAAGAAAATATTGACATGCTTCCGAGCTGCTCCTGGGGAAAAACTGTGTTTTTTATAATGAGCCTATTGATGAGCGTCCCACAACCTGCTCCCAAGATGTGTAAAAATGCTCTGTGGGCAAGTGCTACGGGAGAGTAACACAGGGCCCGAGGCTTCTCTCCCGTCTCTGGACCAAAGGCTAACGGATGAGCTTTTGCAGCTGAGACGAATTCTTCTCTGGTCTTAGGCTCATTAGCAAAGGAAGTAGGAGGGAGAGTGTAGAAAGCGGCAGCTGCAGCTGTGGGCACTCAGATCATTTGTCACCTGGCATGAAGTTAGTGCTGGCAGCTCTGGAGTTTCAGCACGGAACACCAGGGAGCAAATGCCAGCTGACTGTGGCTCCTTACCCACTCGCTGGCTCTCTCCTCTTCAGATCTCTGATGAAGTGTCGCTTCCTCCAGGTAGCTCTGCCCGGCCTCTCTGGGATGCACTTCGCCCCCTTCTCTCCACTGCCATGCACGGCATCATGGTCTCCCCCTGGAAGACCTATCTGCCCTCCTCGTAGACTTACAGGCAGGACCCGAGTCTGGTCTGGTGTTGCTTAGTGTTTTGCCTGCAGCAGATTTGTAACCATCTGTGAAGATTTTCTATTGCATGATGGTTTTACGACGGTGCATGGGCCTCGACATTCGGTAGCATTTGGCTCTTATTCCCATCGACAAGTGGAAAACAGTAAATTCTCAATCTCCGTGTCCTTGCCTACTATTAGGGGACATTATGTACCTGCCTCTTAAAAGTAGTTGTTAAGATTAAAAATAATATCTATTATTTTTATTATTCTAGTACCGCTCCAAGGCTTTACTCCAGGGATTTCTCCAGACCAACTGAGCTAGTCCTCAGACACAAACAAACTTATCAAGTTGATACTATCTATGATCATTCTGCTTTTTGTATGAAACAGAAGCCTGAGAAGGCTAAGTTGCTTACCCACGATCACAGAGAAAAGAATAAAGAAAGTAAAAAGATAGAGGACAGCGCTCTGGGCAGAGTGGGCATGTATAAATGCTGGAACGAGGTTATTGCGATTTGATTTGGGCAAGGCTGATTCCCATGTAAATGGGAACTGAACCCCATGCAGTTAAGAACAGTTTGTTCTGTGAATTCGGAGCCTTCTGTTGCAGATATTTTCTTTGTAGAATCCCCATGGAAGCCAAATATGGTCAGGGACAATCTTCTATTATGCATCATCTCTGAGGGTCTAAGAATCTTTATCTTTCCTTGAGCATTTTATAGTGTTACACCTACTAGAAAGTAAAGCAAGCTTGTACAAAGTATGTTCTTGTTATGAGTCTCAGGATAAAAAGGGAAGCAAGGGGGCCGGCAGGTGGCACGGTGGTTAAGGTGCTGGACATTCCCTCATGGCCGACCATGGTTCAAGTCCTGGACCTGGTGGCTTGCATTCTCCCTTTCTCTTTCTCTCTCTGTGTGTCTCTCTCTGGTAAAATTAAAATAAATGAATGAATAAATTAAATAAGTAATTCTAAAATTAAAAAACGGAAGCAAATGATAGCAAGACCCATATTAAAGCAGCATTCTTTTTATAAAAAAAAAATATATTTATTTAGAGACAGACAGAGAGAGAGGAAAAGAGAGAGAGAAAGTGGGAAAGCAAGTCACCAGGTCCATGACTTAAACTCTGGTCAGCCATATGGGAGTCCAGTGCCTTTAACCACCATGCCACCTGCTGGCCCCAGTTAGTAGCATTCTTTATTGTGTTTTATTTATATGTGTTACAGATGTTTTAAACAATGTTTGCTTCTTTCTCACTCTAAAAAAACTTTTGACAAAAATGTGTTAAATTCAGGCAAATTGCAAAGAAAACAAAAAGCATCATAATTAACCCACCAAGAGATAACTACTATTAATAATTGGGCATAGGGCTGGCAGGTGGTATGGTGGTTTAAGGGCGCTGGACTCCGATGTAGCAGACTACGTACGGTTCAAGTCCCAGAACCTAGCTAGTTGCTCTCTCGCTTTCCCTTTCTCTCTCACTCTGTCCCTCTCTGGTGAAATGAAAATAAATAAATAAAAGGCAAATAAAATAATTCTTTAAAAAATAATAGTGTGTTTCCATCCTATCACTGGACAAAATTCTAAATATTATGATTTCTAGTAGCCTGCATAATATACTACTATGTGGCCATAGCATAGTTTCATTTAAATTTTGCTTTTGTTGAATAGCCTAATTTTTAAAATTCTTCTAGTGTTTTCGATTTTAGCCTATTTGAACAGGCTTACTATGTTGCTTTACTTAACAGATGTACCTCTGAAATAGTCATATTTAGATGACTAATTAACATCTACTAATAGGGCTGTTAAAGGTGGGAATGCATTTCTTTTCAGAAGGAGAGCTAAGCAAATCAAGATGGATTTTAAAAGTGGTTTCATGTGTAAGGGAACATACACTTGCAGAAGGAAGTGGACTAGTATTTCTTGAATGACCAAGCTCTGCTTTATATGACCTCCAAAGATCAGCACTCTCATCTTCATTTTACTGTGATTATCTGGGCTCCAGGAGGATGAACGAGAACATGAGACTGCTTTAGTGGCACTGCCAGGATTCAAGCATAAGTCTTACATGCACACTTTTTCTGTCCCATCATGCAGTCTACAGTGCATTCTGTCAGTGTCCTAACTCGTGATACTTCATTTCTTTGAGCTTCAGTTTTCTTGGGTGTAAAATAGAAACATTAACACTCACTGCATAGAATTTTTCTGAAGATTAATTGGAATAACATGGAGATTGAGATCCAAAGAAATTTATCCTAGAGGTTAACGTTAGCAATAAGGTTGATTTGTATCTCATAAAGTACTTCCCCAAAGTGATAGAGATTGAGCATCCCCTGGGGGTTGAGGGGGCTCTCCGAAGGCTTGTTAACTATGCTTATGTCCAGACATGAGTCCAAAAGATTTAGCTTTGGGATCTGAGATGGGTCACTGTTTCTGTTTATAACAAGGTCTCTTGGTGATTTTGATGATATATTAAATGAAAACCACAGAGAGAGCCAACTAGAAAAATGAGGCTGAAGAGAAGATGAAAAGTTTGAGACATGGAAATGTGCAGTCATCAGCTACTGGTTTTAAGTAGACAGAGCTATCTGTGGAAGAGCATGGAAGGATACTGTCAGAATGTAAAAGCACTCAGGGCTTGAAGGCTTTCTTTTCCTAGGTCATTTCATGTATGAAATACACTAAAGAGATTTGAAATTGAAAGCAAAGGAAGTATAAAATGGGCTAAATCTAAATGGCAGACAGTAAAAGTTTGCCAAAGAGCCAGCAGGTGTTGTGATGGTAAATGTACTGGACTCCCACATAGCTGACCACGGGTTCAAGTCCCAGACCGGGTGGCTTGCTTTCTCAATTTCTGTCTCTTTTTCTCTGTCTCTCTCTGTTCAATTAAATTCATGTGATTATGATGAATACAATTAAATAAAATAATTATTTATTAAAAAAGGTTTGCCAAGATAGGAAGTATTTTAAAGTAGGTTGATTATGAAATATTAAATGCACTGAATTCTTGATGCTTGTGTATTATAATCACCTGTACGCTACTTAAACTGAGAAATCTGATTTGAATTATTGGTTTGACTTTTTTTAAGTGGAATATCTTTTCATTATTATTTTTCAATTTGTAGCAGGGTACATGTACTCACCAGAGAAAGAGAGAGAGAAAGAGTGAGAAGTCACCGCCCAGGGTGGATGGCCACCCACACTGTTATTCCTTTTCCTCTACTGCCCTCTCGGGATCTGGGGCATACATACACACATACATACTCAGCATGTTTTTCAAGCCGCTGGGTCAGGGACTTAGATTATGCATATGGGATCCAGCTTCCTTAACCATCATGCCATGGGGTTGGCTCTTAAGTGGAATATTTTAAAATTAATTTCTTCCTTCTCTGTATTTTCGTACTTTTTTTCCAGCCTCTCATAACTGGAGAGCAGTTGGGAAATTGATCTTACAGACACATAAAGTGCCCTACCCTAAAGGGCAAATGTCCTGCCTCATTCAAAGACGCTGCTCAAGAAACAGCTTTCTAGCCAATTACTTTTCAACTCATATTTTCATTATTTCTTATATTGACAGAAACATTTTATGAGTTTAAGCAAATTTTCTATGAAAGATGTTCACTAGTGCTACCTGATTAAAATGACACCAAAGGTTTTAGAACATTTGCTTTGTTTGTATTACAGGTATTTTATATGATTCTTGAAAAGTGTACTGCAAAAAATATTTCTAATACCAATGATCTCTAAAACTGCCTTTTTGTTAGGAATAGGTAAGCTGCCTGCCATTAATACATTTTAAATGTTATTGAAAGTATTAAAATCCTGGTATACCTTCAGCTACAGAATAATAATAAAAAAATATAAATAATAATAAAAATACTTCAAGTTGTGTCAACTAATTTTGTGGGCCTGCCACTGAATAATAAACTTAGTGGAGGCTAGATATTTTGGCAGAGCAGAAAGTGACATTCTTAGATTATTGGCAAGTCATTTTCTGGTTGAATATAACCTTTAAATTCAATAAGGGTGTATATTTGAATTGGTCCTTAACATAATAATCTTAACATCTTAGAGGGCTAAAGGAGAGCTTGAAAGTGATTTTCAAGATGAGAGGAGAATCTCAACAATTTCAAAGCAATTTCAAAGAAGTGATGTCACAACTTCCCTTGTTAATCCAACCTTCAGCTCTGGTTCCCTGCCTTGTTGCGAAATTCTTAGTTAAACCCTTTGCTAAATCCTTCCTGCTTCTCTATAAGCCTGCATATTTATGTTGATCTTAATGGAGACAGAAAAGCTGGTCACTGTCTTTAGAATACATGCCATTTAGATAGGAAGAAGTTGTTACTGAAATCTTCCTTAGTAAATATTGCAGACAAGTTATGCAAGTTATGCACATAGCTCAGGCCTACATACATACACACACACACACACACACACACACACACATATGTGTATATATATATCACACACACACACGTATATATATATATATATATATATATATATATATAATTTTCTTTTTTTTTTGCAGAGTAGGGTACTACATGCTGCTTATTCAGCTATAGGAGAGGCTTTCTCAGGCCTTTTTGTTTTCTTCTTTTCTTTAAAGAATTATTTATATATTATGATTATTTTTCAATTTTGATGAGAGAGAGGGAGAGAAAGAGAGAGAGACAACCACCAGGTCCGGGAGTGAAACCATGGTTGGCCATGTGGGAGTCTATGACTTTAACCACCATGGCATATGCCAGCCTCCATGCCTCCTTGTCTTCTTATTTTTAACTTTTAAAATCATTTTCCTTCATTTGAATAATCTGAATTGACTATCTTTTTGCTCTTTTCTTGATTTTCTCTACTTGCTTTTTCAACTTCAACCCCTGACCAACCGCACTCAGAAACCAAAGAAAACTTCTGTTAAGTCTTAAAGAATTACCCTACACTATGATTTTCTCTGTACATGATTTCATGTATACATTTCAGAGCATCTATTATTATTGTCCCTGAGGTATGTGCTATTAAAATGCAGAGTTTTGTACCAAACACTAAATGGATTATAAATAATACAAAAGAGTAAACCTTGCCTGGAAGGGATGCTTACCTAACAATCTTGATGGTAAGAAATATGAATACACTGCAATTTATATATATATATATATGTATATATATATATGTATATATATATATATATGTATGTATGTATATATGTACATATATATATATACGCGCGCTCGTGTGTGTATGTGTGTGTATGTGTGTGTGTATATACATATATATATATATATATATATATATATATATATATTTCTGACTAAATATGCATGCTGATCATTGTACTTGATTCTTGAGTAGTGACTTTCTGTCAAAAGAAGGACTTCCTTTTTACTTTGGAATTTCACCTTATACTTCTTTTCTTTTCATGCTCAGTAATTGCACCCACAGTTTTGTACTATCCAGTTCGAGTTACCAATTTTAGCATACTTTTTCCTCATTTCTTCTCGTTTTGTAAGTCACCTTCTAGTCTGGCCCATGTGTGCATTTTCCAGGTGGCAATCGCGTTCCTTGATTGTCACTTTCTATGCAAAATCGTCTTGCCATTGTCAAAGGGAGCTTATGAAGACCTCGTGTATGAGAAATTAGGCTCACTCTCAACCAGCTAAGTGAATTCACTATATTAGATTAGAATAAACAAGATTCATGATACGTTTTTCTATGAACTATTTTAAAATCTGTGCCCATGTACTAAAATGTAAAGCAGTTGGGGACAGCAGGTGGGTGGCATGGTGGTTAAGATGGCTATACATGGCCAACTCTGCAGTAATAGTCTTGGATCTAACAGCCTACAAAACACATGTCTCTCACTGTCTCTCTGTCTCTTCAGCAAGAGCACATGTCTATGACACAAACTAGCCAAACAAAACAAAACCATGTGTGTGCCCAAAATCCTGAGAGGAGAATGGGGATAAGAGGATTGCAAGGGTGATTTCTCACTTTCCCTCTCTCTTTGTCTCTCTCTTGCAAGTGCACATGCCCTGTAGCAAAGATGTTTAAGAGAAACAATGGAATACAATTAATTGTGATAAATTATTCTGACATATTTTTATGATTCTCTATGTCCATTTCAGAGACATTTTTCACATTTGCCATTATATTTTTGTAATACATATTTTCCAGCTTTGCCAATGTAGTCTTCAAATTGCTTCACATTTCCATGTTCAAATGTTTCTGGAAAAAGATAATGGAGCATTTCCATAGTCGTTGTTTTTCAGTACTGTAAGATTGAGCAAATTACAAATGGCCGAAGAGATTATGTATAGTCTTTGAGACATGAAAAAGAATCCATTTCCATAAGAAATGGATAATACTGTCTGGCTGATTTGATGATTCATGTAACTTGAGGAGAATGAGAAAAATCTAGGTCTGTATATTCATTAGGCTAGATATCAGACATGATGCTTTGCAAATTAGTCTGCTGTATTTTTAACTTTCATTTGCTACTGATAAGCATACTGCAGAGCCTGAGAAATTACTCTGCTTATTTTTGCCTAAAACCGTCCTTAAGTTGATCAATTACCACTTTAGACTTTACTATAAAAAGGAGAGTTGAGTAGGAAATTTTCTGTATGACAGGTAGAGAGTGCAATGTTCCAAATCTGGTGTTGTGCAGCAGTTCCTTAAAAGCTGATCAGAAATTAAATTGTATCAAAGCTAATTTCTTACAAAGATAACTGTGAAGTGCAGGGGACTAATAGAAATTTTAAAAAATTCAGCCAATAAACGTTCAGGGAATAAATGTGTAGTGCAGTGGCAATACAGGTATCTTTATTGATGTGTGGACTTCATTTCAATAGGACAGTTTATTTACTTACAACCTGAACTATCGGCAATGCATGCCTGAAGATTCATTTTCAGGTATCGGATCTGGAGGAATGCATCAAATAATATTGTGGAAGGCAGGAATCAAGGCCTTTTTGTAGCAGAAGGGCCGTGATGCCCCCTTTCCCCCACTCTGTTATTTTGCTTGGTTTCTGTGTCTTCTCCCATGCAGTCTTTATTGTCTTACTCCACTCCACACCTGGACCAGGTTGGAGTTCAGAGATGGCTGAGGGAAGAACTCTGGTAAGATGAACACTGAGTGGAAATAAGGTGGTGGTGGTCGGACAGAGGACCTGCTGGAAGGGTTTATTTGTATTCCAAAATACACGCATCTGCACCTGCGAGAAGACTTTTGCCATCACAGTCAACTCTTGATTATTTAGAGAACTCTCTGCTTTGTGTGGATCTGGCTGTCACCCCAGACTTGCCTCTCTGGAACACCTAACTTAGTTGCTGGCTGCCGACAGCGTGGTCTCCTCAGGAAGGATTCAGCTTACACGTGAGGAGATTGAGTGCTGTGTATGTGACTGGCTAGACGAGTCCAAATTCTAAAGCAAATGTATAGGTTGGAGTACACTTTTGATGGATTAGCCTCTTTCGGCCTTACTGAAAGTGACTTTAGAGCCAGGCCAGCCCCATTGCCTGGTGGTAAAGAGAGCTAGATCCCACGTGGTCGACTGTAGTCTGAATCCTGGCCCTGGTAGGTACTTGTGCGTGCCTTGAATTCTGAAAGGATTAAGAGGACCTCAAGCCACTGGGGGGGGGGGGGGTCATTCTCTCTCTGTCTCTTTATCTCTCTCTCTCTGGAATACATACACACCCTTTGGCAATTTAAAAAAAGAAAAAAATAGTCATGCTGAACCCATGGTCTAGGGATTAAGGGAATCAGATCCCACATGGTTGAGCACAATTTGAATTCTGTCCCTAGCTGGCTTTCAAGATCTTGAGAGGATGAGAAATGGAGATGGGACAGCAGCACGACCACACCCAATAGAGGTGCTTCCTTCCCCGGCCCCTTCTCCTTCTGGAGAGGGCATGGTACCTCTGGCTTTAAAGAAAGAAAAAGTGACTTTGAGATTCATAGACCCTTACTGTGTGTCAATGCACAGTATGCTCACATACATTTCATGAGGTCTTCCTTAATGTTTAGCCATCTGTGTGTCCAATCATTTCACCCTGGCTGAATATATTTGATAATTAAATATTTGTTATCCATTTTTTTTTTTTTGTGGAGAGGTTTTTGCTATAGGACATGTACGCTCGCCAGAAAGACAGAGAGGGAGACAGAGAGACAGAAAGAGAAAGCGAGAAACCACCCCCAGGGGGGATGGCCACGCCACAATTCCTTCTCCTCCATTCTCCTCTAGGGATCTTGGACACACATGCACATGCACCCAGTGTGAGTTTAAGCCACTGGGTCTGGGACTTGAACTGCAATCAACTACATGGGAGTCCAGGGACATAGCCATTACCCCACCAACTGCTGGCCCCAAATACTTGTTGTTCTTTCAGTGCTACTAACCTGAAAGGACCCAGTGTGAGTTTTAAGGCTCTGGGTCTGGGACTAGAACTGCATTCAGCTATGTAGGAGTCCAGTGACAACCATTATGCCATCTGCTGGTTCCTATATATTACTTTGTAATCTTCCCTGAAGATGTTTTAAAACATCATTAAAAGAAAATGCAGCATATACAATGGGTCACACTGGGTCCTTTCAGGCTAGTAGCACTGAAAGAACAACAAATAGTTGGGGCCAGCAGTTGGTGGGGTAATGGCTATGTCCCTGGACTCCCATGTAGTTGATTGTAGTTCAAGTCCCAGACCCAGTGACTTAAACTCATGCTGGGTGCATGTGCATGTGTGTATTGGTATTTTGGAGTTCTGATCACTGGGAGCATTTATTTGTAAAATCTAAATTTTTAAAAATCTTTTTAAAAGAATTATTTTACTTTATTTATTTATTTTACTTTAATTTGACCAGAGAGGGACAGAGAGAGAGAGAGAGAGAGAGAGAGAGAGAGAGAGAGAGAGAGAGGGAGAGAGAGAGAAAGTGAGAAAACAAGTTGCCAGGTCTGGGACTAGAACCGTGTTTGGCCATGTGGGAGTTCAGTGCCCTTAACCACCATGCCACCTACCGGCCCCAAAATCTATTTTTTTTTTTTAAATCACAAAGGAGGCTGTTTAAATAGTTGTTAGTGTCTGCCTTTAATTAACAAACATGACATATAAAATGGCTATTAGCACAATGGCAGTGAAGAGGTTTTTTGTATTTTCTATTCTTGACATGTTCTCTCTAGGCGAGAACTTGAAAGACTCATCAGAAACAAGATCATAGATGTTAATATGAGGATAGCATTACAATGCAGCATGTTTAATGTGAATGCTACTGTTTCTTTCAACCACCAGGGAAACATATTGAGTTGTGGACCCTCAGCATTTAAAAGAACATCAAAAGTAGAACAAATCTTGCATCCAAGGGTATGAGATAAGACCATTGGGGACAGATTATTTAGCACCTTCCAAGTCTGTTTAGAGTTTGAATGTTTATTCCCTGGGTAATGGAGGTTTTTTGAGGTTCCTGCAAGCGCCAACAGGATCATTGCTTTTGTGTTTTTGAAAGATAATCCTGGCAACAATGTGAAAGGTGAATTCGAAAAAAATCTTGTTGGGAGGAATGAGGGACAGAACTATCAGTGGCAGTGGTGATGGAAAAGACGGGATGATTTAGAAGGAAATTTTAGAAGTGGCTCAGGACAATTTGGTGTTAAGGGGTGAGGGTAAAACTGGGTCTGGGCAGTGGCACAGCAGTAAATTCTGTGGAGCAGACCCACACGGGAGGACTACCAGTTCACTCAGAACTGTGGCCCATGATTTGGGACTGGGTGAAGCGACAGGGTGGAGGGTGGCATTGAGACTTGGTTAAGGCTGTTGTATCTCGTTTCTCTCTCTTCCTCTCCCACCCATGGAAGAAATCAATGTGATGGCTGGCGGGTAGCACAGCGGTTAAGCACCATGGATAGCGGTTCCCTAGGCGTGGCTGACCTCCTGTGGTCTACTCCACAGTTGAAATCCTGAACCCATTGCCTTGGAAACCATGCAGACACATGCCAGAATGTGCCCCAAATGCTGACGGAATAGACAAATAGAGGTAAAGTACTGTGGCATGACAACCCCCCATTGGGCAACACTCCCCCTACTTCCCTCTCTGGCAAGTGCACATGCTGTCTGGTACTAAGGAATGAAAAAGAAAACAGAGAATAAATAAATGTGTTCAAAAAGAGAAGGTTAGAAAAACTGGCGTTAAGGACGCGTCTGAGATTTCTGGCTTATGTGACTGGGTAATAAATGACGGCACTAGGCTCGCAGGTGGTGTGGAGGTTGAAGCCCTGGATCCCACACGACTGATTCTGCACTTGGAGTCCAGGCGCAGCAGCTTGAATATCACACTGGGCATGTGTGTGTGCATGCCCAAAATCCCAAGAGGAGACTTGGAGGAGAAGGGATTGTGGTGCGGCCATACCCCCTGGGGAGTGACTTCTCACTTTCTCACTCTCCTTATTTTGTCTGGTGAGTGCATGTGCCTATTGACAACAACAACAAAATGATGGCATTAATCATAACAAGAATAGCAATTAAGCTTTATTAAAAGAGATTTTTAAGGGGAGAAGCAGGACAATAGAGTGGAGATAGTGAGTTTGGACTTGGTTATGCTGAGTTTGTTACCTGTTAGCCATACATGTAGAGGAGTTTCTCAGCCCTTGTCCCTTTTTGGCTGGGTAATTCTGTGTCATAGGGGCTGCTTTATACATTATAGACTATTTAGCAACATACCTGGCCTCTACCCACTAAGTGTCAGTAGCAGCCCTCCTAGTTGTTCCGACCAAGCCAGTAAAAAATTTCTGTTTGGGGACTATTCTGAGGGGAGGGCAAATGTGCCCCCAGTTGAAAAACACCAATGTAGTGACAACAAAGAGGGGGCTGTGATTTTGTGTCTAGAATTTGGGATACAGATGGGGCTTGCAATTGATTTTTAGAATCAATAGTAGTAGCAACAAGTGATTGGCATATATGAGATGCAGGGGAAGTATATAGCTGATTATATGATTATTAAATTTTTGTTTGAAGAGATCAAGACTGAAAATTGCTGAACTCCTGAGATAGGTTGAGGTCCATTATATTTTTTGATCCAATAAATATTATATAAAGTCATTATTGTTATATACTGTTACATAATGGTCCGCATTGCTTGTGTTAAGCCAAAATTAATCTTCTTATAACTATCATTTTCTGGTTCTAATTTCCTTTCATGGAACACAAAACAAGTCTATTAGGACAAGTCAAATTCTTCTTTCTAAGTCCCTCCACATATTTTAATATAGCTATCAAATCGATTCAGTATTCTTGTCTTCTGGCTAAATGTCTTTATTATTTTCAAACATTATATGTTATATTTTGTGACTTCTTGCTTATATCATGAGGACTTTCTATTGGGTTGCAACCCACTTGAAATATTTGTCTTCATGTATAGAGCAGAGAACTGAACATACTCCCGGTTTAACCTATTTGGTCTAGAGGGAAATGAACCTTCAACTTCCAGGCTTTTTTTTTTTTTTTTCATTGTTTTATTTTGCTATAGGGCATGGGCACCCACTGGAGTGAGACAAAGATAGCAAGATAGCAAGAGAAAGTGAGAAATTACCCTCTTACAGGGGAAGGCCATACTACAATCCCCTTGCCTCCATTCTTCTCTTGGGATTTTTGTATGTATGCACGTAAGCTGGGCATGTTTTTCAAACCACTGGGTCAGGTGTTCAAACGGTGTGGTCAGCTATATGGGATCTAGCCACCTTAGGCACTAAGCCACCTGCTGGTCCTGCTCATAATATTTTATTAAAATGTCTCAAAATTGGGACCAGCAGTTGGCATAATGGCTATATCACTGGACTCCCATGCTGTCAACCATGGTTTGAGTCCCAGACCCTGTGGCTCCAGGCCTGTGTGCATGCATTCCCAGGATCCCAAGAAGAGAATGAAAGAGAAGGGATTGCAGCATGGCCATCCCCCCTGGAGGGGTGATTTCTTGCTTTCTGTCTCTCTGTCTCTCTGGGGAGCACATGAGCCTTATAGCAAAAACCTCTCCAAAAAAAAAGTCTCAAAATTGCATTAACTTCTGTGTCAGTAATATTCTACCATTGTCTATTATTTGTTATTTTTATTTTGCATGAGCTTTCTGTTGAGTCACATTCTGTATCAATTCTGTATCATATATTATGAATTAAAAAAAACTCAGCTATGGAAATTCAACCCATCCCTTTAAAAATGTCCTCTTCTATTTAGCTCATCATTTCAACCTGCTTGATCCCTTTGGATTATGATTTCATCATCCAACATGTTTGTCATTTCTATAAGTTTCATGCCATCTGCACAGCTGATCAGCATACCCCACAGACACATCCATCCAAGTCATTAATAAAATCGTGAGCAGGTTAGGTCCAGAAACAATGGGATTACATTGTGCTATGGATTTTCTCTTCAGTGCGTTCCCATCTATTTTTTCCTTAAAGGTCACTTTATTTTGACAGAGTGCTATAGAAATGAGACACATATAGGTAGGCATTATGTTCCCCCTGTCCCAGGTAAAACATGCAAACGTAACTCTCCTATATGAAATGGCCAGGTAAATTATGCTCCGTTTATAGAATGGGATATTGTCAGAGAAAAAAATGATCTTGTTGAATGATAATGTCAAGTGATAAAAGCAGGATACAGATTTCAATGCAAAATATGACACCAATCTATCCAGTAGATGCAGATAAAAATATATTCTTAACTATAGATGGAGACACAGAGAACACTAAACGTCTTCATGATAGTTGCCTCTAAAGAGGGAGTTGTGATTTATGTCTTTTTGAATCACATTTTATAACCTAAAAATGTTATGTAATGAATTTTTTGCCTTTATATGCAGAATATAAATATTAAAATAGACTTATATAATTTTGAATCAAGAACATTTAAAACAGAAAAAGCGTGAAAATACATGGATTCCTGAAAACTAGGATGTGGGGGAAAAACCCTGGTTTTTAGCTATAGAAAAACCCTTTGTAAGAAAGCCACCAGTTTTTCTTTTTAAGACTTATCTATTTATTTTTCACATGAGTTTTGCCAGAGAGAGTGAGAGAAAGCAAGCCATCAAGTCCAGGACTCAAACCATGGTTGGCCTTGTGGGAATTCCAGCACCTTAACCACTGAGCCACCTGCTGGCCCAGAAAGCCACCAGTTTTTAATATTCGCTGAGAGGGCCAGCAGGTGGCGTGGTGGTTAAAAGCACTGGATTCCCACATGGTCACCAAGGTTTGCGTCCAGGACCTGGTGGCTTACTTTCCCACTTGCCCTTTCCCTCTGATTAAATTGAAAAAAGAATAATAATAAATGGAATGAAATAAATACTTCTTTAAAAAAAAAAAGAAAAAATATTCCCTACGAGAGAAAGCTGGAGTTAGATCAGATTTTTCTATCACCAACACCGAACCTCACCTGACAAGGCTCTAAAGTGATGACTTGTGTGGCTGAACAGGCCCACAGATGTTGTCAGATGTGGAAACACACCTGCCTGTCATTCTTAATAGGGTTATAAAAGTCAAATGAGAGATAAATTGAAAATCTGTGCATTAATAGGTTAAAAGTACTATTCAAAGGTAAATTTTTGGTGAAAGAAATTTATGTTGTATTTATTTTGAAAAATATTGTGCTTCACAGATAAACAAATAGTGTTTAACCACACTGCAAACATGTCCCTTGGAGGCAGAATCCATGTATTACTATTTTTTAAAGATTTATTTATTTAATTTTATTTATTCATTCACCTTTTTTAACTTGACCAGAGAGAAACACAGTGTGAGAGAGAAAATGAGAAAGCAAACCACCAGGTCTGGGACTCAAACCACAGTCAGCCATGTGGAAGTGTCCAGCACCTTAACCACCCCACCACCTGCTGGTCCCTAATTTCTTTTTTCTTTCCTTTTCTTTTTTTTTTTTTTTTTTTTTTTTTTTTTTTTTTTTAAGAATTACTTATTTAATTTTATTTTTTTGTTAAAAATCCATGTATTATTAAACTTATCTTCCAACATCTCTCTCATAATCTCACACTTAACATATAACATATGCCTATGGGTTAATATCTTATGTATTCACAGAGGGTGAATAATAGTCCTGGCAATATTTTAAAAATAGCAGTATTATTCATTACGCCAACTGCTGGTCCCGAAAATAGTAATATTATTCATTATGATAAGAATTAGCAAATCCTAATGCTTTTCCCCTGCCATCTTACTGTGGTGGAAATTCTGACCAGAGAGCATTGGACCCCTCCTCTTCTGTTCCTAAGTGTTGGCACTCTGACATTTTTTTCCTTGCCCTATTTTTTTACTATTCTTTTGATTTTTGTTGTGTCCACCCAGGTGAGCTCAATAGCTTTTCTATTTCGATAGGTTCAATCAAGCCTTCACTTTTTTCCAGTCATGTGTGTCTGACTCTTGGTTGAATATCTTTGCTGGCTATCGACTTATCTTCATATATACTCAAATTCAACCTATATAAACCCTGACCCAGGATCCACAGCCCTGTCCTGACACTCACATTCTACAACACACATGTAACACTTGTGACTCTTCAGGTGTTTCTTCCATTAAGGGCACTAATCTTTAACAGTTACTCACGCCAAAACCCTTGTTCTCCCTGGTCCCTTATCCCTAGCCTTTATCACCATCATAGCAAAATGTTTTCACATTTCTTAATGGTTTTTGCCATAGGGTGCATGGGCTCTCTGGAGAGAGACAGAGAAAGGCAGAGACAGGGAAATTGAGAAATCACCCCCCACCCCCAGGAGGGTAGCCATGTCACAATCCCTTCTCCTCCAGTCTTCTCTCAGGATTTTGGGCATGCATGCACGCACAACCAGCATGATTTTCAAGCTACCATGTCTGGGACTCAAACCACAATTGGCCATGTGGGAGTTTAGCACCATAACCACTCTTTAACCTGCTGGCCCAGTTTTCAAATCTTGATGTTTCTATCTCTCATGACATTGCTATTATCTATCTTCTTTATTATCTAGATCTTGGATCATCCTTTAGGCCTTATTAATTACTCATTTGACCATTATAGTTCTTATAGCTGGAATATCAAAATCACTCGTTTTATTTTTTTTCTCAGATAAAAATTCATTAGTGACTACCTCCTTACCTACTGATTTTAATTATTGATATATTATTAATGTCATGTAATTGTCATTTGAGAGAAATAGACACAGGGATATACTAACTTAATTTTTCAAGCTATTTTAATCTTGTATAGTGTGACTTCATATTCTGGGTTAGGTCGAAAACAGATGTTTGACCTTTTCCACGTTATACTTGAGTGTCACTGTGTTCAGTGTTCAGTGGGTATTGAAGACGGGAACAGGTGTTCATATAAAGGAATTTGATTTGAATCTCGAACTCTTGGGCACAACTAGAATCCTCACGCTAGAATGGAAAATCTCTATCTGGAATGAAAGTTAACTTGTCTTTGACATCACAGAAACATGGGCAAATCCTCTGAATGGTATCACAGGGTAGCGAGTCTGGGTTCAGCGTCTGTGGGCCGAGTCAGCATGGTCCAAGGACAATCACTTTTGTCTGCCTTAGTTATTGCCTTCTCACTGTCTGAAGATAGGCGGCATTCATTGAACTCTCCTCCTCCCTCTGTCTTTACTCTATCTCCCTGAGACATAGCTGCTGGTCTTGGCTAGGCCTAGTAAGTACCTTGTGACCATTACCTTCAGCTCATGGAAGTGGCCCGTGACCAGGGCCATTCCAGGGGCATATGTACCCCTCCTGTCAACACCACAAGATTACTCTGCTGCTTCTATTAATTCATGAGATAAACTCGTATTGTAACCATCAAGCAATGTATGTACAAACCAAGCCCCTGCATGGTGATAGAGAAATTGCACTGAACTTTAATTGATTTATGCATGCTTTGCTCCTTTTTTTTTCCCTTTATCTTAGAGAGTTGGGTTTTTTGTTTGTTCATTTTTGTTTTGTTTTTCTATAGAAGGCGTGCACTCACCAGAGAGATGGAGAGAGGCAGAGAGAGAGAAAGTGAGAAATCACCCTCTATGGGAGATGGCCATGCCACAACCCACCCTCCTCCTGAGATTTTGGGCACGCTTGCACACATGCCCGGCATGAGTTTCAAGCCTCGAGGTCCAAGACTCAAACCATAGTCAGTCATGTAGGAGTCATGACTTTAATCACCAAACCAGCTGCTGGATGCGAACGCTTTACCCTTAACATATGTAACCTGAGCCTTTGCTCAATGATGGCATGTGGACCAGTCTTCCTCTACCCGACCTGGAGCAGAGCATCTGGTCCTATGTAAGTAAATGCCTGTCTTCCTCTGCTGGACCTCGGGTAAGCGCATGTGAACTGGTAACATTACGAGAAAGCTTTCTCAGAAAAAGGACCTCTCTAGTACACTGCCTGGCTTTGAATTTCGCTAAAAAGAAAGTGGAATTGAGTTACATGAAACTGGAAATATTTCATGGAAGAAGAAAGTCTTTAAAAAAAATCTAGAAAAAGGGAAAATTTTTTGTTGTTGTTTTGTTTTGTTTTCAGAGAAGGGGAACAAGAACTTCTGCTCAGAGAGAGCAGTGTGTTGAATGTGTCCATATCCAGAAACGGTGAATCTGGGACAAATTGATTAGAGGACTTAAACTGATCAAAATTGGATTAAAGTCTTATTGGCAAATTATAAAGAAGGTTATAAAGCAGCAGAGAAGTAGAACATGAATTTTGCTATTGATTCAAATACATTAATTTGATGTCACTTATCACATAGTCATTTGAAAGGGAGTAAGACGTTTGTGGATATGAAAAATGTTCCCATGTTTAAGAATGCCCAAATAAAATGCTGACAAAGAGACAAAGAGAAGTTTTTTCTGTTGTTTACTTTTTATAATGAAGCCGTATATTTTAGATTTTTATTAGAGTTCTGGGAATAGTATTTAAGTTTAAATTGCTGTCTTTTTCCAAAAAATATATTTAATTTCATTTGTTATTTTTAAAAATTTGACCAGAAAGAAAGAGAGAGAGAGAGAAAGAGAAAGAGAGAAGGCAAAGCCATCAGGTCCAGAGCTAGTACCGCAGTCGGCCACTTAGGAATCCAATGTCTTTAACCCTATGCCACTTGCCGGCCCCATAAGTGACTATCTTTTTTTTCTTTAAAGTTTATTCATTTATTACTTCCATAAAAGAGAGAGACAGACAGACAGACACAGAGACAAAGAGACAGATGACTTGCAGAGATTCTTCACAGTGTGATCCACCCCCAGGCTTATGAGGCTCGGATCACAAGCACAAACCCATGACTCACCCAGCCTGCTCAGGAGGTCCAAGGTGAGAGCTCAGGGCATCTCCCATTTGAGTCCGCTTGTGGTACTGCTGTGCCATTGGCTGGCCCCATCAATCACCATCTTTAAAGCCCTGAGTGGTGATACCATTCAATCATTTATCTATTCATTTCTCATTTTTTTTTAAAGAAGTAGGCTAAAACACACATTAAACATATAAGTATATTCCTTTTTTATTTCCTGAGAGATTTTTGTTATAGGGCCTCTGCACTTGCTGGAGACACTGGGAGAGACAGAGAGACAGAAAGCAAGAAATCACTCCCCCACACACCACGGCGGGATGAGTGTGCCAGAATCCCTTCTCCTCCATTCTCCTCTAAGGATTTTGGGCACTCACACACGCCAGTGTGTTTCAAGCCACTGGGTCTAGGACTCAAACCATGGTCAGCCATGTGGGAGTCCAGTACCTTAACAACTACACCACCTGCTGGTCCTATAAACATATTCTTTTTGGGACCAGCAGTTGGCGTGGTGGCTATTTCACTGGACTCCCACGTAGTCAACCGCGGTTCGCATCCCTGGCCCGGTGGCTTAAAACTCACGCCTGGCGCGTGTGCATGCGTGCCCAAGATCCTGAGAGGAGAATGAAGGAAAAGGGATTACGGCGTGGCCTTTCCCCCTGAGAGGGTGATTTCTCGCTTTCTGTCTCTCTGTCTCTCTCTGTCTGTCTGGCAAGTGCACGTGCCCTATGGCAAAAACCTCTAAAAAATATATATATTCTTTTTTCTTTTTTTAAGAGATTTTTTTCTATAGAGTGCATGCATTCACCAGAGAGACAGAGAGATAGAAAGCGAGAAATCACCCCCCAGGGGGAATGCCACCCCATAATCCCTTCTGTGTTCTCCTCTTGGGACCCTGGGCATGTATGCACACATGTCCAGCATGTGTTTCAAGTTACTGGTCTGGGACTTGAACTGTGGTTAACTACATGAGAGTCCAGTGACATAACCATTATGCAACCCACTGGTGACTTCGAGCATATATTAAAAAGAAAAGTAAATAAATTATCAAAGATGTTTTCTTTGTAACATTGGAGATAAAAATTTATATTATTAAAGAGTTAAACTATTCTTGTTGCAAATGGAAAAATTGTTAATGCAAAGCAGCTATTACCTGGGACCAGCAGATGGTGTAATGGCTATGTCACTGGACTCCCATATAGTTGACCACAGTTTGAGTCCCGAATCTGGTGGCATAAACTTGCACTGGGCGTTGTGTGCATGCATACCCAGGATCCCAAGAGGTTAATGGAGGAGAAGGGATTGTGGCGTAGCCATCCCCCCTGGGGGATGATTTCTGGCTTTCTGTCTCTCTGTCTCTCTCTGTCTTTCTTGTGAGTGCACGTGCCCTATAGTAAAAACCTCTCCAAAATAATAATAATAATAATGACGATGATGTTTGTAACCCTGAGATGAAGCTCTCTCCCAAGGAATTCTCTAGTGCTCAGTTTAGAGAGCTGAGGGTTAGAGGGAAGCCTCAGCAATTCAGGTGTCTTAGTGGTACCAAAGACCACTTGAAAAATTCTATCATTTTAAATTAGCATGAAATAGAGAGATAATTATTGATCTTTTGTTGATTTTGTATTATTTTATCATTGAAGTGTTGCAGAAAATTGTGGAAGAGAATTGGACTTCACAACGGAGACCATTAACTTATTCATTGATGCATGTAAGATGGAGTGGTGTTTTACAGACAGCAGAGCTACTGAGTAGAGACCACCCGAGTCTAACACATGGCTACACGGGTCCTTCTTTCTTCTTTCCCGTCCTTTTCCTCTTCTTCCTCTTCCTCTTTTTCTTCATCCTCTTTTTCTCTTCCTAGTCTTCTTTTGGATGTTGGTCTCATGTAGGCATGAACTAAACCAGAAATTTTATAATTTATGTGATTACATGAAGATATTTCAAGAAGGTGAATCTAATTTTGTATATAAAGGCGAACTCCCACATGGCTTCGGTGAGTGACAGTTGCGTTCCATTGATGAATGATTTCTATTTTCTCACATTAACTATGTCTCCTGAAGCCCTGTAATCAGCGTACACCATTCCTCTTTAATTCCTGCATATTCTGTTCCTAAAGAAGTTAAATTAAAAGAAAGCTCCACATACTTTATTCTGCTTGGTATCTCAACTTCACAAATGAATTATGACAATGGCTAGCTAAACAATATGGAATAGACCTGAAAGATAGGTTTTAGAACATTCTATTATTTTTCTTTAAATACTATTTTTATATTTAGAACTTTTCTTTTGAATTTTTTTTCTTTTTTTTTTTTTGGCAAAGTCACTACTGCTTTAAATGATGCCATAGAGGGCCGGTAGATGGCATGGTGGCTAAGGTGCTGGACTTCCACATGGCCAAATGTGGTTTGAGTCCTGGATCTGGTGGCTTGGTTTCTCACTTCACCCTGCCTACCATCTCTCTCTCGTCACATTAAAAAATAATAAAAATAAATAAAATTAAATAATTATTTTAAAAAATGATGTCACAGAGCTTTTGAGTACCATCTGTAACAGGATGTCAGATTTAATAGCTTAGACAGTGTATTAAGAGTGAGGTCCTTGGACTAGCAGCATCAGCACTGCCTGGAAACATTTGAAATAAACTCTCAGCCCCACTCTGGACATGCTGGACCTTCCCCTCTTTGGGAAAAGTCCTTTAGACTCTTTGCACAAGCCTCCTGGTGATTCTGGTGCAGCTGAAATGTGAGAACTATTACTTCAGAGCGTCAGATGCAGGCAATGGGTCTAAGTTAAACAAGAGGTTTTGAATAAACAGTGAGGTTTGGTTTCTTCTAAATTTCTGTTTGATTTTTTTGTTGTTAGCTTCCTATCTCTGCATGACTTCTTTTGTTGCTCACATTGCCAATAGCATCCGGAATTGAGTTTTTCTTTTTTACCAATGATTCTTCTCTAGTGTATTTTTCTCTTTGTCTCTCCAAACTTGTATTTTCTTAAACACTTATTTCATTTAACTTTTTTATTTATTTATTTATTTTTGTATTTAAATTTGATGAGAGAGGGAGAGAGAGAGAAACAGAGAGAGAAAGTGAGAAAAGAAGTTTCTAGATCTGGGACTCAAACCGCAGTTGGCCATGTGGGAGTCCAGCGTCCTAAACCCCCAGGCCACCTGCCAACCCTGAACTTGTATTTTTTTTCAAAAGTGACAAATTTACGTTTCAGTCTCTGCTGTGCCACTGATTATGTGACTGGGAAGTGGCTGGATCTCTCCAAGTCTGTCTCATTGTTCATGAAATGGGAATAATATTACTTGGTAGATCTATTATGAAGACTAAATGATATAATTTATGTAAGTTACTTAATTAAGTGCTTTGCACCCAGTAATACCCATGTTCATCTATTTGTCCATCTATCATCTTCTTCTCTTGCTATGTGATATGACATGAAAATAATTGAACTCTCAGGTAGGATGCAAATGTTAGTAACTGCCACTGTTAGTGTTGTAAAGCAATCCCTGTAACATTCATATACAGGAATAATATATTTCACTATAAGTGAAACGTGTCCTTTCATATTTATTTTCTTTTATATTTGAAACATAAATATGTACATTTATATTTATTCACGGATTCGAATGTCTTAAAGGTATTACTGTATACCACTATCATTTTGTTAGAGAGTCTAAACCTACTTCTAATGAGAAATTCTTGCCTTCCATAAATGTTAGCAATTCTTTCTGTTACCTAACTCACATCCAGTTCACTCGCCCAAGAACTACAAACCAAACAGTAGGCAAACGGTGTGATGAACGAAAGCACAGCTTCACTGCAATGTGCGAAGAAGGATAGGGGGCAACTCATGATAAAAAGACCCATTCTCCCCAAGGAGTCCCTCACGTGCATTTTTTAATTATTTGTTTAATTTTATTTATTATTGCTATATCTTTTCATTTGCTATAAGGCAGTGTGCTCACCAGAGAGAAAGAGAGAAAGTTAGAAAGCAAGCTGCCAAGGTGTCGGCCTCAGACCTCATTTGGCCATAGGGGAGTACAGTATCTTTATCACCACGCCACCTGCTGGCCCTCCTTCACATGTGTTCTTAGGGCAAAGTTAAGGGCAGGAGTCTCAGACATATGATCAGTTTAATGATTGGTTCATGAGGCTATGATCACCTCCTGAGCCCGCTTGATTGGTAGAGCCTTAGATAATCAAATTTCTATTCTGGAAGGGAACATTTTTCAAATTTCTGGCAACATTCAGATTGTACCCTACATGCTCACAGTCAGCGTATTTTATCCTGAAAACATCTTCATTATTGGTGTTAAGACCTTATAGCTCCTTTAAGTGGAAATTTTAGAAGTCCCATGGCCTTCACTTTGGGCCAATGTTGCTTAATTAAAATAACCAAAGTATGAAGTCTTACCCTTACTTTAGATCATTAAAATGTAAATGAACCGTATATTACAAACTCCTTTAAAAATTTCTTTTACTTTTAGTTTGGCCCTCATTAATTTTCAGTTTAGGAAATTTTCCCCCCCAACAGAAAGGGAAACTGAGAGCCCATTCTTTTTCAGAAGGTCCCTGCTTGGTTTCATTTTTAGTTTCTTTCTTCAGTGAAACAACGTTGTCTAAGCTGGAACATGGTGCATTCATGTATCTTCATTTTTAAACCGTTGACTTCATTTTCTTTCCTTTGACTCATGTTCTAGTTTCTTTTCTTATGCCTCAGTAATTACAGCATCTTAGTTCAGCTCAAATGGGCAAGTATACCATTATGTTTCAAGTGAAGAGAGGTATAGAGACACAGAAGATCATGGGTTGTTCCTCCTTTGATAAAAGTTCTTCTGCTCGTACTATGGTTCTATGGAACAGAAGAAATGGCACTGAAAACAGTGCCTGTTAACTTCTACCCATAGTTTCAAGTTAACTTTCTTTGATTGGCAAGAAAATCAAGAACTTGTTCATTATATTTTCTGAAATGATAAAAAAAAAAAAGTGACATAAATTCTTAAGAGAGTGATTACTAGAGACAGTAGATGTTCTGGAGAAGTCTCAAATCAGAGAAGTCTTGCCTATAATGATCACTGATTCCAAAGAACACACCCAGAGGTCCAGCAGGGGAAGACAGGAGCTTATTTAGTTCCACAAGCATGCATACATCCAGAGTGGCCTGCTACCAATTCCATGGGGTAAAAGAAAACTCATGGTCACAAGATGTTCAAAGACCCAGCTGGACCAGCAGCTGGGTCTCAAGGAGACAGGGTGAAGGTGGTGGGAGTAGGAGACCTCAAGGTATGGAGCACACCCACCATGTAGAACATCCTTAACCATAAAAATGAATAGAAAAATGGATATGAAAGTTATGTATTTTTTGATCTCTTCTTTTCTTTATTGGTATTTTCCTTCTTTTTTTCAAACATGAGTATGTGTCCTCTGCCTTGTAATATTTTATCTTGGCTTGCTATTTCATTCTGTTAAGTCTTCTTTTTAATTTTGTTATTTACTCTTTTTTTCTGGTTTTATTCATGATAGATTGTGTGCACATGCATGTGGGAAAAGAGAGAGCGAGCGAGAGAGAGAGAGAGAGAGAGAGAGGCACCCTTGACAGGACCTGTCACGCCATGATCTGTTTCCTCCCTCCCATCAGATTTCGTATACTTGCAGGTGTGAGCTGTGCCTGGCAAGTTAAGGAAGCCTGGGCCAGGGCTTGGAGCAGTGACTGGTTTTCCCTTGGACAGTGTATTACCGTTGCACCGCAGGGTCGGCCCTTAGTCTTTAGAACTCATTGCCTTATGGTTCGATTAACTGATGCTTTCCACTCTCATTTCCCATCTTCTCTTTTCCTCATTTCATGATTTTCAGTTCTATACCTCTTCCCTACTCCTCAATGCCTTCTGAAACGGTCAGGACCCTATGTAGGCAGGATTAACCTTCTTCGTAAATAATTTGCCTTTAACAAGTGCAGTTTTTTTCAGCGCAATGAGGGACTGGACAGATCATTTCGTTGAAGCGTTTACTTTTCAGATAAGGAACCCCCAAACCTACGAAGACTACATGACCTAATCAAATTCTTTTAATAATGATAGGGACAACGTCAGAACTGCTGTGCAGATGCCTAACTCAGTGTTGTCAAATGATTAAAAACTAACTTGTTCCTTCTAGAGGTAAAAATAAAATGGGATCATTCTTCTATGTGCTCATGGGTCTTTACCTATTATGGTACACTATGGGAATCCATGGGCACATGAGAACATGTGGACGCTTGTCTGGTGCCAAGTGCCTGGCGTCTTGCAGAGATGACCTTATTTAGTGCTCACAGCCATCCCGGGAGGGTCAGAAGTGTTCATTATCCCCATCTTGTAGATGGAGAAAATGAGGCAGATTATCAATTACTTGCCTAATATCAGGCAGAATCATAGACTCATAGAAACCACACAAACAACAAGGTGAAATACACTCAGTATTCTCTTAGATAAAGGCTGTTGTCAGAAAGGACACAGAGTTCTTCCTCTTCTGGTTGGAGGCTGGAAGGAATGGGATTGAGGAAAAATGCACAGGCTTGGCTGGATCTTAGTGGGTGCCTCAGTTTTGGCAAGAATCAATTTTGTGTTTTGTACCCTAAAGGATGTTTCTACTCTCCTGCGCTGTCTTGTCATATATGTTTTAGAAGAATTATTTAATATATGTTTTAGAAGAATTATTTAATTTAATTTAATTAATTTTTTAATTTTAATTTGACCAGAGAGGGACAGAGTAAGAGAAAGAGAAAGTGAGAAAGTAAGCCGCCTGGTCTAGGACTTGAACTGTATTTTGTCATTTATGAGGTGCCTTAACCTATGTTAGTTCAGTCAGCCTTGTGAGGTAGGCATTCATAGTTCCATTTTAGCAAGATGCTGAGGCTCTTTCAGGTAAATGATGTGCCTAAGGCTGCGTAGCATCTTCATAGAGAGGGAATTAACGCGAGCAATACCAGAGCTCATGCTTTTCCTTTTTCATTATGACATATCTCAGGTATTAATTGAAGCAAAGCTCCGGTTTTAATTAATTTTCTTCGAGGATTTGGGGATGATTTTACAATGGAGGTCACACAGAAACAAAGTCTGAAAGATAGGTACAAATTCTATAAGTAAGAATGTGTATGTGAACCCAGGAAAGACGTACGGCTATGAAATAGCAGGTGTGAAAGTTGATCGGTGAGCAGCTTGCTCTACCAGTTCTGAGGTACATCCCACCCAAGGAGTCTGGGTCCTATTCTCCTGTAGCCAATGGAAATAGATCAATGGACATGGAGTTCACAAGTGTAGTAACCACCCACAGTCACTATTCAAATTCTATTTGACATTATTTGTGTGCATGTTGCTTTATAATGGAAATGGATGTTTCTAGATAACAGGGTCCATGCCTTTTATTTCTTTCATGGAGCATAATATAATAGCATAGTAAAGACTTTAAATACGGGACCAACAGTTGGCGTAATGGCTTTCTGTCTCTGTCTTTCTTGTAAGCACGCGTGCCCTATAGCAAAAATCCTCTCCAAAATCAATCAATCAATCAATCAATAAATAAAAGACTTTAAATAAACAAATAGAATGAGCAATAGAACTAGCAAGATGTTTGATTTATTGATACATTAAAGAGCAAAAGTAATTTTAGCACTATTACTAATAAAAAAATATTTGTGTATGGGGCCAGGGGATGGTGCAGTGGTTACATTGCTGGACTCCCACATGACTGACCACGCTTTACCTCCCAGACCCAGTGGCTTGAATCTCATGCTAACCACATATGCATGCGTGCCCTAGATTCCAGGAGGAGAATGGAGGAGAAGGGATTGCAGTGTGGCCATCCCTCTGGGGTGGGAGGGGGGTGATTTCTCACTTTCCCTGTCTTGGTCTCTGTCTCTCTCTTTCTTTCTCTGGCAAGCCCACACACCCTAAGGCAAAAACCTCTACCAAAAATAAAATAAAATAAATACCTAATTAAAAAAAAATCATGTGATTGCTAAAGCTGCAGATTGACGTCTTTGACATATGCTAGTGAGACCAGAGTGGAGATCTGATTCTGTCAGCTTCCCCTTTCTCATATAGATATAATAAACATCAATCCAGATCATCTCTATATTTTCAAGAAGAACCCCATGAGAGTATGTGACTAAGTTGCTTCAAATCTATTATCATCAGTCTTAAAAGAAACTCAGAGTGCATGCATTTCCCAGTAGTGGGTCAGAAAGTGGCATCTTTGCACTGGAAAGTCAGCAGTATTTTTACAGTTGACCTCCCTAATCATATTACATATAAATTCATCTAGTGTTGTAACTTTATCATGGCATACCTTTTCAGGAAGTGTAACTTTTAAAATAAATACCAAAGTATAGCCTTTAAAAGCTGTATTCTAAATCTTCTTCTTACTACCGGTAAAACTAGTCTTCCTCCTTCTTCACCTTGGAATACTAGACCAATTTCACATAGAATAATTTAAATAAAATATGAGCAATAAATAAGTTAATTAATTAATTAATTACACACAAGGACATTTAAGTCAATGAGGTTGCTCAGTTGTTTCAAAATCAAACTGAAACCTAAATGCTAACCTGATGCTTTGTGTATTGAGGAAAAAAACAAAGGGATATATTAATATGTCACAAAGGCTTTGCAATTCTATTAAAATGGAAGGGCCTGGTTTAAATCTAATTTTTAAAAAATGCTTAGTGTAAAACTCAATTTTTAAAAATATGTTTCCATTTTAATAGAGATACAAAATAACATTTTAGTAAGTGTTTTCCATTTCTCATAATGACTTGTAATGATCATTTTATAGAGTAGATATTTAATAATAGGAGATGCTGATTAGCTTTTAAAAACCTATTATTGTTGATACATAATTGTCTAGAAATAGTATGCACACAAAGTTATTTGAAGATTTTATCAAATTTGCTAAGCTGTTTGCCAGAAAATTAGATAGAAAGATAACAAATTTGTTTGGGATAACTAAACAATATTAAGGAATTAGTAATTACTGATAGTATAAAATCAAATGTTAAATGGTATGAAAAATTGATATGTAGCCCAAATTCAGAGAGGGAGAAATAATGCTCAGTAAGAAAAAATAGACTTAATCACATAATGAAAAATAGTTTAAAATAGCAATTTGAAGTAGTACAGATTTTTAAAATATTTTGATTAGGTGTTATAATCATGTGTTATTTTTATTGATTTTGCATGATTTTGACATGTTAAGACCAGGAGATATGGGGATCTCCAAACTTATACAAATAATTGAATGCTAAATTTAGCTCTTCCCTTTTCCTTTTTTGTCTCACTTTATCTTGAAGCATAAAGAAATAAAAAATGCTACATTGCAAGTGATTTGTGAGAATTTCATGGCCAAGAACCCTGTATCTGACTTATAAAGAGGTAAAAGAATAGATAGGAGAGTGATAGAAGGAGAAAATTTTTGAAGAGTATTTCTTTAGAGAGAATTGTGCTGTGAATTCCATCTTCCCATTGAATTAGGATGATAAGAATGTCTCCCTTTACCTCGAGCCTAATAAAAAATGTTCTGATAAGATTACATTGAGAGTTCGACCTGTATTCTTGATCATTGAGAGGCTCAGTGGGCTAGTACTTGGACCCAGAAAACTAGAGACTAATGTCAACAGAGCCAACCATTTTTTCTGGAAAGAACTTGCACTCATTTTTCATGAATCAAATATGCTGTAATGTTGTTGCATATTACGTTCCCCAGGAAGCAAAAATTATCCACCTTGTAAAAAAAATTGTACTAGTGAGTATGCGTGTGATCAGCAGCTTCGGAAGGAAGAACTGAGAGAGAAGTTGAGCTGGGAAGTTGAATGACACTTCAGAGTCCCTGAATTGGGACAAGGAGGCAAATCTATTAATTTCCCCATGTTAATAAGACTTTAGATGCTGGCAGCACACATAATGAAGTACTCTCAGGTGACCAGCAGATGGCATAATGGTTACATCGCTGGACTCCTACATAGCCAACTACAGTTCAAGTCCCCGACCCGGTGACTTCAAACTCATGCTGGGTCCAGATGAGTGTGTGCTCAAAATCCTGAGTAGAGAATGGAGGAGAAGGGATTGTGTGGTGGTTTTCCCCCCTGGACTCCTGGAAGGGGTGATTTCTCACTTTGTGTCTCTTTGTCTGCCTCTGTCTCTCCAGTAAGCACATGTACCCTATAGCAAAAATTTCCCTTAAAAAAAAAAAAAAAAAAAAAAAGAAGAAGAAGAAGTAATCCCAGGACAGCTGTTACTGGAGAGCAACCCTTCCTCTAACTGGGAAGTTAAATACTTCTTCCTAAAGGGAAATCCAGACAGGGCATCACCACATTTATTACAAATTCTAAATTCTACTGAGGAGCTCACAGAGAGATCGGCAGCCTGGGCTCTCCCTTCTCAAGTGAGGAGAATAATTATAACATAAGTATGGCACAAGCCAAGAATGTATTTGAAGTGGCCAGGTGAACCACCTGCCACCCACTGGGGCCAGCAGGTGGCATGGTGGTTAAAGGTATGGGACTCATAAATAACCAACCACTCATAAATGGTTCAAGTACCAGACCTGGTGGCTTGCTTTCTCACTTTTCCTCCCTCTCTTTCTGTCTCTCTGTGATGGAACTGGAAAACAATAATAATAATAATAATAAATGAAGTTAAATAAAATAATTCTTTAAAAAAAGGAAAGAAAGAAAAGCTGTCAGAATCAAAGGGAATTATATCATGAAGCCTCAGGGGGAACTCTCTGGAGTAACACTATTCAGTAGAAATACGATGTGAAACATGTGGGTAATTTAAAAAATACTAGTAGCAGCATTTTTAAAAAGTGAAAAAGAAGTGAAATTAGTTTTAACAATCTATTTGACAACTTAAATTATTTATAGTTTTATAACTTAAAATACAATTTGACATAATTTATTTTCATCGCAATGCTGAAAATCTTAAAAATTAATGACACGTTTTATTCTATCTTAAGCCTTTGAAATTGGTGTGTATTTTGCTCTTACAGTAACCACTGTAAATGTGTAGCAGCCTCACTGACTATATATTAGACACTGCAGCTCTAGAAACCCACAGAATGTCTTCAGGGAGTACAAGTCAGCTTTAAATATTTGCCAGACTCAGATTGCCTATCCATTACCGGATTGTGGCAATCAAATCAGAACTTTTTACACCTCTTACCTCTCCCGACATTACCCCTGAGTGTCAAAAACAGCAGCGACTGAATGGGGAAAAAGAAGCTGACTAGGCCTCCTTCCCAAAGGCAATCAGCCCAAGCTATTTGAGGAGAGATGGAATCATATTTCCTTAAATGAAGACAAATGTGTTGAATATGTTTGAAGTAAATTGAGTATTTAGAACATTATAAACAGAAACGAGAAGCACATCCTAAAAAGACCACTTTTCCCCCTCACACTTTTATTGACATATAATTGATATCCGAACAACCGCACATAAAGTACACGAGCTGTAAAGTGTGGACCCATGTACACGTGACTACAGTCACTACGATCCAGGTAGAGGCCATAGCTACAGCTTTTGAGCGTTTTCTGTGCCTCTTAGGAATCTTATCTCCCACTTCTCCCTCCCTTCTTGGTCCCTGGAAACCAATATTCTTTTTTATTTGTATGTTTGTTTCTCTTATTAGCCAGCAAGAGAGAGATACAGGGTGTTTACTAATCCACCTCCAAGGTCAGCGAGTATTGCATCACGGGTACTCAGATTTCCAGGCTCGAACTCGGAACCTTCCCATGTGAGTCAGCCTTGCAGAGCATAGCATTCTACCGCTGGGCCACCCTCTGGCTCTGGTTCCCTATGTGGTGGTTGCAGAATAGTTTTCATTTTCTAGGGTGAACTTTTTTCCTAATCTCTCATACAGTATAATTATTTTGAGACTTGCCTATGTCGTTGCATGTGTCAACAGTTTATTCCTTTTTTATTGATAAGTAGTATTCCATTGTATAGATATACCACTATCGGTTTCTAAGTTCAGCTATTTTCATTATTTAGATTGTTCTCATTTCCTGGGCTATAACAAATAAAGCTGCTTTGGATATTTGTGTGTAAGTCACTGCATGGATATATGCTGTAATTTCTCATGGGTTAGTGTTTATGAGTGGGATGGACAGATGATATGGTAAGCTTATATTTAATCTTATTTATTTATTTCTTTTTTAGTTTGCTATGGGGCACACATGCAAGTGCATATGCATGCCAGAGAAAGAAAGCAAGAAATCACCCTCCAGTGGGGATGGTCATCCTGAAACTCTTCTCCTCCATTCTCCTCTTGGGATTCTAGGTTTGCAAGCACACATGCTTGGCATGTTTTTCAAGCCATTGGGTCTAGGTTTAACCCCAGCTGGCCATGTGAAATACAGCTGCCTCACTCATCATGCCACTGGCTGGTCTTATATTTAATTTTTAAAGAAACTGCCAAACAATTTTCCAAAGTGGTGGTACCATTTATTATTTATTAATTTCTTTTTAGAGTTTTTTTGACTTAGGGTACGTACACTCATCAGAGAGATAAAGAGAAAGAGACAGAGTGAGAGGGATAGTAAGAAATCACTCCCCACTGGGATGGCTATGCTGCAATCTCCTTCCCGTCATTCTTCTCCTGGGATCCTAGACATACACATACACATGCCTGGCACAAGCCTCAAGCCACCAGGTCCAGGACTCAAATCATGGTAGGCCATGTAGGAGTCCAGTGATGTAACCACTATGCCATCTGCTGGTCCCAGTGGTGGTATCCTTTTACATTCTCACCAGCAATGTATGTAAATTTCAGTTGCTTCGCTTCATTCATAATACTTGCTATTGTCAGTCTTTTGAACCTTATATATTCTTAGGGCCACCAGGTGGCGTACTGGTTAAGGCACTGGGATCCCATATGAGGTTCGAGTCCAGGATCTGGCAGCCTGAAACTCATACCAAGTGTGTGTGTATGTGTGCCCAAGATCCTGAGAGGAGAATAGAGAAGAAAGAATTTGGGCAAGACCATCCCCTGGAGGAAGATTTCTTTCTTTCTCTCTGTCTTTCTCTGACTCTCTGGCAATCACACATGCCCTATAGTAAACGCCTCTCACAAAAAAAAAAAAAAAAAAAAAAAAAAAAAAAAAAAAAAAATTCTAATATGTATATAGTAGTATCTCATGATTAAATTTGCTTTTTCTAATGATAAATATAATTGAATATTTTTTCTTGAGCCTGTTTTCCATCCATATGTATCTTTTTTGTCAATTTTTTATTACTTTTTTTACCATCTGTGTATCTTCTGTAATAAAATACCTACTCAAATCTTTTGCCTATTTTAAGAAATTGGTTGTGTTTCTTTATCATTGAGTTCTGAGAATTCTTTATATATTCTGGACACAAATCCTTTTTCAGATAATTGATTTGCAAATATTGAAAATATTGATGTATTTGATGGGTAGAAACTTTTAATTTTGATTAAGTTCAAATGATCAATTTGCTATTTTAGTTATCTCAGTCTTGATACTGTATCTAAGAAATTTTGCTTAACTTGAGTTCATAAATATTTTTTCCTTTGCTTTCTTCTATAATTTTTATAGTTTTAATCTTTACATTAAAGTCATGATTCATTCTGAGTGAATTTTTGTATATGGCACAAGTAGAGATCAAAGTTTTGTTCCTTTTCCTCCAATACCACTGTCCTTTATTGCCTGATGCTCAATGTAATAAAAACAAACAAACAAACAAACAAAATCCTTTTGTGCATTTATCCAGATTTTTTGTTTTTGTTTTGTTTTGTTTTCCAGGTAGTAAGGTAATTTCCGTTTCTGTTTTACATCTTCGCTAGGAACTGATGTCAGGAAAATCAGTTTTAATTATTATATGTAGATTGTATTTGGGACTGAAAGTGACTTTTTTTTTTTTTTTTTTTTTTTTTTTTTTTTTTTTTTTTTTTTTAAGAGAGAGTTTTGCTTGAGGCTGTGCACTTGCTAGAGAGACAGAAAGCAATAAACCATCCCGCTCCAGGCGGGGATGGCCACAATACAATCCCTTCTCTTCCATTCTCCTCTCAGGATTTTGGGCACATATACACATGCACCCAGCATGAGTTTTAAGCCACCAGGTCCAGGCCTTGATCCGTGGTTGACTGCATGGGAATTTAGTGATGTAACCATTAGACCATCTGCTGGTCCCAACTGAAGCGACTTTCAATTACTTAAGAGTAAGCTGATGGGGCCAGCAGGTGGTGTGGTGGTTAAGGGGGCTGGATCCCACATGGCTAACCGCAGTTCAAGTCCTGGGCCTGGTGGCTTGTTTTCTCATGTTCTCTCTCTCTCTTTCTCATTCTGTCCCACTCTGGTCAAATCAAAATAAAATAAATGAATACGTAAATAAAGTTAAATAAGATAATTCTCTTTTTAAAAAAGAGTAAGCTGAAAACTTTTAGACACTTTATATGTTCTTTTGATTTGTTTTTGTTTTTGTTCCCCCCTCCCAAGGATAAAGAACTACTTCCACTTTAGAAATTTAGAAGGACAGTGAGACAACTGGGAATATATGCCCTAAGTCCTGCATTTTACATGTAGAAGTTACACGGCCTTCACTGCTACAAACACTTCTTGTTTAGATACTTCTGAAAGTAGTCAATATCCTTAGCATGGAATATTATTTGAAAATAAGATGGTTTCTCATAAGAACTGGAGTTCTTGAGAATGGTATTTCAAATATTTCTCTTTTTTAAAAAGAATTATTTATTTATTTACTTAATTTATTTGTCATTATTATTATTATTATTATTTAACTTGACCAGAGAGGAGAGAGCGAGAGAGAAAGGAAAAGTGAAAAAGCAAGCTGCCAGGTCTGGGACTTGAACCGCAGTCAGCCATGTGAGTGTCCAGTGCCCTTAACCGCCACGCCATATGTTGGACCCAATTCCTCTCTCTTTTTAAAGTTTATTTCTTTGATGACAAGAAAGACAGAGAAAGACAGTTACCTGCAAGGGAGCCTCATGCTGTGATACCCCCACTTCCACCCCTGCATTCTCAGCCAGCCAAGATTATGGGCACACACGCCCCACATGAATAGCTCAACCTGGGAAATGATCTGTGATCTTCTATCTGGATCCAGCTTTATCTGAGCAGTGTGCTACTCCTACTTCACTGACCTGGTCCTCAAGTCCCTCTTTGTATATCAAGAAACTCTCAAGAATTTTAGCCAATTATGCTGACTTTGGGGAATACAAAGGGAAACTGAAACTAGAAATTAGTTCTAAATATACCACTGTAATCAAACTGGCATTTACTTCTCTGAAAGTGTACTACATGATATTAAAGAAGAGAAAGATTCTGATTGCAAATGGCATTGTCAGATTGTCAGTTTTTTTTTTCCCCCCAATGGCATGTATGTTTAAGAGAGAGAGAGAGAGAGGCACTGAAAGAAGCATCTCCTCAATGGGACATGGCACATCACCATCTCTTCTCCATTTCTCCATCCCATCGGGACTTTCGACATGCATATACACATGCCTGGCTTGTACTTCAAGCCACTGGAGCAGGATTTGAAACATGGTTGCCATATAGGATCCAGCTTCCATAACCACGAGGCCAGTCCAGTTTTAAAATTTTAGTAGGTCATAAGACTGCTATTCTGTAGGTAGTCCCAAGCCATTTTCTTTTGTCCAGACACTCCACTTAGTTAATTACTCCCAAATTAGATACAGTTGCAAATAACAAATTTACAACTATTTCTAAAATGCTGTATGAAAATTGCCTTGAAAAAATCCACTTTATTTCTGTCAGTAACAAGATTAACCTATTTAAATTTATTCAATGCTCAATAAATTATGAGAAAAATAGGGAGACCAGATCCAGTGGGTTCATAGAATTGAGGTGAAATTGATGAGTGTATGTCTGTGTGACTGACATCATGTGACATGATTGTCCTTAAAAATGAGTCTCTTGTATATCATTTGAATCTTTAAAATGTTCTTAGATGAACTATATTTCTGTTTGGTTGACCTACATATTGAATTAAAAGAAAGTTCTGAGCTGAAATGTAGTATTCTAAGCTCTGTGCAAGTTCTGATATTATTCATGTGAAAGAAAAATGAAACACTGTGTACATTGTAAAGACATGAAAAAGGGAAGAAATTTTCAGGTTCGGAAATAAGTCAGAAAGGAATAAAAATAAATGATAGAAAGATTAAAACTTACAGATGCAGTGAGGTATAATTTTGCCAAACAGAGAGTAAGATTTTGTTTTTTAAGTGATTTTATAATTTAGGTGAAGATGAAGTAAATGAGTAAAATGCAAGACATGAATATTGTGTATTAACCTTAAAAGTGTTTATTTATTTCTTCCATGAAAGAGGGAGAGACAGATAGAAGAAGAAAGGAAGACAGGTATCACCAATAATCTTTGTGATATGATTGACACTTCAACCTCAGCCCGCCTAGTTCATGAGCATGTGCACAAGCCCAGTGTAGACAGAGTGGTCCTAGAACATAAATGCAGACCCTAGATGCGGGTCCAGTCTCATTACCACTGCACTACCACCTGGTCCCTGTATTACTGCTGAAAGAACCAAGAAATTACATCGCACTTTTGTTAGAATTGCATGACTCTACAGCATCATGGTACTGGTTGCAAGTTGGTCTAAATTCTAATCTCTGTTACAGAATGCCTATGTGCCTATGTAATACTGAAGAGAGGTTTGCTATTTTTAACTACATTCTCTCCTAAATGTGCTAGATACACAAAGAAAATCTGGTGATCTGCTTGACTTTAATTCTCTCATGATCTTTGGAAGGTATATTTTAAAACTCAAAAGACCATAGTAGAAAATGGAAAACAATTTGTTTATAGTCATTATCTTCATCTGTTATTGTGTTGCTAACAGAAATACTCAAGACTGGGTAGATTTAAGAGAAGGCAGATTTATTTGCAAAACTCACCTTTCTGTTGCCTAGAAAGCCCCATAGCTTTGGACTACAGCATGGCCAATGGAAGCACAGAGTATGTCAGGTGCTTGGGGAGAGAGAGAGAGAGCTGCAGGCAGGTCTCTCTCCTGAAGCAACCAACTCTTATGAGAACTAATCCCTTCTCATAAGAGCTAGAACTCATGAGGTCCTTCCAGACATTAATAATCTATTCAAGATGTTGTCTCCATGAAGCGATCACCATGTTCCAATCACTACAAAGAGGTCTCACCATCTCCTAACATCAAATTCTGGAAACATGAAATTCTGGGGGACAACTAATATTCAAACCATAGCAACCTTTATCTTCTTCTTTAAAAACAAAATACACACACATACACACACACACACACACACACACACACACACACACACTGAAATATGTTGATGTAGGCTCCAATGACTAATTTAAATTAAAATGTCAGAGTATCAATCTTTAATTCCTTCTGAGGTTAATTTGGTGACTTGTCATTTAAAAGATAAGTAAAGTAATTATAAGGAAAAAAGAGGTAATTTAGTAAAAACAGGTGTCTATCTTTCACTCATTTCAATTCTGTCAGTGCTCTAATAAGCTAAAAAAATTAGTAGGTTTTTATTAAACTTTTTTTAAAAGAATTATTTAATCTTATTTATCATTATTATTTTTTAGTTTACTACAGGGCTCATACACTCACGAGAGAGAGAGAGAGGAAAAAAGAGAGAGAGGAAAAGAGAAAGTGAGAAAGCAAGCTGCCAGGTCTGGGGCTCAAACCGCAGTCGGCCATATGGGAGTCCAGCACCTTAACCAGCATGCCACCTGCTGGCCCCATTAGTAGTTAACTTTAAAAAAACAAAGGAAATGAGGTTAAAAATGAGGAACCCCACTGCAGCCCACTGGAGATAGAAGAGATGTGCCTTTGACCAAGAGGATGGAAAAGAAATGCCAACAGTAATGTTCTCTGGGGTGATTTTACCAAACGAAGTCATGAAGAAAGGAGGAAACGGAGTCACCAGCGAGTCTTCAAAGTGAGTTTACATTCTTGTCTCTTTCAAAGCATTCAGACCTGAGAAATTATCACAGCTGTACAAAAGAAATCTGTGGCAATACGAAAATTACAAAATTAACCGGTAGCTTACCTTAATTACAACCAAATTTGTTCGTACTCTGGTGTTTGACCCTTCACTCTGGCAGTAGAGAATTCTGTAACTAGTCCTGTCAACCTTCAGGTGTTTTTTCTTTTCATTTCAAATTGTCTTAATCTTTCTGCTCTGTCTCACAACAGAGCTACACCTAGGTTAAGCCACAGTCTGCAGCGTTGGTACTCCATGCTCAGACCAGCAGCATTCCCAGAGCTGTCCTCACTGATGCAGATGAAAAACGCAGAATCTGGAGATCTACTTCCGACCTATGGAATTCTGCATTTCAGTGAGCTACCCAGATGATTGACTTCTATACACACTGAAGTGTGAGAAGCACTGCTATGCAAGACTCATTTTAGTTTTTGGAAAAACACTTTCTTTCTGACAATACAATGGGACAGTTCTTATGACTTTTCCTACTACCACTTTTATCCAGTGTCTAGTGAATTTCTGTAAAAAAAAAAAAATAATAATAATAATTTTCTTTCTTTTTGACACTACTAATTCAGACAAAATTTCAAATTTGGTAAAGTTTATCTTTTTTTTTTCCTGCTAGGTGGTATGTGTGCTCATGAGAGGCTAAAAAGTGAGAAAGAGAAATCACTTTTCTATTGAGGAGTGGTCGTGCTGCAATCTTTCCTCTTCTATTTCTTCATTTCACCAGGATTTGAGGCATACACATATATGCACCTAGCATGTTTTTCAAGCCACTGGAGCCAAGATTAAAACCATGGTCAGCCACGTGGGATCCATGCACACCCTCTGGGCTATTGGGTGGCCATTGTAAAGTTTATCTTTACTGTGTTCTTTCTTGTATTTTTTTTTTTCCATTTCTACTCTTGGTACCCACTTTTCCTCTTACAGCAGTCACAATGACATTTGAAATTGTCAACCTCAGGGCTAGATGGTGGTACAGCAGTGAAATATGGCACTATATGAGGCAGACTCACATGGCAAGGTCAGCGGTTCACTTCTAGAAACCTTTTTGAGTTCACCAGGCCCACAGGTACCCATGATCTGAGCTGGCGGAGGTTGGCGGGTAGATTGTAGTGCAGATATCCTGCCGGGGTGCTACGTCTCTGTTCTTATCTATGTCTGTGTCACTTATGGAATCAATAAATAATATACATATTTACTCATGAGAGAGAGGTTGAGAAAGAGAGAGAATATCTACTTAAATATATAATCTCTGTCTTCATTCTCAGTCCATGCTACTCCTCATTGCTTACTCAGTTTAGTCACACTGGCCTCCCTGCTATCAGTCGAACACACCAAAGTCCTATGTCTGGGTCTTTGCCCTTCTTTATCTCTTTTCTTAAAATATAGTCAGTGGCTTATCTGTGATTTTATGTCAGGCCCTCCATTGATCTAGTAGCAGCTCAAATACCTTCTTCTATGTAAACTGGATATTTTCTAAATGTCAACTTAATAAACTCATAGTTGATACTGCTTTAAATTACATATTATAATCTAAAATTATTAACATATAAGACAAGAACACAATCTATCTAACCTGTGAATCCTGTTGCCTGGAACAGCATTTGGTCTATGAAGTAAGACCTTCATAAATTTTTTTGAAAGAAAATAAATAAACAAACCTCCTTTCCTTACATCTGTCTTACTCAGTTCAGATAGTTAAAACATATACTGAGAACAACGTGTGTTCTAGGCATTTTCTTAAGTGCTAGTGATAAGATGAAAAAATAAAACCACAGTCCCAGTTTCCAGGATGTTTGCGATCTAGAAGAAATGGCCATATATAATGTTAGGTTATAATAAACGGAGTAGAATTTTGACAGGAAGGAAGGTCAGCCTAGGTTGAAAAACATACGTAAAGACTAGTAGGAAAGAACCTGATAAGTTAGTGAAAGGATGAGGCATCTTGTAGTTACTTACTTTGAAATTATTCTAATAAGAGACACAATTCACTGGATATAAGTGGAAGCAAGCAAAGACACAAGAAAAAGCAACAACTTATACATGACCAGAAAAAATGTCTAGGTAAATTTTAGATGATACAACTTAAATTTAAGTGTGCACATAAATAACCTGAGAATCTTGTTAAATAAAGACAATCTGCCTGTGGCTCGAGTACAGTTTGTGAGATGGTCTCAGGATCACTCAAGCTTACCTGACTCCTCTAGTCTCTTCTTCCTGAATAGGAATAGATAAAAGCAAAAATGAAGACCAGTCAAACAAAAAAGCGCATTTAAAAAAATCCTGTGTGAGGGGGCCAACTGGTAGCATGGTGTTTAAAGCACTGGATTCCACATAACCAACTATAGATTGAGTCCTGGATACAGCAGTTTGAAGACATTCGAGGCATGTGTGTGCCCTAAATCTGGAAAGAAGAGATTGCTACATGACCATCTCCCTGGAGGATGATTTCTTACTTCCCATTCCCTCTCTGACAAAGGCACACACCCTATAGCAAATTGTAAGACAGAGAAAAAATATCATGGAAGAAAAAATGCCACGAGGTAATTATAAATATAATTTTATTCTGGCTATTGCAATATGGAGAAGTTTTGTAGATGAAGAACCTATAGAAGAAAATCACTCGGGGTTTATAAAACAAATGAGTTATTGAGGAAGGGTGAAAGTGGGTCTCATCATGAAAATATACATGGGCAAGGTATTCTTGCAGTTTCTCTGGATACAGATAATTGGGAGGATTTTTTTTTTAACCTTCTCTGTTTTCTGGGACTACAGGACTCAAGTTAAATTCAACACTATTACCACAAAGCTCCCTCTTGAAGAACTTATAGAAGTCACTTCCTATATTCTTTTAACTGTCAAAAAGTGTATCATTGGCATACATATCTCAGTGACAGCAGTAGTAAGAAAACAAATCACAATACAAAAATCCAGGTAAAGTTGAGAATAAATAAAATATCTAGCATTACCATTAAGACTCTGTATTTTAAAATATAGAAAACTTGAGCCAAAATGTCTTTGATTATTATAATAGTGCATAATTGAAAAACAGTAAAGAAGTAGAGTCAATATGGTATTTTGTGGCTCAAAATAAACTTTCTTTCTTTCTTTTTTTTTTTTTTCTAAATTGCCAGGCACTTGGCAAAAAGAGAAGGAAGAAAACAGCCCCCAAGTAGGCATAATCATGCCACAATCCTTTTTCCTCCATTCCTTCTTCCTGTCAGGATTTTGGACACACATACGCACATGTGCCCAGTACATTTTTCAAGCTCCTGGGGCTGGAACTCAAATCACAGTCAGACACTTGGGACCCAGTTCCCAGTGCACAGCACTTCACCACTGTGCAAGGTGCTGGCCCTCAAAGTTAACTCTCTCCCATCCTGAAAGCATGCCATGTCTGCTTAAGGTATTATGTAACTGACCCTGTGACTTATTTCAAATTTAAGTTTGTTTATTTTTTCTAAAAGAGAAGGAAAAATAAAGGTGCATCCCTGACATGGTTTTCATGCCATGATCCTCCCCAACCCCAGTCCTGGCCAGCCCAGATTGAGAATATCTGTTTAGCACTCTCAGGGAGGTCCTGCAATTTGAACCTTCAACCTTATCTGTGTTGGTCCTGTTATTTTACCACCATGACACCACCTAGCACCTTATTCTGAATTTTCATGGAACCTATAGAAAGAATAAAATTTTCATATAGTTGGAGCATCACAAATATTTACTTATAATAATGATATAGATTTATAATTTAGCTCAAATGAAATTTCAAGATATTAATACTCTTGCTAGTTTCATTTAAAGTTTATATCTAAAATCTGTTTCTTAGAGCTAAGTAGGCATATCCATTTAGAAAGCACAAAATAAATTATTCTTAGCAGGGCATGATTTTGCTCCTGGAGGGACCATTGGCACTATAGAAAATCACTCGTGATTGTCATAACATGGCTTGGAGGCAGCTAGTGGCATCTAGTGGGTACAGACTAAATATCCTGCTAAACAGCCTATCATGCAGCCCTCGAAACAAGACTACTTGGCCTGAAATGTCAATAGTACTAAGTTTGAGAGTCTCTAGAGTAAATAAGTTTATATGTGTATATGTTCTCACATCTTTAGAGATTTAGATAATGTACTTTAATGTGTGTATTTGGAATTCTCTGAAAATTCCAAAATCCTGCTAATGTTTTACTGGCTAAAATTTCTGTGAGAGGGACCAGCAGATAGCATAATGGTTATGTCACTGGACTCCCACTGTAGTTGACCACAGTTCAAAACCTGGACCCGGCAGCTTCAAACTCATACTGGGCATATGAGTGTGCATGCCCAAAATCCCAAGAGGAGGCTGGAGGAAAAGGGATTGCAGCATGGCCATCCCTCCCTAGGGGGTGATTTCTTGCTTTCTGTCTCTCTGTCTGTCTGTCTGTGGTGAGCACATGCATCCTCTAGAAAAAAAAATATCTATCCAAAAATAAATAAATAAAAAGGGTGTGAGGCTATATTACTATAATCTTTGAGAACTGCAATACTGTCTGCCAATTATTCTCTGATATAGTAAATTCTCATCTTCTAACTAAAAGGGACAAAGAAATTACCCTCATTTTATTACTGGGTCCCAGTCCAAAATAATAGTAACAGAAAATTGGTAGAATAAAGTTGACATAGTACAAATTTATATCCGAAATTGTAGAATTGCACCTTTGACACTTTGTGAGTACTGAAGGAAGAAATGAAAAAAGAAAATGATTCGAAAGCTATGGCTTTAGGGACAGCCTGTGGCATGGTGGATAAATGGGGGTGAATTTTATATGGCTGTGATTTTTTTTTTTTTTTTTTTTTTTTTTTTTTTGGAGAGGTTTTTCGCTATAGGGCGCGTGTGCTCGCCAGACAGACAGAGAGAGACATAGAGACAGAAAGCGAGAAATCACCCCCCAGGGGGGATGGTCACGCCGCAATCCCTTCTCCTCCATTCTCCTCTCGGGATCTTGGGCACGCACGCACATGCGCCCGGCGTGAGTTGTAAGCCACCGGGTCCGAGACGCGAACCGCGGTTGACTACGTGGGAGTCCAGCGACATAGCCATTACGCTAACTGCTGGTTCCTTATATGGCTGTGATTTTATATGGCTGTGAAGTTTGAGTGTTAGACTCAGCGGCTTGATAAACATACTAGGTCTCTCTCTCTCTCTCTCTCTCTCTCTCTGTGTGTGTGTGTGTGTGTTGTGTCCAAAATCCCAAGAGAGAAATGAAATAAAAGGTATGACTATCCTCATGGTGGGGGCTTTCACACTTTCCCTCTATCTGTCTCAGCCAAGCACATGAACCCTTTGCAAAATTAAAAAGGAAAAAAGAAAAGAAAGTTAAGGGCTTCACAAAATTACTCTAAAAGATATATATTTTTGTCTTGGCAAACTTGAGAGCAAAAGAGCTTCGTCGTGTCTTTCTATAGTTAAAGATTCATAGATATACGTGTAGCTCCGTGAAGAGAACATTCTAATTTAAATTCAGGGAAAGGAGGATAAATACTTAACATAGGAAGTGATCAAAGAAAGTCAATCAAAGAAAATGTAGTTAGTGAATTGTAGTCAGCTCAAAACAGTATTAGAACGGCTAGGTTCTTATATTTGACATATTCTAGATTGTAATGAGAAAGATACTTCAAAAGTTGTAGTCATCCACATCAGAGAATTTGTAAAGACAAAATACATAAAACAAAGCCACTGAACAGTGTCAATCAACTGAAAGTTAGGCAAAAACAAAGAGTAAAATGACAATATAAATATTTGCTGCTATGTGTATACATGTACATATATCAATGGATTTATTTAGTCCTTTTTGAATTATAATTTATACATTCCTAACATTTGGAATTCATAAACTATCTCTACACTCAGGCATGTTTTTAAATTAAAATAGCCTTCCTCCACACACTATTTTTCTCCATTTTTTCCCCCTTCCCAGCCATGTGTTACCTAGTTATTAAAGAATATATACATATTTGTACTGGGCCCCCTCAGGGTGGTGTGCACTGTTAAGATGCTGTGCTCCATGAGCTAAGACCACATGGGAGACCTGGGTTCAACTTCTGGCCCAACCTCAAGGCTGGATGCTGTGGTGCGTGCCTGTAATGCCAGCGATTCTCAGAGGCTGAAGTGAGAGCTTCCTGAGTTTGAAACTTGCTTTGACAACATAACAAGATCCTGTCTGAAAGAGAGAGCCAGGTGTGGTAGCATGCACCTGTTATTCCCAGTTGAAAGGCTGAAGTAGAAGGATAGTGACATGAAAAGACCCAAATATTTTTTTGTTTTTTGAGAGCTTTTTGCCTTTGGGCATATGTACTCACCATAGAGAAAGAGACAGAGACAGAGAGAGGGAAAGTGAGAAATCACCTCCCAGGGGAGGATGGCCATGCCTCAATCCCTTTTTCTTCATTCTCCTCTCAGAATTTTGGACATGCATGCATACATGCACCACGTTGAATATCAATCCTCTGGATCTGGGACTCGAACCTTGATAGGCTATATGGGAGTCCAGCAATGTAACATTATGCCATGTGCTGGCCCTAAGACCCTGAATTTATAAATGAAAATCAATAAAAAATAAAATATTTGAAGGACCAGCAGGTGGAGTGGTGGTTAAGATGCAGAATCACACATGACTGACTTGGCAGTTCAAGTCCTCGATGTGGGCGGCTTGAAAAATACACCATGCAGGGCTGGCAGGTGGTGTGGTGGTGAAAGCACTGGACTTCCACATGGCCGACTGTGACTTGAGGCCCAGACCTGGAAGCTTGCTTTTTCTCTCTCTGGTCAAATTGAATAATAATAATAATTAATAAATACAATTTTAAAAAGAAAGAAAACACACCATGTATGTATATGCATGTCCCAAATCCTGACAGGAGAATGGAGAAGAGACTGTGGTGTGGCCATTTCCCCTGGGGGGTTGATAGCTCATTTTCCCTTCTCTCTTTGGCAGGCACATGCATCCTAAAAGAAAAAAACCTAAAAGAAAAAAAAAAAAAGAGTCTCCTTCTTTTTCTTCTTCTTTTTGTCTTTCTTTTACTATTTTACTTTGTTTTCTTCTTGAATACAGTATATCACTCCTATCTGAGAACTGTGGTTTGAAACTTCTGGCCTACATAACGAAAGTACTTGATATTTTCACAAAAGATACTAAGTAAAAATATAATAACGTTCTATTAGGAGTCTACTCAGATAGCTGGCGTTGGGGTTTGAAATGCCAAGAATAGCATTTTCATTAAAGAATCAGAATGTGGCTCTGAGAAACTATCTAGCTAAGCAAATAAATCTTGCATAGAATCCCAAATACTATTGTTGACCAAGGCAGAGGCTTGTGAAATATTTATCTAAAAAGTTGTACTTCAGTATGTCATCTTTAGACTTGGGGAATGATTTAGGTAAGATGTGTGAGTTGAGACAATTAATGTGTATTCTCAGTAGTAGAAATGTTTTTTCCCCTTTTTCATTGTTTTCCAAACACGGAACTCTATCCTTCCAAACATCTTTTTCTTATTTTTATATAAAGATTATAAACTCAGTAAGTCATCTAGATATATTTACAGCAAATTTGTGGTAGAGGTGATGGTACAGGTTGATTCTTATGGTTTTAATATAATTCTTGCTGTCAACTTGGAAATCATTCAAAGTAAGTTGTTCTCAGTTTTGATTTCATATTAACATTCCCTGGGGAATTTTTAACAATTCTGATGCCCTGATTTTTGGATTCCATATCAATTAAATCACAAGGTTTTCTTTTTTTTTTTTTTTTTTTTTTTCCTTTTTAGTGGCATGTGTATGATCCTGATTTTCAGTAATGGTTTTAAAGTGCTTTAGTTGATTCCATGATTCAGCTAAACCAGGAGAACTATATTTTTTCTATTAATTTGCTAAAGGGCACATGTGCTTATTGGAAAGAGACAGGAAGGAAAAGTGAGAACAAACCCCCCAGGGTTATGGCCATACCACAACCCCTTCTCCTCCATTCTTCTCCTGGGATTTTGGGCAAATGTTGAAATATACCCAGAGTATCTTTTTACAATAATTGTTTATTTAATTTTATTTATTACACTTCAGTTTGACCAAAGGGGTGGGGAGTGAGAATGCAAGCCACCAGATCCGGGACTTGAACCATGTTCGGCCACGTAGAAGCCCAACACCTTAATGACTAATCACCTGCTGGCACCTACCCAGAGTATTTTGTAAGAAGCCAGGTCAGGGACTTGATCCACACAGTTGTCCATGTGAGATCCAGTGGCATTAACCACTATACCACAGGTTGGCCCCAGAGAACTGTCATTTTAAGAGATATTAACTGAAGTTCTTCATTAAGGCAGGGGGATATAAAAACCTTAAAAACCACGGGGCCCAGATGTTGTGCTCATCCAATCATTTATTTAACAAATCTGTCCCTTAAATGCTTCCTCTGTACTCGATACTTTGCTGTGGGAGCTGAGATGCACAGATGAAGAAAACATTTTTTGGCTCCTCAAATATATGGAAACTAATAATGGAAGTCACTAATTGTAAATGAATAAATGAAGTGTTAAAATTGCTGTAATCATAAAGAATAACCAGCTTGATTTGGAATTTATCTGAGTTGTAGAAGAAAAACAACCAACCAGCGCACACACACACACACACACACACACACACACGAGAACTGTAGTTTGAGTGTACCTAAACAATGAATAGGTATTTTTGGCAAAGTAAGATGGGCTATTTGGAGAGACACAATCAGCATGGGTGAGGAAAATCTGCACACCTTTTATCACAGGATAATGAGTCTGAATATAACTCACAAATTGATCATGCTCACGAAATTTTAGTACAGAAACAACTTGAAATTTCTCATTTTCATAAATTGTATCAATTTAACTTAAAGATTTTGGTTACTCTTGTCGGAGAAAAGGTCTCAAGCTTTAATGTATCTCATAACTATCCGGTGGGCGTGTGAAACACAATCGCTTCCCTTCCATTCCCCAGTTTCTGGCTTGACACGTCTGGGTTGGGGCCCAGGAATTTTCATTTCCGGAAGCCAGACAGTGTCTGTGTGGTCAGATACAGTGCTCTGTGAGGCAGACGCACAGGGGACGGGTGGCAGCTCACCTCTGAGACCTTCCTGACCACGCCAGGTGTGCCGGTGTGCCCGTGATCCGGGGCTGGCTGAAACGGGGGTTAAAACGTGGTGTCCAGGATATTGCATCTCAGTCTTTGCGACTTGCTCACTCGTAGGATAAACAAATAAAGTTCATAATAAGACAATCTTTATTTCTAACAAGTCCTAGGTGCTGCTTAAGCTGCTGGCGCAGGGACCACAGCTTGAGACGCAGGACCCGATAAACAATACCAGATTGAGTGCCAGATTAAATGTCAGGTATTCTAGCACTGGCTCCGGGGAGATGTGATTCGGTAAATTATTGTACCTCTGTGAGCCTCCTCACCTGTAAAATCCAAGCTCTTTAGAGCTTGGACTGGATGATATTTGTGACAAAGCGATATGGGCACCCTAGATAGGCCTTCAATAACGAGTGCCCTCTCAAAGGGAAAACACACTTACTTTTTAGGAGAGGATGACTGAGGACAGAAAGGCAAAGAAGTGGAAAATTCAACCTCTACCATGACCGAGTTACCTCAGTTCAATTCCTAAACTTGAATACCTGGTCAACAAAACAAAAGCCCAGTAGTCTGCCACACCCACCTATCCTTCCATGTCAGTCTGGAGATCACTGCTCCTCCCTTTGGTTTGTCATCATGTTCTCTGAGAACTGTAAACACCTCAGCGTGTGTTTTCCGACCACTGGTCTTGCCCTCTCCTGGAGTCTAGCGTTTGTATGTATTATGTATCTCTTCACCTCATGATATTCCCACTGAAGTTTTAGTATTTTACAGAGGCTACTACCTCTTAACTATGGACTGATCTATCTTTTAATTCGGTATTTCTCAATTCCAAAATAGCTCTCATATTCTGTGGTCTGTGTTGCAAATTTAGTGACTTCAGATTTCAGAACACATCATGAAGGTTGGGCCAGTGGAGGGAGCTATCTACTTGGGAATCACTGACCTTTTTGGTACATGGCCGATAGGAGCATACTTTTCATTGCTAGTGAAGACTCCAGTGCTGAAACGTTTATTGGTCTGAGTCAGCATTTTCACTGAGCTAAGTGGCTTATTTTGCTTTGAATTTGGAAAGAAATGTATCTTCTATCCTTGCCTCAAAGGACTGTAGCTGCAATGGCTTTTGTGACTAAGTGGATGATTGTTAAGAGCTGGAGTGAGAAGAGATGACCTGTAAGAGGAGACAAAAGAAAGCTATTTGCTGAATGGTGTAAGCAGTTCCTTATTTAGCAATCCAATGAGGATACTCAGTGATAACTCACCTAAGGGATAAATTACTTTTGTCAAAAAAAAATTAAAAAAAAAATTCTGCCATAGCACATATTTATCTTTCCAGTCACATTTCCTTTTGAATTCCAGAGGTAATGATTATTTATTTTAATAGAATGAGTAGATTTAAATTGATTAAATATAGAATGTTGAATAGTGCCACTAATCCATAGACAGACAGATGGGTGAAGAAAAAATAATATTTAATGACAGCTGATAAAAAATAAAAATGTGAGGCTTAGGTATATGAAATTTACGATGCAGATTCAAAAGGTTAAAGTTCTGCTGTGTTTTTCTGGGCCATCACAACATGGTTCATGATAATGCAAAATATCTAATTAACTTGTAATTTATAAATGTTTTATTTACTCAATATTTATGAGACTACTAACAACAGTAAACAATGTTAAGGTATTCAAGAATTTTTTCTCATTTTTCCAACTATGAAAACTGTTTTAAATTTATTTACTTATTGTTTTCTGTGAGTGAGACAGAAAGACAGCACACCCAACAGGAGGTTTTATTTCTCTTTTTAGAGAGATTTATGCTATAGGGCACATATGTTCACCAGAGAGACAGAGAGACAGAAAGCTAGAAATCACCTTCCAGGGGGATGACCACACCACAATCTCTTCTCCTCCATTCTCCTCTCGGGTGGGAATCTTGGGCATGCATGCACTCACACCGGGCGTGAGTTTTAAGTTACTGGATCTGGAACTTGAACTACAGTCAACTACCTGGGAGTATAGCGACATAACCATTAGGCCCTCTGCTGGTCCTGACCCAACAGGATCTTAAAACCTCCACCCATACCCAGACTTCGGTCAGCTACATCATGGGTAAATGTGGGCCTGGTACTCAGAGGGTCTCTGGGCTTGAACTGGAAATACTCTCATATGGAATTGCTTCACAGAGCATTAAGTTTTATCATTGTCTGGTCTCTAGCTATGTAAATTTTTATCATAGTTAACATTTAATTGAAAATTAAAGGTCAGAACAATGGAGAGGAGACACAGACTGAGAGTCAGGAGACTAGGGTCTAGGGCTGGCTTCTTCCCCGTTAGCAATACAGCTTTGTAAAAGTTATTTATGCTCCTTGATTTTTCAGTCTCCTTGGTTTAAAAATTATAAGATTTAATTTCTGGACCTTTTGAGGCCTACAAAAAATACATAATTTATAATTTTAATTCATGGGCCAGTCCTGTTGCCTAGTGGTTAAGGTAGACAGATCCAATATAGCTGATCCTGGTTTGAATCCCAGTTCTGGCAGCTTCAAAACCATGTCAGGTGCATGTGTGTGTGTATATGCCCCAAATCCCGATAGAGTCTAGAAACAGACTAGGGATTGCAATATGGCCATTTCCCATTGTGGGGTGCGTTCACTCTTTCCCTATCTCTTTATCTCTGTCTCTAGTGAACACATGTGCCCCTCAGGCTTTAAAAAAACAATTCTTGGCTATAGTTTGTTCCCTGTTGTACCAAATTATACTAAAAAAACTGGTCATATTTTTAAATTTCATTACTTCAAAAACAGATTCGTATGTGAAAAAGTTTGTTTAATGTATGCGGTTAGAAATAACATATATTTTATCTTATAATTTTTGATCACTTGGTTATTTGAGAATATTATTAATGTAATTTTTATTAATATATTTTGTATAGATAATTACCAATTTCTCATTATTTGCACATAAAGTATTTTTATAATTCTTATAATAATCTTCAGAAAAATTCAGGTTAGCAAGATAAAACAGTATGACTAATTATATCTTTAAAAGTAACAATGAAAAATCAGTGTAGAGAAAGGCAAGGGGTAGAGCTTCAGAAGAAGACTCCTCCATTGCTCCTGAGAACTAGTGATTGTGTGTGATGGCTTTTAATTTTTTGCTTTTTCAAAAAAATACTTTTGGGAACCAGCAATTAGCGTAATGGCTATGTCGCTGGACTCCCACGTAGTCGATCGCGGTTCGCATCCCGGACCCATTGGCTTAAAATTCACGGCGGACGCGTGTGCGAGCATACCCAAGATCCCGAGAGGAGAATGGAGGAGAAGGATTGCGGTGTGACCATCCCCCCTGGGGGGTGATTTCTCGCTTTCTGTCTCTATGTCTCTCTGTCTGTCTGTCGAGCGCACACGCCCTATAGCGAAAACCTCTCCAAAAAAAAAAAAAAAAAAAAAATCACCACAGGGCCACAAAAAAATATGGGAAAGCAAGAAAATACCTCTCCTCCAAGGGAAAAGAATAACTCCTCTTCATCCACAGACAGTTCAATGGAAATCATGGAAATGTCTGATCAAGAATTTAGACTATTCATAATGATGAAGCTAACAGAGATGGAAGAGAAGAGAGACAATGAACCATAGATGAGAAAGGAGAAAGGAGCTGACGAGTTCCAGGAGGTGAGGAAATTCTTGTAAGATCTAAAAGAGGAATTACACATTTTAAAAAAGAATCAAATGGACCTGGTAGAGATGAAGGCTATAATATAGGAAGTTAAAATCTCTCTTGAAAGTATTAAAAGCAGATTAGATCATACAGAAAATAGAATCTCAGATGCAGAAGAGAAAATTGCTGGTCTAGAAAAATCCACAAAGACTGAAAAAATTGCCCCAAAACATGAAATAATATACGAGAAATACTAGTACCATCAAACGTCCAAACATCTGTATCATTGGTATTCCAGAAGGCGAAGAGACTTATAAGGGCATTGACAATCTATTCCATGAAATCCTGCAAGAAAACTTTCCAAACCTAGAAAGGCACTCAAAAATTCTGTCCCAAGAAATACAAAGGACCACAAATAGAATCAACCCAAGAAGATCTTCTCCAAGACACATTATAGCCAGACTGATCAAAACCACAGACAAAATACTAAGATTGGCAAGAGAAAAACAGCAAGTTACCTACAAAAATATCCCATCAGGCTAACAGCAGATCTCTCATCAGAAACAATGCAAACAAGGAAAGAATAGGAAAATATATTCAAAGTGTTAAGGCAAAAGCAATTTCAACCAAGAATACTGCACTCAGCGAGATTATCCTATTTCAACCAAGAATACTGCATTTAGTGAGATTTCCCTTCATATGGGAAGAAAAGAATATTCTCAGATAAACAAAACCTGGAAGAATTTACCAACACCAGACCCTATTTCCAAGAAGTTCTGAAGGGAGTGCTATAGCAGGAAAATTAAATAGAGACACACAGAAATAAGAGTTGCAATGCTGACTCTGTTAAAAGATTAGAGATATGGCATATGATTTGCCTTTGATACAAAAGGACAGATTACTTCATGATAGTAGTCAGATTTGGATTTTGAAATGCACTTCAGGGCATCAGAGCTGTTACTAAAGATTTTATGTTATTTTCAGGAATTATGTAACTCTTGTTTATACATCTCATAAATAAACATTAATGTGATTTCCATATGTCAAATTTATGAGATAGTAGTAGAGAATTCTGGGCATATGCATTTTACATTGTTTATATTTTTTGCAAAACTCTGTAAAAGTAAGTTAGATTTACTTAACAACTTAAGAAATTCATATACATATACATATATAAATACACACACATATATATATAAATATATATTGACAATACTAGATATATATATAGAACTATATATATATATATATCTATAGTATATGTATATACTATAGATATATATATAGAACTATATATATATATATATATATATATAGAACTATATATATATATAATGAAATATATTTGGATTTAGAACTAGAGCCCCCTGATTTTTTTAATCAGTTTGTTGTCTATTAATCTTATAAGATTCTTAACAATAAATTCAGAATCATAACTCTTGAAACTTCCCCTTGGCTGACTGTGTTTTGTTTTATTGTCTTCTGTGCTGGCCTGAAATCCCTAGTGGGAGCCGGCAGACATTAGGCACTGAAGATGGCCCATCAGTTGCAGAGCTTGGTCAACTGTGTAATGAAGTCTTATTTGTTTGCTTTCTTTCGTCTAGCACTTAGAGAATCTCTACACAGTTTCAGCTGCCTAGTGATATTGTTTATTTCATCACTTCTCTTAAAATTTTGCATCATTTTAATAACCATTACTGAGCTTTATTTCATTTTTCATATCTAGTAAGGCAGCACCAAAGTAGCTGGCACTAGAGCAGCTAACTGACACTAAAGCAAGTTGATAACACTACTACAAGAGAAGACATCCACAGTGATAAGAAATTAGAAACTATGTTCACCACGTTTATTTACTTATCTTTAAAAGATTTTAAGACTAAACAAAAAGTAAATACATGCTTGGTATTAAAAATAAACACATACAGAGGGAACCAGCAGTTAGCGTAATGGCTATGTCGCTGGACTCCCACGTAGTCGACCGCGGTTCGCGTCTCGGACCCGGTGGCTTACAACTCACGCCGGGCGCGTGTGCGTGCGTGCCCAAGATCCCGAGAGGAGAATGGAGGAGAAGGGATTGCGGCGTGACCATCCCCCCTGGGGGGTGATTTCTCGCTTTCTGTCTCTATGTCTCTCTCTGTCTGTCTGGCGAGCGCACGCGCCCTATAGCGAAAAAAAAAAAAACCTCTCCAAAAAAAAAAAAAAAAAACACATACATAAATAAAATAATTGTAAATTAATATATGTAAGTTCTCCTTTTGATATCTCTGTCTGAGGTGTTTAATAATACCAGCAACTGGGGCTGGCAGGTGTCATGGTGGTTAAAGGCACTGGACTCCCACATGACTGACTACAGTTCAAGTCTCGGACCTGGCGACTTGCTTTCTCGCTTTCTCTCTCTCTGTGTCTTGCTCTGATCAAATTAAAAATAACAATAATGATAAATAAAATAAATAATTCTTTAAAAAATAAAAATAATACCAACAACCAATTCTCTGATTCTTCCAACATCAACTTTAGTGTTTTTCATTTTTATGAACAAGGCTGTAATTAGCATCCATTATATATATGTATATGTGCATATGTATAAACTTATATATACTTATATTTATTATATATGTATTTATGTATATAAACTCAGAGAGGCTAGACCTTAAATTTATATATAAATACATATATATTAAATATATATGTGTATATATTTCTGTTGATAGTTTTTTCCCCTGGGACAAAGAATATGCATGTTCAAAATTGCCATCAAAAAGTTTATTCCAATATACAGATCTTCAGCTTACAATGAGGGTATCTCTCAATTCTGCCATCATAACTTGAAAATATCATAAGTCAAAAATGCATTTAATACAGTTAACTTGCTGAACGTCATAGCTTAGCCTGGCCTACCTTAAATGAACCCACTATTTTACCTCAACTAAAGAAAACTATAAAACGAGGAACTATCATTGTTGTGAGAACTTTCACTATAAAGGACCAAATAAAACTAAAAATAAAAAAATTAGTAATTACAAATTCCAGGAAAAATAAAATAAACCTATTAAAATAAAAAAAAGGGAACAAAAGATAAAAGAAAGAAACAGTAATTAGAGTGTACTAATTGCCTTATGAGTAGCACTATTAAACAACTCATAAGGACACAAGTCCCAAATATTGATTTTAACATTAATGTGACATAATCACACTGGGATTATAGGGTACATAAATTCAGAAACTAAATATTTTTCTTAATGTGGAGAGAGTAGATCATTTATTAATTGATACATTCAGAATTGTTAGTATTTGCACAAAAGCAAATGCCAGGATAAATAGTTAAAAGAGTTTCAAATTCTCTAATTCTGGGGACCCCAAGAAGGCAGTAGCCTATTTTCCCTTTCAAACTTTCAGCTTTTTCCTGTTTACTTTGGATGTTTTACACAAGGATAGGACTCATTTGCTAAAAATAACAATGTTTTTAAAATTTAAAGGGATGAAGAGAGCTGCAGATAGGGATCAATGAAGGGAAGAACAGATGGAAAAAAGGAGAAAGAAGAGAAAGTCATTTCTGGTTATTTGATAGGCTCTTATTAATTTGGACTTTTACTTCAAAATGCTATTACAGCTAATTATTTTGTCTTACCTCCATGTTTGGTCGGTGTCATCTGTCCACATATACCTTACCACCCTCTGTGCTTGTCTCCGCAATCACCATGGAGTCTTCCTCAACATGACTTTTCATCCCTCAGATTACAAACGTCTGCTAATTCTAATAAGACATACGTCCTCTCCTTTCTATTCCCCTTATTATTGCCATCTTTCAAGGCTTTACTGCTTCTCTTTTGGCTTATTAGGAGATCTCTAAACAAGAAACTCCAAAATTTTCTCTTCTATTAACTTCCTTATTTGTAAATAATTTCAGACATAACCAAAAGCAGAGGGAAGAGTAGAATGAGTCTTTACAGCATCGAATTTAAAGTCCAATGGATAGCTGTACCTTTTCAAGGTATATGTATGCATTATGTACTATTTATCTTCGTTATAATCATCATTTAATTTCACATATAATTTGTATTTATTGTTCTCTACAACTCCTGTGTGAAGTTTAGTTAAAGGAAAGGCCGCATTACAAAACAATTATTTCCTGGGGCTGCTAAGTGGCATGGTGGTTAAAATGTCTGAATCTCACATGGCTGACCTCACGGCTGAAGTCTCAGCCTTGGTGGGTTGAGAAGCATGCTGGACGTGTGTTAAGTGTATGCCCAAATTCTCAAGAGGAGAGTGGAGAAGACTACAGAGTGGTCAAACTCTTGGGAGTGCTTTCTCACTTTCAATGTCTCCCTCTCTGTCTTTCTCTGGAGAGTACATGAGCCCTGTAGCAAATTAAAATAAATAAACGTTTAAGAAAATGAAATTTCCTATTCATAGTAGTTTATAGCTTATGTGTTTAAAATATGTTTGGTTGTACGTAAAATCTTTGACTTACATTTTATTTCCTGTGTTTTATCAATATATTATTCAGATATTTTCTGGCATATCAAGGTATGCTTTAATCTGGTAACAATATGATTTTCTTTTCAGTGACCTAGTTTTTGCCTAACAGGAAAGAAAAAATATGTTGTTAATGTCTAAAAGTTTTACCAGAGTGTCTTGTTTTAACTCTTTGGGTCAATTTTCCCAGATATGACATTTGTCCTTTCAATAAGCTGTTTCAAGGACTTTATTTCAGAAAAATATATTTTTTTTTTCTTTTTTTATTTTTTGGAGAGGTTTTTGCTATAGGGCGCGTGCGCTTGCCAGACAGACAGAGAGAGACAGAGAGATAGAAAGCAGGAAATCACCCCCCAGGGGGGATGGCCACGCCGCAATCCCTTCTCCTCCATTCTCCTCTCGGGATCTTGGGCACGCACGCACACGCGCCCGGCGTGAGTATAACCCACCGGGTCCGGGACTCGAACCGCGGTCGACCACGTGGGAGTCCAGCGACATAGCCATTACGCTAACTGCTGGTCCCCAGAAAAATATTTTTAAAGCATAATTTTTCCTGTTCATTACATTTCAGTGCTTTGCTTTGATTTCCCTGCTCCTCAGTATTGGCTAAATACTCTGTAAGTACTTATTCTTTTTTTATTTTTAATTTTTTAACAGAATAGTTTTTATTAACATATAATAATTGTACATGTTTGTGGGGATACGATGTAATTTTTCATTACGTGAATACAATGAATAATGATTAAGCCACTACAATTAGCATATTTTCTTCTTTTTCATTTAAAACAGTTTCCTCCTTTCCATTTTATAATCTCTTAACAGGAAGAATAACAATTCTAATTTAGTTTCATTTCTGGTTGTTTCTTTTCTTCTAATTATTTCTTAAGTTATTTAAGATCTTTTTTACCATTCTGTCTTCCTTAATCACTCTAACCCTAACCAGAATCCTAACCCTAGTTTGAGTTTTCTAATTCCACATTTTGTTGTTCTATAATTTTATTAGCTTGCCCTGAAATGCTAAGTCAATTTTTCTTTTTTTTCTTCTTTTATATTTTGCAGAGGGGTCATGGCTATATTTGCTGTAGTTAAGTTATTCTGCACTTAATTTTATTTCTTATATAATATACTTACATGGTTTCTGCTAGTCACATACAAATCCAAGTAGCCTTCCTATAATCTTAGAGCAGATGGATCAAAATAGCGTACCTAACCTCATGGCTCCAGAACGTTTGTTATTCTCAATGATGTTTAAAAAATACCGCCTTTTTTTTTTTTTTTTTTTTTAACATGTTGGCTCTCTTTCCCCTTCCCACTCTATTTGAACATTCTCAAATTAGCTTTGGAGCCCATAGCTTCTCTCCATGTAGCACCATTCTGGATAGGCTGCTGGGTTAGTCAATTCCAAGATTTCAGAGGGCTCCTAACCCTTTCACACAACCGCCTTCTGCTAGTCTCCTTACACTTACCTTTGAATCAGAGTATGGAGAACTCAGATCCAGTTTTGACTGCTGTGCTCTGTTCAGACGGCCATGTTTTTAAAGACTATCATCTACTGTAGGTGCCTTGAAGGTTGTCAGGCTCTCAAGTCTATTAAAATTTTTGACATCAATTCCCTTCTTCCTTTGTCATAGCTGCTGATAGCATGTAGCTGTTATTTTGTTTTGTTTTTGTTTTGAGTGATGTGTGAATGTGTGTATGTGTATTTTTGTACCAGTTTTATTGAGATAAAATTCATGTGTCATACATTTTACCTTCTTCAAATTACAATTCAGTAGTTTATAGTATGGGAATTGTGCAACCACAGTACTATAATATTATTTTTATTTTTTTGGAAAGGATTTTGCTAGAGGGCACGTATGCTTGCCAGAAAGACAGAGAGAGACAGAGAGACAGAAAGTGAAAAATCACCCCCCAGGGGCATCGCCACGCAGCAATCCCTTCTCCTCCATTCTCTTCTCAGGATCTTGGTCATGCATGCATACACGCCCAGTGTGAGTTTAAGCCAACGGGTCTGGGACTAGAACTGTGGTTGACTATATGGGAGTCCAGCAACATAGCCATTACTCCAACTGCTGGTCCCAGTACTATAATATGATTAATAGAAAATTTTCATCATCCCTATAAAACAATCCATTAGAAATCATTCCACATTATCTCTTCCTCAGAGTCCCTGGAAATCACTTATTTATTAATACTTTCTCCAAAGATTTGTCTGTTTATGGCATTTTATAAAAATGGAATCATGATATGTGTGAGATTTTACATTTTTAAATGTTTTTATTTTTGTGAATGATTTCTTTCATAGTATGTTTCAAGGCTCATCCGCATTGTACCATCTTTATATTGCTAAATAACGTTGCATGCTATGGATATACCGTACTTTATTCATCCATCCATTAGGTGATAGATATTTGTGTTGTTTTATCCAGATCATATACTTACTTTCTAATATTTCCTTGGAGAATGCTACTCCTTCCTACTCTCTATATTTTTCTAATCCAAGCTTGCCTTCAGCCATCTGTCTTGACTAGTAAACTCTTAGTCACTCTTAGTCTCAAGTTTGATTTTATCTAAACAAAGACTCTTTTACATCTATTTTAATATGCAAATTCAGAAAAAAATGTAAGTATAAATGAAACGAGATTTAAATGTATTTGAAGTAGTTTGAATTTAGAAGCCCAAGATGGTTATAAAACTGTAACTTGAATGAGCTATATAATGAAGTTTGGAGTGTTCTTTCAGTAGCAACTTTTAATTATTAGATGAAATGACATAGAGAGAATTCTTGAATTAATCTGGAGGTTAGACAAAATGACCATCAAGATCAATTCGAATCCTTTTTTTTTTCTTTAAATCTTATGTATCCTAGAGATTATGAAAAAAAAATTTTAGTGATTACTACCATTCTATGCTGGCAGGTTTTATATGGAATAACATTTCATGATGGAGCATCTATTCATATAAAACAGGCATTTATATTACATTACAAATTGGCAGGCCACTCAAAATTTGTAAGACTTTGCAACCAGAACACACACACACAAAAAAAACAAAATAACATTTCTTATAAATATAGTGATGCAATTATAAAGATAAAGAGAATTACCAACAAGTATACATATTACAATATATATACAACTCCTCTTCCCTCCCCCTACCCCTAAAGAAAAAGAAAAGTTAGCTTTGGATGGAGAAATAAGGGAATTTTGAGTTAGGTTGCATTATTATGGAGATAAAAATGGAAATTATAAGACACATTCATTTTCCAGGAATACTGTAACATATTACTACAAATTTAACAGTCTAAAACAATAATTTATGGGACCAGAAGATGGCATAATGGTTATGTCACTGGACTCCAGGTAGTCAACTGTGGTTCGAGTCCCAAACCCAGCAGTTTAAACTTCACGCTGAGTGTGTGTGAGTGTGTTCCCAAAATCCCTGGAGATGAATGGAGGAGAATGGATTGCAGCATGGCCATACTCCCAGGGGGTGATTTCTCGCTTTCTGTCTCTCTGTCTCTCTGTTTCTCCAGTGAGCACACATGCCCTATAGCAAAAATCTCTCTCAAAATAATAATAATAATAATAATAATAATAATAATAATAATTTCTCCCCTCACAGTTCTGGTCATAAGTCTAAAATTAAGTTACTGTATCAGCAGGGCAACACTCTCTCCAAGAAACACTAGGAAAATGTCTGTTTCTGGCATCTTTCAACTTCCTGTAGCTACCAGCACTCTTTGGCTAGTGCTCTGTCACACCAATCTCTGCCTTCATTCTCACATGGACTTGGCCTGTATGTCACTATGTCTTTCCTCTTGTCTGTCTCAAAATTTCCTCTGCTTTCTTTTTTTATAAGGATGCTGGCTGTTGGATTTAGAGCTTGTTCATATAATTTGAGATGATATCTTTATCTCAAGATTCTTAATTACATCTACAGAACTTTTCAAATAAGACCATATTCAAAGATGTTTGCAATGTAGAATGTGGACATCTATCTTGGACGTCATCATTCTATCCAGTATTCAAGTCTGAAAATAACTGAGTAACAATCACTTTTAAGTCAGAAAGGTTACCAGCCTGAGCCCAGAGGTAGAGGACGGGATCAGCAGACCACGTATCACACTGTACCCTTGTATTCTTCCATGGCTTGCTGCAATCAGCAGTTACTTTGGGGCTCAAAGCACAAAAGAGCTAGAGAATATCATGGTATGCCAATGCAATTTCCACGTGACCTGAACGTTATCCGTCTATTTCCTAGTCATATAGGGCTAAGCCATTTTACAGAAAATCCACATGGCAGAAGAAAGACTATTTCAAAAGAAGCCATAAATAAAATATAAATAAATGAAAAACTCTGCTCTAGTTCTAATATTTTAAGTTCCTATCTATTTTAGAATTTATAGAAAAGTAGTATTATGTTTTAGTTACTAAAAAAACTGACAACCTTGCATTTTACAAATAATTTAACTGAAATTTGAGTGCATATATATATATATATATATGTATATATATATATATATATATATAGTAGGAAAAATGATGTTTATCACATGTTACTGAAATATCTGAGTATAAAATAAATCCTATGCTTAATAAAAACAGTATTGGAATCATGAAAATAGGATTATAAGACAGAAATGTGTTGATCATGGTTTGCCTAATATATCTCTCAAGAGTATCATCAAGATGCAATTTAATGACGCTGTAATTTTTAAGGTTCACCATGAGTTCCTAATCTTTAAGCCTTTCTAGATTGTTTTATTTTATTTTTTTTTAAATTTTAAAATTTTTACTCTTAGACTATTTTTGCTAACTTGAGCAATGTGGAGCATACTGAGCTGTAGTATTTCCATTAATACCTTTTGTTGACTCAGGCTGAGACAGAATCAGATCCACTGCATGTCTTTGGGGACTGAGGAGGAAATCCTTTCATATTTTATTTCTGTCAGGTATTCTTTTAGAGAGAATATAAACTACCTTACAGGTTAAGAATTATATTTAGAAGAGTCTCTGAAGAATTTGATTACCTTATTGAAACCCTGCACTGGTTTCAGTGAAATCATCTTGAGATACACAAATACTTTATAGATCGTGTCTTATTTTGGAGGAAAAATACAGATATTTTGAGATAAGATCACAGAAGAATGACATGGCCTGATACTTGCTTCAACAAATGGAAAGTAAAAATGTTTTTTTTTATTTTCCTTATTCAAAAACTATTGTTAAATTCAGAATTTCTTTAAGTAGCATAATTGTGTTAAATCATGCTCTGTGCTTATAAAAATGAAGATATTTCCAGCACAAGAAGATACCATCTTTAGATTTATAAGAAGATGCATGCTTACACAGATGCTGTAAACAGATCCCCTTTCAGAAGTCACACTGGGCTTGCTTTTGAGAGGGTATATTAGTATTTACTTTATTATTAAAATTATTTAATTTCTTTTAGTCCTAACAGAGAGAATGCATGAGCACACAAGTGAGAGAGAGAGACAGAGACAGAGAGAGGGAGAGAAACATACTTTACAGGATCTTATCGTGTCACGGTCTCCTTCTCATAGCCCTCTAGCTAATTGGGATCTTGAGTACATACACACATGCCCCACATGTTTCAGATCCAAAGGGCTAGGGAACCAAACCCATGGTCAGCCGTGTGATTTCCAGCACTGCAAATCTGTAAATTATAGGTGGTTACAGAGGCTAGGCCTTAATCTTTTACTTTTAATGATACAGTGTAATGATTTATATTATCATTTCATTTTATTTCCCTAATTTGTTTTTGGTTTATGCCATAGGACTCGTGTACTTGTTAGAGAGAAAGAGAGGGAAAGTGAGAAATCACCCCCCAAGGAAGATGGCATATCATAATCTCTTCCCTCCATTCTCCTCTAGGGTTTTTGGGCATGCATCCACACATTCCCAGCATGATTTTCAAGCAGCTGGGTCTGGCACTTGAACTACTGTTGGTCATGTGGCAATCCAATGCCTTTAATACCATGTCTACCTGCTGGTCCCTCATTTCTTTAATTCATTTTAAATTTCCAGAGGGTGTACGTGCTCTCCAGAGACAGACAGAGGGAATGGGAGAGAGCACCCCTCAGTAGGGCATTGTTTCTCTGTGATCCCTTCTCCTTCGTTTCTCCATTCTGTGGGGACGTGGGCCACGCATGCACACACACCCAGTTTGTTTTTTAAGACACCAGTTCTAGGACCCCTACTGTAGTCAGCCGTGTGGAATCTGGCTCTCTCACCCAGGAAGTAGGCTATAGAGCTGGCCCTGTTTTATAATTGTTAAGAACAGGAATGTTCAGATGCATACCATATACTCTAGAGAAGAGAGGGAACTTTGCTGGCAGTTTCTACCATTTATCCCCATTTGTTTTGCTGCTTTTCTCAATCTTAAATCCTTAATTAATTCCATTTCTATTTCCATTTACTCATTCATTTGGTGATTTCCAAAAATCATCGTAATGTATGTTCAAGAATCTCTCTTGGGACCAGCAGATGGTATAATGGTTATGTCGTTGGACTTCCACGCGGCCGACTGTGGTTCAAATCTTAAACCCAGAGACTTGAAACACACCGGGTGTGTGTGCGTATGGGCCCCCCCCCCAAAAATAAAAAAGAATCTTTCCTCCTCAAATAAGTAAATGACTCTCTCCCATGTATATTTTTAGCAATTTCTTGATTATTATATTTATGGCTTTCAAATTAAATCAATAAATCCTATGGTTATTAAATAGTGTTCTACAAGATGTTCTATTATTAACTCTGTGGACAAGGTGCATAAGGTATATTTCCCCTGATGCTGTGCACAGTCAGAGGGCACCGAACAAAAATACTTTATTGGCCCAGCAGGTGGTTAAGGCAGTTAAATTGGCACATGGCCAATCATGGTTCAAGTCCCAGACCTGGCGGCTTGCTTTCTCACTTTCTCTCTCTCTCGCTCTCTCTCTTTCTGATGAATGCACATGCCCTGAAGCAAAAATAAAAAATAAAATAAAATAAGTAATTATTTAAAAAATAAAAAAATTATTAAAGAAAACATAGACACCTCTTTACACAATCTATAATCTTAAACATTTGCTTTCATAATTAAAATCTTTCAGATCTCAGAAAAACACTGTTACATGTCTTGGCAAATGCTATTGAAACAGAAGTCTAGTATATGCTAGTCCTTTGAAGATTTGTGGATTTTATCTCTGCTAATGTTTGAGACTGACAGACTACTTTCAAGTGAAGAGAAAATTTGAAAGGAAAAGGCACTTATAAATAAAGGAAACAACAATATTCAAATCTTTCCTTTCAGTTAATATGACTACATTAGATTCTTACATAATAACGTTCTGTTTCCCAGGTATGTTAGTGTCCCTTTTCCTTATATTTCCTTGTGTTCTTGTTTGCGATTCTTAAGGTACTCAGAAGTAAGCACTCTTGCTCAAAGTTGTTTTTTTTTCATTAAATTTTATGTATTATTATTATTATTATTATTACTTTTTAATTTGCTAAAGGGCACACATGCCCACCAGAGATAGAGAGAAAGAGAGAGAGGGAAGGTGAGAAAGTAACCTATGCAATACTGGATTCTAACCTGTCAGCCATGTGGGAGTCTAGTGCCTTAACCACCACACCACCTGCTGGGCCTCCAAGTTTTACACATAATGAAGAATACTTTTCAATACTTAACCACTCATATTACTTTTAAATTTGAATAAATCCAAGTTTATATATAATATACATAAAGCATTATGCCAATAATTTAGTGAGTAACTGAATGGACATTGATTAATAGACATTCCAATAGTTGTCTTTCAAATTTTTTTAAAGAATTATTTATTTATTTAATTTCATTTATTATTATTATTATTATTCTAAAAATTGACCAGCAACAGACAATGAGAGAGAGAGAGAAAGGGAAAATGAGAAAGCAAACTGCCAGGTTCAGGACTTGAACTATGATCAACCATGTGAGAATTCAGCACCCCAACCATTACGCCACCGGCCAGCTCCACTAATAGCTGTCTTTTTATAGAAATATAAATTTTATAGCTTTAAAGTACAAATGTCATAAAATTAAATATTTTTTTGATTTTACTTTTTTAGAGAGAGATTTTTGCTATAGGGCAAGTGTGCTCACCAGAAAGACAGAGAGAGACAGAGAGACAGAAAGTAAGAAGTCACTCCCCCACCCCGGGGGGGGATGGCTATGCCACAATCCTTTCTCCTCCATTCTCCTCTTGGGATCTTGGGCATGCACATACCCATACCTAGTGAGTTTCAAGCCACGAGGTCCGGGACTCCAACCATGGTCGACCACATGGGAGTCCAGCAAGACTACCATTAAGCCATCTGCTGGTCCCATAAAAGTACATTTTAATGGGCTGGCCTCAAAGTGCAATCGTTGAGTGCTGTGCATAGACAGTCAGATTTCACATGACTAATCATGGTTCAAATAGCAGCTCTAGTGGCTTGAAAAATATACCAAGCATGTGTGCTGTGCCCCAAATCCTGACAGGGAGGAAGAATGGAGGTAAAAGGATTGTGGCATGACCATGTCTCACTGGGGAGTGCTTTCTCTCTCTTTCTCACACGAGGTTATGCCACATACCCTCTTGCAATTACAAAACAAGAATGAAAAAAATCATCTTTACATAATTCAAAGCTTTGATATTTTAATTTAATATCTTGAAAGTTTTAGAGTTTAAATATATATAAAGATAATTTTAAAAAGTTCTATTTATGTATTTCTTCCATGGCCAAGCAGGTCAGAGAGAGACATGCAGAGACTCCCAGTGGGGTTTTGATGCCACCATTCAGCCCCAGCTTCATCCCACTCCAGATCATGGGCACATGTGTACCTGTGAGCTCAGGGAGGTCTCCAGGCACAAACCTGGAATCGTCCCTTGTGGATCAGATTACGAGCATCCAGTTTTACCTCTGGACCACTGTGAACCACTGTCTGGCCTCCCCAAAATAGTTTCAGTTAAAAAACCCTTACATCTACTTTCAATTACTTTTTTTAAAACTCTTTAACAAATTTTTTAATGAATTATTTAATTTGACTTTATTTATGTATTTATTTATATACATTTGAACAGAGAAGGAGAGAGAGAGAGAGAGAGAGAGAGAGAGAGAGAGAGAAATGAGAAAGCAAGCCATCAGTTCCAGGACTTGCACTGTGGTCGGCCATCATATGGGAGTCCAGCACTCTTAACCACCTTGCCACCTGCCAGTCCCTTTCAATTACTTGAACTACAAATTACATTTGTCTTTGATAAATTACTTCAGTCTTATAAACATGAAAGTTTGATACATATATACACACACACACATATATAGTTAATAGGTACAAGAATAGAACATATATCTTACAGTATGTTGGTATTATTTGTGGTTTTAAATTTTGAGACCGAGGTATAAGGTCCTCCATTTATACTTATAAACATGAAAGTTTGATACATATACACACACACACATATATAGTTAATAGGTCCAAGAATAGAACATATATCTTACAGTATGTTGGTATTATTTGTAGTTTTAAATTTTGAGACCGAGGTATAAGGGCCTCCATTTATACTCATCTTGGGTCCTGCCCATGTCACAGGTGGGCCATACTTACTCTTTCAGGAGTCTGTAATTCAGTTGAGCAAGAAGATACACAAAACTGATCCACGCAAGCATCGGTGAAGGGTTTCAAATGATGAAAAACTAGACTGACCAAAATATACTTCATTAGTGCATTTCTTGCATTATAAAAACAAATGAATACTAATTGTGAAAGAGTAGACAAACAAGGAAAGGTATGAAGTTTTTAAAATAAAAATATCCTCAAATTCTAACCTGGAAATTACTATGAACATTTTAGATGGATAGTTTAAGTATTAATTAGTTGTGATTTTACTCTATATTCAAAATTTTAAAATATTGGCTTTTGTCTGGCTGTCTCCCTCTCTGGCTAGTGCACATGCCCTAAGGCACAACTTCTAAAAAAGAAGAAAAGTCAATCAAGTTTGAGTATAAAGAATAACTTAAGAACTGGGTTCAAGATGGAGATGGCAGACGAGTTTGTTAGCACTCAATATGTCTCTTTTTCAACATTTACATGAAATTGCAAAAAGAAGATCGTCATAAATAAGAATGCATTTGGCCATGCCCACAGGTAGGCCTGCAAGAATGTAGTTACTTACTTTGAAATGACAGCCGAAGCAATTCTGGATACTGACCAGATGAGCTAGTGTCCTGATCTAAAATAATAACAAAATAGTACGCTATCAATGCTACCTAGCATTTAAAATGCACATTTTATAAGAAAACAAGTATATGATCAAAAGTACAAAAGTATTCCGATAAGCTTTTGGAAATCCAACACTAGAATAGATCATTTAGACAGTTTCTAAAGAGCCATGCCATATCTAAAAAAAGAGGAAAAAAAATGACCTTTAAGTCTTGTTTTCTTTTCTTTACTTTAAAAAAGTTTTTCTTTACTTCTTAAGAAAGACAGGGATCCATGACAGAATGTATCTCTCAGCCTTCTGGGAAGCCAGAACCCCTTGAGAGTGAGTACTCGTGGCAACAGTGACGCCCTCAGGTAAACCTGGGATCCAAACCCCCAACCTTCCCATATGGTTTCAGGTTACCACAGTGCCACATTAACATCTGTCTGCAGCAGCTAGGCCTAGTCTTGTTTTCTATTTATGAAAAGAAAAAAAAAATTCACTTTGAAAAATGTAAATTAAAAATGTTTAAAATTGTCTTTAATATTAAAAGTCATAAAATCAAATTTAAAAACTATCTTAAAAATAAACTATTATATATATATCTATGTGTTTATACACTGAATCACTAAGAACTACTAAAATACATCATGGATTCTGAGATTGAAGAGGTTATTAAAAGGGGGCTACATGACAAATACAATCATATTGTAAGTGATTTACTATTATTTCTCAATGAAAATAAAAGCAACACAATGGGTCAGGTAATTTGATATGAGTTTTAATTAGCAAGAAAAGCATTAATTAAATGTGTTGGCTAATAAAATGCTCTTAGCTACCATAACTTTGCAAGAGGTGAATTAGACAAAACAAAACTTTTGTTTAATAATTCACTGAGTCTAGATCTCCACTGTGCAGGTTAGATATTATTAGCAAGTGTCTGAAGATGAAAGCGCTATTTCATGTTTTAAGCTTTTACAATACAGGAAAAGGATTCCATTTGCACTCTTGATGAAGGATGTGTGCTCAAGAGGTATTTCCTGGTACAGGAAAAAGAAACAGCTGCAAGTAATACTGTAGGATTAAACCTTCTACTTGAGGTTGCAGAATTGATTTCTGACTCTAGAATTAGAAATCTACTTTTCCATAGAAAATTTCTATAGGACTTACTTCTTTTTTTAAAGAATTATTTATTTAATTTTATTTATTCATTCATTTATTTTCATTTGGCCAGACAGAGAGAGGGAAAGTGAGAAAGCAAACCACTAGGTCTGGGACTTGAACTGTGGTTGGCTATGTAGGAGTGTCCAGTGCTTTAACCATCTCACCACCTGATGGTCCTCCGTAGAATTGATTTCTTATTCATACAGAATAGAAATTTCTGTTAATCCAGTAGTAATACAGTTTTTCTTTCTCATTCTCAATTAATTATTACCTGTCTTCTGAGTTTTTTTTTTTTTTTTTGAGAGCATAGGTCCAATGTATTTTTCTTTCTCTTTTGAGAATAATAATGCCATTATTATTAGTGCCATTTTTTTCCTAATCCATACATATCTGAGGATGTCATTCAGTTTTCTGCATAAATGGGAAGTAAGTTCATGGTTGTACAATTTATAATTTTTAAGTTTCTTCTAAGATCGTATCACATTACTTCATTGTCTTCTGCATAGCACAGGTCTGAAACCAACCAATTATTTATTCCTTCTTCTACGTGGATCCCTTTTAAATATTAAAATTTATGCTTATGAATTAAAAAAAAATGCCAGGCTATATATAGCATCTGTCTCTTCATAGATTTTTTTTTCCTTATAGTACAATATTCATTTGGCTCTACATCCTCAGCATCCTCCATTCCCTGTTAAGCTAAATATATGTATAGATATTTTTAATGATTCATTTATGATGTAGATTATTGCTTCTGTTCCGGTTCATCATTCACTTCCTACTTGGAGACTTTTCCTTAGAAACATCTATAGGCTTATTGTTTTCTATTACCTACCATCACTATCTATCATTCATTCCTTAACTGTTTTTATGTTTGCTTTTCTCTTTTGTATGTGGGTAGAGTCACTCACGTTGCTGTGTGGAGGGTGCTGACAGTGTGGAGGGCGATGACAGTGCAGATCGACAATATGCTGATTTAAGAATACTTGGTCTTCCATTTGCTGGGAACACCGCCAGCCTTTCGCTTGTTCCCATGAACTCTGTAGATTTTGACTGAAGTGTTACCTACTCAAATGCAAGAACTTTCCTGGCTCAACTCTCTCAAGTTCCAACCTTCTTAGCATCTCCACATTACCTATAGCTTTACTTTGCTCTCTATTTTTTTCTTAACAAGTATCGTTATTTAGCACATTATATATTTTAGTTATTATATGCCTTATGGCACCAACATTTTACTTGATGGGGGCAAATTTTTTAAATCTTTTTTTGGTCTCTATTTTGTATCTTTTATTATTTTATTTATTTGTTTATTGAAGCTCATTTACTTCTTTCTTTGAAGAGAGACAGACAGACAAATATACAGGGACCCACAGCAGGGTCCTACCATGATCTTCCCCTCAGCCCTCTAGCCATCAAAGTCATGGCCACAAAGGCATGTCCAACATGACAGGGGTCTGAGCTCTCCCGTTCAGCCCCAGCATCGCACATAGTTCCCCGCTGTCTTCACTGCTGCTGTTGAGCCATCGTATCTAATCCTTAAGTCTATTTTTTCTTTTTATGTCTTTCGATTGACAGATGTGTGTCATCAATGAGTATAAGCAGGATGAATGAAATCGTTAGGAAAGGTTCTGCGTGATGACTGTCACGAATGGGGATTAATGATAAGAAACTCATTGACTTTGAAACTTACTTTATACCAGGCATTTCATTTTTGCTCTCATTTGTGCTTGTGAAATTTTCATAACAATCCACTGAGATTCACACTATTATCATTTTTTTTTATATCCTTCTAGGGAATATTCCAGAGTTCTCATACCTACTTGGGAAGTCGAACTGGAAACTCTGGTATTACAGAATTCATTCATGACAAGTGAAAGCTTACTAGAATGAACGCTTCAGAAGCGTTCTGAAGACTAGGAGTATGCTAAGTAGATGGGATAAAACTGGCATTTTAAGTAAAGAGAAGGAATGCAAAGCAGAAGTCTAAAATATCAAGGAATATAAATCTGGTGTTTCAAATAATCTTTAAATATTCAAACTTTTAAATATTTTTCTTCTACAATTGGTCATGACTTGGATTTATTTTAGGTTAGATCATTGAGTAGGTGGAAAATGAACAATTAAGGGCTGGTCTTTGAGAAAAATGGAATCTACCTAATAGAACTGGCTATAGTATGCTTTCTTTGTATTAACTGAAGTAATGAGTAGAGATTGCCCACGTGCAATGCATGATGTTATTGAGCACTAGAAGTATTATATTTAAAATACTTATAAGTGACCAGCAGATGGCAAAGCAGTTACATCGCTAGACTCCCACATGGCTGACCGCTTTCTGAGTCCTGGACCCAGTGGCTTCAAACTCAAGCCGGGTGCAAATGTGTGCATGCCCAAGATCCCAGGAGGAGAATGGAGGAAAATAGATTGTAGCATGGTCATCCCCCCGGAGGATGATTTCTCACTTTTTGTCTCTCTGTTTCTCTGACGAGTGCACATAACCTATAGTAAATAAATAAATACAAAACACAAAAAACACTCTCTCCCCCCAAATTATTAATATACCTATGATAGGAATTTTAAAAATAAGATTTGTTAATAACTGTCTAAAATAGAACTCTCTCATTAGTGGACAAGTGATGCACTTTAAGAGATGAATCCTTGTCCCTTGGCCACAAGAAATGCAAGTTCTTATTTTTTATAATGATTTATTTGATTTAATTTATGAATTTGCCGTAAGGTATGTGCTCACCAGAGAGAGACAGACACAGAGAGAGAAAAAAAGTAAGAAAGCAACACGAACTACGGCTGGCTATCTTCAAGTCCAGCATCCTAACTACCGCGCCACCTGCTGGCCCTGGAAATGCAAGTTCATATGTGATCATAGCTTTATTTTGTTTCTCAATTCCTTCTGGAATATGCTTTGCCTTCACCTCTATGAGCTTGCTGTCTGACTACAGGGATTGATTTTTAACTCCTTGGAACATGTTTACATTTTTTTCCCCTACTTTAAGACTTATGTCCCAATTTATACTATCTCAATTCCCTGTGGTAGATTTCTAAACTGGTCACTTCTCTCTCACTGCCAGTTTCAAAAGGAAAACCAAACACTTTATACAGTAGTATAAACATTCCTCAATATATATTTTGTAAAGATTTTAAAGCTACTTTAAAGCTACTTCAAAAATAGTCATAAAATAAACATTAACTTCTTTTAACAGAATGAGGATGTCAAATATATATTTTTTTACTTTCTTTTCTTTGATCAGATGTTTCATAATACCCACTGTTCTCTCTAGTGTTTGTTATGTTGTGTATAAGGCTTTACTTATTATCCTACTACATTTGCTCCATTTAGAGTTACTGAAGTCTAAGGAGATTGGTTTTTTACTACTACCTCATAAATTGTCAGTAGAGAATGTGGAACTTCTGTTCTTGATCCAGCGCATTTCTGTACTAAGCCATATGATCTCATCCTGGGTGTAAGATGTTTAGTGGTTGTATAATTTTTAGAGTGGTTGCTTTCTCTTGATTTTCAATGGTTTTAGTCATTTTCTAAGGAAACTGGGTGGAGTTTTCTAACACTGATAAAATGGCAAATATCCATGGTCTTAATTTAGCTGGATGTCACAGGACTAGACTTACATTGGCAAATATTTAATCATATGTCAGCCTCTTGTTGGTGACTTTGAGCTAATCAATATCCAATCATGCATTTATGCCATCTGTATTCAGTGCAGCTTTAAGCACGGGACTGATTCTATTTAGATTGCCTTGGAATCTATCCTGCTCTGCAATCCTGTCATCACTATTGTGTTTCTTATTACTGTAGTTTCCTGAATTCTTTTGTCTTCCTTTCAATCTCCCTTCTTCAATATTGATTAAGATGACTTTTAAAAAGTTTGATTATATCCACAAAGCAAAAACGCTAGTTGTACAGATGTAAATCACCAATTAAGATTTAGGACTATGGGAATGAAAACAAAATTGTAGAGATCTTTCAGTTCCAGAAATAGCAAAATCTGGGCATTCTTAAAATTCTCTGAGGGGGCACTGTGAGGTCAAAATTACTTTCTTAAGAATATAAATAAGTTATTTCATTTTTTTACATTTATCCCCATATGAGTATACGGTGGAGTTTTTCAGAGGCTACCTGACCAAATACCAAAAATGTGAGACTCCAGCAGCTTCTACTGAGCCAATAAAAAATTTATAAAAATGTAAAATAATGCCATGCATCTCAGTAATATTTTTTGTTATAGAAAAGCATAATTTTGATTTTTTTACTTAGGAATAACATCTTTATGTGAACATGAAATTAATATTTAAGTTATGTAAAAATGAATTAATAGACACATTTTTAATTTTTTTCAGTTTTACTTTCTATTGCATTAGAAGTTATCACCCCCTTTAATCCCTAAGTTTGAGTTTTGATTTTAACATCTATAAGCTGTACAACTTAAGGCAAGTAAACCAGCCATGCTAAGTCTCTGTCTAAATAGAATGCTAAAATAGTACCAAATAGGCTTGAAATAAATGCTGTTTATTATTATTAAGATTCAGGATATTGAACCAGCAGGTAGTGTGGAAGGTAAGACACTGGATCTCACATACCTGCAATTCAAGTCCCCAACCTGGTGGCTTGAAAATGATGTCAAGTATGTGTGAGTGCATGCCCGAGATCCCGAGGGGAAATTGAAGGAGATGGGATTGTAGTGTGGCCATCCCCCCTGGAGGGAGGATGATTTCTCACTCTCACTATCTCTTTTTCTCTCTTTCTCTGGCAAGCACACACATCCTATAGCAAAACAACAACAACAAAAAGATTTGGAATATTTATATTGAATTTCCTTTTAAAAATTTTGAAAGTATTTTTCTTTATTTATTTTATTGTCAGAGGGTGCCTGTGTTCGCCAGAGAGAGAGAGAGAGAGAGAGAGAGAGAGAGAGAGAGAGAGAGAGAGAGAACCCCTTACTGGGACATGGTCATGACACAATCCCTTTTTCCTCTATTCCACATCTCCTCAGGACTTTGGGCACAGGCACCCAGCATGGTTTTTAAGCCACTAGGTTCGGGTTTTGAATCGTGGTTGACCATGTGAGATCTGGGGTTCCTAAACCACTGAGGTAAAAAGCCAGTTTCAAATATTTTTAAGCAATAAATAGTATTTTAGCTATTTGTTGTTAGCATTCAATTGCTTATATATGCCCCATACATGATTTGGAGAATCAGAACTCCAGGTATATGTTAATTTTTCCACTTTTTCTGTACCCAGAAATGGCAGTGGTTTATTTTATAACTCTCCATGTTCTAAATTTGGATCCAGAATTACAAAAAAAATTCATGACTACTACTATACTAAAGAAAATATTCCTAGTACAGAAATATTCCCAGTACAGATGATCTGTTCAGTTGAAAAACAGCTTGTGGATAAGAAAAGTGGTAAAGTAGAGGTTCATTGCATAAAATATTTAAGACACTTCTCCATAGTTTCTTCATAAATTTCCCTTTTTCATGTTCTCTGAAGACTTCAAATTACAAAGTCCCAATTAGATGTGATTACCTTAAATGACTGTAACTTATCTGACTATGAATCTTTTTTTTTTTTTGGAGAGGTTTTTTTTTGTTTGGTTTATTTTATGTTATAGAGAACATGCACTTGCCAGAGAGACAAAGAGAGACAGAGAAACAGAAAGTGAGAAAAATGAGAAATCACCCCCCAGCAGCAATGGTCACGCCACAATCCCTTCTCTCCATTTTCCTCTTGGGATCTTGGGCACGCATGCACATGCACCCTGCCTGAGTTTAAGCCAACAGATCTGGGACTTGAACTGCAGAAGACTACATGGGAGTCCAATGACATAGCCATTATGCCAACTGCTGGTCCCAGCGAATCTTTTTTTTTTTTTTTTTTTTTTTTTTTTTTAAAGAGGGAAATATATCTTGATGTGACAACTTATAGCAACTAATCACAGTTTACAAAGCAATTAGAACATGGCTTTTATTCAAAATCCAGAATTCTAAATATAGTATCATCAAAATTCCTCCTAATAAAAAGATAGGGAACAAAGAAAAATACACCATAGTTTTTGTGTGGAGACGATTCCATGCCTGAGTTTTATCTTTTGTACTTTAGCTTTTTTTTTTTTTTAATAAGGGAATCCAGGTTTTAGCTTAAAATAAAATTTTAAAAATTAAGAAATGATAGGAACAACTTGTGGCTTCATTAACTTTCATAGAAAAAGTTCATATAAAAACGCCTCTTGTTCTAGACCTCTTACCAAATAAAGTTGGTTCCTTCATCATATTCTGGAAAACGGTGGAAAGACAGAGCTGACCTATCCTTACAATGCCTTTTTTACCTTTTGGTCAGTGACATGCTTTTGCTTGATGGGTTTTGGGAACAGCTCATTAGAGAGGCAAATGGCAAATTGGTTGACAGTGAAATTAAATCCATATCCCATCACTAATAGTATAAAACCCTAAAAAAATTAAGATGTGGTAGCCTAAAGTACACGTTATCCACAGAAATCTAAGGAAAGCAAATGCTTATGAAGCAAATCTATGCATTTTTACTCGTTTTATAATGTGACTATAACAAGGAAAAGAAGTCACTTTAGTTTTTCAGTATCTAACACATGTCTTTTTCTTCTGAATTCCAAACTCTGGACAGTGTACCTCACCAGGGAAAAAAGGAGAGCAACTTACCTAATGATGATCTAAAGCACAATCCAAGTATTTAAACTATTGTTTGTTTCCTTATTTTGGATAAACTTTTTTTTTTTTTCCTTTTTTTTGTCACCTCCTGCCAGTGGTTAAAATAAGTAGCTATAGGAGACTTCTTTCTATACTCTTTTCAACAAAGCATTTACTTTCTACAGTTCTTTCAGAATCAAAATAGGGTAAGCTTTATTTTTCTTTTTAAAGTGTTGGTTTTTTAAAAATTTATTTATTCTATTAAATAGAGAGAGAGAAAGAGAGAGGAGAAAGAGATTGACAAATAGGCACCCCACCCCAAGCGGATTCCCCTCACCAGATTCGCTCCCAGTCTCAGCTGGCTTCTGTCATGGAACTTGTGCAACTCAGGTGCTCAGGGAGGTATCAGGATTCAAACCTAGGACCTTCCACATGAGGGTCCAATTGCATTACCACTACAACACTACTTGGGCCAAGGGTGAGCTTTTCTTTTACATCTTCTAAATAACATTCTCTTTTTTTCTGAAATGAGGTAAGTCTTAATGGACAAAGAAGGAGAAATTTGGGGGAATGACTCTGCAGGTTTGCTCTTAGTGTGTTATGTTAGAAGTAAAAAAAAAAATGTCTAGTGGGCCAGCTGGTGGTGTGGTGGTTAAGGCAGCCGGATCCCACGTGGCTGACTGCATGGTTTGAGTCCTGCACCTAGTGACTTCAGAAACAAAATGGGCATGTGTGTGCGTGCATTTATCCAAAATTCCAAGAGGAGAGAGGAGGAAAGGACTGTGGTGTGGCCGTATCTTATGCACAGTACTTTCTCACTTTCCCTCTTTCTTTGTCTTTGTCTCTGTCCCTGTCTGACAAGTGATCACACTCTTTAGTAACTATAAAATAAACAAAGTCCAGTAATTCTCTTTTAGGATATAAGTGAGGCTTGCAAATTCAATATGTATGTCTATATTCTTATTTTTAAGAAAAGCATCTAGAAAGACAAAGACAAAGAAATATCTTAAGATATTCAGCCTTTGAAAGGTGAGATAATGGGACTTCAAAAGTTCATGGAAGGGCCAGTCCTTTAGCCCGGTGATAAAGGGAGCCAGCTCCCAAATGACCAACTGAGGTCCAAGTACTTAACCTGCCAGCTTGAATAACATGTGAGGTAGGGAACCAGCAGTTAGCGTAATGGCTATGTCGCTGGACTCCCACGTAGTCGACCGCGGTTCGCGTCCCGGGCCTGGTAGCTTAAAACTCACGCCGGGTGCATGTGCATGCATACCCAAGATCCCGAGAAGAGAATGGAGGAGAAGGGATTGCGGCGTGACCATCCCCCCTGGGGGGTGATTTCTCGCTTTCTGTCTCTATGTCTCTCTCTATCTGTCTGGCGAGCGCACGCGCCCTATAGCGAAAACCTCTCCAAAAAAAAAAAAAAAAAAAAGTGAGGCGTGTGTGTGTGTGTGTGTGTGTGTGTGTGTGTGTAAATCCTGATAAGAAGGAGGAATGGAGAAAAAAAGATTGTGCTGTGACCATGCCCCATTTGGTAATAATCTCTCTCTCTCTCTCTCTCTCTCTGTTTCTCTGGCAAGCATGCATACTCTGAGCCAATAAAATAAAATATCCTGTCTTAATCAATGGACCAGTGATTTCTGAGGTCCCTTTCTGTCACAGTATTCTTTGATTTTGATAGCATGAACTCCAACTCCCTAATGAAGGAGAACGCGACATTGAATTGGACCAAAGAGATTTACTGATATAAAAAAAGAGTTGAACTAAAGTCTAAGTTTATTTTGGAGTAAGAAATTCTGAAATCCATGCACTGTGTTTTTTTTTTGTTTGTTTTGCTTTTTAGGTTTTTGCCATAGGATGCATGTGCTCACCTGAATGAGACAGAGAGAGAGGGCAAGTGAGAAATCACCCCCTAGGAGGGTCTAGGCCACACTGCAATCCCTTCTCCTCCATTCTCCTTCTGGGATTTTAGGCAGGTGCACATATATGCCCAGCATGATTTTCAACACACCAGGTCTGGAACTCACCATGGTCAGCCATGTGGGGATCCAGTGCCTTAACCACTATGCCACCTGCTGGCCCTGAAATCCATGCAGTTTTTCAAAAAAATATGTATTTTCTATTAACTTTTCGAGCACTTCTCATATAGCTACGGTACATTTATTTATTCACTTATTAAATACACACATGCAGCGATCCATTATTTATTTATTGTTTTTTTTGGAGAGGTTTTCACTATAGGGCGCGTGTGCTCGCCAGACAGACAGAGAGAGACAGAGAGACAGAAAGCGAGAAATCACCCCCCAGGGGGGATGGTCACACCGCAATCCCTTCTCCTCCATTCTCCTCTCGGGATCTTGGGCACGCACACACGCACATGCGCCCGGCGTGAGTTTTAAGCCACCGGGTCCGGGACGCGAACCGCGGTCGACTATGTGGGAGTCCAGCGACATAGCCATTACGCTAACTGCTGGTTCCCCAGCGATCCATTATTGATCTATCATTTATCTATACTTACATAGCTAATCTATCTACCACTCTATGTATCTACTACCTACTTATATTTTTTTCTTTATTTGCCATACTGTGCATTATTACTTTCATTGTCATAAAAATGTACCAAAATGATCTTTTTTCTTAGAAATACAACTAAATTGATTTTTTTTTCTCAGAACTACCCTATCTACTCAATAACAGAAAGTAGGAAATGAAACCAAAGAGTGGCAGATGTGGTGGGATTATTTAGTCATAGTTAATATGATCAAACTGCAACATATAGATCTAAATTATTAACATTAATGTGTGAATTTTAAAGCAAAAAATAAATATTTTCTTTCTCTCCACCACATGGTGATGCCTGACTGAAATACAATAGAAGTCAGCTGGCCTTACATAATAGTGGGATTGTTTATGGAAAGAGGATATAAGAAACTTATTTAAGTGGACCCAAAAAGGATGAACTTCAGTCAGTACACAAGATAGTTTTTAAAAGGCAGCATCTTTCTAAAATCCCTTCTAATCTCTAAAATAAAGGAAATGAGCCGGTGATTTCTGAGGTCCCTTCCTATCACAGCATTCTGTGAAAGCATGGAATCCGACTCCTAATGAAGGATAATGCTGTTCTGAATCAGGCCAAAGAGATTTACTGATACAAAATATGAGAAAGCCCCATTAATCAGCCTATGACTGGTTTATGGCTTGCATGTGTTTGTTTTGTTGTTGTTGTTTGTCCAGAATAACTAAAGCAAAGTAGAACTGCATATCAGTTGAAACAATTATGCTAAAATAATATTGTCAACACATAAAAACCATGCTTTTTTAGTAAGTGAATTTAAATGTTCAATTGCACATTTAAGTTAAGACATGACTTTGTTTATACTTATGAAATATTGTTCTAAATATAATCAAGTCTAGAAACAAAATAGTTCATTCTATTTTTTTCATATCTCATAGAATGAATTAGGGGATTTGATGCAGTTAAGTGGGGCTTGATAATGTAAATTAATTGTAGTGACATGTCTTTATCAGGAAATTCGTTTTTTTTTAGCAGGTTCACCATTTTCCCCCCAGCGGGTGAGTTTGCATGCCAGAGAGAAAGTGTACTCTTAATGAAGTGTGACCAGGCTGCAATCCGTCTCCCTTCTCTTCCCTCCCAGCAAGATTTAGAGCACCCATGTTTTTCAAGTCGCCAAGGCCAAGATTTGAACCCACAGTCAGCCATGTGGGAACCTGCCTCTCTGAACCATTGAGCTATGAGGCTGGCCTCAGCTGACACAATTTTCTAAAACTCAACCAAAAATTTCCCCAAATATGGAAAATTGTCTTTAAGCAACTTCAGGTCCTTGCCTCCCCCCCCCCCCCCACACACACACACACATGGTCTTCAAAATGTTGAGCAAAATTGTATATTATGGAAAATAGTAAATAGATTTCAAAATTATTTTTATGTCAAATAAAATTGTACTTTTAATTTATTTCCCAAGAACTTTTGTAGTATACCTTTTTGTGTGTATCTGTGTGGTATGTGTGTATATCTATACATACATATATAAATACCTCTACCTATCTGTCTATACAACCTAGGACTCATTTCTCATTTGCTTTGATGAGTTGATTTGAAATCTGTAAAGTCCTCAGTTATAAGTGAAGGATTGATGTGAAGTCAAAAAAGGAAAAAAGTGGGTAGAGTAAGATTACTCTTTTCCATTTTGGAGAGGTTTTTGCTATAGGGTGCATGTGCTCTCCAGAAAGACAGAGACAGACAGAAAGATAGAAAGCAAAAAATCACCCCCCTGGGGGATGGCCACACCACAATCCCTTCTCCTCTGTTCTCTTCTCAGGATCTTGGGCATGCACGCACATGCACCCGGTGTGAGTTTAAGCCACCAGGTCCAGTACTCGAACCGCGGTCAACTACATGGGAGTTCAGTGACATAGACATTATGCTAACTGCTGGTCCCAGAGTAAGATGATTCTTATAAGCAAGATAAAATGATAGGAACAGGAAGAGAGGTGGTTGGCTGCTAAGATTCCATGAGATGAGAATAACTGTAAAAAACATAAGACCAAAAATGAACTGAGGGACCAGCAGTTAGCGTAATGGCTATGTTGCTGGACTCCCACGTAGTTGACCGCAGTTCGTGTCCCGGACCCGGTGGCTTAAACTCATGCCGGGCGCGTGTGCGTGCGTGCCCAAGATCCCGAGAGGAGAATGGAGGAGAAGGGATTGCGGCATGGTCAGACCCCCTGGGGGGTGATTTCTCGCTTTCTATCTCTCTGTCTCTCTCTGTCTGTCTGGTGAGCGCACGCGCCCTGTAGCAAAAAAAACTCTCAAAAAAAAAAAAAAACTGAAACCACTTAGCACAAGAAAATCATGGTGGCACACCTTAATGCCGATAAGGAATATTTTTGCTGTCTCAGTATAATAATTGTGACTCATGTAATGCTTATGCTATTTAAGAAACCAATGAAGTTTATAATAGTTTCTAAAATCTTTCCTCAAAGAGTACCCAGTAAACATAGCTTTAAATCTTATTGATGTGTATATTTTTCTGTTTTTACTACCAGAAGATATATACACTCTCCAGAGAGATAGAGTGAGAGAGAAAGCACCTCCCCAAAGGGCATGGTCGTGCTGCAATCCCTTCTCCTCCATCTCTGCAACCCATCAGTATTTTAGGGCAAACCCGTGTATCTGGTGTGTTTTTCAAGCCCCTGGGGCAGAATTTGAACTGTAGTCAGTTGTGTGGGATTTGACTCCCTACACACAGGACTTAACTGTTATGTTACAGGTTGGCCCTAGCTTTAATTCTTAAGTAGATATATTTTAACTGTCTGAAAAATACACTTTTGTAAAACTAGCTCATTTCTTTGTAACAAATTACAAATAAAGTTTATAGTGTCTTTGAAGTGTTACCTTTATTCTTCTTTCAGTAGAACCATCCATTATTTTACAAAGTCAGCTGAAATTTAAGGTTTTGCTTTTATGTTTAAATTTATTTATTTATTTATTTATTTAATTAATTAATTTATTTATTTTATTCAGAGACCAGAGGATTTTAAAATTCTGAGAATATGTCTTCAGATGTTGTTTTCTGATCTGAAAGGTCATGTTAAAAGCCTGCTGTCTGTAACTCTGTGAGGTCATAGCTACTATAGGTTTGTAATTCGTGAGTGACAGCTATTGGGCCAGTGACAATTATTAGCAACTAGGAATAATGCAATATAAAAACGTTTACTGTAATTACAGATTTTTGTATAGATTCTAAATGAGAAATATTTAAAAAATGATTTAATATATAAAGCATTCTATTTGGTGTTCTTTCCCTTTTATGTAAAGAATTATTTGGAATAGACTGGTGATAAGAAGAGGCAAGGCACTTTTATGTAAAGTTTTGTGGAGATGACTGGTAGATGCAGAGTTCTTTTCTTTGATGATGCCAAAACTTAAATCTGTTTGAGACTTGCAGATGGTGTAATGGTTACATCGTTGGATAACCATGTAGTCAACTGCAGTTTGAGTACTGGACCCAGCAGCTTAAAACTTTGCCAGGTGCATGTGCATGTGTGCTCAAAATCCCAAGAAGAGAATGGAGGAAAAGGGATTGCAGTGTGGCCATCCCCCACAGGGGGCGATTTCTTGCTTTCTGTTTTTCTGTCTCTTTGGTGAGTGCCATATAGCAAAAATCTCTCTTTCTCTCTTTCTAAAAAAAGAAAAAAACAGAAGAAAGAAAGAAAGAAAAATTTAAATCTGGTGTACACACCAGTAAATGGCAGCTAGATAAAGTCCCAGAGTCAAGTGATGGAGTTAAGTGGGCTATAGAATAGACGGGCTTGAGTAATGAACCATAACAGAAAAGGTAAACGAGAAAAGTTTCTGAGGAATTGCCAAGGTGGCATGTAGACACACGGTCATTCGCTCCTCTTCTTGTGCCTGTTAAATATTCTCTCCCCCGCTGCCCCGTGTCTCTTCCTCCTCTCAACTACCCACCCTTTCCTAAGCAGCCTCTGGTATCTACTCTTGCTGTTTTTGCTTTCATATTTTCCAGTCTTCAAGTTTCTGCCGTAAAGGGCAGACTTTCGGTACATACTGAGCAGAGATGTAGGAAGTCTGTCTTTCACCGTCTGACTGGCTTCACTTGACAGTAAATCTTCTATGTTCGTCCACTTTTTCTCAAACCATGAGATTCACTTTCACAGTTAGGATAGCCTGGCTCCTCCAGTACCATGTCCTGTAGCTGAATCATTTCTCCCAGCCATGTGAAAGTAGGTGCAGTGTAACAAATACCAGCTATTGTATGAATATTACTTGACTAGAATTTCTCAGATTCGTGTGCTCTTTGTCCCCTGTACAGTGCCATAGTGCAGTGGTGGAGTGTTGGAGAGGATGCAGATTCTACATGGCTGACCAAGGTTCAATGTCAGGTGTGCACATGCATGCCCAGGATCAGGAGGGGATGATTTCTAAGACAATAATTGTTTCCTATAGATTTAAAGATATATGTATGCATCTTTCTTCTCATCTATTAGAAATTTGGAAAATATCATCACTCTTTTGGCTTCTGAATTGGGAAAACAGAAATTTTTTTTCCTCTTTGGCACAGATACACAACCTTCATATTGAAATCCACCAGATTTTTCTTATAGCAGATATTTCACCCATCCAATCTTGGCATGGAAGAAAATGAAGTTGTCTACATACAACCACCAATACAGAGGTCATAACAATGAACGGAAGCTTTATGGCTTTTTTTTTTTTTTTTTAAATGGAGAGTCTTGGAATTGGTTTTAAATGTTCCTGTCATTGTGATCTGGAATGTCAGCTTCAAGAAAACACAAGCAATATAAGTGTAAAGGACTTACTAAAAATAGTATGCTGAAATCCATGTAAACAGATCTAAACCAATCCTACCTCACATAAAAAACCATCAAAGTGTTCTAAGATCTAAAGCAGACAGAATTACAAGTAGAATCCTCATGTATTTAATCTATGTTAGTAATAATTATAGGAAAGAAAGCATACTGAACATTGCCCTAAGTATTACAGTAGTTCTTTTTGCTCGAAAAAGTATTTTATAAGAGCCATCATTTCTGTATTTTTGCCTTTCATGTTTTGTTTTCCTTCCTCATTTGTGATTTTTTTAAAAGTCCTTTTCTCAATAAGAAACTCACTTAAATCTAATAGTGATAAAATTAATAGAGAAACAAGGTCATATTTTAAAAATGTTAATAGAAGAAACATAATAGAAATGTTTATATATTCAGAATGTTAGAGTTACATTTGAAAACAAGAGTCTTCTATAAAAAGAAATAATCGGAAGACATTAAAAAGTTATAAGTTGGGACCAGCAGATGGCATAATGGCTATGTCCCTGGACTCCAATATGATCTGCTGCAATTCGAGCCCGGACTTGGTGGTTTAAATTCATGCAGGGCATGTGTGCATGCGTGCCCAAGATTCTGAGAGAACGGGGGAGAAGGGATTGTGGTATGGCCATCCCCCCCAGGGGGTGATTTCTCACTTTCTATCTCTCTGACTCTTTCTGTCTTTCTGGTGAGCACATGCACCATAAAACAAAAATCTCTCCAGAAAGAAAAAAAACAGTTATAAATTAAGGTCAGCAGGTACCATGTTGATTAAGGTGCTGGATCCCATGTAGTCAATTATGGTTTGAGTTCTGGATCCGGCAACCAGAATATCATCCCTGGAAGGTGTTCATGCATGTCCAAAATCCAGAGAAGAGAATGGAGAAGTGACTGCAGTGTGACCATCCACCCCTTGATGATTTCTGACCTTCCCTCTAACCATCTCTCCAGTGAGTGCACACACCCTACAGCAAAAACCTAAAACAAAAAGTAAATAAATAAAAATAAAAGTTTTCGTTTGTTTGTTTGAAGGGGTTTTTGATATAGGACACATGCACTCACCAGGAAGACAGAGAGAGACAGAAAGGGAGAAATCACACACCCTCCCCCGGGGGGGATGGCCACACCACAATCTCTTCTCCTCCATTCTCCTCTCGGGATCTTGGGCACGCATGCACATGCGCCTGACATGAGTTTAAGCCACCGTGCCTGGGACTCAAACTGCGGTTGACTACATGAAAGTTCAGCGATATAGCCATTACACCAACTGCTTGTCCCAGAATAAAAGTTTTAAATTGGCCCAACCCCTATGGCTCAGCATTAACACAAGTGACTTGCAAAGCAGGAAGCAATAGGGCTGACCCCAGTTCAGATATGCAGGTTGGCCCGAAAACACTTTTTTTATTCTAAAACAGGAAAAATAAATTAAATAGGCTTGTATTAAAGAGAAAATAAACTCAAGTTACAGACTATTTAGAATGAAACTATTTTGAGACTACTGGTAATCAATACTGAGAGAATAAGGTCTAAGCAGGGTTTTAAAAGAAAATAGTTATTTTTTAATAATTCAGTACAGAAGATGAGACTAAAATCATGTGATCCAAACACTCAACAATAACAACAAAACCAGAACAAGAAGAATGAATTAAACCACAGAAAGTTGATCAATGAGCATGCAGAAATTGATCGTTTTCTTATACGTAATGAAAGAAAATATTGGAATGTTTTTAAAAGGGGGGGGCGTTTTTCAATACTAACAGAAACGATAACATTATTAAATTGTAGCCGTAGATGCAAGACCTTTAGAAAGAAAACATTTCTCTTTTCTGGTAGTCATAATTAAAGACTGCTATAAATGGAGACAAATATCTAAAGAAAAGAATGAATATTATGTGGCTGTGGTGGTGGACCCTGTGATGCACCATCCAGATTCTTCTTCCAAGAAAGAGTTGTTTCTATAACTACTGGAAGTTCTGTGTACAGAAAGCCTTCCACTATCACCCCCTTGAGAAATGTCCTCAGCTAAAGAAAGGTGCCTGTCACAGGGCCATATCCCTTCTGTAGCTCTTCACATTCAATGACTAATTAATTAAGTTTTTCTTTTTTTTTTTTTTTTTTTTTTTTGCTTCGTTTTTCCCCTAAGGCATGTGCACTTGCTGGAAAGAGACAACAAAAGAGACAACGAGAAGGAAAGTGAGAAATCACCCCCAGGGGGAATGGCTATGCTGCAATCCCTTCTCCTTTATTCTCCTCCTGAGATTTTGGGCATGCACACACAGGTGCCTGGTGTGATTTTCATGCCTCCTGGTCTGAGAATCAAATCTCTGTAGGCCACATGAGAGTTCAATGCCTTATCCACCACACCACCTGCTGGCCCCATGTGGGGTCTAACCTAGCTTAAAACAACACTTACTTACATTCTAACTTGAGAGCTTCCAAGGAGTTCAGCTGAGGCCCTCACTGGATCCACAGGACTTCAACTTTTCCCTCAAATAACTACTGTTTACTTAGTTCCTCTCTACAAGGTTCTTTTTAATAAAAATTCTCTAAGCTATCTTGGTGTCCACATCTCTTTTCCAGTGACCTAGCATGTGAGAATGATCTCTTCATCTTTTATTCATGTGAAGCATTTAACTTCCTCAGTTTGTGAGTAAAAGCAATTATAATTAAACTCTAAAGAAATTGTTGAAAAGGTGGGTTTACATGGTAGTTTTTAAGAGTTTTTTTTTTTTTTTTTTTTTTTTTTTTTTTTTTTTTTTTTGCTATAGGATGCATGCACTCACTGTAAAGATAGAGAGACAGAGAGACAGAAACAAGAAATCACCCCCCAGGAGGATAACCACACCGCAATTCCTTCTCCTCCATTTCTCCATTTTCCTCTTGGGATCTTGGGCTTGCAAGTACCCGGTGCCTGCCATGAGTTTTAAGCCACCAGGTCCAGGACTGGAACTGTGGTCAACAATGTGGGAGTCCAGCAAGTTACCATTAGCGTTTCGCCATCTGCTGGTCGCCTTTTTTTTAATTGCCAAGGTGAATATGCTCACCAGAGACAGACACAGAGAAAGACAGAGAGAGGGAGGAAGCATTCCCCAGTGGGGTGTGGCCACATCACAATTCCTTCTTTTCCATGTCTCCACCCTGTGTCTGTGGGCATGCACCCACACGTGCCTGACGTGTTTTTGCAAGCCACCGGACTCGGACTTGAAGGGTGTCGGCCACATGAAATATGGCTCCCTTAACTGCGAGGCTATGGAACCAGCCCCAGCATACTATTGTAGTTTTAAGATTTATTTGGAAGGTTTATATGTCAAACTTAAAGAAAAAATAAAATTATTGGGCTAGAGGCATAGCACTGGGAACCAGATATTAAAATTCTCAAAAACGACCACAGTTGAAATAAGCACTAGCTTTTGTTGCTGTGGTCATTGAGTTCTCCCTTGGATTTCTAGCCTTTTGCTTTAAATCAACACATCCTGTCACACCAGTTGTTCCTTACCCTGTTTTAGTATAAATTATTAAAGTACAGTGGGAGTGAAGTACTATTTACGAGTACTCATTATGTGGGACTGACACCACACTAAGAACTTCCAAGAATAATAGCTAACATTTGTTGAGTGCTGACTTGCAACACTATACTAAGACTTTAACCTACATCATCACATTTATTCTTCATAAAACCCTCTGAAGGGGGTACTAACAGCATTGTTTACTGATTATGAAATTGAGGACTTAATGTAGCTGACCTGAAAGTTAAAAAGCTTTGAAATGTTTGGGTTGAAAGGTAAACTCAGAATGAAGGAGATTCTGCATGGGCCCATTTTCATCTTAACAGAAAAAGTACCTTGGTAGCATCTCGCTAAACTGACCATTAGTATTATCTCTCTCTCTTTTTTTTAAATAGTGTGGCAGTTTTGAGCAGAATCCATCCCAGGAGTTATTTTTAGGTAGAAAAAACATGTTAACTGGTGACCATCTGAACATACCTTATGTTTCCCTCAGAAACAGAATATTTCAGATGTCACACTTCCATCCACTCTGCCTTCCCCTAGATCCTCATTTTTTATCCTTAGAGATTGTAAAATCATAACACAATAATCACTTATCACAAAATTACTTAGAATATACTTATAGATAAACACTTGGTAATCTCCTTTTATTCTTGCTTATAGATACATATGTCATAAGCTAAAAATATTGCCATTCTCAAGTAAAAAGTGGTTATAGTTTTCATCATTTAATTATATCCAGATATGGGTTATGGAGAATCATTGTGGTACTCCAATTCTTTTTTTTTTTTTTTGGCTACTTCATTGGTGCAGAATCCATATTTATCTATTTTATTTTAAAAATTGTTTTACTGAAATTTATTTATTTATTCATTCATTTATTTTAATTTGCTCAGAGAGAGACAGAGTGAGAGAGAGAGAGAGAAAGTGAGAAAGCAAGCCACCAGGTCTGGGACTTGAATAACAGTTGGCCATGGGGAGTCCAGTGAACTTAACCACTATGCCACCTGCCAGCTCTTCCAAATTTATTGTTTTTGAAAGGTTATTTTAGGGCCCAGCAACTGGTGTGGTAGTTAAGACAGTGGACTCCCACATGACTGATCATGGTTCAAGTCCGGTACTTGGCAGCTTGCTTTCTCACTTTCCCTCTCTCTTTGGTGAATTAAAAAATAATAATAATAAGTAAAAGTTAAAGAAATATTTTTTTAAAAAGGCTGTCTTGTTTTATCTTTCCTTAATTTTTATTTTTCTTAGCTTTTGACTTAGTAAGTTGAGAGGTCCCCATCCAACTCTTTTCCTCCCTATTTTCTGAGCATAGGCTAAGAAGATGGGTTCTATGCTTTGTAAAGAAAATGAGTCTTTACTGTTTTTTTTTTCAGTAACTATCCTTTTGAAATATTTATGAAACACTTGTATTTTGGCACATTCAATTTAAGCTCGGTCTTTCTAATTTTCACTTCGGTAGTAGTTTGTACAGGGTTTTCCATTTAGCTACTTGAAAGGACTTCAGAGTAGATGGGAAGTGATGAAATTGGAAAGTGAAGTGTTTAACCAAAATCCTCACATTCAATTACTCTTAATCTTAGTACAAGAAAGCAGAACATTGATTTATTTCAGGAACATATACTTGTCAGAATAGATAGTAGGATAAATCTGAATAAACAATAAATATCAAAAAGAGCATGGTGGCTCTCTGCTGTTTTAGTGAATTAACAAATTTCTGACTTTCAAAAAGTAGCAATATAAATTGGCCTCTCTGCAGTACTGTATTTTTTCATTCCTATAAATTATTCTTCATCTTTGATTCTTGACATTAATCACATGCATTTACTTTGCATAATACTACAAAAAGTTTTAACCATACCTTGAAATCATCTTTTGAAAAGTACTCTAACATGCTTAGTTTTACTTTGAAATCTGATTTTATTTTAAAGTTGATAAAACTGCAGTATATCTAAATAAGACACTGTCTAATTTGGGATGTGTTAAGTTATGGCCAATTACTGAATTGCTGTACTCACACAATAATGAATGCCCTAACTCTTCCTAACTAAATAAGGCAAAAGCAACGGGTTATTCTGAATCTTCCGTTGCTCAATGCTCAATCTGTTGGCAAATTACGTATTTACTGAAGATGTTATACAATAGTGAGCATATTGGTCTGGATTCTCTAGAAAAACTGAACCAATAGAAGAGAGGGAATGAGAAAGAGGCAGTTTTACTATATAGGAATTGTCTCAGAAAGCTATGGAAACTGAGAAGTACCAAAACCTGCCATCTACAAACTTTTAAACCGGGATAGCTTGTGGGGGCAATTTAGTCTGAACTCAGAGCCTGGGAAGCCTGAGAAACAGGGCAGCCAAATGTGTAAGCACCTGTCTAAGTCCAAAGGTTTGAGAATCTGGGAGGAGGAGAGAAATGGTGAAGTCTCATTTCTAAATCTAAAGGCTCCAAATCCAGGAGCATGAATGTTGTAGAGCAGGATGGGCTAGATGTTCTACTCAAAGAAAGCGAATTTGCCTTCCTTTTATCGTTTTGTTCTGTCCAGGAACTCAAGAGATTAGATGACACCTACTCTCTGGGGAGGGCAATCTTGACTCAGTTTACTGATCCAGATTCTAATTTTTCATGAACACCCTTTCAGATGCATCCTAAAGTAATGTTCTACCAGCTCTCTGTCATTCTTTAGCCACTCAAGGTGACATACAAAATTAACCATCACGGTGAATATTTTTTCTTTGTTTTCCTTAGTTTACTTTTTTGGCTATCACATAGGAACATAAACTTAAGAAAAAGTGTAATTGTTTCATTTACATAAAGGAATGGCATCAAGAAAGAGGAATTATCATCCGTACGTTAGAAGACCTACTTATTATGTGGAAGTAATTGGGGTAGGCGTTTCCAATTCTCAGACCTTCGTGATGAATAAGAAGTCAATACATATTTGTAGAATGAATGAATGAGATTTTGTTTCTTTTAAATGAACTCAATGTTTGGTGAGACATGGATCCTCTGACAGGCAGAGTGGAAGTGCCCGTGTCTTTGCTGTCTGCCTCCTGCACCCCTTCATCCTCTGTGCAGAAATGTGATCTATTGAATTGCTCCCTGTCCTTTCATAGCCACTTTCACAAGCTGCAATCATTTTATTTGATGGTTTGGTTATTTTGTGACCGACACCCCTGATGGAATATCTTTGTCTAGTTTGTTCCAAATTTGAGCCTGGTGAAGGCATTTGGTTAACGTGTATTAATAGGATGAATTAGATTCTGCATGGGTCTGTATTCATCAGACTGGAGAGAGGTAAGTGGCTTTACGTTGGAAAATAGTTTTCTATTTTGATACATCTGATCTGTGCACCAAACTTGCCATGAACTCACCCTGACCATCAAGTTCACAGTGTGTTTGCAGTGATAATGATAATTAACCTAAAAAAAAAAAAAAACCCACCAGAATATATATATAATTTATTTATTATTATTAATTTATTTACATTTAATCACATATCTTTTACAGTGTATGACATTTCTTTTTCCAGCACGAATATCGTGCATGTCAGTAAAGACAGAAACATTACTATATATGTTATCATCAGCAAATAGCTCTCATTTTTTTTTGTCAATTAAATGTACTTTTACGTTTTTCTTCCCCTTTGCTCTCCCTTCCTCTCTCCCATACTAAACTTTTTTCAACCTTTTATTGATTTATAAAATATTTTAGCTAAACTAAAAATATGGACAAAGCTAAACTCTAGCGACAAGAGCACTGTAGTTTTCTTCTGAAACATTTTCTTTTCTCTCTCCATTTCCCCTTTTATGAAAGAGAGGTCTAAACTAACTTACTTGCAAAAAAGAAGAGAAAAAGAAGATTAGTTTCACTTTGGTCTGTTATTTGCACAAAGCCCCATAAGAATTCCATTTCTGATGCAAGGCAACAGAGACTATTGTATTATTGACCTTATGCAGATAACCATTCTGCCAGAAAATAAGAATGTTCACCAATATTTTCCAATTGCAGAAGGGTCAGGAAGGGAGAAAAGTTTATGTTTCCATTAAAAAAAAATTAACAAATTGCTGGGTCTGCCAACAACTCAAAGAAAATAAAAATCCTTAAATCTGGAAGGCAAAGCATTCTAGGCAAATGGCTGCACTAAATATGTACTACTAGCACTGGCCATTGTTACTGCTGTTTTGGTACTGCTGAAAACTAGTGGCCTAAGAGACATTGTCACTCAGGTATTTTGTTTGGGAAAAGCAGCATGTAAGTGTGGATTCCTGTTACACTCCAACCCCCCAGAATTTAAAAAATGCTAAATTGAGAAACCCTATGAGAGAAGGCTCCTGACATTGAGTTCCCCCTCCCCATGGCTTGTGTCCCTGAGACCTGCGTGCTGGTCTTGCTGGGCCTCCTGAACATCTGATGACCGCTAACCCTCATCTCATGGAATAGATCTTCGGCCAGGTTCATTCCAGAGGTAGGTGCACCCCCTCCACATTCACTCCACTGGTTAGGGGCACTACACCCTCTACGTACTCCGCTGATTCTGTTCACCGATAGGCTAACCTTTACTGCAACCTTCAGGCAATGTATGTACACACCAGACTCCTGACTTACGGACAGGGAGTCTGCTTTGAATTTTAACTGATTTGTGATGCTTTTTTCTTACCGTATGAAACCTGACTCTATGCGCGTGGCCCCACGGACCATTTTCCACCCGGCCATCTGTGAGACCTCGTTTCTCTAGTGTGAGTAAATTCACGTGTTCCCTTGCTGGGCCTTCAAGTGTGTCCTTTGGAATCATAAACATTACAGAGAAACCCTCTTGGATCTGGGGCTCTGCCAGGACACCCTAACTTTTTCATCCTCATAGAAATTTTGGAAGAAAAACAATATAATAAAGAGCCCCAGTGTACTACTCACTGAGGAGAAGTAAGATTATCTCCCACTGTTGCCCAAGGTACTTTTAGCTAACAGAAACAATCTCATGATTAACCAGGGTTTCTCCAAAGAAGAGCGATTGTCTCTGGCAGTTGTACCTGCTGATAACTGTGTAGCGTATGCAGCAGAAAATGCAGACATGAGAATAATGGGTATAGGAGAGAAAAGGAAAAGGGGAACTCTATCTTGTCCAAAATGCGGACCTTTACATAAGCTGCATTAAGCACACCAGGTGAATACTGAAAGATTTTAGCAACAGAAACACAGAGACAAGCTGGCTCTGTGTTTGCCCTGTCCTTGACCAAGCTGTAATCCCAGGGCATTCTCTGGGGCCAGTTTGGCTCTGCCAATTGTGCTACTGCAGAGTTAAATTCTAATAATCTTTTCACGGACCTTGTTTAACTATGTACCCATTGGTTTACCCCATCTTCCTGTGCGTGGTCATGGTTCTTGCTAATCTTCTCCCATGTAAGTTACTTTTTTAAAAGCTAGTTTACACTCCCCATTAGTTTACTTTTGCCTTCAGGGGTAAATCAGAATTCCTTAGACTGACAAATAGGCATCTACCCCCTCTGCTTGATCTTTATTTTTCTACAGTTCTTTATTTTCTGTCTTACTGGTTGTCCTTCCCCATAGAATCATTTGCTATTAGCATATTTTTCAACAGTTTTCAAACACAATAAGGTTTTGTGTGTGTGTGTGTTTGTATTACTATAGGGTGCATGCATTTGCCAGAGAGAGACAGAGAGAGAGAGAGAGAAGGGGATGAGAAATCACCCTCCAGGGGAAATGTCCACAGCGCAGTTCCTTTTCCTCCATTCTCCTTTGGGGATTTGGGGAACACACACACAAACTTCTGGTGAGCGATTTGAGTTGCCGGGTCCAGGACTTGAACCATGTAGATAGTCATGTGGGAATCTAGCCACCTCAAACACAATGCCACCAGCTGACCCTGTAATAAGTATTACACTGTGCCTTTTACCATGTTATTCTTCTCTTCGGAATCACTTTCCTTTTCTTAGCAGACTTACCTTTGGAAAGTCCTGTTTTAAATGCCTTTTCTTCTTCCCTTTTTCTTCTCCTTCTTCTTCTTCTTTTCTTCTTCCTCTTCCGCTTTTTCTTCATCTTCTGACTTCAATCCCCTAATTTTATTCATCTATATAATTTCCCTGGGCAACCAATTAATCCACACTCACCATTCACCTTGAATTCACACACTTAGATTTTTATCAGACACCAATTCTGGAAGAAGCTATTAGTCACAGTTACTAAAACCTCACCGAGCTGGGATATTCACTAAACTCTGACGTGCTATTCAGTGTCTCTACATAAAATGAAGTAAAACTCCACAACCAGTAGGTACTTAAAGCTTTTTCTGTACTCTATTTCTAGAATTATATTACCACCCCCATGTTTGCTATATTTTTGTTTCAATAATTTGTCATATAATTTGGCTGGAATGTTCCAGACCATTATTTCCAAAAGAATTCTTCCAAAATTTCTAGGAAATTCTATTTCCTTGTATCATGAGAGGCTGACCTTATAAGTCATTCATCCATCAATAGTTCGCTGAAGACAGCTCCATGGCTCCTGTGATCTAGCCATTTTGGGAGAAAGGAAGATGTCCCACTGATCACTGGGCCTCCAGCATACAAAACCTGCATGAACAGCCCTTCTTCAAGAGACAGACAGCTCCATGGCTCCTGTGATCTAGCCATTTTGGGAGAAAGGAAGATGTCCCACTGATCACTGGGCCTCCAGCATACAAAACCCGCATGGTAGGAAGACCCGCTTCAAGTCTCCTGTCTTTGTCTCTCTCTACCCCTGTCTCTGTCCTCTCTCTCTCTCTCTCTGTCTTTTTTTTAATTTTTGCTTTTTAGAATTTTTTAAGGTGAGGCATTTCACAGGGCCCTTTGGCCCCTCCTAGCTAGCCCTTTATCTTGTTAATAATCCCCTCCCCTCCTCCCAGAACAGCCCTTCTTCAAGAGTCATACAGCTCCATGGCTCCTGCGGTTTTCTAATTTTTGAGTTTTATTGAAATTTTTTGAATATTAATTTTTCTTTTTTAGATTTATTTAAAAGTTTTTCTCTTCTTTTTCTCTGTTTCTTGTCTGGTTTTTGCTGTTGTTGGTATTGTTTCCCTCTCTCTGCTTCCTTTTCTGCACACTCCTCGACCCTCAGTTTGAACTCCCAAGTTTGGGAAGAAACCGACCATCCACCAGATGACTAGAAATCGCTGCAGGACCACAAGAAATATGGAGAAGCAGGAAAATACCTCTCCCACAAGGGAAACGGATAGCTCCTCTTCATCCACACACAGTTCAATGGAAATCATGGAAATGTCTGATAAAGAATTCAGAACATTCATAATGGCAAAGCTAACAGAGATGGAAGAGAAGAGAGACAAGGAACTGCTGAAGAGGAAGGAGAAAGGAGTTGAAGAATTCCAGGAGGTGAGGAAATTCATGCAAGATCTAAAAGAAGAATTTCACACTTTACAAAAGAATCAGATGGAACTGTTAGAGATGAAGGCTATAATACAAGAAGTCAAAATCTCCCTTGAAAGTATTAAAAGCAGACTAGATCATACAGAAAATAGAATCTCTAATGTAGAAGAGAAAATGGCTGGCCTAGAAAAATCCACCACAAAGACTGAGAAAATGGCCCAAAAATTTGAGAATAATATGCGAGAAGTACTAGATACAATTAAACGTCCAAACATCCGGATAATAGGCATCCCAGAGGGTGAAGAGACTTATAAGGGCATTGATAATCTATTCCATGAAATCCTGCAAGAAAACTTTCCAAAACTGGAGAGGCACTCAAAGATTCAGTCCCAAGAAATACAGAGGACCCCAAATAGAATCAACCCAAGAAGATCTTCTCCAAGACACATTATAGCCAGATTGACCAAAACCACAGACAAAGACAAGATACTAAGACTGGCAAGAGAAAAAAGGCAAGTTACCTACAAAGGGTATCCCATCAGACTAACGGCAGACCTCTCATTGGAAACAATGCGAGCGAGGAGAGAATGGGAAAATATATTCAAAGTATTAAGGGAAAAGCAATTCCAACCGAGAATTCTGTACCCAGCAAGGTTATCATTCATTTGGGAAGAAAAGACACAAACTTTCCCAGATAAACAAAACCTGAAAGAATTTACCAGCACCAGACCAGATCTCCAAGAAGTTCTTAAGGGAGTGCTATGTCAGTAAAATTAAATGCAGACACACAGAAATAAGAGTTCAAAAACTAAGAAAATGGGCAACTTAATTGTAGGGACAATGTTTCGAGATGAATATTATATCCCAGAATTCAATCTGGAAGATCGAACCTTAACAGAAGAAAGATTAAGTACATGAGACTGAACCAATGAAACAACATTCTGTGACTTGACTGAATTATTGCTGCTTTTCTCCTAAGCTTTGTTTTCCGGTTTTAAAGGATTTTTGTCCTGTCTTGAGCTGTTGATAGGTGCATGTACCTACTATTTGAACAGAATACTAACCTGTTTCTAGGCTTTAAGTTTCAAGGAAATATCATTACCAGTTCAAAACTACTCTTCTTGAAATTACCTGCTGAAAGTAGTTACATTACTTATGATATTGTGTGATCAACAAAACGTTGGGGAAAAAGGAATGGAAGACAACTGTATATAGCAGAGATAGTGTAATAAGAGAGTGGGAAAGGGCAGAGGGTCAAACATGGGGTAAAAAACATATATATACGTATACATATGTATGAAAGTAGAAATGGAATATTATTGATGATAACATGCATGATTAAGCCACTATGCAGTTTATTCTAGATGGGAAACCACATTTAGTACGTTGTGATGATGCTCAGGGAATGAATGTTGAGTAATTAAAAAAAAATGTTGCAGGAGGGAAAAAAAAAAACAGTAAAACTGTTCGTATCGAAATTGAAAAAAAATGCGTATTTGATGACTGCAGTAAGCTATATAGCCCCAGCTGGGTACTACTTTATAATAAGTTCATTCTACTCACTGAGGTTTATGCCTAAAGTCAGACTTGGGTTCATGTATAGGTATATATCAGCTGTGCTAGCTACTGGATATATTTAGACTAATTAAGTTCATTAGCAAATCAATTAAATGGGGGGGGGAGGCATAGAAAGCAACCATGGATACCAGAGACAATGTGGGAGGAGGGTGGGACATGACAGAGGGTGAGGGATAAGGAATCAAGGATGGCAAAACAAAAAACAAAGTATACAAGACATAAGAATTGGAAAATTATTTGCTGAAAACATGTATGTTGATGTGTTTGATTGAGCCAATACACAGTGTATTTTGGATGGAAAATTCATTTATATGCTGTAATGATGTATAGTGAATTAATGTAAAAAATAAATAAATTTAAAGAGGAAAAAAAAAAGTTCGCTGAGACTCATTCGACAAATAAGCCAGGTTTACAAAGATAAAGTAGTTGCTAGCAAATATTTGTCAATGAGTTCTCAGACTAGTGGGGGCAGATGGGGACATTAACAGATGAGTTACAGTGTAAGTGGTACTATAACAGAAATATACATTTAATCCCTCTCCGTGTGCATAAGAAGTTTCTCAGAAGATAAGAATATTTAGGGGTCAGCAGGTGGAATAGTGGTTGAGGTGCTTGACTCCCACATAGTTGACCATGGTTTGAGTCATGCACCCAGCAATGTGAAACTCATGCTAGGCACATGTGTGTGTGTGTGTGTGTGTGTGTGTAACCAAAATCCTGAGAGGAGAACGGAAGAGAAGGGATTGTGGTATGGTTATCCTAGTTGGGAGATGATTTTTCTCATTCTCTCTTTCTGTCTCTCCAGTGAACACATGCACCCCATAGCAAAAATCTCTCTCATTTGAGAGTTATCTAGTAGCTTAAGTAATTTTCTGGCTGAGTTCAAAACAAAACAAATAAGAATTGTGTGGAATTCTTAGACTTTCATTCAAATATTCAGTGGAGCCCAATATTATTGTAAATTGTGCCCTAGAAAAGATTCTGCGAGACCCCTCATTTCTCAATTCACATTTATGACTTAAACTCTGAGACACTGAAGTACTGATTATGTTGTATTACACGTGCATTTCTTAGGATAAAAATGTGTATTCACCTACAGTTTCATATTCTAGAGTGTTTTAATTTTGGTTACTAGGTAAAATATCATAGTGTTAGCACGGGCATGGGAATCTCAGTTCTGGTCTCTTGGGAAGAAATAATTTAGCCAAGAGACAGAAGTGTAGCAAAACCATAAAGCTTTACAGCAGGGTAGAACAAACATATACGACAGAGCAAAGTGCAAAGTGGGGTCAAATGAAAGGAAAGGTGACTTCCTGAAGAGTAAGGGTGGTTCCAGACTAAGGTTTCTGTGTCATGAGCTTTCATTGGGTCTCCATGGAGCCCCTCTCCTTCTGCCTAGTTTTAATAGGCTTTTTCCTTTCTCCTCCTTCTGTTTTCTAATCCCCCCCCCCCCTTAGAGGCACCTCCCTTCTCACTTCCATACATGCTCGTTGGGCCTTAGTATATAATAATTTCCCATGAGAATCTTAGAGAAAAGGTAAAAGCTACAATGCAACTGATATGTTAATGAGCTAGAGGTCACTCGAGGATAGCCAAGCTCAGAGCTGAGCATGCTCTAAGGTATACACGATCCCTTGAGCTTTCCGGTATCTTGAGTAGTCGGATGTTCCTAACCACATAGGGGTGTTTGGGGGCATAGCTTCATGGGTGGCCCCACAGATGTTACCAACAAACCTCTAGATCATGTCTGACTATCTGCCTACCCTAACAAAAGTATTCATTTGTCTTCTAACTGAGGACTAAGAAATTCTTGAAGTAAGTTCTCTAGATGTAGTGATTATATTAAGTTAATGAAATTCTAGAAGGTGTACTCTAAAACGTCTACTAATATTGATTTTGTTAAGCATATGCTTATTTGTGTATGTCTGAATCCACAAGTCAACTTAACTATATAGTAGTTACAGTTCCCAGGACCTAGTTCACAGTTGGAATTTTTCTAATTTCTTTGTTGTTGCTCCCAAACTTGTCATTTATTATTATTATTATTGCCAGAGAGCATGTGTGCTTGCCAGAGAGAGAAAGTGAGAAAGAGAGAGAGAGAGAGAGAGAGAGAGAGAGAGAGAGAGATTACCCCTTAATGTGATGTGGTCATGCTACAATTTTTCCCTCCATTTTTTCCATCCCATCAGGACTTGGGGGGAATATGTTCATATATGTCTGGCATATTTTTTTAAGACACTAGGGCGAGTGTTTGAACTGTGGTTAGTCATGTGGGACCAAGCTCCCAATGCATAATACTTAACCATTGTGCAATATTGCAGTCCTGGACATTTTTCTAGAATACAAGAAGCTTTAACATTTTCAAAATCAGTCATTGGTTTGGCTATTTATTGAATACAGTCTTCAGAGAGTCAGATGAATTACAATTAAAAAAAACCATGATGAGGACTGTGATACAAGTCTATATCAAATATAAGTACTTCTATTTGTGTGTAATGTATAATAAACCATAGAGGTACACAATATAACAGAAAGTATCATAGAACTGGAAAGAAAAAGCAAAAAGTTACAAGAGTAATTTTATATGTATTGGGTAAACATTAAGTGCAACTTTCTGGTAATTCTAAAAGCAAGTATTATCACTACATTCACCTGTTGTGTTAAGTTCTGTTGTACCATCACTTCTGCAGTATTATTTTACCTGCTTCATAATACAATCTGTGAGGCAGTGAAAGCACCATAATGCAGTATGATAGAAAATACGTGGCAATACTATTCTCTTATGTGTCTCAGATGCTTGTTTTTTTAATTTACATCAGAACTTTGAGTTATAAATGGAGTTGACAGATGGAGGCAAGGTTAGGGATGCTGGCTATAGGTTTCTCTAACACTGGAATAATTTTGTTTCAAAATAAATAAATCGTTCTGCACGCTTTTTTCCTCTCTGTAAAATTAATGCAATTGGAAGAATCTTGCCTTCACATATGTATATCTGTAGTAAATCACATTTTCTTTTATCCAAAACCAAATTTTTGAGCATAATTAGATGGTTCTGCTATTGACTCACAGAATTCCATTCCTCAGCCTCATCTTTCTATAGTGTTAAATGTATGACTGGAGAACTCACAAAATCTGGCATTGGGACCTCATAATATTGTCTATGGTCATATGTCTTTTAAGAATGTTTAAATGTAAGCTTAATAGAATATGCTTTCTTTTCTTTCTTTCTTAAGAGCTATTTTTGCTTTAAAGTGCCTATGCTCGCTAGAGAGGTAGAGAGATAGAAAGTGAGAAATCCCCCTCCAGGGAGGATGGCCACACCACAATCTCTTCTCCTCCATTCTCCTCTCAGGATTTTGGATGTTTCCGCATATGTGCCAGATGTGAGTTTCAAGTCACCAGGACCAGGACTCGAACCACTGTCGACTACGTGGGAGTCCAGCCATGTAACCATTATATCATCTGCTGGTCCCATGAATGTGCTTTATGTTAATGAATTTAATCTAAGTGTTCTTTTTATTTTTTTGTAAAAAGAGATATTTTAAAGGGATAAAACCCAAAGGTTTTGTATTTTTGCATTGAGAATTATGCTGGTGAAAGAAAGAATATTTATTTTGTAGTAGCTTTAACATCATACTTTTAATAAGTGAATGACAGATAATTGTCTGCACTGCTGTTAATGCCTGGGGATCTTTCTCATCCAGCAGTGTCAGCAAAGCAGAAAGCAAATTTATTGCTAATGAAATGGACATGATGATGAGCCTTATCTTAAAATAGAAACTGGAGTAATGTAGCGAGGTATTTTGGTTCCTTCACTGTATGCCTTGGGGACATAATTCTGCTATGCCATATCTCTGCTAATCAGAGACTCAGGGTTGGTAGAAACCAGAGATAAATGTTAGGAGAACCTTTCTTCGATTAACTGTAGTGCAAGAGAATCACTCTTTTCATGAGTTCTCAATTCTTCAGATGTTGACAACTCCATTAGCTGAACAGAGTATTAAAATGTATCAAATATGCCCGAGTTAGAGATCTGCAAAATTAATTTTGAACCCAAGCTAAAGAAATACTGTGAATTCATCTTCAGAAGTCACTGGGTCTGCTTACATTCTGCTGTACTAATACAAGTTAAACAAACTGTGTTCTACAGTAAAAGACCTAATATAAACAAGAGATGATGTTCTTCACTTTGAAAGAAGGAATGAATAATGCTTTTCAATCCACTGCTCTAATCTAATTTATAACTACTGAGAACTATTGAATATTACCAATACTACATGTACCATTTGTTACAAAGAAGGCATTGTTTGAAGGCCTTAGGATCTGCCTCAACTAAACTGTTCTGTCCGAGCTTTCATAAGATCAGATAAAGAACATAATTTACTTATTAATTATTTCAATAAGAGATAAAAAAAATAGCCCTTGAGGTATGGAAGACATAAGTATTTCCTGTGAAAGCCAAGTTTGTGAGAGACTATGTAATTTTGAGGGCAAATGAGGTACCATGATTAATGGAAAATGTTTTCTTATAATTTTATCAATTCTATGTTTTCTATTCTGCTTTAGACCATTGATTTTTGAGGTAGTTAGGTGACAGTTATTTTAGATAAGAGCTATTCATGCTGATTTTAATTTATAATGAGGTAAACACAAATAGAGAATCACAAAAGTAACATATTTGGGGAGAAGGAAAATTTTGTAAATAAATACATGTAAGTCTATTGAAGGTGAGTTACAAGTAAAAATGAAAATAAATTTTTTGTCCTGGACCTTGAAGTTCTTAGAGATAACAATAGTTCTTTAAGGAGGAAAAGTGACAAGCAATCTCAACACTGTCCTTTCTTTATAATTTATCCCAATTATAACAAGTGCTAGAAATTTTAATACATTTATTCATTCATTATTTTAGTATTTATTGCATATTAATTGTGTGACTGGATTTCTCTTAGGTACCTTCTGAAATACCTAGTTTTTCCTCCAAAGACCTTAGAATTTAGAAAAACAGTTTTATATGAACACAAAGAGTTGTATTTATAGTAATGTTTGATAATTACCATATATGTGACATACATGCATTATGCATTTTTAAATCTGTTAAACATTTAAATTTCATTGAAATAAATGTTTAAAATTTACAATATTACAATGTCATACACATCTTAAATATGAAGTCACGAAGTACTTCACTGTGCTCTTCTGCAAAAAGAAATGTCAAAAATAAAAACTGACTCACTAAATTGTCTTGAGATTGAGATGAGATAATAAAAGCATTTATCACAGTACTTTCCCAATAAACATAAATTATTATTGAAGATTTCCAAGAGATTGGTACTGCTAACTGATCAAATCAATAGAGTAGACCAATATTTTCAAAATGTACTTCTCCTACCTAATCCTTCTGCAGTGTGGATTAAACTGTACATCAATTTTTGACTATTAGTCTCATATTTTAGAAATTCTTCAGCTATTTAAATCACTCTCTCAATCACAACTCAAATATATACTTCAAAAGATACTTTTTTAAAAATTGCCATGATAGAAGTTAAAGAATATAGGGAGAAAAAAAATAACATTGGGATTAAAAAATGATTCTTAAGCAGACAGCATTTTTCAATAAAAATAATATTGACTAGAAGTTAGAAAATAGTATCTACTAATTGGAAGAGTAGTTTTAGGTAAGTCACTTTATTTTAAGCCTCATTTTCTTCTTCCGTGAGATAATAAGGGTAGTCCAAATGAGCTTTAGCTGTTATAATAGCCCTTCAATGTAATTGGGATGGACTAATATATCACAAAAAGTTAAGGAAAACTTGCCAAGCAGTCTAAAGCAAGCATATTATAATATATTATAATATGTATCTGTATGTATTTAATTTAATGGAGACAAAATCTATAAAGGATAACTATTGAAATCAGAGGGTATATTTAGATTAGAGAAACAAATGAGCTTGTGTGTTATCATTTGCTGAAAAATATATAGAAGCTAAGGATAGTCTTTCTAAAGTGAATGTATTTATTCTGCAGATGAATTATAATTTTGTATTATAATACCTCTGCTATCTCATCTACTCTTGGTTCAAAGCCATATTGTAGTTCTCCCTAGATAACACAATGTTTTGGGGTTTATCTCAGCTAATCCTCAGTCCAAGAACCTATGGCAAAAATTCAACACAGGTGCTTAGACGGATGGTGACCTCATGATATCTACAGAATGCCATTACTTCTCCAATGGCTCCTAGTAAACGCTTGGGCAGTTTAATACACAGGGACTGAAAGCAAGTACAGGCGACAGCCCAAGAGATGTCAAAAACAATAAATACTAAAGACTGGGAAATGTAGTAGTTGTTGATGGCCTGGGATAGTGTTCCAGCACGGTGAGTTCCAAAAACTGACAGTCAGAAATCAAAGCGAGAAAGATACCTTCTAGATTTTTGTGTAACTAGAAAGAAATAAAAACTTTTTGCACAGACACTACAGGTGTATATAAACAATGCATTATAGGGAAATCATTTCCAAAGACTATAAGGACTTAAGGGGTTTTGTGCTATTAAAACACTTTTGTGATAGATTGTACCCACAAGAGAAGATCCTAGCTAAAAATACTGTGAGATCAAGAGTTTATAAATTTGGTAACATTCTCAATGTAACCTCAATGTATTATTTTTCTTACAAATATATCTCCTTTTTTGGAGGCTTCTATAAGAGCATGACGAACAGAGGCTGGTACTCTATTCTTCTTCCTGTAGCCTCATGAGTGCCTAGCAGATTAATGAGCACATGATATAGGGCAGTAATCATAACACCTTATGCAAGCCAGACTTTGAAAGACAGGCATTGTATGTCCCCACTCAACATTTATCAAATGTCTGCACTCTGTAGCAGAAACTGAAAGACTGGCAAGTATAATAGCAAGATGGGCAACTATAAATTAACTAGAGATGTTACAGGAGGGAAGGGATTAGAGCGGGTGAGTAATAGGGGGAGGGAGGAGAACAGGGAAAAACAAATGATCCATTTAATTGACACAAAAATGAAAAGTATTTGCTGATGATATTGTATTTGTACTGGGAAAACACACAAATATGCGCTGTATTTGTGCTGGGAAAAATCATTTTGTACAGTGATTAAATGTAAATAATAAATATTTAAAATATTGCTCTTTAACGCATTTACATACTTGGTAAAGAAAAATTCTCATAATAAAAAATAAATTTTTTTTTTTAAGTTTTACATAGGAAAAAGCTGAAATTCAGAGATTTTAAGCAATTTGTCTGAGGTCAGCAACTCTAAATGATATAGCTAGTACTTAAATCTAATTATCCTCATTTTAATCTCAAAAGCTTTATCTATCAAACCACCTTGACTTTTTGAAAACCATAATATGTTTCCCTCTAACTAAACCAAAGAAAAACATTAGTCACTCCGTGCCTACCATGTTAGGCACCATGCTAGGTATTTTTATTTTTAATAATTATCCTCACAACCCTAAGAAGTATCATATACCCAATTCAGCAGGTGTGTTAACTTACATGGAGCCTCCATAAATGATTTCCTCTGTGTGATATTCCTAACAGGGAGAAAAGCCAGAAAACAAGCCTAGGGCTAAATAATAGTTTATCATATTAATATGGGATTTGGAGTAAAACTATATTGAAAATAAAAATGCATCAGTCTACTGAACACTTCTGGGTGGAAACAGTTTGTCCCTGTAGAACCAGCCTAAAGAGATTCCTGGCTTCATTTATGTCAGTTTCCTTTAACATTAAAAAAAGAAGATTGGAGCCAGCTAGTGGAGTGGTAGTTTATACTGTTAGTTTTTAAGAGTTTTTTTTTTGTTTTCTTTTTTTTTTTTTTTTTTTTTTTTGCCTTAGGGCACATGCACTCACCTGAGAGAGACAGAGACAGTAAGAGGGAAAGGGATGAATCTCTTTCCAGGGCGATGGCCACACCGCAATGTGTTCTCCGCCATTACCCTCCTAGAATCTTGGGCACGCATGCACATGTGCCTGGCATGCTTTTCAAGCCACCGGATCTGGTACCCAAACCACAGTCGGCCATGTGGGAGTCCAGTGATATAACCACTATGCCATCTGCTGGCCTCAGTGGATGGTGGTTTAGGCAGCTGGATCCCATGTGACTGACAGTGAAGTTCGAGTCCCGGAGTTGGTGACTTGAAAAACATGCTGGTGATGCGTGTGTGGGGGCCTGAAATCTCAGAAGTAGAAATGGAGGGTAAGGAATTACAGCATAGTTATCACTCATGGAGTGTTTTCTCACTCTATTTGTATCTCTGGTTGGGCACACATGTGAAATTTCTTCTTGTATTGAATAAGTGAGCAAGTGGACACAGTTTACAACATATTTCACCTTTCATTCCATATGGTTTAGATAAAATGAAGACAAGCCATGTTGATAGCTTTTTCACAATATGTAAAATAACCTGGTGTTAGTTGGGATATCCATAATGACAGTACATTTGTTTATAAAATAATTCCCTTTGGGAAGTGGCTACCACAGGGTATCCTCTGTAGGGTTATCATTGTTCTGGCAAACTTTCAAAATACATGGACATTGTTTGGGGCCTGAGTGTGAGTCAAAATTGCTTAAGCACTCTTGAATTTACTCATGTTCTGAAGCGCATGCTCATAAAAGAGCAATTCCCTGTAGAAGTACTTTTAGACAAAAATTAAGCCTGGAACAATCTACAAAACCAAGAGCTATGGGCATCTCCTTTCTCCTCTGATCATATGCAAAATTATGGAAAATATCATAATTTGTTTTCATCGTCCCTACTTCTGATAAATTTTCCTTTTCCTTACTCTATTTCTTTTTTTAAAAGAATTATTTATTAAACTTTATTTGTTATTATTATTATTTCTTAATTTGCCCAGAGAGAAACAGAGTCTGAGAGAGAGAAAGAGAGAGAGGGAAAGTGAGAAAGCAAGCCACCAGGTCTGGGACTCAAACCATGGTCAAGCACGTGGGAGTCCAGCACCTTAACAACCATGCCACCTGCCGGCCCCCTTACTGAATTTCTTCATATGCCTTCCTGTCACTTCTTTGGAATTCTGGAGTCCTGCCTATGTTTGAATATACTTGGTTTCCTTAACACATTTTTTTTTTTTCATCAGGCCTGTTTTATCACTGACATCATAAATGGCAGCCTAATTATAATTATCTTTTAAATTATCTTATTTAATTTTATTCTCCATTGTTCTTGTTATTATTTTTTAATTTGAACAGAAAAGGAAGTGAGAAAGCAAGCCACCAGGTCCTTGACTCAAACCTTGGTTGGTCATGTGGGAGTCCAGCACCTCAACCACCATGCCACCTGCTGTCCTCAATTATAAAATTCTTATCAGAAAAGTCTTAACTTTATTTTCTCTGTCCAAAATTCACTGCTGTGCTTCTATTCCACTGTAAACTAGCAATTAATAGAAGCAATAATACAGTTCATGCTAAGATCTTTATAGGTTTTTCTGTTTGTTTTTAAGAGAGATTTTTGCAGTAGGGTACATGTGCTCACTGGAGAGACAGAGAGACAGAAAGTGAGAAATCACCACCTGGGGTGATGGCTGTGCCACAGTTGCTTTTCCTCCATTCTCCTCTTGGGATTTTGGGCACACACGCACATGCGCTCAGTGTGAATTTTAAGTCGCCGGGTCTGGGAGTCAAATTGCAGTCAATTAGGTGGGAGTCCAGCCATATAACCATTATGCCATTCTGATCCCTCTTTAAAGTTTTTTATAAGTAAATATGTCACTGCAGGGCAGTACCTGCACTGCCTTCAGTGGTAATTGTGGACAGTACCTGGAGGATATTGTTGCTAAAACCCAGTAGTGAAATTTTCTATATTACCATGTATTGTGCTTTGGTAGGGATGCTTTCTTATATTAATAATTAATAATATCTCTTTCATATTGACAAAAATTAGCATTCTAGAATTTATGATGCTTTGGTAGGGGGTGACTTCATATGTTAATGCCAACCATTTAGTACAAATGTTTATATATCGTTTTTACAAATCTTGATATAATAATTCTCATGTATGTAGACAACCCTGACCAAAATGCAATACATGCTAAATGTATTATTATGTATTTTACATAATGTAACATATTCGATGTATGCCTCCCGCACACTTTGTTGGATAATCCTCCTTATAAGGCCAATTTTTCTCCCCACCCTAAGATGTCCATTAGCGAGTCCAGATGTTATTGGCTTACCAGGCATGCAGCCAGGTGGCTTAAAGCCTACAAAATTCAGGGCCAGAATGTCACAGGATCCTCTTGAAGTTGTTTGGTAAAGTGTAGACTAAAATTACCCACAATATCTGTTTTCTTCTTCCTCTAGAATTATATCACGAGAATAAATGAGACAATTTAGGAGAACCACTTTGAGATCCTAGGAGGAAAATGCATTCTTCTTCTTCAGGTTATTATAGGTTTTAGTAGTATTAATACATGTTACATTGAAATGGGCCTGAAGATAAGCTCTGACACTTTACCATCACTGTATTTGAACATACAGCTTCTGCAGAACTGTATTTGTTTTTAGTCCACCAGGATATGGTGGAATCTTTCATTTCATTGAATTTGAAATTGTAGAATTGCTTCCCTTTCTGTTTGTAATGTAAACAACTTGCTTTATAAATACATAGCATTTTTCATAGTGGACATGTTGTAATTTCCAATAGAAATGTAAGTTAAATTGATTAATTTATTAGGAGGGCTATAATACGGCAACACTCATTTATTTTCAAGGCATGAATACTAAATAAATGCATAGTTCATGTGTACAAAAGAACAAAGAAATTCCTCATTATTAAAAGGGCAAAACTAGCTGAAAAGAACCTTATGACTGGGAAAAAAAGTGCTACAGAAAAAGACTTCATTTACATGCAATCTTCCCTGTTTCCTGCATGTACAAAGGCAGACTCTCTTCTGCTCTGAGATTTTCCCATATTCCTGCCTTTACATATTAACTCTCTTACTTCCCCATCTGCCTAAACCTTATGAGAAACACTAGTGAAGGCTGTCTAACCTCACAACATAAATGGAGGGTCTACACAGCAGGAGGTCGAAGGCATTACTTTAGTCATGACAAGTCATTTTTTTCCCCTTTAATCATTTCCATTGTCAAGCTCATTGGATTATTTGTGTTTGACAAGGAGCAGCCTGCCTTCTAGAACAGGGATATCCTTATTTATCCCTAAACCCTACAATCCCAGAAGCAGAACTTTCATCTCCAAGGACAAGTTATGGACCCTGTTTCTCATTTGACATTTCTGGATTAACGAAAAATAGAGTTTTTTCCCTTGTCAGTATTTTTCCCTGTAAAGTAAAAAAGCTGAGTTCCACAAATTGTCACAATGTGTTCCTTATTTGAAATGTTAATATATTATGCAAAGAATTATAACCCACCAAAATAATATCTTAGAATTTATGCAATGGAAAAGAAACGTAATGAAGATTCATATATAATCCTATACAGACATAAATCGTTTTGAATTCAAATGCATATATCAAATGATGCTCCCTCAAACATTAGAAAATGGTATGTATTATCTCTAAGAATGGTTATAAAGAGAATACCATTTTTATGTCTGCATTCTAACAGCACCATCACTATAATGTATGCATATTATTAGAGTAAGAAATGCTAATTCAAATCTATATTACTTTACCAAAAAATGTAAGAAGGATGCCAAAATCTGTTTTAAGAAAATGTCTCCAAGATCAGAAACATTTGTAGCATGTATTCCAAATTGTTGGCACAAAATTGAGAGAGAACATATATATCTTGTTAGAGATGAGAATGTTTGAACTGTGTGGGTAATTTATAATAATAAGCAAGTAGATTCATTTCTGCCTATGCTTGAGATACTTTCAGGCACAAAATTACTCACCTAAGGAGTCATCAATTCTCTTAGACTACTAAAGTCCCTTCTAAGGCAAAGCATCCAAATCTGGGGACTTATTTTCGGATTTCTTTCAATCACAGACTGTGGATAGGTGCTCGTGGTGATGTTTCTGACCCTAAGCTGTGGTGGTGAAAAAATGGTAAACTAAGAATCTTCTTCTATGTTCAAAACTATTGGAGATGACTGCGTTCTGCAGAGAAAGATTTTCAGTGTAATTTTTCTCCAAATCTCCTTTATAGTATGAATGGTTTTAGGTTGGAGTAGAGGGCTGTCATAGTTGCTGACCTAAGCTCAAACATATTTAAGACTTATCGTTGAGGGTCCTGCAGGTTGTATGATGGTTAAAGCACTGGACTGACCATGGTTTGAGTCCCGAACCTGGTGGCTTGCTTTCTCACTTTCTGTCTTTCTTAGGTCAAATTGAAAAAGTGATGATAATAATAAATAAAGTTAAATAATTTGTTGAAAAATATTTATTTTTGAAGGGTTTTTAGAGTATCATGTCTGTTTTTAGAGAGTGGAACCATAGATACTGCAACAAAATTACAAAAACAGCGATGAGTGTGAATGTAGATAAATCACTTTATGTATTTGAACGCTTGTAACTACATAGCATTATCTTCCTCTGTAATTCTACTTGGACTTGAACTCTGTATAAATCTGTTTGTTTTTCTTCAGTAGGAAAAACATTTAAGGGAATCTCCTATAATTATAGGGCCATTTCTATGACAGTATACGTTTCTCTCCTAAAAACCTAGAGCTTGGCATTGACATTTTTATCTCTATAAATAAGGCCTTTATTGAGTATAATCAGTAGAACTGACAAAGTTGTCTTTCACACAATATGAAACCCTGAGTTCTTACAGATTAAAAGAAAGAATGAAATAGAGGTAAAAAGCATGAATTCTACCTTTGGGTGAAAACAAAAATAATTTTAGTTAGGAACTATTTTATGCCATTTGCCAGAGGGTACTTGCTCCCAACAGAGACAGCAAGAACCCCCAATGGAAATGGGTATGCCACTGTCCTTTTCCTCCATTTCTCCATTCAATCATGACACAAGCCTCTGGGGCTGGGATTTGAACCATGTTCAGCTATATGGGATCTGACTCCCTTTACACGGTGCTCTAGGACTGGCCCTAGTTAGGAACTCATTGCTATGAATTAAAAGAAGTAGGAAAAGCAACTAAATGAATGAAAGAGCATAAACTTGTAAGTGGAAACTTGGATAAAAGAGGATGTCCTTGAAGAAGTTGCAAGGACCAGGCCAAAACAAAGTCTAGATATGAATTTGTAAGGAATATTTCAGAAAGAACAGCAAGAAATTCACAACGTAGGGGGAAAGAAGTAGGTACCGATGGGATAGTGAGACTACAGTTGACTGTAAGTGTGCCTGTCAGGGAATAACTGTTCTTTCCACCTGGGATGAGGAAATGAACTAAGATCATGAAGAGTACAAACTTGGCAGAAAAGTCTACAGCTGATCTGATTGACAACACAATACCTTTGCAGTAATTGAACAGGAAACAATAGCAATGCTCATGGAAGAATTCATCAGTGATAAGAAGACTAGAAACTTTTGAGAAAGAAGATTCTGGAGGGACAATCGTATTGTGTATATAAAAAAGGTAACAGCTGCGTTGATAGCGTGAGAAAATCATGGACACTGCAAGCAGTCAGTCAACAGTGGATGAGAGAGACCATTGAAAGTCCTTCTCCACCCCCTTTTATAGTGTTCATAGTAAGAAAGAAAGGAGAATCTCATGGAAACGCTAAAGAGGAAATAGGAATATTTGGGGATTCAGCTTCCAAAAATTTGGAATTGAGCAATTTAGAATATTGATGGAAAGCAAAAGAACTGAGTAAAAATGAGAAAACAGTCTTAGTCAGGTATCTAGGAGCCTATTGAATAGTAATTTCTAGTTATAATAATTACTGCTCTTTGTTTTCTTTTTTTTAGAGTTGTTTGTTTGTTTGTTTTTGCCATAGGGTGTGAGCACTCACCAGAGAGACAGAGGAAGATAGAGAAATAGAAAGTGAGAAACCATCTCCCCCAGGGAGAATGACCATGCCACAATCTTTTCCCCTCCATCCTTCTCTTTGTGTCTTGGGCGGGCATGCACAAGTGCCTGGCATCGGTTTTAAGCTGCCAGGTCTGGGACTTGAATCACTGTTGACTGTGTGGGAGTCCTGCGATGTAACCATTATGCCATCTGCTGGTCCCAACTACTGTTATTTTTTAGTGATAACCCAAAGAAATAAAACATTTGGTTTGCTTTTAGAAATCTTTGGTATTTAAGTTGTACTTGAATTAGTTTTGCTGGTTATCAGTGTCTTCTAATTCAATGAAAACAGGTAAATCACATACGCATATTTGAAAACTGTAGAAAAATATATGAAAAGAGAAAACTCCTTATCTTAATGAGAATAGATAATAAAGTTTGTTATCATTGCTCATGCCAAATTATTAGAAGTTACAGAATTTATTCAATATAATTCTGAATTTTTTTTTCCTTTTTTCATTTTCATTTGCTGGAAAAGCAATCCTTAAAATTTCAACTGATTTGTAAAAATGTTTTGTGCCACACGCATGGGAAAGCTTCTTATTCTTTTGTAATAAAGTTCAAATAAAAATAAAATCACTACTTAATGAACCTGAAGAGGAAACTTACAATACAATTTACTTACATTGATTATCTGTTTGAATTTACTCATAATTATTACTAATATAAATAACTATACCTATTTTCTTAGAAATAAAACTAACACGATGTCAGGACCAGGCTATTATCAGAGTTTATTACTATTTGTTTAAATAATTATTTATTTAATTTAATTTGATTTATTCATTCATTTATTTTTAATTTGATCAGAGAGAGAAAGACACACACACACACACACACACACACACACACAGAATGTGAGAAAGCAAGCCATCAGGTCCTGGACTTGTACTGTGGTTGACCATATGTAAGTGTCCAGTGCTTTAACCACCATGCCACCCGCTGATCCCCCAGAATTGTTGTTATTATTATTATTATTATTATTATTATGTGAAACTACTTTAAGAAAGAAAGTCATTTATCAGGCTGGTTCTGTAACACACTAGTTGAGTATTATGTGTAGGAAGCCAGATCCCACATGGCTGACCACATTTCAAAATTCTGGTCCAGCATCTTAATAGACATGCAGTATCCTGTTCCTAGTATCCTGGCAGAACAGAGAAATGGAGGAAAAAGGACTGTGGCATGACCACACTCCAGTGAGGGTGTTTTCTTTCTCTGGTAAGTGCATGCACCTTCTTGCCAAAACAAAACAAAATAAAACAAAAATGGAAAACAACAAAACAAAACTAAAACAAACCTAACAAAGAAGAAAGAATGAACAACAACAAAAATGAAGACAATTACTTATTTACCGGAAATGGATGCTTCCCTAAAACCTGTTTTCTATAAGAGAAATGTGATATGTACAATTCAAATATTTATAAAATACAGATGTAATTTCTCTTAAAAGTAGAGAGGCTTCCATTTTTCAAAAAAATGCCAGAGGTTGAATATGCTCACTGGAGACAGAGAGAGAGAAAGTGAGAAAGCAACCTTATAGGGGACAAGCATGCCAGACGTCCTTCTCCTTTTGGGACTTTAGGCACATGCAATGTCACATGCAATGTCTCATGAATACTAATCTTTTTTTATCCCAAGTTTTATTAAGGTCCAATTGATAAAAATTATATATAATTAAAGTGTACAGTATGATGTTTGATATCTGTATATGTTGTGGATTGGTTACCACAATTAAGCTAATTAGCATATCATAACATCAAAGTTATTATTTTGTTATGCGTGTGATGACAAAACTTAACATTAGCAAATTTTGAGCAAACAATAAAGCATTCTTTACTAGAGTTTCTATACTGTATATTTGAATCTCCAGAGCGTATTCATCCTTCCTAACTAAAACTTTGTACCTTTGAACAACATTTCCCCATAAGTCCCAACTATCAGTCCTTGGCAACCACTATATTTTCTGCTTTTATGAATACAACTTTTTTAGATTCCACTTATAAGTGAAATTACACAGACTTTATCTTTCTGAGTCTAGATTACTTCACTTAGCATAATGTTCTCTAGGTTCATCCATGTTGCAAATGGCAGTATTTCTTTCCTTTCAAAGACTGAATAATATTCCATATATTTCATAGGATGTATTCTGCTATATATTATATAATATGTAATAATGTACAATTCATTTATCCATCTAGCCATCATTGGTGAATACTTAGACTGTTTCCACATCTTGACTGTTATGACTAATACTGCAGTAAAAATGAGAATACAGATATTTCTTCAACATACTGATTTTATTTTCTTTTTACCTATATCCAGAAGTGGGATTACTGGATCAAAGTTCTTTGAACAATTTTTTTTTGGGGGGAGAGGTTTTTTTTTTTTTGCTATAGGTTGCGTGCACTCGCCAGACAGAGAGAGACAGAGAGACAGAAAGTGAGAAATCACCCCCCAGGGGGGATGGCCACGCCGCAATCCCTTCTCCTCCAGTCTCCTCTTGGGATCTTGAGCACTCACGCACACGCACTCGGCGTGAGTTTTAAGCCACCGGGTCCGGGACTGGAACCACGGTCGACTACGTGGGAGTTAGCCATTACACTAACTGCTGATGCCCCTATGCTAACTGTTGGTCCCATGAACAATTTTTTTTAAGAACCTTCATACTTGTTTTCTGTAATGATTGTACCAATTTGTATTCCCACCAGCAGCAGTGTACAAGGGTTTTCTTTTATCCATAGCCTTGACAATACTTGTTAACTTGTGTGTGTGTGTGTGTGTGCATGTGTGTGTGTGTTTGTGTGTGTGTTTGTGTATGTGTTTTTTAAGTTTTGCATTAGAGTGCACACACTCACTGGAGAGAGACAAAGACAGAGAGAGGAAAATGAGAAATCACCTCCCAGGAAAGTGGCCATGCCACAATCCCTTCTCCTCCATTCTTCCCTTGGGATTTTGGGCATGCGCACACACACACACCCAGTGTAATTTTTCAAGCTGTTGGGTTATCCTAACACGGTAAAGGGCAAAGGGGCAAGTTCCATTAAACTTCTCTTTATAAGAGCACTAACTCCATATGTAAAAATAAAGTTTTCTTAACCTAATCATCTCTCAAAGACTACAGGTTAAATACTATCACACTCAGTATTAAAATCTAACACATTCATTTTGAGTGTCACAAACAAACAAACTACTTATAAATATATCTTTTTAAAAAATATTTTCAAGCCAGCAGGTGGCATGGAGATTAGGGCACTGGATCCCACATGGCTGATTTTGCAGATCAAGTCCCAGACCCAGTGGCTTAAAAATTAAGCCAGGCATGCCAGCCACTATGGAAAATAGTATGGAGGTTTCTCAGAGATCTACAAATAGAACTACCATATGATCCAGCATTTCCATTTCTGGATATCTACCCAAAGGATAGGAGAATGCTCAATCAGCAAAAGCTTACACATTTATGTTTATTACAGTATTTCTCATGACTGTGAAGACTTGGAACCAACCCACATGTCCATGAACAGATGAGTGGACTGATAAAGTGTGGCACATATACTCTATGGAATACTTAGCCATAAAAAAATTAGACCCTGGCATTTGATATAAAGTGGACAAATATGGAAAATTTACTGCTGAGTGAAGCAAGCCAGGCTATGAAAGAGAAACACTGTATGTCTCCATTTAACATATACCAACTCTCTGCACTCTATGGTGGAAACTGAGAGATTTGAGAATAAAGAAACATTGAAAATGGTTATAGACTCTGGAGACAATGTGGGAAGAGGGTGAGAGAAGGGGGAAAGTGTGAGGAAAGAAATTAAGGAGGAAAATAGAGAGGCAAGACATTTATGGGACACAGAAATTGGTTATTATCTGTTGATGATAACGTGTTTTGTATCCCAACTGGACTAATATGGAGCATGTTCATGTTGAGTAAATTCAACTTACAAGCAAAGTGATGTATAGTGATTAAATGTATAAAATAAAATAAATTCAGCCAAGCACACATGAGCACATGCCCAAAATCCCAAGAGGATGAAGAAGAAAAGATTGCATCATGGCTATCCCCTCAGGGGAGTGATTTCTCACTTTCTCTCTCCCCCCCCCCCCCATGTCCTCTCTTTCTCTCTGGTAAATCCACACACCCTATAGCAAAAACAAGCAAACAAAAACAAAAAATGTACTTTCACCCATTCTGTAGGCTGGTTTTTTTTTTTTTTTTTTTTTTTTTTTTTTTTTTTTTTTTTTTTTTGCTCTGTTGATTGTTTCTTTTGGGTGGGAAGCTTTTTAGTTTGATAAAAAAGGACTAGAATGCTAATTCTTAGAACAACAAATTGCCTTTAGGGAGATACACCTTAGATATATACTTGTAGCTAAGTATTTCTTAAGCTATAGGCTAAATGTATATTACTATAAACATTTTCAAATTCCACAGTATTATACTGTAAGTTATAGGTAACCTAAAGAAGATTTAAAAACAATTTTGATCACATCTGATTTTTTTTATAATGGCTTTATAGCTTAGCATCTGTGGGAGAGGGGACTTTATATATATATATATATATAAATGAAAATATTGAATAAATGTGAATACATGAACCAGAATTGAACTTTATCTAGACTCTCATTTTTGATATTGCAATCTCAAGAAAACCTACACTGTAATTGCTTGAGATGTTGCTGAAAATGTAGATTCCTACGTCACCACAGACCAACTTATTCAGACCCTCTGAAGACTTGACTCATGAATCTGCATTTAATTTATTATTTATTTATTTTTCTTTTAAACAAAATATTTATTCAAATATTAAAAGGGTTAATCATTAAAACAATCTGATTTAGATATAGCAGACAGAAATAATCAAGGCAACACAGCCTGGAATTAAACACAAAAGCTGGGACCAGCAGATGGTATAATGGTTACATTGCTGAACTCCTACATAGTTGACTGCAGTTCGAGTCCCTGACCCAATGGCTTATAACACATAGTGGGCACATGTGTATGTGCCCAAAATTCTGAAAGGAGAATGGAGGAGAAGGGATTGCAATGTGGCCAATCTCCCTGGGGGGGTGATTTCTCACATTCTGTCTCTGTTTCTTTCTGTTTCTCAGGCAAATGTATGTGCCCATGGCAAAATCTCTCTATAAAACAAACAACAACAATAAAAATAAAAACAAACACAACAGCTACATTAAAAATTGGAGATATGTATATAAGAACTATCTTAAGGTTTAATTTTATGCTCAGATTTCAACATAGCATTAGGCTTTTTTAACAATGAGTGATTACCTAACTGTATTATCATAGCACTTTCTTTCCTTTTCTCCTGTGTTTTCTGGTGTCTTCTTGAACCCAGGAATGTTCTGACATCAGCTTGAACCAAAATAAACTTTTGCATTTTAAACAAACTTCTTGGTGATTTCTATGTATGCTAAATTAAAAAGCCTTACTTTATATTCTCAGATCAGTACTTTTCAGCATAGCCACAGATGGGCTAAGTTAGCAGCTATATAAGGTTTTCACTTGTTTAGTTTTGCTATACAATGTGGGAAATCGCATCTCATGTGAACCAGGAAGAAACGAATCTGGAGAGGAAAAATCCTCATTGTTGGAAGCAATTATTTTCTCTTTTTCTGGAATATGTGTATGTGTACACATTTATGCATGTGTATGTGTATATGAGACAAAGAAGAAGAAATAAACTGCTTTCCTTAGATTCACATAAAAAAAGAAAACCTTTGCACAATCAAATTAGGTAAATAACTTCTAGAAGAGAAACCACATTTGTGTGCATTTTGCAATTACTTTAGCTTCCACTATCTACACAATCCATTTTAGTGAATAATGGACGTCCTGTCCTCCTTTATAATACAGTCTTTGAATTGCAGTCATGGAAATCATCTTAAAAGGTCATCTTGTCCTTCCCTTGACCTCCAAGCCTTATGTATTTGAAATTCTATTTTTAATATTTTTTTACAATTGCAATGTTCTGAAATCCTTGGGGACCCATTTAGTGTTGAACGGTTTTTTCTGTATCAAAGCTTCTTTCTTTCTTCACTTGTTTTGGTATTAAAATTCATTTCCCTCTATTACATTTTTAACTAAAATGGAAAAATAGCTGGTTGCCAGAATCTGTGGAATAACCCTTAATTGAAGACTATTATTCATGATCTTTTAACCAGTTCTTCTCTGGCCTAAATAATACGAATCCTTTTAACCCCTCTTACAATTTCATTTTCTAACCCTTCAATTATTTTTCTTCCTCTATCCTGAGCTCACTTCATTCTTCGTAAGTTCTGGAGTGTGAAACTAGGCACAGTAGGATCTCACCAGTGCTGAATATAATAGGAGGATTACCTTGCTGTTCTTATTTACTCTACTCCTATTTATGCATCCTGTAGAACTCTGAGCGGTGCAGATAAGATGTAAATGGGTGTCCTGATGCTCATGGTCTTGAATAATTTCATACCACTTTTCATAAAGATATGGATGTTATTCCAAGGAACCTGGCTACTTCGTATCATAGGTAATTACTTTCTGCCTATCTATAACATTCTAAGTTTCAATTAGATGAATTATTCTTCACTTCTACTGGTAAAGCCATTATTGCAAAAAGTTGTTTGAGCGTAAGAGAACTGTTCTGCATTTTAACAGAGGAAGAAGGATCACTTTATATCCTGGTTGTAAAGAGTCTAACATTCCTTAGGAATATAAAAGAAAGCAATACAGAGTCCTGCTTCCCAAACTAATGCACATAGTCCAACATGCTTTTTATTTTTTCTTTTGTATCTTTATCTGACTTAGTTATCTACAATCCGAACAAGAAAACCTGCCTTGAAAATAGCTTTTTATTCACCATTTCCAATGATACTTTAAGTAAAGGATATTTAAAATAAAATACAAAATTGGCAAAGCCACAAGTCAATGATTGAACTAAAAATATGGAGAATTGACTTTGGTTTTTGCTTCTTTTTGTTCTCTATTTCACATAGAAAATAAATGATGCTTTTAAAAGGAATTATGTGTTGGTTGTTCTATAAAAATATGTTGCATAGATAAGTGTCAGTTTATCTTTCATCAGAAATTTAAAATTGATTGGAGTAGCCTGGCTTTCTACATCTTTTCTCTCTCTTTTTATTGGAATGTTCTTTTTCTCCTTTTGTTTAAAAATGCTCCTTGTGGGTTATCACAATTACGTGTACTCTAAGACTTTCTTTTTGCCTTCCTTTCCCTCCCTTCTGCCCATAACCAGGAAGTTTCCAATCTTTGTCTTAATCCATTGTCTCTACGTGCCTTCTGGGGAGTCTTGGATGCAGGTGGTGAGCAGGGAGCCTGAGCAGCCCCTTTTGTTGTTCAGGAGATTGACTTCAATGTTATATCCTGAGCTCCACAGGTAGGAACCATGTTGGAGACCTCAGATTTTTTTTCCCAGGTTCAAACTAAAGGCCTATTTTGGGAGCTTGTGCCTGTAATCCCAATGACTTGGAAGGCTAAAGTGGGAAGATGGTGAGCTCAAACTGACCTGGGCAGGATAACAAGAATATGTCTAAAAACAAAACAAACATCCCAGATGGCATCTTGCCATTCGTATGCTCTTAGTAAAACCTACTGCCTCTAGAATAAAATCTATAGTGCTTTGTAGAAAATTCATACTGCCTTGTGCGTACATTATAATTTGAACTCATGCTATGTGAAAAAAAATCCCCCTTTTCAGTTTCTCTATCTTCTTCCTTATCTCCCCACCCAAACTATTATTTTCTAGTTTACATTTCTTGCTTTATTTTTGAGTTGATATGAATAAAAAATTGCATCATCTTTCTACTATCAAGATCCAGCTTACATAGTTAATGCATCTGTGAAGCTTGTCTAAATTTCCATTTTCAGAACATTGTTTCTTCATGTTCCTATGGCAATTTAAAAAATGCTATCACAATTAGCACTTTCATTAACACTTTTTCTTTTGTATTGTGCTTTTCAATCCAGCAAATATGATTTTAGCTACCAAGATTATATAATCATTTATTCATTTATTTATTCATTGGTTCAATAAACATTTTGTGAGGACACACCAGAGAGCAAATACTATTGAATTGTTGGAAAAGTCATGACATATTTTTCTATATTTTTTTAATGCAAAAAGGCATTATGACTTTTTGATGACCCAAATATGTTGTGTGATATAACACTGGAGGAGAAAACAAACAAGGGCCGCATTTTCATGTTACTTTTATCATTGTTGCTATTTTTCTCTTTTGAGAGGAGGAGAGAGCCACTAAGTGGACAAATAAATAAGTTTATTTGAGGTTGTGATAGAAAGTAAAATAGCCTAATGTAATAAAAAGTGACTTCAGGTTTGTTGAGCAAAAGCAGAATCTGACCTTTATACTAAGGTTGAAGCTAAGACTTGAATAATGATAAAGCAGTAACTAGGAAGATCTGGGAGTAAGAAGTGCCAGACAGAAGGAGCAACTTATGTCGTGGCCCAAACAACATGAATGAGTGTGGGATTTTTTTCTTTTAAGTTTACTAATTTCCTTCTTCCATGACAGAGAGAGAGACAGAGAGGTAGAAAAAAAGAGAGAAGAGGCATAGGCACCACCAAGAGGTCTTCATGCTGTTATCCATCCCATCTCAGCCCTCCTGGATTGTGCACAGGCTTGTGCACATGAGCCCGGCACGTAGAGGTGCCCTGGGGCATAAGCCAGAGACCTACAACATACGACCCAATTGTGTTACCACAACAACATCCGGAACATGATGGCTCAAGAAATGGAAAGAGGGCAAATATCACTAGAATATGGTAAAATTGGAGGAAAGCTAATATGGGATAATATTGAAAAGTTAGCCAAGAATAATATTAACTAGGTACTTAGCATAAGTTCTTTAGTAATTTTTTTTTTAAATCATGAGCAATCAAAATTGCTATTATTTTATTTAAAAGTTTTATTTGTTTTTTCCTTTATTCACATAGGGAGCATGTATGTGAGAATGAAAGAGAATATGAGAGAGTCAAGAAGGATATTAAGTAATTAGTATAAGCTCTTTAATACTTTGTTGAAATCATGAGTAACTAACAGCTATTATTTTATTTAAATTTTTAAAAATTATTTAATTTTTAGCGATTCATTATTTTTTAAAAAATATGACCAGAGAGAGACAGAGAGACAGAGAGAGGGCAAGTGAGTAAGCAAGCCACCAAGTATGGGACTTGAGCCACAGTTGGCCATGTGGACAGCTCAGCGCCTCAACCACCATGCCACCTGCCAGTCTCTAAAAGATTTTTTATTTAATTTTTTTAAGAAAATTCATGATAAAGTGCATGTGTGTGCATGAGAGAGTAAGAGACACAGTGACAGGGACAGAGAAGGAGAGGAGCACTTTGCACAGGGTTAGATCACATCACAAGCCCCTCCTTCAGTCCTCTAGCCTTCAGCCTGCCAGGTCTGCAGTCTTCACACATAGACCTGATGTGTCTCCGGCTAACTAGGCTAAGGACTCAAACTGTGGTCACCATGTGGGATCCAGCTTGCATTGAGCAGTGAATCATTGCTGCACTACAAAGGTGGCCCTAATATTTTGTTTGAATAGGTCATAACTGCACAGTAAAGGCCATTGACAAAAAAAAGAAAATGGAATAATAGATTTTTATTGATAACTTTTATATATTTGACCCCAATAATGGCCAAAGAACTTGTATACAGAATACAGCATATTATAGTATAGCATAGGATGCAGAGCAGAAACAATCTATTTGTTATTTCATAAATGTAAAACAACGCATTTGAAGTTAGAAAAATAATGTTACTGTAAATAGACTACTCATGCATACCGCATTTTTATGATTGTAAAGCAAATTTGTAAAAAAAGGAATAAAAAGACTTTTGTGGTCAAAGAAAGAGACCCATTAAAGATGTAGAAACAAATTAGTTGATTTGTGAATGTAAATTGTTTTTAGATATGTTCAACATGTATTAGACCATATTCTATGAAAGGACAGCAACTATACTTGTTTTATTAGTTTTTGTCCAGCATGTAATACCCCCTCTATAAATATTTAATCAAATAAAATTATATATCCCCAATTGCATTTTAAAAAGTTATTTTGTTTGCTTAAACAATTAAAATTATTTTTAAAGCCCTAAATATTGAAGTACAACTTCATATTCATTAGTTATTTCATAGCAATATTAAGTAATTGCTACTATTTTTTAATAAAATGCTTTTGGATAAATTTCAAAATAATTTTGTACACTTTTGTTCCTTTCTGAATAATAATCATTGATTATGGCCTATCATAATAAATAAATGAAAACAAATTAAACAGTACTATTCTAAAGACATAGAAAAATTCAATACCACAGAATTATTTTCTGTCATGACACTTTTGGCAGACGGTAGAGATCACTGTGATTCTGATGAGTGGGAAGAACATATCCATGTTGTACCATAGACAAGTGTCAGCTAACAAGTACATGTTAGTGTAAAATTTGATGGAACCTAATCTCCTACTTTCATAGTACAGTGTTTGTGCTCCGATAATCCCCATTTTGAGATTCTCTAACGATGCCTGATCCATATCAAAGGCAGGGAACTCCCTGCAATATTTCACTGGGCTTGTCAACCAGATTTATTCATAAATGAGAATAAATGAGCATGTCGGCATAAGTTATTGTGGTAATATGTGAAACTGTTAATGAGATATTTTCAGAGCTCATAAAAGGGAAGAGCTATGTCATTAAATTACTGCACAATAATTTTATTTTGATACAGTAAGTGAGCCGATATTTTATCAAAAATGACACCCTGGTGCATCAGTGATCCAAAGATGAAGAATTAAACGTTCCAAAGAAAGAGGTCTAATATTGTTTAGAAATAGTTAAGACTTACTAAAGAACAGAGACTGGAAAGAATGATTCTTTTTCACTAAGTAATTTGTACCTCTTAGAAAACAAATCAATAATAAGAAGTACCAGAAAATGAAAAGCATTATATCCTTGGACTAGCCTCACACCTTAGTGGTTAAGGGAGCCAGATCCCACATGGCCAACCATGACTTGAATCCTGACCCCAGCAACTTTAAAAACATGCCTTGTGTGTGTGCTCGTGTGCCCCACATCCCAACAGGATGGAGCGATAGAGGAGAAGGAACTGTGGCATCACCACATCTTATTGGGATGTACTTCATCCTACTCCCTCTGACAAAAAAATAAAATAAAAAAGCCCAAACACTTTACAGTACAAGTGTGTGATATTCTTGACTACAGATCCAAGCAACAAGCACGTATAAGATGCTCAAGGGAAAAACACGTCTTACTAGTGAATCCACAGAGACAATCAGATCACCATGGGTGTTAAATTTGTAGTAGTGTGAGAAAAAGGAAAAGGAGGTATCTCCAAGAGGAGAAGGATATGTGAGTGTATCTTATTTCATTAGTATTTAAATACAAACTATAAGTCAAGCAGGTGACATATGGTTAAAGTGCTAGATTCCCACATGGGTGACTGTAGCTCAGGTCCTGGATCTGATGGCTTGAAATCATGCCAGGTGTGTGTGCATGTATGCCCAAAATTCTAAGAGGAGAATGAAAGATAAGGGACTGTGGTGTGGCTAATCCCCGGGAGGGGGGGAGTGATTTCTCATTTTCCCTTTCTCTTTCTCCAGCAAGCACATGCCTGATGGCAAAAAACCTTAAAAATCAAAATCAAAATATAAAGTATAAACACTGTAGCAGGACAGAGAGAGTGGTGGTGGCATAAACCATAGCATATTTATCAGCAGGAGGGAAACAAGGAATGGAAAGCAATTTGTAGAGAAGGGGCTTTATGGTAGGTTAGATATTGATGATGGTAACAATGGGTTTGTAAAGAAACTACTTAATTAAACATGTGCTTTACAATCCTTTGGTGTCATTCTTCTGCGGTATCCAGAGATCCAGCATACATTTTGTGATGCTCTTAGGAACAGTAACTAAGTATGTTTAGATTTACATACCTCACAAGTAATACATGAAACATTTACAGCCACCAAGTATAATGGACTATGCCCAAAACAGGAAAAAAATATACCTACACTTAGGTCTTAATGATGTATCACCATTAGCATAGTTTATAAATACTTTTTCCTTTTAACTATGGTTTCATTTTGTCTTCCTTAATGTCCTTGGGCTGAAAGATGCCTTCACAAAATCTCTCACTTGTGTTTTTTATTTATCTAAGTAAGAAGATTATTACTGGCTCTTTTCCACTATAAAAGCTAAGGCAGACCGGTAAGACCTGGTATGGACTAAATCTTAAGCCTAAGCATAGGAATAATCACATCCAGTTCATAAAAGTATGTCTTTGGTAGCTTATTGGTGGTTGAGCTTGAGATACAAAACTGGGGAGGCACTTAGACATAAGAGGTTCCCTGTCATGTAGAGCCCACAATTTAAGTATGGATACAGGAGATATACACTTTGAAAAGTTATTTATAGAGGCCAGCAGGTGGTGTGGTGGTTAGGACACTAGACTCCCACGTGGCCCACTGCGGTTTGAGTCCTGGAACTGATGATTTGCTTTCTCACTTTCCCTCTTTCTCTCTCTCTCTTTCATGCCCCATAACAAGATTAAAAATAATTGGGAACTAGAGGTTAGCGTAATGGCTATGTCGCTGGACTCCCACGTAGTCTACCGCGGTTCACGTACTGGACCCGGTGGCTTAAAACTCACACCAGGTGCGTGTGCGTGCATGCCCAAGATCCCGAGAGGAGAATGGAGGAGAAGGGATTGGGGCGTGACCATCCCCCCTGGGGGGTGATTTCTCGCTTTCTGTCTCTCTGTCTCTCTCTGTCTGTCTGGCGAGTGCACGCGCCCTATAGCGAAAAACTCTCCAAAAAAATTTAAAAAGATTAAAAATAATAATGATAAAATAATAAATAAATTTAAATAAATAATTCTAAGAAATGTTATTAATAAATGAGTACACTAAAAAGAGCTATAGTTCTTCTAAAAGGGCAGAAATGCCACAATCCCTTCTCCTCCATTCTCCTCTCGGGATCTTGGCCATGCATACACATGCGCCCAGCATGAGTGTAAGCCACTGGGTCCAGGACTTGAACTATGGTCAACTACGTGGGAGTCCAGTGACCAGCCAACTGCTGGTCCCCCAGCATGGTTTTCAAACCACTGGCAGGGCCAAGATTCAAGCCGTGATTGGTAACGTGGAGTTCAGCTCCCTTTTCATAACACTTTACCACGGTGCTCTGGAGCTGGCTCTGCTGACTAGGAAGACCTTAAATTCATGACCATAGATAACAAGATTACTACATTCTTCTTTTTGCTTGAGAGCTTGAATTTAATTACTGGTAACAAATATTAACAGCTATTTTTTTTCTTAAGTATCAAATCTCTTTTATGTATGAGAATTTTCTGCCAAATGCCCATCTGAACAGATGTAGCTTTGTTAGTTATTCTTTCAAGCAAAACTGATTTTTCCATGTAAATGCAGCCAGTTCAGCTCTAAACTTAACCAACAACCACTTTTTCTCAAGATGATCATCATAATTAGTATGCAACAGAAGTGCTTATGTAAATTTTCTACTTTGTCCCACAGTAGATTAAAACAGACATACTCAAAGGTTGTGATTTCATAAATTCCTAAAATTTTTACTGAAACAGAAAAAGAAAATTAAGTAAATCTGTCCATTTTTTTTTTTTTTTTCATTTTGAGTGTCCCAGGGAAGAATACAGGGACTAATAGAAGTTTAGTACCACAGGCTTGACTTGTGCCAGATATTAGCAGTTTCCTGCCTTACCATCTCTGCATCTTTAGTGCAAATGTCAGCACAGCAAAAACAACCAACAGTGTTTTAGTACTGCAAAATAGTCTTGACCTTATAAATCCTATGGAAGTGTCTTGTGACCTCTAGATTTGTGACTATGCTTTGAGAACCACTGCAGTAGACATTCAGGTTAGCTATTGTTAAGAAGGGAGTTTCAAGGTTTGTGAAAAGAATTAGTGACTTTGATCATTGTGAGTGGAAGGGAGCCCGCAGGTGATGTAATGTTTAAAGCATTAAACTCCCCTATAGTTGACCACAGTTGGAGTTCTGGACCTGGCAGCTTGAAACTCATGCCTGGCACATGTTCATGCGTGCCCCAAATCCTGAGGAGAATGGAGAAAGGATTACAGTGGGGCCATCCTCCTTAGCATGAGTGATTTCTTGCTTTCTGTCTCTCTCTGGCTCTCCGGCAAGCACACATGTCCCCGTAGTAAAAATCTGTCTCAAAACAAACAAACAAACAAAAAGTAACTGGTAGAATTGTGAAGGACATACTGTATGGGCGTGCCTTTACATGGTATACTCATACGGTCTCCACGGAACTTAGCAGAAGGGATGTTATTGTGCATACTTATGAACGATGATTCACAGCATGCAAGCCATCATTTACAGTTGAGCTATGTGTATGCTTCAGTAATGTAAACTCCATAACCATGATTGTGTATTTAACAGATAGCCTTTTGAAAGCTGTGGGTAAGAGACATGTTGTCTATACTTCTAAAAGAGAACTATCATGCTATTCCTTCCTTATGAACTCTCACAATTATTTTTATCTGGGAAGAGAAATCTCACCTATCACATTCATTCTATTGGAACCATCTTTAAAATGTAGAATTAGCTTATTGATACAGTACTTTGTGTTTTACTGTAAACTTTTTGATGTGTCATCCTTTCATTCAATATTCTGAAGAATCTTGTGGAATCTGAGTTCTTATCCCCATTGAAGTGTCCATTTTACATGCTCCTCAGACTACCATGCTGAGAATTGAAAATGACACGTTTAACCCAGATCTTTTGATTTTTGTGTAGTCCTAAAAGAAATGTATCAAAGTTAGCTTCATTTTATGTTAAGATTATACTATTTATCAGATTGCTATATACAAGAAAAATGTTAAAATTCTCCCCCCAAAATAAGTGCTAATTTGGCATGGTCAAATGACATTGTATAATAAAACTACAGTAAAAATGCTGGCAGCTCAGCCTCTGTTTGCCAGCAGAGGTTGCTCTTAGGTTAGTGATTATCTTGAGTACATTGTATCCTGAATATTAAGCAACAGAATGGAAGCGACATTATAATGTAATTATGCAGAAGTTAGATTTAAATTGAATAATAGCCACTCAAGTGACTCTCACACATGTGTTAATCTCCACATCATAAGAAATTATACTCTTTACAAAGATATCTCTCTGTAGCTGAGCAAGAAGAGTGATGTTTGTTCTTGAAATATAAACAGTTTATGGCTTGCCAGGAGATAAAATTGCTAATTTAGAAAATTAGGAAAAAATTTGAGGCTTATTAGAAAGGATTTACAAAATCACACGCTTAACTCTAATCGTAGTTTTTCTTTGGTTTGCTGTCAAAAAAAGGGGCAAATCAGTTCACATCTGTTTAAGTAAATGTGAAAACACAGATAATTGTATCTATACATATGAGGAAGATATTTTGTATAGATAATTTAAAAATTAAAGTAATCTATTTGATAATAAGCAGAATAATACATAAATCTGAACAATGGTGGGGAATAAACTTATTTTTTTTTTTTTTTTACTTGGATTCATGGATGTGCCAAATTCATTTTAGAGAGAACAGCTGTACGCCTTGAATTCTCTTGTGGTAATTCAGATATGTAAAATTAATTAAACCAAATACTTTCTTAAAATGGTACATTAAAAAAACTGACTTTAGAAATTTTAAAATGTCAGAGAACATTGTGAAATGAAACGTTTGTCCTCATTGTTAGAAATATGAAGCTTTGGAAAAAGAAAATCATCCAATGAGAATATTATTTCCTGCAATATACACTTGAAACTGAGAAGCATTTGAAGTACCATTTAAAACCACCTTGTGAGAAACGATACAGTCTATCAATGATTTGTATTGGGGGTCTGCAAACTTTCTGTAAAGGGCCAGATTGTAAATATTTTGAGTTTTGCAGGTCACATGGTTTCTATTTTAACTGCTTAACTCTGCCAGTCATTGTAGCTCCGAAACATCCACAGACCACATATTAAACACTATGTGGCTGTGTTGCAATAAAACTTTATTTAGAAAACAGTTGGTGGACTGCAGTTTACTCTCAGACAGTATTTTGCCGATACCTGCTCTATAATATACTACAGAAAAATCTAAGTGATTTTTCATCAGTACACTTTAATTTCAATATTAGTTGTCATTGTTTCATGACAGATATGGCAGCATCTTTTGGGAATGTGACACTTAATCGGTCCATTTATATGTTATGATTAGATTAAATGGTTCAATTTTTTAACCTGTCATGTAAATGACATGTAATGACAAAGGTTATACTTTTTTTTCTGCATTTTACTATTGCCATCATGTCCAGTGACGTAACCATTATGCCATCCATTGGTCCTGAATTTGTTTGCTTGAACTGAGGACCTTGGGAAGTGAACCCGGGACCTTTATGTGTGGTCTCAGCATTGCAGAACACTGAATTATATCTGAGCCACTGTGGCAGGTCATTGACTTCCATTTCTTTAGTGAAGAAAACAATTTAAAAATAATTTGGAAGAAAACTTAGATCACAATTAGCTTTACTGCCAAGAAATGCAAATAAAATACCTAATTCTTAGCTTCTTGATTCGTGTTTAGGAACTGCATAAGGGATATGCATATATTCAAGGATATGTAATTTTAATCAACAGATCCACATACTTTGATTTCAAAATATGCATATGTAAATACATATGACCGGCTTCAATGGAAATGGAGCATTAGTTTTGATTACATTCAGATGTTACCAGAAAAGGACATGTTTTTTGATCCATCGGAGTTATCTGTGGTCACATTTTATCCTGTTTCACGGTGTGGTAGAGTAATAAGTAGTAATCTGGAGCCTAGAGCTACACTTACTCCATTAATGATCAGATTTACGGGCATGCCCTAGGATTTAGACCAAGTCTGCAGAAGGTGCTCAGGACGCATTGAAAAGCCCATCTCAAAATAAATGTAGGCTCTGAGACTTGGCTCCTTAATTTACACTCTCAAAATTGCAATATTATGCTATCTTCAGTTAATCTGTAAAGTATGTGTATTTAAGAAAATGACTAAATCAGCTTTTCTAAACTATGTGGTTTTTTTACAGTATTTCTTTGAACAGTTGTGAGAAAATAAATAATAGAAAGAGGAAAAGAAGAAAGAAAATGACAGAGAGAGCAGTTATATTTAGAGTTCCCTTACTGGCATGTTTGGGGAGTTTAGGGCTTAGCAGCTGAGGATCTGTTCTACTCACAGTATAGTAATGAGCCTTATTGTAGAGCCTGACACAATAGATATGTAATAAATATATGCTGAATGAGAAATAGATTGAATATAGGATAATGGCCCAGTCTTACAGTAGGTAGATTTCTTGGATTAAATAAACAATGAATAGTGCATATTGCATTCCAAATAATTTTCTTTTATTTTTAAGAATTATTTATTTAATTTTATTTATTCATTCATTTATTTTTTGATTTGACCAGAGCGAGACACAGAAAGAGAGAGAGAGAGAGAGAGAGAGAGAGAGAGAGAGAGAGAGAGAGAGAGAGAAAATGAGAAAGCAAGCCACCAGGTCTGGGACTCGAACTGTGGTTGACCATGTGGGAGTGTCCAGTGCCTTAACCACCACACCACCTGCCGGCTCTTATTTTTTTGTCAAATAATTTTCTAAAAATTAATTTATTAAATCTTTCCAACACTCTTATTAGGTAAGTACTAGTATTCTTATGTTACGATGAGTAAACTGGGTCATAAGGAGATTTGTTAACCTGCTCAAGATTAAATAGAGACAGAGTCTATTCAGGGCTGGAGCTCTTCATCACATCACTAATGCTGCTTCACATACATAACCGTGAACAACTTGTCATCTAACTTTTATTGGAAGTCCAGCCGAGATTGTGTGTGTGCGTGCACATGTGTGTGTGTGCACGTACGTTCAAAAGGTGGAGGACTTTTGAAGGGCCTGACCTATATCCCTATGTCAATACCAGTGTTTGTCATCCCACTTTTTTTCTCTCTAACATATCTGAAGTATACATGTATGTGTGTGTGTGTGTGTGTGTGTGTGTGTGCGTGCATTTTGTAATATACATGTATGTATGTATGTATGTGTTCAGTGGTGCATCCTCCAAAAAATACTTCCTTAAGTGAGCTTTTTAGATTAACAGGGATAAAGATTGTTAGAGTTAGAAATCTAATTCCTCGTATATTTTCCTAAGTAAAGCATACCTCCTTTTATTGTTTTCCTATTCTAGTGCCAATATGTTTTTTCTAGAAGTCATTTCTAGATATGATCATATATTTGGATGGCATTCTGAATTAGTTTTATAACTCGGCATTACCTCCTCACATTGATATATTCACAGAGACTTTAAGAAACAATTAAATGAGGGACCAGCAGATGGTGTAATGGTTATGTAGCTGGACTTCCCCGTAGTCAACTGCAGTTGGAGTCCCAGATCTGGCCACTTAAAACTCACACCTGTGCATGTGCATGTGTGCCCCAAATCCTGAGAGGAGAATGGAGGAGAAGGGAATGTGGCGTGGCCATTCCCCCAGGGAGTGATTTCTCACTTTCTGTCTCTTTGTCTTTTTCTGTCTCTCTGGTAAGCACACATGCTCTATAGCGAAAGTTTCTCTTAAAAAAAAGTAAGTTATATGAAATTCAGTACTGTATTAATTATGCTATTGAAGATGCATCACTATATCATTTAGCAACTCTATGTACCAACAAACCTACCAGTTTCCTCAAATAGCTGATTTTTAAAAAATATATACTATGCAACTGATCTATGTTTCAATTTTTGCTTTAACTACCATAATATTATGCTTAAAATTTGCAACTCATTTTCTTTAATAACTTCTTACATACCCTATTGACCTGTACAAATCTGGTCCTGCTTTCACTTAATCTTTATCTGCATTTCTTAGTCCTAATATTTAGTAATTCAGTTTTAGGTATTTAAAATACAGTCTTCGTTTTTAAAAAATAAAGTAGTGTAAATGAAAATGAAAATGAAAAATAAACACATAAACAGCATTTAAAATACAGAGGGTAGGAGAAAGAATAAGCAGAGTAGTTGAAGTAGCCACTCAATGTCAGAAAAATGGAGATACGATGCTTTAATTAGGCAGGTGATGGAGAATCCTGGAACAGGCAGTAGCTGAATGTCTTAGCAGTCAGGCAGTCAGCCTGTGGATGTCTGCCTTTTGATCCCAAAAACATTGCATTTGGGAACCAGCAGTTAGCGTAATGGCTATGTTGCTGGATTCCCACGTAGCCGACCGTGGTTTGCGTCCCGGACCTGGTGACTTAAAACTCACGCCGGGCGCATGTGCGTGCATGGCCAAGATCCCGAGAGGAGAATGGAGGAGAGGGGATTGCGGCGTGACCATCCCCTCTGGGGGGTGATTTCTCACTTTCTGTCTCTCTGTCTCTCTCTGTCTGTCTGGCGAGCGCACGCACCCTATAGCAAAAATCTCCCCCGCCAAAAAAAAAAAAAAAAAAAAAAAACATTGCATTTGAAGAAAATGATCAGGATAAGCATTTAGGCATGTTGGTACCCAAGTTAAAATGTTTGCACATTAGGTTTCAAAGAGAAAACTGAGTCATTCCTGCTAAATCTCTTACTCATTTTTTTTAGACTGTTTGCCATAGGTCATAAGTGCTTGTCTGAGGGAGACAGAGAGAGAACGTGGGGAATCACCCCCAACCCCAGTCTCTCTATTCTCCTGTCAGGATGTTGGGCACACACACACACACACACACACACACACGCATGACCACTGGGTCTGGGACTTGAATTTTGGAGTCGGCCATGTGCGCTCCAGTGCCTTAAACACCATGCCACCTGCTGGCCCAATAACTCTCTTACTCTTTTTTTTTTTTTCTTTTTTTGGAGAGGTTTTTGCTATAGGGCGCGTGCGCTCGCCAGACAGACAGAGAGAGACAGAGAGATAGAAAGCAGGAAATCACCCTCCAGGGGGGATGACCACGCCGCAATCCCTTCTCCTCCATTCTCCTCTCGGGATCTTGGGCACGCACGCACACGCGCCCGGCGTGAGTTTAAGCCGCCGGGTCCGGGACTCGAACCGCGGTCGACTACGTGGGAGTCCAGCGACATAGCCATTACGCTAACTGCTGGTCCCATAACTCTCTTACTCTTAACCACTATTTTTAAGCCATCAAGTCTGGTTGATCCAAACAGGGAACACTTACTGCATATATTTTTTTTTACGTCTGTTTCCCATGGCAACAGTCTCATCTGGAATACTACAGGGGTTTCATATTTGTTTTATTTCTTCTTTTGTTTAGCTTAATACATTTTTCACATTTCCAGCCATTTATTGTTTTTAAAAACATCAGCATAAAGATGTCTCTACCGAGCTTATATATTTTTGGTGGTTTCTAATTCCTTTTTTGCCTGGGAGCTGACTTGTTCTCTCATCTGCTTAAGATTTCTAGAATAGAACCTTTTTTTTCCTGCCTTGGGTCTATTGAACATAGTACTCTTTTTCCGTTTATTTTTTTGGCCCAGTTTACAACTTTCTTTTGGTCCCTGCGTGTGGTTAATTCTTTCTCATCTTTTGAATCTCATCTCACGTGTCACATTCTTAGAGACGAATTTCTCCCTTGACCCCCTCAGCCTCCCTTGAGCCTGAGCCCTAGCTGCACATTGTCAGAGCATCCTGTCCTTCTGGTCATTTTAGTAAAGTCTGCATTTCTAGCACCTAGTAGTTCCTAGCACATTTATTTCTTTCTAAATTGTCATTTTTCTTTCTTTCTTTCTTTTTAGAGAGAGATTTTTTGCTATAGGGCACATATACTTGCCAGAGAGACAGAGAGAGAGAGAGAGACAGAGAGCAAGAAATTCTACACCCTGCCATGGGGGTTGGCCACATGCAATCCCTTTTCCTCCGAACTCTTGGGATTTTGGACACATATGCACATGCACCCGTGCCCAGCATGAGTTTTAAGCTGCCAGGTCCAGGACTTGAACCATGGTTGAATATCATGGGTGGGTACATTATATTTATTTTTATGGTCTATTTTGCACTAATTCCATAAAATAATATCATATCTCAATTCTTTGACTCAATGAATGATGCAATCTGTTGGAAAGACTCATGTTTTAGTGACATTAATTTTATTATAAAAATCACAGAGCTCATATAGACAACTTAGAAACTTCAGAACACTAAAAATTATTCCAGCCATCCAAATACCTCTGCAGTTACATCTTGCCTTTTTAATTGTTGCCTTATTGCCCCCCCCCCCCCCCCCCTTTATCTTCTTGGCTTTTAAAGGAAAACTCTTAACTTGAAAATACAACCTCAGGAAAACTAAAAGATAAAGAATAGATTGTAAGAGATAAGGCAGTTTACAAAAAGGACCTGAGGCTGAGAACTCACTGCTGTTTGGCAGAAGCTGTGAATTCATCATACAGGTTGCAGAGAGCAGATTCCATGGTATAAAATAAAAAGTACTAGCTTAGTTCATTTGAATGTGTGTGTGTGTATATGTGTGTGTGTATACACACACACATATACGTATATGAATGTATATATACACACATTATATACGCATATATTTATATATGTATACATATATAGATTTTGAATATTATATATGTATATATTGGGTTGTTGGCAAAGTCATGATGCATTTTTGCATAGAAAAGCATAATAAAATACGTCATGACTTTCTTGACAGCCTAATCTATAGTTTATGTTCATTATATGTATATATAATGTTTTTTGTGTATATAATAATATATATGGATTATATGTATAATGTATACATAGATAGAAATATATATAATGGTCAGAGGACACATGCTCACGAGAGAGAGATAGAGGAGAAAGCACCCCCCCATGAAGTGTGGTCCTGCCACAATCCTTTCTCTCCATTTCTCCATTCTGTCAGGATTTTGGACATGCATATGCACCCAGCATGTTTTTGAAGCTTCCCAGACTGGGATCTGAACCACTGTCAGCCATGCTTCCTTAACTAGTGAGCTGAGACAGCTCAGGGGGTAGATGTTTTCATACAATACAGTTTATGCTCCTCAACAGCACTAACTCCAAATCAGTCTTTCATTAAAATGATTACAGGTGGGGCCAGTAGATGGCATGGTGGTTAAGGTGCCGAGAATTTGCACATGGCCAACTACAGTTCAATCTCAAACCTGATGGCTTCCTTTCTCACTTTCCCTCTGTCTCTATCTGGTGAGCACATGTGTCCTATACAAATTTAAAAATCATAATAATAAAATTAAATCCGTTCTTTTTAAAAAATGACTATAAGTAGGGACCAGCAGGTGAAAGAGGGTTTAAGGCGCTGGACTCCCACATGGCTGACTGTGGTTTGAGTGATCACCAGAACCAGCGGTTTGAAAATCACACCAAGCCTGTGTGCATGCACACCCCAAATCCTGAGTGGAGATGGAGGAAAAGAGATTGAGGTGTGGCCATCCCCTTTGGGGTGGGGGATAGTGAGCACATGTGCCCTATGGCAAAAACTTTAAAAAAAAATGATTACAAGTGCAAAATGAACAAAGCTATCATTGAATTCATCTATATGCTCATACTGTGATTTTAAAGGAAATTGTGGATTTTACCTTGTGAGCAACAAAGTTGGAGTAGAAAGCTACACACTCCAAATGTGTCCAAAAAAACCCCTCATCATAAATGGGCATAGTTACTGCTTGTAGCTTTAACAGCTTCATTATATTAAAAGATGTTTTAAACAATACAAATTGCATAAATTGTCATCAAAACGTTCCCTTTTTTCCATTTAACCTTGGGTACTTTTGCTGTTGGATGCTGAGTGTCTCCTTAGCTTCCTCACCCGACCTTGTTCCAGAGAGTGGCTTTCTTTCCTCTCCCTTCTTTTTCTATATTTCAAGTTAACGTGTTTGATTAGGGACCCGGTTTATGTTGCCTGTGTCCTGGCAACGGAGACTGGAATCACAAAGTAGGGATTTCTTTCTGACCCATGAAGAATGTTTAGAAGTTGTTTCTGAGAAGACCAGATAGCGGTGCAGGGGTGAGGCTGGGATCAGAGGGGGTCTAATGACTGTGGTGGATAGTGGTATCAAGACCCCGGTGGGGCTGAAGCCTCTCGCTCTCTTTAAAAAATATTGATAAATAAATTTTTTAAAAAGTGCTGCAGAGCAAAACACGCACAACAAATTTCCACCATAACTGTGCGATTGTTCCCATCTGGCTCATTTTTGAGGAATAGTGTAAAATTATAAAAACACAGCCAATCCATTCAAGGAGAATCTTAAGTGTCAGACTAATGAGTTGAGACTACAAAATGGTGTCCTGTCAAGGAAACAAATGAAGTTTAACAATGTATGATTGTCAGAAGATAAATTTGGCAACAGTATGGAAAAGAGAAATAAAAATGGAATCAAACTGGTTAAGAGGTTTTGCAATAGTGAAGGCAAGACACCTCACACATCCTGCCCTTGCAGTCCTGGTGGCACCAGGAGTAGAACGAGGAGAGGTGACGGAATGAAAATATGTATACCGTGCAAATGCAGCTTACAAGCTTGGCAACTGATGTGACGTTGAGTAAAAAAAAGTCATCTAAAAGTTGACACTAGTAACCTGTGTAAATTTTATCAAAAGAGAGGAGGGCAAGTGATGAATTAGGTTTTTCATTTGAGGGTTTGTTGAACATTTAGGTAAGCATCCAGGTTTGAACAATAGACATTGGAAAGGAAGTAGATATTGTTAGATAAGGCAAGAGATTTTTGTTTTTGAGAGTTGTTTTGGCTGTAGGGTGTGTGTGCTTGCCAGAGAGAGAGAGAGAAAGAGAGAGACAAATAGTGAGAAATCACTTCCTCCGGGGGGATGGCCATGTAACAATCTCCTCTCCTAAATTCTCCTCTCAGGATTTTGGGCACTCACATGCACCCAGTGTGAAGTTTAAGCCTCTGGGCCCGGGACTCGAACCGCAGTTGACTACATGGGAGTACAGCCACATAACCATTATACCATCTGCAGGTTTCGCCATGTCAAGAATTTTAAAATATAAATACTGGAATTGCAATTCAGAAGAGAGATACTGTTTTGTTTTTTTTTTTTTCAAGGTTGGTTTTTGCCTTAGGGTACATGCACTCACTGAAGAGAGAGAGACAGAGACAGTGAGATGGCAAGTAAGAAGTCATCTCCTGCCAGGGGGTCTGGCCATACCACAATTCCCTCTCCTCCACTCTCCTCTCAGGATCTTGGGCACACATGCACACATGCCTGGTGTGAGTTTCAAGCTATGGTCGAAGACTTGAATAGCGATAGGCCATGTGGGAATCCAGCAACTTAACTGTTATGCCATCTGCTGGCCCCAAGAGATACTTCTTTTTCTGAGACCAAATTATAAAATAAGAAATAAATGTAGAAAAACGAATTGACAGAGTGTGGAAAGATTTTAACTAAGTAATGTCATAATAGGAATTATTATTGAAGTGTTCAGTGAATTGGAGATTTAAAAAATACTATTTAAACTTTGATATTGCTTCCTTGGGAGTGTGCCAGGGAATTTTAAGAATGTGTAATTAAATAATGTTTTGCAACAGCGAGTTCCCAGTAAAAGATGAATGCATTTTGTGCTTTGTTTAGTAGTCCAAAGGGTGCATGCACTTGCCAGAGAGAGACAGGAAAAGGGAGGGAGAGAAAGGAAGAAAGCACCCCCAGTGGGGCACGGCCATGCTGCAATCCCTTCTCCATGTCTCCGTCCTTCTAGGATTTGGGCCACAGGTGCCTGTGTAGTCGGCCATGTGGGATCTGGCTCCCAACACACAGGCTTTAATTACTGCACCACAGGACCGGCCCAATGTTTTGAAATTTTTAAAGGAAACCTGTCTTCATGTATGTAAAATCCTTATTCACCAATTATTAAACTCTGGGAGAATCTTAAATTGAGACTGAGGATGGATGCGGTGGTGGAAACTAAGGTTATGATGAGTTACTTGTAATTTGTAATTAAAAATCCTGGGACCAGCAGTTGGCATAAGGGCTATGTCACTGGACTCCCATGTAGTTGAATGTGGTTCAAGTCCCAGACCTGGTGGCTTAAACTCACTCCGGGAGCGTGTGCGTCCGTGCCCAAGATCCTGAGAGGGGAATGGAGGAGAAGGGACTACAGCGTGGCCAATCCCCCTGGGGGGTGATTTCTTGCTTTCTGTTTCTCTCTGTCTTTCTGGCGAGTACATGTGCCCTATAGCAACAACCTCTCCAAAAAATAAAAAATAAAAAAATCCAAGTGAATTGCCAGTGTCAAATGATCGGAGTTCATAGCAAGAACAAAAGAGCACATTTAATGGACTTGAAAGAAAGAAAAGGCAAAGTAATATGTGTAATGGCGAGAAAGTACTTAATTTGAGATCTTGAAGTTACGTAAAGAGAAGGCCATGCTATTGGGTGTATGAAGCAGGGCTTTAAGAACATAACAGATGTCAAGGAAAAAAGTTATTAAGTAGAAAATAGATTGTCAATAAGGAAGGTGGTGTTGAAAAGATGTTGGGGGCTATGCAAAAAGGGGACAGATTTTCATTTTGTTCCAGCTTCAATGGTCACCTTTCTGGGAAATGCCAGGGTGTGGTGAACAGGAAGGTTTACAAAACCTCTGGAAATATCTTAATGGTCTAACTTGAATTCAAGGCTTTGGGGAAGTAGCTGGTTTTTCAAAACTGCAAGCATAAATGTTTACAAGGAATATTAGAGTTTTAAATAGGATGAAACAGGATGAATATAAAGTTTTGCAGTTTGAGAGCCCTCTTCTCCCCCCATCACCCCATTCCCTTTAACGATACATCTCTTAGATTATATCGAAAACCAACAGAAAAGATTTTTTTTAAAAAAATTAAACATTTTAGGACAGTTTTTCTTAATGTTCTTTTATTTGTCCTAATAATGTCTGTGTATCACATCAGATCAACTTACAGGTATTTATCACATAAGTTTACATTTTAAGATTTATACTGTAAGACAAGTGTATGTATTTATATCTTTATTCGATAATCGCTGTTTCTCTTTTTGATAAGCCCTCCTCACCCTGACTCTCTCTCATTCTAACTGTTGAAATCAACATTGTTGAAGTCGCACATGCAATTTAAAAAAAATATATCTAAGCTGTTCTTTTCTGAAGACTTCAACCAAACAGGTATGAGGTCTCCTTTCCTTGATCCTTGATGGCATTTGTCAATACTTTTTATACTCAACATATCCTTCATTTTTATACTTCTTGCATCCCAACTTTTGTGTATGTTTTTTCCTTGAATACTAAATTGTAAACTTACTCATTTTGCTATTCCCCTAAGTACTTAGCTTGAAGTTGTGTAGAAAATAAGCTCCTATATTTGGTTGAAGATTTGCTATTACAGTGACTATAGTTTTTCTTTGATCCTATGTCTCCTTTTTTGCTTATTCAGCTATATCATCTCTCAGAATTTATTGTATATTCTGCAATGTATTAATGTAGTGGTGTCTTTTTTCATTATATGTCTGTGTAACTCTGGGAATGAAGTTTTACGTACACTAAGGATAGTTTCTATTCTTCACAATGGTCCTGTCATCTCACTGGGGAATTTATCTTCCATGTGTCTTCGCCCATGATGATATTTGGAAAAAAAAAAAAAAATCCTTGCAGTAGAAATTGTAATAACTGTGGTTTGCTTCCTGGAAACTGCAGTACCGTGTTCTTAAACGGTCTCAGCCCCCTGAATGGGTATACTTTATAAATCACAAACATCTAAAATTAGTGTGGGCCAGCCTTACAGTCTATTGGCAAAGGTGATCCCACATGACTGACTCTGGTTCGAATTTGAATCCTGGTGGATTGAAAAACACATTAGATGTGTGTGTGTGCACACGGCCAATCCCGACAGGATGGAGAAATAGAAGAGGGACGGTGACGTGACCAGGCCTTACTGGGGGTGCTTTTGCCCTTTCTATCTCTCTGTCTCTCTGTCTTCGGTAAGTTCATGCCTTCTCTGGCAATGAAAAAAAAAGAAAACATCTTGGAATATGTTAAGGAGAAGAATGTATTCTTGGATGTCATTTTAGGTAAACAGTTGTAATCTAATAATATCATTAAAATTTAAAAAAAGAAACTGGGGACCATCAGTTAGTGTAATGGCTATGTCGCTGGACTCCCATGTAGTTGACCGCGGTTCACGTCCTGGACCCAGTGGCTTAAAACTCACACCGGGCGCATGTGCGTGCGTGCCCAAGATCCCGAGAGGAGAATGGAGGAGAAGGGATTGCGGTGTGGCCATCTCCCCTGGGGGAGGATTTCTCGCTTTCTATCTCTCTGTCTCTCTCTGTCTGTCTGGCAAGCACGCGCATCCTATAGCAAAAACCTCTTAAAAAAAAACTGAAGTATTGATTATAGTATTGGTAGTATTCCTACAAGAAAGTAGTTAAGGAAAAAGGTTGCAACAAGGGAACTCTTTTCATAAAAAAAATTCTGTAAGAAACTTTTTGTAGTCATATATATCTTCATAAAGTAACCATGACAAAAATTCTTAGTTATCAATATTAAGATTAAATAAAAAGAGATGATAATATTTGTTTGAAGTGGTTAAAGCAAAACACACACATACATTTGCTTATACCATTATGTCACTTATGTCAAGGTAAACATCAAGCAATTTGCTCATGTGATATTAAAAATTATTATATAAATTATATTTAATTAATTTGTTTATCCACACACTCTCAGACCTAACTAACTGGCTTGTAATTACAATAGCAAAACATAAGAGAAACTAACATCAGAAAAATATGCCTTTCTTAGACTCAACAAAATATGAAACCCCCAAAATCTGAGATTGGTGCTGTTGTCTTAGCATGTTTCCAATGACAATGATTAAAGGTCTCCTTTGTAAGATGTGCCATGATTTGTGTTCCCAGGAAATAGGAACTGAGAGGGAATGTAAAGTGTGAGACATGTATTAGGATATGCCCTGGAGTTGGCATCTGTAGAGAGAATGGAAAGGAAAACTTATTAGGCAGAGCGAGAGGTGCAGCTTTGATACGGACGGAGTCTCAGAGGACTTGTCAGAACTGTCCAAACTTGGGGAGGGGGGGCGGAGAGCAAGGCAGCCATAATACAATGTTTTGTGAGGATGGACCCACACGAGAAAGTTCCTACTCACTTCAGGGGGCCTTTTTGTGCAGGTTGGGTACACGTGCACTTGTCCAGCATCCAGGCTGACTGAAGATGGGGATGGAACCCAGGGTAAGGACCCTATTGGGGGTGCTTATCACTCTCTCTCTCATAAAAATAATAAATAAACTTAAAATAATGAGAAGAATTGTCTCGAATTAGGCCAACATTTAAATGCTTCTGCTTTCATACCCGTGCACTGGACAGTCATTGGATGAGTCCCACAAAAAGGGTGTGACCTCGGGGGACTTGGGTGTCTGCCAATAAAACTGTCTCTGCAGGGCTAACAGCTGCAGGCTTCCTGTCAACAGCGCTTCAAACATCTGGAGATGGCCGGTGTTTTCCTGAAGAGGGATTTGGGCAGAGTGCTTTGGTGTCTATCTCCCTAAAGGTTGCTGGACCAAGGTTACAGACACAGTTACCAGAAGAACGTAGACTAGAACCGGCCATGGTTATTTCAAGGCCTGTGTTCTTAACCACGGTACAAATCCCTTCTCTCCATCCTTTACGAAGCCTTTCAAATACTCATTTATCTTTCCTGACTTTGAGAAATAACTTTAAAAAACCTCATTTTATGAATGAATGCCTAATTTCAGAATTTTTTCTTAAAAAAATAAAAGAATTCCCAGAGGACATGTGTGCTCACCAGAGAAAGACAGAAAAAGGACTTATAAGAGAGCAAAGGGGAACGCGGCCTTCACTGGGGTGTAGTCATACTGTCATTTCTTCTCCATTTTTTTTCTTTTAAGTTTTTGCCATAGAGCATGTGTGTTCACTGGAGAGAGACAGAAAGGGGGAAAGTGAGAAATCATAACTCTCTCCTCCCTCAGGAGGGATGGCTCTGTTGCAATCCCTTCTCCTCTATTTTCCTTTCAGGATTTTTGGGCACACAGACATGCTTGGCATGATTTTCAAGTTGCCAGGTATGGGACTCGAACTGCAGTCAACTATGTGGGAATCTAGCACCTTAACACCATGCCACCTGCTGTGCCCCTCTTCTATTTCTTCATCCTGTCAGTAACTTGGGCAAATATGTGCATGCTCCTGGCATATTTTTCGAGCCTTGGGCTGAGAATCAAATCACAGTTGGCCTCATGGGATCTGTCTCACTTAACCGTTAGGCTGTGAAGCCAATCCGGTTTTTATTTTTGAGTCCAAGTGAAAACTCCACCATAACTTTCTCTGGTAGAAATGATAGCAATGTTAGAGTTGAGGAGTTCGACACTAAAGAGAATTTGGTAAAATATAGATGGCACTTCAAGTTCCCACAGGTAGTATTACTAAAGGTTTTGCTACTACGAAATATTGGATTGTTGTAAAATTCATGACGTATTTTTCTCTATGCAGAAATACATCATGACTTTCCTGACAACCCAATATGTGTCTTAATTTCTCCAGCTTCTGGTAGCAACTTACCATTCATTTATTAAACTAATTGCCACAAATTGTATTCCTATGATCTCACTCCACTTCCCAAACCAACGTATGTATAACTCAGGATACTGGGTTGGGCTGAAGAAGAATAAAAAACACCAAATACTGGCGGTTTAATACTTTCAATGTAAGCCACATCTGACACACAGTAGGTGTCTCTCTAGAGTGACTTTCCACTGTGTGTCATTTCCAGGATGTAGGCGATTTTCATCATTTAGCCAAATTCATAAAGATGATTTTTTAAAAATGGCTTCTCAGGTCACCATGGCAGAAGAGAGAGTCACAAGACTCTGTAGGGTGTTTTAAATGTGAAGGGCAGTGAGGTTTTACATCTCTTCTCCCTACACACGCTGGCAGCCACATGACCGACATAATTATAGTGACAACTGGGAAGTATAGAAAACAAGGGAGTATTTCTATCATAGTTTTTTTCTCTTTTTTTTTAAAAAAATATATTTTTGGGGAACCAGCAGTTAGCGTAATGGCTATGTTGCTGGACTCCCACGTAGTCGACCGTGATTCACCTCCCGGACCTGGTGGCTTAAAACTTACGCCGGGTGCGTGTGCGTGCATGCCCAAGATCCCGAGAGGAGAATGGAGAAGGGATTGTGGTGTGACCATCCCCTCTGGGGGGTGATTTCTCGCTTTCTGTATCTATGTCTCTCTCTGTCTGTCTGGCGAGTGCACGCGCCCTATAGCGAAAACCTCTCCAAAAAAAAAATATATATATATTTTTTGTTTGTTTGTTTGCTATAGGGTGCATGTATTTTCCCGAGACAGAGAGAGAGAAAGAGAGAAAGCCGCCTTTAGTGAGGATGGCCATGAGCAATCTCTCTCAAATACCATTTTCCGGTTGGGATTTTGGGGCACACATGCATATGTACCTGGTGTATTTTTCAAGATGTCAGGTCTGGGGTGCAAAGTGAGCAGTTGGCCATGTGGGATTCAGCTGCTATCATCACACCATTGGCTGGGCCCCAGTGTTATTTTTAATTAATAACATTAATTCACAGATCATAACTGTATACATTTATAGGATAAAGTTGGATGTCTTGATACATGAATACAATGTGAGATAATTAAATCAAATGAACATTATCATCAGCTCATTTGTGATGAGACATTTGCAATTACACCTTAGCAATTTTAAAATATACACTATATCATTAACTGTAGTCACCTTGCTCTGCGGTTGGTCTCAAAAATTTATTCTTCCTTCTTTTTTTTTCTTTAAGAGATTTTCCCTATAGGTCTTGTGCACGTTCCGGAAAGACAGAGAGAGACAGAGACAGAAAGCGCTCTTGCTTTCTGTCTGAGAGTGCTCCAGAGGGATGACCATGCTGCAATCCCTTCTCCTCTAATCTCCTCTTGGGATCTTGGGCATGCACACACAAGGGCCCAGCGTGAGTTTTAACCCACCAAGTCTGGGATTTGAACCATGGTCGACTACATGAGAGTCCAGCGACATAATAATTATGCCATCTGCAGGTCCCGAGATATTCTTCCTTCTAACTAAATCTTTGTACTCTTAGATCCACTCTTCCTGTTCCCTCCCTCAGGTCTCAGCCCCTCATAAGCACCATCGTACTGTTTCTGTGAGTTCTACCTTTTGAGACTCCACATATAAGTAATACGCAGTATATGTCTTCTTATGCATGACCCAATTCACTTAGCATGTCATTCAGGTTCATCCACATGGTCATGGATGACAGGATCACATCTTTTTTTAAGGCTGAGGAGATTCCCTTTGTGTGTCAGTATACATATATCACATTTTCTTTATCCAATTTTCTACTAATACTCAGGATTGAGTTCGTGTCTTGGCTATTACGAATAAGTGCTATCCTGAACATGGGAGTACAGATATCTCTTTGATGTATTTATTTTAATACTTTTAGATACATACCCAGAAGTGAAATTGTGGGATCATACGGGAATTCTATTTGCAGTTTTTTGGAGGAAACTTCCTAACATTTTCCAAAATGGCTGAACTAATTTACAAACATTTATATTTACATACTAACAAACATTCTTGCCAACACTGTCAAGAGGATTCCATTTTCTTTCCTTTTTAAAGAATTACTTATTTATTTAATTCCATTAGTTGTTATTATTATTATTATTTTAATTTGACCAGAGAGAGAAAGAGAGAGGAAGGGAAAGCGAGAAAGCAAGCTGCCAGATCCGAGACTCGAAACATAGCTGGCCATGTGTGAATCCAGCGCCTTTAGCCACTGTGCCACCTTTTCTTGACATTCTCATCACTACTTGTTGCCTTTTCCCTTTTTAATAGCAGCTATTCTAACAGGTACAAGGTAATACCTCGTTTTAATTTGCATTTCCCTGATGATTAGGGATGTGCATTTTTATTTTATGAACCTTTTGGCTCTTTGTATGTATTTTTTGAGAAATGACTATTAGGTCTTTGCCCATTTTTAAATTAGGTTATTTGTTTCCTTGCTATTGAGTTTTTCAGTTCCTCATGTATTTTGGATAAGAACTTATGATTTACAGATATTTTCTCATACTGTAGGGGCTTTACTCTGCTGTTTCCTGGGCTGTGCAGGGGCTTTTTAGTTAAATGCAATCCCATTTGTCTAATTTCACTTTTGTTGTCTGTTCTTTTCGGATTATATCCAAAAAAAAATCATCATCCAAATCAATATCATGAGGTTTTTCTCCTGTTTTCAAGACATACTTTTGTGCTTTAATCCATCTTGAGTCAATCTGTGTATGGTGTGAGACAAGGATCCAATTTTATTCTTTTGCATGTAGATGATCTATTTCCTCCGCATTATTTATTACAGTCTGTATCTTTTCCATTGTACGCTCTTAGCTCCTTTTGCCAAAAAATCAACTGATCAAAAACGCATGTATGTATTACAGGAATGTCCATCCTGTTTCATTAGTCAATATTGTATTTCTTTTTTGATAATAATAGCTTTAAATACCCTTCAAAATAAGAGATTGTCCTGCCTCCAATCTTGTTCCTTTTGCTGAAGACTATGTAGACTATTTGGGATTTTATGTTTTTTGTTTTGTTTTGTTTTGCACGAGCCCAATAGAAAAAATCTCTCTCTCAAAAAAAATATTTTTATCCCAAACCTTTCACCACATTAAAAAATTATAGAGTACACACTACCACAAATAAGGAAAGTATTTTTATTTGTTTGCCTATTTGTGTTAGTTTTAAACAGCAAAATGGACATTTAAATCATCATAAAAGAGTGAAAAATGCCTACATTAAATGTATTAAAAAAACAAGCTACTTGTTTATTAGGAACCAAATGTTATGACAGAAAGAATACAGACTTTGAAGACAATCTGTCTAGGCCTTTTATCTTGATCAATTTGTAATTATCAGTTAACTTATTAAAATTTCTTTATTTTGATAGCTTGAATAGGATTAATAATCTGTGTCTAGGTTAATATGAAAATTGAATGTAAAGTAATCATGTAAAGTTATCATCATATTCTTGAACTAGGGTGGGCATTCAGTAATTGTCACATCCAGTTACATGGTCACCATGTCTTCAGCTTTACCAGACATGTATAAATACTCAGATACACATGCAATGGAAAAGACCCAAAATGTTCCAGATGTATTAATAAGTACAAAGCTATAATATTCATTATAATTATCTGTAAAAATCAAGTGTGTAAATTATATAACCTTGAGGGAAGATTTTACAGCCAGTAAAGCAGTTTTTGAAAACATAGCTACTGGGGTCAGCAGGTGGCATGGTAGTTAAGGACGCTGGATTTCTTTTTTTTTTTGGAGAGGTTTTCGCTATAGGGCGCGTGCGCTCACCAGACAGACAGAGACATAGAGACAGAAAGCGAGAAATCACCCCCCAGGGGGGATGGTCACGCCGCAATCCTTTCTCCTCCATTCTCCTCTCGGGATCTTGGGCACGCACGCACATGCGCCCGACATGAGTTTTAAGGCACCGGGTCCGGGACGTGAACCGCGGTCAACTACGTGGGAGTCCAGCGACATAGCCATTATGCTAACTGCTGGTTCCCAGGACGCTGGATTTCCAGGCCGACCCCTGTTCAAATCCTGGACCTGGTGGCTTACTTTCTCACTTTCTCTCTCTCTGTCCATCTCTGGCCAAATTGAAATAAATAAATAAATAAATGTTAAAGTAATTTCTTAAAAACAAAACAAAACTACTGATTTGAGAGTGGCCCTCATTTATTAGGGTAGGTGCCATGAACATACATCACATTTCCAAGAAATGCAATATATTTATGTGCAATAAGACCTATAATAGTATCTATGAACTTAGTTTGATAAATTTCTACTTCTTTATTTTCGTTGAATGATTCAATCGAAAGAGAAAGCTATAAACATTGAGCTATTTATTATGGAATTATCTAGAACGGGACATACAAAGCAGTGAGGATGACCAAAATTAGAATGATTTAATAAATAATGCTGCAATGGGACCAGCATGTGTTTTTGTGATTAAGGGAGCTGGATCCCACCGAGTTGACTGGATGGTTTGAATCTTGGATCTAGCAGGTTGAAAAAACATGCCAGGCATGTGTGTGCATGTCCAAAATCCCAAAAAGAGGGAGAAATGGAGAGAAAAGGATTGAGGGGTGACCATGCTGCATTGGAGGTTCTTTTTCCGTCCTCCTCTCTCAGTCTTTCTCCGGCACATCAAGGAATAAATAAATAAATAGGGACCAGTAGGTAACTTGGTGGTTAAGGTACTGCACTCCCACATGATCGACTGCAGTTCAAGTTTCAGACCTGGTGGCTTGTCCCTTTTCTCTCTCTCTCTCTTCTGTCTCTCTGGTGAGTGCATGTGTCCTATAGCAAATGGAATAATAGTAAAAAGTAATAAAATTAAATAAATAATTCTTTAAAAACAATTACTGCTGCCATGAATTAACACATAAGAATATTACTTGCTCATGAATACTGTATAGTCTAGCACTGTTCAAAAAATATAATGTTAATCATATACATAATTTATAGATTTTATAAATAAGTGTTCATTTAAAACTTATTAATTTCCTAGTAGTAGAAAGTGAAATGAAAGGGGTAAACTTAATTTTGGCAATATATTCTATTTAACCAATATATCAAGAATATTATTATTTCAATATGCAATTAATTTAAAAGACATCAAAGAGAGATTGTTCATTTTTCTATTCGTACTAAGTTTTGAAATGTGGTCCTTTTTTTTTGAGGTTTCTGTACATGTGCACTCACCAGAGAGAGCTAGAGAGAGCCAGAGAGAAGGAAAGTGAGAAATCACTCTCTAGGGTAGATAGCCATGCCACAAACCCTATTCTTCCATTCCCCTGTTGGGATTTTGGGCATGCACACACACATGCCCAGCATGATTTTCAAGCTGCTGGGTCTGGGACTCTAATCATGGTCAACCATGTGGGAATCCAGGTCCTTAACCTCCTGTTTGCCCAATCTGATGCGTGATTTTTTCTAATAACACATTTCACTTTGGATGAACCACTTTTCCAATCTCAATAGCCAAATACAAAAAACTAGGACAATTTTGGACAGAACAGAATATAAATTTACACTCATCAGAAAAAGATATGTTATGATCTCTTCTTATCCTTTCCATTCACATGTGCCTTTAAAACCTGCCAGAGGTTTATAATATCTCAGTGACCGTAAATGGGTACCTGAATTACGCTCATTGAGATACACCCTGGTGTAGTCTTCAAACTTATGTACAAATGGAGTCTTTTCAGCTTTACATGTTGCTCAGTTTACCTTTAGTTAGCTTATCTGGTGAATTTTTTTTTTTTTAAAGAGTTAAGAGAGTGAAAGTATGGCTCTTTTTGTACAAGTTTGAATACTTTCAGAGTTTATCTTTTCAAATAACACAAAGTCTTACGTCTTCAAGTAAGTGCCTAATTTGTAAACTATAGTCACTCTGTCTATATGCCTTCGTAAAAACTGATGGCGAACGTCAATTTGTATTATATTCACATTTTGACTGTTTCTGTGGAATTAATAGCTCACATTCAGAGCTGTTTGGTATGCAAAACAGCCTGAACATTTTTATAGAGAGTAACAAACAAATGACCTTTCTAGATTAAGTTAGTCTGGCAGACTACAGTGTTTTTACAATTCCAACAGTCTATGTTTGGTTGAGTCTATGAGTTAGTAAAGTAAGAAAATATATTCTGAACACAACCCGGAAACTATCTAGCACTGTGCTTTGCATATAGGAGATACAGAATGTATAGTGGTTCAATGTAATTGATTTGGAGCTTTTATCAATGAATTGGAGATGGATTTGTGAAGATCATTTTCTCAGTAGAATTTGCTTTTCTTCGTCTATTTCATTATGTGTCCATAAAGACTGAAAACCAAAAACATGGATAAAAATATCCGAGAACCTTCTCAGCTCTAGAGGTAAACACAGAATTCTTTCATATAGACTCTTCCCACCTAAAGCATTCTATATGAATAAATATCAAGATTTTTGCCTTTCATTATTTTGTAGTCTGGTTATTTATTTATCAATGATGCTTTAAAGTATGCACTTAAGCAGCAATATAATTCTTTTTCTGTTGTAATTACATTTCCACATAGTTTTATTTTTCAGACCAACTTTCAAGCTACTTGTGGCAAGGGCTGCTGTTCATTATTCCTCACAAACACAAATAAACTTGGAAGATGTTATGCCTAATAAAGTCTTCAAAATGTTCAATCTGATCTGATTTACAAACACCAAATATAGGTGTGATTCTTCAAAAATACAGAAGCGCAAAGATGAAATTCATGTTTGGTTCAGAGAAAAGAATGACATGATGCAATTTAAAAGTACTTTTTTTTTTTTATAAAACTGAATTAACCAACAGGTTGAATAACCAATTATTATGCATTTTATCCAAGGCCAAAAAGTGGAAAGAGTGAAAAGGTGAAAATGAAATAGAGGCATATTTTCAAATGTGACAAAGGTGGGAATGGCACTGTGGTTGGTGGTCAAGGCAGTCGGATCCCATAGGCCTACTGTGCTGTTTGAATCCTGGCCCTGGTAGCTTGAAAAACAATCTCGACAGGCTGGAGAAACTAAGGAAGATTGCAACCAGACCTGTCCCTGTTAGGGGGTGCTTTAGCCCCCCTCTCACTAGTGAGTTCATTTACCGTCTGGAAAAAAAATTCGACAACAGTATTTATTCATACCTCTTCCAACTTTGCAGAGAAAAACTACTGTCTAAGGGCCAGCTGGTGGTATGGTGGTTATGGTGGGTAGGTAGTTCCCACATGGCCGACAGACTGAGCAGTTCACATCCTGGACCCTATGATTTAAAAAGCTTTGCCAGGTGCAAGTGCGTGCATGCCCAATATCCAAAGAGGAGAATGGAGGAGAGGGAACTGTGGCATGGCCATCCCTACGGTGGGTGATTTCTCACTTTCTCTCTCTCTCTCTCTCTCTCTCTCTCTCTCTCTGGCAAGCACACATGTCCTATAGCAAAAACAAAAACCAAAACAGAAAGGAAAAACTCCTGTTTAATCACAGCAACTGATTTTCAAATGAGCCTTACCTTCCGGTCAAGTCTGACCAGTTATTGGTGATACTTTATCCCTCCCCCATCCATTTGCTACAGTGACTCAGATATTCTCTTGTTAGTCTCAGTTTGCTTGTGTTTTGTGTTCTGTTTGTTTGTTTGTTTACCATTTTTATCTGCCTCCCTGCTTTTCACCACTACTATGTTAGGTCATTGTTCAAAAATAATCATCACAACTGAATTTATCTGATCTTAAACAAATTCGGACTGGAAATAAGAGACTGCTACACGTTGTAAACTTCCCAGCTCCAGAAAGCCAGGCTCTGTAAACCCTCCAAGCTACGGTGTAGTCTACCATTATCTGCAGTGTGCTAAAGCCAGAACGCGAACATACATATTTCATAAAATGGGAACTGCTGACAGCCCAACCCACTAGTTTTTTCCTAGTGAAGACATTAGTATGATACATACATAACCATAATGTATATACCATTATGTATCTAGTAATTAATTTCTTAATGACTCTCTCAATATTTACAGTCTTTGTTTCTTATGACAAAATCTTCAGTTTTCCCAAGAGCTATCCTAATTTAGGCAGATACTTAAATAGAATCACTTCATTATGCTTCTTTTTGTGTTGTCTTGGGAACAATGTAATAACACTAGTAAGATGTTTTCCTCTAAACATGAAAAAGAAAACATTTCAATGAAGTTTAAGCTTTTTAAAGATCATATTTGCAGGGCAATTTAAATTAGCTAATTGATTATGAATGAGTATAAACATATGAGTATACTAGGTGATAGACGGATGATGGATACATAGATATTTCTATGCAGGTGAATTTCATTATCAAAAGTCTACTGGGTTTCTATCGAATAGTTTTAATTGCTGAAACATTTTCAAGTTGGAATTTATTAAACATTACATGCATTGCTACAGTACCAGCATTTTAAAAGAAGTTCCTAGATTCCCTATGGCAATGGAGTGTCTATTCTTATAAAACTCTTAATGTAAAGTTTTGCTTAGTGTTTGACCTGGGTGACTTTGTGGAGTTTCCTTGTGTGGATCAATATAATAACATTTCAGTTCTCTGCTCAAAAAATCAACAGTGTTATGCCTTAATACAGCAGAACTTGAATGTTAATTCTTTAGGAAAAAAATCATAAAAGGGTAGAAAATATACCAATATTATTGCTTCTGAAAGATGTGGTTGCAGATTTTTACCTTTACAGAGTTATCACCTTTGCTTGAGAATATGATTCTGGTATCTGGTTTTAATCTAAACTGGTAGCTTTGTTCTTTGGTCTCCCTATAACTGGGATCTATAAATTCTGAGGACATCAAAGCTTCTCAAATATGTCCACTTCTAAAGACATAAAGTCATTAAGAAACTTATAATGTAAAAGCTTAAAAATTTCAAAACAAGGACCAGCAGATGGCTTACTGGCTACCATTGCTGGACTTCCATGTAGTCAACCGCAGTTCAAGTCCCAGACCTGGTGGCTTAAACTCATGCCAGGCATGTGTGCATGTGTGCCCAGGATCCTGAGAGGAGAATGGAGGAAAAGGGGTTGCAGAGTGGACATTCCCCCCTGGGACAGTGATTTCTAGCTTTCTGTCTCTCTGTCCCTCTCTTTCTTTCTGGTGAGCGCATGCGCCCAATAGCAAAAATACCTCTCCAAAAAAGAAAAATTTCAAAACATATGTGCCTTCCAGGTGTTGGTCCTTGGTCATCTCTTTCTTCCTTGATACTAATTTTATCCCTCTAGGTGACATATCTAGTCCCATAACATCTAGTCCCAAAACTTCTAATAACAACCACAGTGACCAATGTCCAGGCTTTATCTCACCTCTCAGCTTCAAATTTATATATCCAAATGTCTGTCTGACTTTTCCAGTTGGGTCATGAAGCATAATTACTCCCCCAATCTCCTATTATCCCCTCCCATCCTCTTCCTCCAGTCTCAATCAATGAATAGCATCATGCCTACTCTGTTGTGTAAGCTAACCTAGGAGTCATCATTAATTCTCTTTCTCATAAGTTCTACACACATCTATCAGCAAATCCTCTTGTTTCTCTCTAAATCATTGCTACTATCCTAGTTCAAGAAATCTTTGCTCATTTGGGCTAATGCAGTAGTCTATTTAATGGTTGGTCTGTTTCTACTTTTGCTCCCTAATTACTTTCTCACTTTCCTTCTCTCTGTGTCTTTTGGTCTCTGGCAAGTCCCTGACTTCCTAGCAAATTTTAAAACCAAAATGAACAAAATTGAAAAAGAATCATCTCAATTCTCTTTATTTTAATGAATGTTTTATGCGCTGTGTTGTGCATAGAACTCATCACTACCTGAATATAACATATTGGTTTATTTTTTTTCTTTAAAATATAAACTTCATTGTTTAAAAACAATTATTTGTTTAATTTATTATCATTTTTTCAACTGGACCAGACAGACAGGGAAGAAGTGAGAAAGCAAGTCTTCAGGTCTGGAATTCTCACTATGGTTGGCTATGTGGGAATCCAGCACCTTAACCTCCATGCCACCTGCAGGCCCCTCAACTCCATCGAACAATGGCCTTTTCTGTCCTTTTCATCCCTCTATCCTCAATCCCTAGGAGAATAATTGTAACATAATAGGTATTTATCTGGGGGTGGAAGGGCATAAAAATCAAGGGAGGTAGAAAGGAAGGGAGGAAAGAAAAGAAAGAGAGAAAGAGACAGATTATGTACAATGTAATATTGAAGTGATTGACATCAAATTCACATTTCTCCCAAATTAAGTTCAGATAATGCTAATCTGTAAGACTCTTGAACAAAAAAGATTCTTTAGGAAAATGTACTTGGAAGAAGACTCTATTAGCGATTTATAAAGTTCACTAGTCTATTAAATATTCTGTAAGGTTTTATAGTAAAGATCCTTACTCAATAATATTTAATCAAATGAATATGAAAGTTCGTTGGCCCTGGAAAATAGTTTCCCCCATTTTAACATAAATTAAAACCTTTGGAAATAACTCTAAAATAATTAAGAAGTAGCAGGTCAGTTTAAGGTTTAGCAGGACTGCAGCCATTTTGAAAATAAGGAAGTCCTGGGATGAGAACAGTCTGACCTTCTGCTCAGTTAGAGGGAGATCTATTTGAGAAATGGTGAGGTAAAAAACCAGGAATGGCATTTGAAAGAATTAGGATAATTCCTCAGAGGGAAGCAATTGACTCTGATGGACTGTAGGAGGAATTAATTTGACACGCTTGTATCTTGTACTTGTAAATACTGAGAACATGTTGAGCTTTACAAGAGAGTTTGATGGTATTTGCTGACTGTCTCCCTGTTACTGGTAACAGAATAAATTTCCTTTTTCTCTAGTCTCTGCTTTTTATTTCATTGACCTTGAGAAGCCACAACCAGACTTATTTGACCATTAATAAGAGGGAAAAATATTCATAATCTTCTTGGAAAGTTGTTTAAAATAAGGCTTCAATGAATAAGACGCATATATTTGTTCTAAAAATTTGGGGGGAAATTTGAAATAAATATGTTGGAAACCAGCAGTTAGCGTAATGGCTATGTCACTGGACTCCCACGTAGTTGACCACGGTTCGTGTCCCGGACCCGGTGGCTTAAAACTCACACCGGGCACGTGTGCGTGCGTGCCCAAGATCCCGAGAGGAGAATGGAGGAGAAGGGATTGCGGTGTGACCATCCCCCAAGGGGGGTGATTTCTGTCTCTCTGTTTCTGTCTGTCTGTCTGGCGAGCGCACGCACCCTATAGCGAAAACCTCTCAAAAAAAAAAATATGTTAAGAGACAAATAAAAATATGCTAATGAGAATTTGGTGTATAGCCGGTAAGTAACCAAGAGTGATAATTCATAAAACAGTAACAATAGCAAAAATAAAAAAGACAAAATGAATACTTTTGAGTAGTTTCAGATTTAAAAGAGTAATACTGGGACAATGTGAACAGAAAATAATACAGCCAGAGAAAGAAAAAATAATAATTATAGAACTGTATGTTAGAAAGTTTAGAAGAGACTGGGGTAACATAATCGTGAATACTTTGAATACAGTTAGAGAAAGTGATGGAAAACCAGAAGTTTGATGAGAGAGAAATTAGAATAAGCAGAGTAATAATTTCTTCAAGTTTATATCTAAGCAAAATAAAAAGATAGCTTTTAAAACTTTTTTTAAAAATTCTAATTTCTAGCCAAATAAAATTTTAGCAGTATGGCTATAGTGCTCTGAATTTTACCATATGAGGATTTTTTTCCTTAAAGAATGATTTATTTATTTAATTCTATTTATTATTATTATTTTTAAATTTGATCAGAGAGAGAGAGGGAAAAGAAGAAAGCAAGCCACCATGTCCAGGACTAGATCTGCAGTCAGCCACATGGGAATCCAGTGCCTTTAACCATCATGCCACCTGTCGACCCCCCATATGAGGTGTTCTCAAAAAACTCATGAAAGTTGAATATTACGAAAAAACTATACATGAGTTTCAAAATATATTTGCATTAACCTAAACATACTTTAATTCCATTTTCCCTTGAACTTTTAAAGGCCCCTATATAAATTTGTACTTTGTCTTAAAGCTTGCATGAAGAGGAAGCGTGTATGTTTTGAAAAAAGAAATTGCCACAGAGAGATAAAGTATTGTAACTCCCAAGGGAACCCAATGCGTGTTTGGATTCCCAGGTCTCTATACACCTAGCCGCAGAATCACTGTTATATTTTTAAACTTCATTCCTGGACATGATGCAGATGTCAGATCAATTTAGAAAGCCCAAGAGTGCCTGTGGGAATGACATGGCACAATAGAAACGAAATTTGGCCACACTATCATTTTATGCCAAGGTTGCCAAAAATCACAGCAGCCTGGCAGGTAGGTAACTATTATCTGCCTGTATGATCTTCGCTGGTTTCTATACCGAAAACTATCGACCGTTTATGCAGTAAAATTAAGCTCATGATTTGGACAAAATATGTCTTTATTCTGACATCAGTAGGGGCTGGTTGGGGATTGTTTCTTAAGCAAACCATTTGTTGGAAAAAAGCTTTTAATAAGTAGCACTAAACTCACTTAGAAATGGAAATGAGAGAATATAAATTTAGAGAATATTTTTGGCTAAAGAATCTTAATATTCAAAATGATGCTCATATTTTGGACTATTTGATATATTTCTTTCTAGTGCAGATCGGCTTGAGCTTAGTGTCTGTTGAAGAACTTTTCAGTTTTAAATATTCATTCTGCAAAACAACCAAGATAATTACAGTTTTAAATAATTTCCTTCATATGTTCACTGTTGGATTTCTGTTCTCTTAGCCTGTGTGCTGATCTCTTGGTCAATGTTGCTGTTCCAAAAAAAAAAAAAACTTCACGTTTTCTTTTTATTTATTTATTTTTTTAGTTTTTTTGCCATGAAGTGCATATGCTTTCCAGGGAGAGAGAGACAGAGAAAGTGAGAAATCGCACTCAGGAGGAATGGCCACGTTGCCCTCTCTTCTCTTTCATTCTCCTCTTGGGATTTTGGGCAGACACACACACTTGTTTGGCATCATTCTCAAACCACTACGTCTGCAATCCAAACTGGGATCAGCCATGTGGGAATCCAGCACCTTAACCACTCTGCCATCTACTGGCCCCCAGGTTTTATTTCTTATGAAAAGGGCAAAGTTAGTTAAGTGCCTGGGAATGCAGACTATGTTCTTAAATTCAGAAGAGTTAATAAGCATGTGTAAATAAATTCTCTGGATGTAATTATCGTCTTCTTAATGGATAATGCTCAATAAACTATTATAATCACGTTTTAATGTGAGAAAAGTTGCTATTTTTTGTTCTTTTTTTGGAGAGATTTTTTTTGCTATAGGGCGTGTGCGCTAACCAGAAAGACAGAGAGAGACAGAGAGACAGAAAGCGAGAAATCACCCCCCAGGGGGGATGGTCACATTGCAATCCCTTCTCCTCCATTCTCCTCTCTGGATCTTGGACACGCACACGCGCCCGGCGTGAGTTTAAGTCACCAGGTCCAGGACTCGAAACACAGTGGACTACCTGGGAGTCCAGTGATATAGCCATTACACTAACTGCTGGTCCTGTTGTTTTTTTTAATTTTCAAATTGTTTATTAGAACGAGAAAGAAAAGTACCCTCAATAGGGTTGCACCCCGTTATTCCCACCCTCTGCTTCCCCAGCCTCACAAGATCATGGATGTGCATACCCAGCGTGAACAGATCAAATGAGGAACCAAACCCATGTTCTTTCCTTTGGATCAGAACTGCCCGATTAGCACATTACCCCTAAACCACTGAGCTGGCAACATGCCACAGTTAAAAAATTTAAGAAAAACAAAATGGCTTATGATTTTCTTCCATTTGATGGTTAATAAATTTGAAATGATTAACTATGTGCATTGTTTAAGATTCTATAGATAAAAAATTATTTTTAAATGAGAAAAAAGTCTTCTGTATTTTTCCTAAGGTACTTGTACTCACAAAGTTACCTCTGCTAAATAAATGTTATTTTCCATTCAATTTTTTTATGAAGCATGTAAAAATTTTAACCTAAGTGTTTTAGCTGGCACTTCCTCTTTGCTTTTATCTCATTTTCTTCAATATTTTTATGTAACAAAACGTGTCAAGTAAGGTGATTCTATGATTTTTTTAATATGTCTTATGAAACTTAGATGCTGCAAAAAACAAAAGACCTCAATTTCATTCTATTTTGGTACAAAATATTAATTTATTCAATTAAAAAACAGAGCAGCTTCAAAAGTTTTCCTCAGAAGTCAAGTAATTCTGTAGCTCAATTGCAGATTTTGGAAAAAAAAAAAACATAAACTTATGTACAGTGAGTTGTCATCAGATGTTCTAAGTTCTTTCTTGCTTGTTTCTGTAGCTATCTTAGTTTGGGCTACTATAGACTAAAAACAACAGGATTTTGTTTCTCACGATTCTGGAGACTAGAAACCTGAGATCAGATGTCAGCACAGTCGGTTCCTGACAACTCCTTGTAACCTCACATGACAAAAAGAATGCTAGAGTCCACTGGGTCCTGTTCACGAGGACCCTAAGACCAGCCATGAGGGCCCCACTCTCATGACTAATCAGCTCCGCCAGATACTACCTCCTTTTTTTTGTTGTTAGAGAGAGATTTTTGCAATAGGGCACATGTGCTCGCCAGAGAGACAGAAAGTGAGAAGTCACCCCTGAGGGAGGATAGCCATGCCTCAATGCCTTCTCCTCCATTCTCCTCTTGGGAGTTTGGGCACACACAGACACACACACACACACACACACACACACACACACACACACACTTCCGATGTGCATTTTAAGCTGCCATGTCCGGGACTCGAACCATAGTCTACTATGTGGTAGTCCAGCAACATAATCATTATACCATCTGCTGGTCCCCATGCCACCTATTAATACAAACACCTTCAGGGTTGGAATGCCTACCTTTGAATTAGGGGGAACACAAACATTTAGTATGTAAGAGTAGGGAAAAATTTCATTCTTTGTGTATTCAACTTCTGATTTTAGTAATTTTAATTTTCAGGAAGTTTCACCATAAACCTCTTTTGGGCAATTTTATTGGATTTCTAAGAAAAGCAAAGTTTGGAAAAATGGTAACTAACACTTAGAAAACCCTTTTACAACACAGTTTAATAGCATTATAGGACATCTAATAGGTTTACGAGGTTGTCTATTAAAGGCTAAAGTATTTCTATAATTTATTTGACGTATGTAGCAAAGAGAAAGTGTATGAAGCCTAATTTTTGTGCATGTGTGTTTGTGTAGTATACAAATTGGTATACTAGATGGTAAAATATTATAGATAATCTGTTATAATAATAATTTTGTGTGTATATTACTAGTTCCAAATATATTTATACTCCATGCATTTCTTAATTCTTTACCATGACTTAGCGATCCAAAAACATTTGATTTTTTATCTCACTAAAAGCATATTATTTAGCTCTTCATATTTGAAATTTTACTCCATTTTAGAACTATATCTAATAATAATTTGTAATGCATTTTTTTCATTATGAAGAATTAACTTTAAAAAGTTTTACTTAGGGACCATGAATTAGATCAAAATATAACTGATTATTAGATTGATCTAAATGACTTTCTGTTTGAAACAACTGTTGAAACTAACCTCAATTCATTCAACTTTGAAAAGATTTTTGGAAAACAGTGCTAGCTCATAAATATCCCTAATGTTTATGTTTATACACAAAATACTTGAGGTTGAAAAAACTAATTCAAAAGTAATTTAATCTAACTGAAAAGTCACATTTCAAAGAGTGATATGAAACTTAATTTTATAACTCTATGAATTAAATTAATATCTACTGATACAGTTTTCTCTTTAAAAGTACTAATTATTTAACAAGATGATGTTGCTTTTTCTGCAGATTCATGACTTAGTTTCTATGTAGTCTGTAATATTACTATGGTTCTACATTTGTCAACAAATATTTTACGCAAGTCATATTTTTTATCAATATTTAGTACTAAACACCTATTTCTTGGATATAAAATTTGGGGTTTATTATGGACAAAAATGCTTATTGCAAAATCAAAGTGCAAGCAATCAATGAAATAAATAGTTGTAAATATGTAGCATAAAATACAAGAGAAAAACCACTACAGAAATTTAACGAAACCACTACATAAAATATAAGAGAAAACCCACTACAGATTCAGTTGAGGCTGAATAGACTCTAGAGTGTGACTCTGTAGCCTCTGTCTCCCATGTTTATATCATGTACATGTACGTTCCCACATGTCATGTGGCCACTACTGAATGGAAGCTTAGTAATTTGAAACTCACAGGTCATGGGACAGGTCAGGCACAATTGGTTCGGACACAAAATGGCCAGCAAGAACACCGGTATTCAGTATCATTAAGTCATTAGAAAAGTCATGATGTATTTTTCTGTTTTTCTATGAAAAAATGTGTCATGACTTCCCCAATGACCCAATACTTCTTCTACCACCGAGATTAGAAGGAGGTACATATTTTTGTTGCTTCTGTCTGAGAGCTCTGCGTTTTTATTATGTGTGGAACATTATGAGTATTTGCCTTGTTTCTGAAAAAAATAATAAAAAAAGAAAAGTTACGCTAGTCTGTTTTTCAGATTAATCACATATGAAGGAGAATATTCTATTTATATTCTATTTGTTCTTACAGACAAGTAGATGACACTACAGCAGAAGCTGGAAGCAAAAGGGTGGGCATTTATTAAACTCAGGTAATTTTAAGGCAATTGTTAATGATGAGACTTCTTAAAAACAAAAACTATATTGAAAAATTTTGGACAAGTACTAAACTCAGTAGGATACAAGAACAAGAATAAGCAGCACTGTCTTAAGCAAACCAGTAGGTAGTCACTAGTGACCGGTTCATTAATTGATCTAGAAAAGAAAGAAGGTTTTGAGTTATGGTGATGAGTTCAATTTGGGGACGGTCAGTTTTTGATGAGGTGTGGAATATCCAGATGAATGTCTAGGACATATTTGGAAATACTCGTTGAAGAGTGCAAGGAGGGTGGTGAAATATAGAAATATAACCTTGAAAATTTTCAGCACTCTAGGGGTAGTTAGCAACACTCAAAATAGATTAGGTTAGGACACTGTCAGCACTAATATTTATTGAGATTTTCATTGGCAGTTTCTGGGAACAGGACTAATGGCGATGGTCTGGATATAGACAACAAAAGAGAGAATATAATGCCATCACTTGACTCGAAATGACTTGTATATTCATTTCCTGCAGCTTCTGTAGCAAATTGCCAATCATAAGGTGATTTTAAACAATAGAAACATATTCTCTCAGTTTTGGATGCCAGAAGTATAAAATATGCATCACTGGGCTTGAGCCAAGGGATCTGCAGAACCTCATTCCCTAAACTGAACCCTCTGAAGGCCCGAGGGGAGAATCTATCTGTTCCTTGCTTCTTTCAGGTGCTGGTGGCTGCCAGTATTCCTCGGCCATAGCTATGTCACTCAGGTCTCTGTTACTGTGTCATCACATTGTCTTCTTCCCGGCTTGTAAAATCTCTCCCTAGTTCCTAGGGATGCGTGTGATTCTTTTTAGAGCCCACCCTGATAATCTAGTAAATCTTCAATGCAGAATCTTTTATCAGGTCTGAAAGTCATTCATTGTCATGTAAAATCACATTCACTGGTTTCAGGAATTAAGATGTCTATATCTTTTGGGAGGATATTACAAGCCTATCACAACTTTCATATTGCTAGTTACCATCAGTGTATGGATTTTTCATCCTATTTCTATCATCACTCTATGTTTTAGATATATAGAGCAATAGAATTTCCTTTTAAAGTCTAAAACTGGGCTGTGCAATCACCACTAACCAAATGGAACAAATGAGCAATTGAAGTATAGTTAGTCAGAATTGAGATCTACTCTAAGTTTTAAATACATCTCATAATTGAAAGACTTGGGACAAGAAAAATTATAGAAGGGGCAGTGCACAATCGTAATGCTCTTCTCCAAACATGGAAAAGCCCTGAACTTGCATCCTGGGAATTCCCTGAGCATACTGGTTTCGCAAGTGGTTTGTCCTGGTGAGCTTTGGGATGGATTGTGGCATTAGGACCCTGTTGAGGTTGTCTGTCTCCCTCCCTCTCTCTTTCTTCCTCTCTGTCTCATGAAAGATATAAATAGACTTTTGGAATAATAATGTAAAAGATCTCATTTTCTTTTGTGGCTCTAAGTTCAAATGACATTTTGGATATACCGTAATAAATAAGATTCATTATTGAAATTAATTTTACTTTTCAATATGGCTACTAGAAAATTTTAAATTGCATATACAGTTCGAATTATATTTTCATTAGATAGCACTAGTCTAGAATGTACGCGAATTTAAATGTTTTCATCTTATAGAGAAATTGCCTTCTGACAAATAAATAATTAAAATTCCTGAACGTTGCACACAAAGTTAATTACATGCCCAATTTTATTTACTCTATGGTTGTCCTTTGCTCTGTTGTAATCCATATTCATTGAAATTATTTCCTGCTGCTTTTCTCTATTCCACAGCAACCAATCACCAGCCACCAAGTGCTCCTTTTGCCTCCATTAATGCCTAATTTTGGGCATCTGAGAACCAAAGCAAACTGCGATAAGCAGCAGGGCTCACTCTCTTAGCACTGTTGAAGATTGTCCCAAAGGCAGTCTGCTTGGTGACTGCCAGAGTAACTGGTCATCTTCTAGAATGGAAAGGAAATAAGGCAATGTGGAGGAGTTTGGCATTTTTGTTAAACAGAGGTCTGCTTCTAATGGGTGCAAGGAAGTGCAATAATAAGGGAAATGTTTGTGATGGGGAAGGGTCCAAGAACTCATGGGAAAAGAAGGGTGGACCAGGAAAGGACCTATGAAATTTAAGAAGAGCCCTGTGTGCAGGTCTGATAGAACTGTTGAGGAAGGTGTCAATGGTGAGAAAACTGGACAGGTTTTGATAGCTGATGGTTTGTTGAGCAGCAGAGGAAAAAGGCTGCTAATATTTACTAAACCTCTACTTTGTGCCAGATTCCTGCCTATGTTGGGTTGTCAGAAATATCATGATACATTTTCGCATAGGTAAACATAGAAAATGATGCATGAGTTTTCTGACAACCCAATATGTTATTCAACTATAGGTTATACTATTCATTTTTGCAGTCAAAAATTTGAGAAATTTGAGAAAATGAAATAATTTGCCCAAGGTCACACAACCATTAGGTATTAAAGGAAAATTTCAGATCCATTGATACGTAGCCTTATAGCATGTTAAACCTAAATTAAAAGGTGGAGCTCTAAGGGTGACAAATTAGCAAGTGGTTGGAGTAACTTAGGGAAATGTGGGTATTCGAATGATCCTTGTCAATGTGTGATCTGCGTTGGGGAGGAAGGAAGCAAGCTAAAGGAGGGTCTGTACTTGGAACCATTTATGGCCACATCGAAAGACCTCAGAATAAATGGAATATTGGTTGGCCTTGCAAGTGAGTTGAAGTTTTGAACTTTACCCATTCCCTAACATCCAACTATGTTTCTAGTAAGTACAGACTTTATATACAAATATAAAAATACTTGAACTTCTTGAAAAATAATATAAATTTTAGTCCAAGTTTTAGAAAATTCATTTGTAAAAATTAGGTTACCTAAAGGACTACTCCAGCACACAGTTATGCAATTTTTGATAACCCCTCCACCTTCAGGAATCTCAATTTTGCACTTCTCAATTTACGCTTTTCTTTTCAAAAGCCTCTTCATTTCAACTCAGGAGCTTCAAGGGCTCAACATCCTTTCTCATATATTAGCATTCCCTTCATTTCAGTGGGCTCCCCCAGCTATAGACACTGAGAAGAGTTATTTTATTTATGCCCTTCCCCGGCACACTCTTGGTCTCTAATCATGTAACTGTTCAATCTGTAAGTAGTTAACAGAGTGGCTATTGGTAGGAGGTTGAGAGTGGGAGTGGGAGTAGAAGAAAACGGTATAACGGGCTTGGCTCACCACGAGTTTACCAAATACAGGTAGAACTTCTACTCTTGCTGCTTTTTCAGCAACCTTGTTCCATTAGCTGCTGTGGATTTTCCCTATTCTGATTTCTCAATATCTTTCTTTCTTCTTGCTGTTAATCTTGCCTATTATTTAGCCAAAATCAAGGCATAGGCGTTCTCATTGTACCTTCTCATTTGAATCGATCACTGTTTTTATATACAGATCTTTTCATCCTTCTCTGAAATCAGAGAAAAGAAAACACTATAAAGTGAACACATTTAAGTAAATTCTATCTCAACCCATGTTTTGTTTTCTTAAAAAAGTAGATGTCCTCATTCACTTTTCTTCTATTATTTTTTATTTCCTCTTTCTCTATTGACTATTATGTCAGATGGTGATTAAGACTTTTTAAAAGTTTCTGTAAATCAATAGAAGAAATAACATATTACTGCTTAAATTGGCCTTTCTTAAAAATATGTGATAAAATATTTAAATGTTTAGCAGACATTTTATCTTTTATTCAGAAAATTACTTCTTGAAACCTCATGCTTCTTGTTTTGTTGGTAAATTGGGATAAAGTTTGCAATGATTTTTGAGTTTGCTTATGAATTAGTATGTAATATTAGTATTTGTATATAGTATTTGTGATAATTTTTTTTAATTTGTTCCATATTCATAATGTTTACTAAATCGTAGACATTTAAAAGTTAAATTTTATGGGAGAGCAGGTGGCATGGTGGTTAAAGTGCTGGATCCCACATGGTCAACTCTATGGTTTGAATCTTGAACCAGGCAACTTGAAAAACATTCATAGCGCATTTGTGTGCATGGTTAAAATCCTGGGAAAAGAAAGGATTGTAGTATGGCCATCTTCTTAGGGGTGGGCAATGATTTCTCACTTTTCCTTTCTGTCTGTCTCTTCTGGTGAGCATATGCCCTACAGTAAAATTTTAAAACAAATAAATAAAAGTTGAATTTTTAAAATTCAATTTGTTCTTATTTTGCTTATGCTATAAAATATGACCGAAATATAGAGAAAATGTTAATATCTTATAAATGTTATGTAAATTTAAAATTTTTATTTGTATTACAAACAACTCTGAGGGGCCAGCAAATGGTATGGTGGTTAAGGTGCTAGACTGCCACAAGGTGACTGTGATTCGAGTCCTAGACCTGGTGGCTTGCTTTCTCACTTTCCCTTTCTCTTTAATAATAATAAAATAAAATAAAGAAGATAATTCTTAAAGAAAAAAACAACAACTTTGAACTTATATATCTTTTTCTATAATACAGACAATAAAAGCACATCTAAGATTCTTCTTGGAAAATATTGTTTATTTATATATCATATTGATCACCATTACCCTGATATTTTTTAATTGTCTCAGTGCTTAGAATGTAATTTGCTCCTATACTTCAGATTAAGATGTACTTATATATTTTCATAATATAGTAATTCTTCATGGCTTCACTTTCCACAATTTTAGATATCCATAGTACAGCATAATAAGATATTTGGAGACTGGAAATCATGACACATTTTTTCCATAGAAAAATACATCAAGCTTTCCAAATGACCTTATGTTTTGAAAGGAGGAGAGAAAGAGTGATGGAAAGAGAGAGACACAGCATATTTACATAAATTTTATTATAGTATGTTGTTATATTGTTCTATTTATTATTAGTTATTGCTGCTAATATAATACTATGTTAATTTGTAAATTAAGCTTTATTATGGGTGTGCATGTATAAGGAAAAACAGTGTATTTAGGTTTGATACTATATAGTTTCAAACACACTAATGGTCTTGTAACATATCCCCCATGGATAAGAGAAAGCAACTGTATTTCTGTTTTCATGTTATTTATCTATTTTTCTAGAATTATTTATTAAACTTATTTATTTATTTATTTATTTATTTATTTATTTATTTTAATTTGACCAGAGAGGGACAGAGAGAGAGGGAGAGAGAGGGAGGAAAAGTGAGAAAGCAAGCCACCAAGTCTAGGACTTGAATCATGGTCAGCCATGTGGGAGTCCAGTGCCCTCAACTACCATGCCACCTGCCAGCCCCCCATTTTATTTATTTAAAGTTTTGAATCTATGTGGAATTATTTTAACCTTTCTCATAATATTTCCAAAATTATTTTATATTATTAAAAGAGCAGTCTTGCAATTATCTTGACTCTTCCAGTTTAAGTCACTTCATATCATTAATTTAGAAGGTATACCTTTTTCAAATTAAAAGACATACGTCAGTGTTACGGACTCATTCTATTAGATTATAAGCATAGGAAGGATAAGAATCATGTCGTAGTAGTATCCTCAGCACATAATATAATTCTTATTGTATTATATATTACTGTGTATAATACACAATAGGCTTTTAATAATATTCACTGAATTGGATTCTGAAATAGATTTATAACATTAAATCAATGTTATGGTAATTACTTTATATATATAAAGCCTTTCTGAGTCTTCTTGAAACTATACTTTTAACCAAGTTGATCCATATATCATTCAGTTGTCCTCATTTTTTACTCTTATATTCTTTTATCATTCTATGCAGCTTTTGGCACTGTTACTGTAGTCTCCCCTGTTTCTCATTCTTAGATCCAACTGCCTGATTTGAAAGGGCATATATTTGTCCAGTGACCCCTCTTCTTTCTGAACCCTTTGAGTGACTACCCATCGGCCATCCCTGGTACTCTTTACCTACCTGACCTTTTCTATAGGAATGACTTTTACTCATTCTCAAATAGGGCAACCTTATGCTCCAATTTTCTTTACATTTTGAACTTTTTGACATGACCTGCAATAAGGACAACACAAAGAAATAGTTTCTTGGTTGATTGCTTATTGACTGCATATTCGATTTTATGGCAATCAGTTTCAATAATAAGGACCAAAATCAGGTTCAAAGACTTCTAAGAGGAAATAATAAAGCAGATTTGCTAAAGAATGGAGCTCCATAGCTGATTTATGAACTGTTAAAAAAATGGCATTGAAAGAAAAATAGACATACCATGTTAATATTTTTTATTATTGGAAAACAGCTTTTTATATAGTCAGATCAAACTTTAGAGATGATTAATGCTAAATTTGTTATTTAAAACTTCATAAAACATGGGACCAGCAGATGGCATAATGATTATGTCATCGGACTCTCACATAGTCAACCACAGTTTGAGTTCTGGACCTAGCGGCCTAAAACTCATGCCGGGTGTGTGTGTGTGCGTGTGTGTCCAAAATCCTGAGAGGAGAATAGAGGAGAAGGGATTGGAGCATAGCCACCCCCATGGGGGATGATTTCTAACTTTCTATCTCTCCAGAAAGCATGCACACCCTAGAGCAAAAATCTGTCTCCAAAGAAACAAGAACTTCATAAAGCAGATGTAGAGACTGGAGAAGAGAAACAAATGGTCAAAATGCAAACAGCTTAACAGAATGTTGAATGAAGATCTCATAGAGGAGAGTTACGCACCTGGTGTGACCTCCTATAGCTATATTTAAGAAATAAACTAGAGGGACCAGAAGTTGGTGTAATGGCTATGTTGCTGAACTCCCATGTAGTCGACCGTGGTTTGATTTCCGGACTCCATGGCTTAAACTCATGCTGGACGCATGTGCATGTGTGCCCAAGATCCCAAGAGGAGAATGGAGAAGGGATTGTGGCATGGCCATCCTCTCTTGTGGGGTGATTTCTCGCTTTCTGTCTCTCTGTCTCTCTCTGTCTGTCTGGCGAGCATGTGCACCCTACAGAAAAAAAAAAAAAAAACTTTCAAAAAAGAAAGAAAGAAAGAAAGGAAGGAAGGAAGGAAGGAAGAGAGGAAAAGAAGTAACAGGTGTACATCTTCTTTAAGGCTACTGGCAGAAGCTAATGAGTCGGAGACTATATCCATGTTGGTGAACCACAAAACATGATTTGTTGAGAGAGCTGGGAGGACAAGACCTCACAGTTTTGCCTAAGGCTAACCCTGTTCATATTCATTCATGTGCCAGACAAATAAAAGCAGTGTAGGTGTGTATCCTGTCTTATATAACACCCTGGATTGACATTTTTCTAGGAACCAGTTGGTGATACTTTCTGTGTTTAGTAAGAAGAAAGTCATAGATGTATGACTTATTTTTCATGAAAAATGAAAGTAGCCAACAGTTCTTAAAAATTCACTGTATGTTAAACACTATGCCTAAATTTCACTTGATTTTATCTTCACAGAAGTCTCATGAGATAATACAAATGTAATATACATTTTAAAGATGAAGATAATGAGGTATAAGGAGATGAATTAACTGCTTAGGGTTACACAAATGTAAGTGGTGGAGAGGGGTACAAATCTAGGACTCTGATCACAGAGCCTACTACCACAGAACCAAACCTTCCTATGAAGTCATGAAAGATCCAACTTCCAAAATTGGTCACATCAAAATTAGTGGGTGTAGTAAGAACATTTATGTATGTAATCATGTCCGCTTTAAGGACTTCATCTTTCTTTCATAAATTCAACGTACTTATAAAATATATCAAACGTTTCTTATACTAGTAAGTGGTAAGTGGTATAATAATAACAATTAACACTTTTTTTGGTAGGTCAGGGTCATGATGACAATCATTGAAAATGAGGGAAGGATGTAGTCCATTGGACTAAAGATAAATGATTTAAAGTTATGTCCTCTGATTCTGATAAATTAATCCTTGGCTTTTTTCAATGGTATTCTTTATTGTAAATATAAAAGTTAAGGAGACATGTGACTTGGGTGTCTATGAGAAGAATATTGAATTACTTTAGAGACACCTGTCTCTCCAGGTGTGTCTAAGTGATGGTACTCAATAACTCCAAAGTTTGGAGAGATAGATTATTGAAATAATCAAATTATTTACACTAATTCAAGTCTTTTGTTGTTCTTAGGAAGATTTGAATAAAAGTAAGAGTATTGGAGAGTAAAGAATGTATTAAATGTGAGGTAGATTAACAGCCATGAGTGTTTATAGAAGTAGAAAAGTAGGAGGGTTATCAGAAAAGTACATTTGTGTATTACTAGGGAGAAAATGCATACAAAGAAGGTAAGTAATGAGAAGATACATTTGTTTGTTTAGTTTTGTAATACCAATTTTGACATGTCAGCTGGAAGTCACTTGTGTTCCTTTTAATTTCTACTACCTTGCTGCTGTTTTCAAACCAGATGGCCTTTGGCTAAGGATTGCTTCTGGTTTTCTGAGTTAAGAGCAAAGGAATTTTCATAGTCCCTTTGTAGATACTCAGTTTGAAAAAGAAACTCTAAGAAAATTTCTTTTGATGTTTTATTAATTCATTTAGGTTTTTGCCATAAGACACATGTGCTCACAGGAGAGATACAGAGAGAAAGAGGGAAAGTGAAAAATTACCCCCTAGGGGAATGGCCATAATGCAACCCCTTCTCCTCCATTCTCCTCTTGGAACTTTGGGCATGCACACACATGCACCTGGTGTGTGTTTCAAGTCACTGGGTCTAGAACTCAATCAATGGTTGGTCAAGTGGGAGGCCAGTGCTCCAACCATTACACCATCTGCTAGTTCCAATGTCTTATTCATTTTTTTAAATTTTTAAATAGTTTTATTACATTGCATTCTGTACTTACAATATAGTGCTTACAAAGTGCAATTTATTTTTCCCTGTGCACATATTCTATATTCAAGTATTGAGAATGCCCAGTAATTTATTATAGCAGCTGAACTTCAAGACTGCCACAGAATTCGCTACAAATTTGAGTCCTTCAATGTCTAACCTTGTGGAACAATGCTGCATAGTCTATACTTGAGTTGGCTTAATCAATCACTTCAGTGGTGGACTCTGAAGAAGCACCACCACAGGCATAAGTGCTCCCACCAGGGAAGCCCTCAGACATTCTTCCTGCCTCCTGCACTCTGGCACAGATTGGTGATGATGGGGTTGCAGACTTTCTCCAGCTTCTTTTGCTGATGTTCAAATTCTTCCTTCTCTGCAGTATGATTCTTGTTGAACCAGGTGATTATCCCACTGCATTTGTCAAGAATCTTCTATTTATCCTCAGCATTTATCTTGCTTTGAAGTTTCTCATCTTCAATAGTTGCTTTCATGTTAAATGCATGGGATTCAAGTGAATTCTATGGTAACATCTTGTCCCTCTGCTTCTCATCGTCAGCTCTGTACTTCTCAGCTTCCTGGACCATACTCTCAATGTCTTCCTTGCTATACTCCTTATCATTAGTGATGGTAATCTTATTCTCTTTTCCTGTACTCTTATCCCCGGCAGAGATATTGAGGATGCCATTGGCATTGATATCGAAAGTGACTTCAGTCCGAGGAACACCACATGGTGCTAAAGGTTTGCCTGTGAGTTCAAACTTGCTGAGTAGGTTGTTATCCTTGGTCATGGCAAGCTCACTTTCGTAAACCTGAATGAGTGTGCTAGGCTGGTTACTGAAGTAGGTAGTGAAGGTCTGCATCTACCCTGATAGGTTGGTGGTATTCCACTGGATGAGGACATTCATGCCTCCACCAGCAGTTGTAAAACCAGGGGAAAGATGAGTGACATCGAGAGCAGCAAATCCTGAACAGTCTCCTGATAGGATGACTGCCCAGACAGCTGCACCATAAGCAACAGCCTCATCAGGGTTGATGCTCTTACTCAGTTCCTGTCCATTGAAGACATCTTGTAGCAGCTTCTGAATCTTGGGAATACGAGTAGAACCACCCACCTGGACAATATCAATATCACCCACCTGTGACTAGTACAGCATCCTGAAGGGCTTTCTCTCCAGGGACGGGTCTGCATTCAATTCTTTAATCTGGCACTAGTAATGGAGGTATACAAGTCTATTCCTTTGTAAAGAGACCCAATTGCACTACTGGTCTGTGTGCTGAAAGAGAGGGTATCTTAGCACCCTCACAAGTAGTATGTAAGTGCTGGACAGTTCCCTTCTCACTAGTGCTGGACAGCTCCCCTCTCATTGATGTCCTTCTTAGGCTTGTTTTTGAACTCAGTGATAAAAGAGTTGACCATTTGATTGTCAGTCTTCTCTGCCTAAGTGTGGGTCTCTAGGGCAGATTTGACCTGAACAATTCCTCCCTCAATAGCGAGGATGGACACATTAAAGGTGCCCCTTCCCAAGTCAAATTGAGCACATTTCTTACAGCTCCAACCATTCTGTCTAAGCCATAGGCAATAGTAGCAGCAGTCGACTCACTGATGATTCTAAGTAAGCTGAAACCAGCAATGGTTCTAGTGTCTTTGATAACCTGACACCGAGAGTCAGTAAAATAAGCTGGCACCGTAACTATGGCATCAGTAACAGTGTTCCAAAGGCAGGTTTCTGCAATATCCTTCCTCTTGGTCAGAACCATAATGACATCTCTTCTGGGTAGGAAATTTTGTCCCTCTTTCTATTCTACTTGGACCTTGGGTCTGCTTGCATCATTGACCAAAACAAAAAACCAGTGGATCCTATCAGACAAACAACAGCGTCAGCAAATCTACATCCAAGCAAACACTTGGCATCAAACTCAGTGTTGGTAGAATTCACTGCACTCTGATTTTTTGCAGCATCACTGATCAGTTATTCAGTATTGTCAAAGGTAACATAGCTTGGAGTGGTCTGGTTCTCCTGATCACTGGCAGTTATCTCTACTTTCCCATGCTGGAAGACACCCACATAAGAGTAGACGTTACCAAGATCAATGCCAAATGCAGGTTCCTTAGACATGGTGGCTGCCATGTAGGCCTCCCTCGGCGTGCAAAGCACATGCGCTCACCTCCAACTACCACCAGTCAATGAGCTGCTTGATATTTTTTTTTTTTTTGAGAGGTTTTTCGCTATAGGGCGCGTGCGCTCGCCAGACAGACAGAGAGAGACATAGAGACAGAAAGCGAGAAATCACCCCCCAGGGGGGATGGTCACGCCGCAATCCCTTCTCCTCCATTCTCCTCTCGGGATCTTGGGCACGCACGCACACGCGCCCGGCGTGAGTTGTAAGCCACCGGGTCCGAGACGCGAACCGCGGTCGACTACGTGGGAGTCCAGCGACATAGCCATTACGCTAACTGCTGGTTCCCCTGCTTGATATTTTAAAATAGCTATAGATGTACTTCAGCTATCGCAATAAAGGGAAATCAATTAACAATATAAAATGCTTACATTTATAAGATGCTAAAAATGTGTATTGTATCAGTACAGTAATTTGTCATATTATTTACTTGAAGGCCATACTTTTATCAATGGTACAAGGAATTGTGCATTTTCTAATCAATGAAAGAGATGACATATATAGAAAAGTATGGAGTATGGATTTTTAGCCATTTTTATCTTGCCTTTTTTCCTATTAACTATCATCGTTATATCACTTAGGTTGGATTAATGTAGAGAAGAGCGTGTAGGCATTTCAAGTTGCCTACATTAATCCTGTCATCTAGTCACATCAAGCACACTGAGTTTGTGCTTCAGTCATTTTTCTACTGAGATGCAGATCAGCACTATTTATCCAAATGTTTTACAAGATTATTATTCTCCGTCAGAAACAGTAGCAGTTTCAGCCCATTTTTTTGTTTGCTTGTTTGTTTTTTAATTTTGCTACAGAGCACATGCACTTAACAGAGAGAGGGAGAGAGGAAAAGTGAGAAATCACTCCTTGGGGGAGAGGCTACTATCCCTTCTCCAGTCTCCTCGTGGGACTTGGGGTATGCATGCACTCAACATCTGATTTTTCAAGCTGCCAGATCCGGGACAAGAACTATGCAGTCAAACACGTAGGCTCCAGCTCCTTACTCTCCATGCCACTGGTCCCCAGTCTCAGTTCAGATGATCATACTGACAGGTTGCCCACATCCTAAACTGCATAAAACCTTTAAAAAAACTTTTCTGTTTTATTCATTCATTCATAATGTGTTGACTTACTAAATTACTTATTCCTACTGCTCAAATATGTCCCTCCAAAATTAATGTGACAAAATTTGCTGAGCCATTGTAATTGATGGTGAGTGGGTGGAAGTTTCATCTGATTATGAGATTAAGAGGTAGGACCTTTGGGCTAGGGCTAGGATTAATGCTATCAAGGTAGAGCCACACAATGGCATCCTAATAGGTTTACAAAGAGGGAAGGAGGCGGAGCCGCATGGACACAGACATGACTCCTGCTCTCAGTATGTGATTGCTTCCGCCATGCTATACACCAGCAAGAACAGTCTCACCATATACGGTCTATTGACATTCCATCTCCAATCAATGAGAAAAAAAAATCAAAACTTCTTTATAAATTACCCAGACTAAGTTATTTCTGTTATTAGCAAAACAAAGGACTAGAACACTTACTAAGTTACATGTCAGCTACTGTTTGAAGTATAGGGATGTCGAAGAGGTAAAAGCATGTTACCTGCTCTCAGGGAACTCTCAGACAAGGAGTGAGAAGTAGATATCACTAAGAAAAGAAATAAAAGGCTTATCCAAGCATCACCTGATCTTCTGTTACACAGCAGTATAAGAACATCAGTATAAGACAGAATAAAGGATTTTTTTTAAAAAAGTTGTCTTTATCTATAAAGAAAGAATTCATAGGGGAAGTAACAATTTGTATCTTAAAATATGAGACATCCTGTCAAAGAGGGTGGCCAGTAGATTAAAAAGCAACCTGGGAAGATAGTATTCCAAATAGAAGAATTAGAATGAAAAAAAAGGGAAAACATCCAACCATTTGGCACAGTTAGAGAGGCATAAGCCATTTGGCATGACCAGAATGTAGACTGAGAGGAATCATGGCGAAAACTGTGGCTGGAGAGGTAGGCAAGACCCAGTCATTGGGAGCCTTGTATAAGAAGTTAATGTGTTTAGTTTGTTGTAAGAAATAAATGAAGAATTTTATACATAGAAATATGGTCAACACATGTGCAGTCCAGAATTAATCAGTCTCTAGAACACTCAGGGGCAAAGCATACACGAGGGGTCTTCAGAAATTACTGAAGTGGAAAATGTGCATTATGAGAAACTATGCATGGATTTTAATTTTTTTCTTTTTTGCACCAAAATAAACTCCTACACAATTCCATTTTCCATGAAATTTTTAAAGTGTTCTCATATGGGAGGGTTCAAGTATATGTCAGAGAGTCAATTATTGTACATCCTGAGAGCTCAGGACAGCCATTTTTCTGTTTGTTCCATGTTGCCATTTAGTACTTGCATAGTACAAAAATGGTGTGTCAGCTGCTTTGATCATGGTTTTCTGGACGCATCCTTCTACTAGATATGTCTGTTTTTTTAATTCAAGGAAAGGACCCTCCTTGGGCTTTTGAGACTAGCTATGGATTTAGCAACTCTTGATGATTTTCTTTGTTGTGTTTCTGTATAGAATGAGAACAATTCAATATGTTAACATCACTGTTTTAAATGCTTTCGATTGTCAATCTTTTAAAAATGCATTTTTGTGTGTATTTTAAAAGAATCAGAGTGGCATTCAACTTACATAATGAGAAAAGTCTTAACGATGACAATGTTAAAAATCTCAATTAGGGGACCAGCAGATGGCATAATGGTTGTGCCATTGGACTCCCATATAGTCAACTGTGGTTCCAGTCCCAGACCCAGCGGCTTAAACTCATGCCAAGCATATGTGCGTACATGCCCCAAATCCCAAAAGAACAAGGGAGGAAAAGGGATTGTGACATGGCCATTTTCCCTGGCAGAGTGACATCTCACTTTCTGTCTCTCTATCTGGTGAGTGCACGTAGCCTGTAGCTAAAAACTCTCTCAAAAAAAATCTCATTTAGTTGAAAAAATTATATAGTCTTTCTCTATTTAAATTTATTTATTTACAGTCATTCACTACACATCATTACAGCATACAAAATGAGATTTCCCATTCAGAATATACTGTATAACATCAACATACGTTATTATCAAAAAATAATTTTCCATTTCTTGTTTCCTGTATATTTTGTCTTTTTTTTTTTTTTGCCATCTTTGATTCCCTATCTCTCACCCTCTGCCATGTCCCACCCTCCTCCTACACTGTCTCTGGTATCCATGGTTGCTTTCTATTCCTTTCCCCCCATTTTATTGATTTGCTAATTAACTTAATTAATCTAAATATTTCCAATAGCAAGCACAGCTGTTATATACATATCCATGAACACAAGACTGCCTTTAAGCATAAACCTCAGTGAGTAGAATGAATATACAATAAAGTAGCACCAAGCTGGGGCTATATAGCTTACTGCAGTCATCAAATATACATTTTTTTCTGAAACTTTTTTTTAAAATTAATGTACATTCATCCCTTAATCATCGTCACAGCAAACAAAAAGTGGTTTCCCATCTAGAATATACTGCATAGTGGCTTAATCATGTATATTATCATCAATGATTTTCCATTTCTATTTTTACATATATATGTATGCGTGTGTGTGTGTGTGTGTGTGTGTGTGTATTTACCCCTATGTCTGACCCTCTGCCCTTTCCCACCCTCTTCTCACACTCTCTCCAGTGTCTACAGTTGTATTCCATTCCTTTCCCCACACTTTTTATTGATCACACAATTTCTTAAATAATCCAACTACTTTCAATAGCAAGTTCAGCTGGTAATTTCAAGAAAATCAGTTCTGAATTGGTAAGAAAATTTGCTTACAACTTAAAGCCTGGAAACAAGTTAGTATTCTGTTCAAATAGTAGGTATATGAACCTATTGACAGCTCAAGACAGGAAAAAACTCTTAAAATGGGACAACAAAACCTAGAAGAAAAGCAGGAATATTTTAGTCAAAAGTCACAGAATACTGTTTCACCAGTTCAGTCTCATGTACTTAATCTTCTGCTCTGGTTCTATCTTCCTGATTGAATTCTGGGATATCATATTCAACTCCAGACTTGTTCCTATGATTAAGCTTGCCATTTTCTTAGTTTTGGAACTCTTATTTCTGTGTGACTACATTTAATTTTCCTGACATAGCACTCCCTTGAGAATTTCTTGGCGATCTGGTCCGGTGCTGGTAAATTCTTTCAGGTTTTGTTAATAGGAGAATGTTCTTGTCTTTTCTTCCCATATGAAGGACAATCTTGCCAGGTACAGTATTCTAGGTTACATTTGCTTTTCCCTTAACACTTTGAATATATTTTCCCATTCTTTCCTCGCTCACATTGTTTCTGATGAGAGGTCTGCTGTAAATCTGATGGTATATCCTTTGTAGGTAACTTGCTGTTTCTCTCTTGCCAATCTTTGTATCTTGTCTTTGTCTGCGGTTTTGGTCAGTCTGGCTATAATGTGTCTTGGAGAAGATCTTCTTGGGTTGATTCTATTTGGGGTCCTTTGCATTTCTTGGGACTGGATCTTTGAGTGCCTCTCTAGGTTGGAAAGTTTTCTTGCAGGATTTCATGGAATAGATTATCGATGCCCTTATAAGTCTCTTCACCCTCTGGGATGCCAATTATCTGGATGTTTGATGGTATCTAGTATTTCTCATATTATTCTCAAATATTTGGGCAATTTTCTCAGTCTTGGCCAGCAATTTTCTCTTCTATGTCTGAGATTCTATTTTCTGTATGATCTAGTCTGCTTTTAATACTTTCAAGAGAGATTTTGACTTCCTGTATTATAGTCTTCATCTCTAACAGTTCCATTTGATTCTTTTGTAAAGTATGTAATTCCTCTTTTAGATCCTGCAAGAATTTCCTCACCTCCTGGAACTTGTCAGCTCCTTTCTCTTTTCTCTTCTGCAGTTCATTGTCTCTCTTCTCTTCCATCTCTGTTAACTTAGCCATTATGAATGTTTTAAATTCTTTATCACACATTTCCATTGAACTGTCTGTGGATGAAAAGGAGTTATTCTTTTCCCTTGGAGGAGAGGTAATTTCTTGCTTTCCCATATTTCTTGTAGTCCTGTGATGATTTCTAGTCATCTGATGGAAAGTGTATTTCTTCCCAAAGTTGAAGTTTAGTCTGATCGTCATGCGAGTTTGTGGGCTGGAGGCTGAACTATTAATGAAAAAATCTTCAGTTCTTCTATTCCCCTGAAATCACTAGTTCTCAGTAGCCATGAAGTTGTCTTCTGAGGACTTGAAAAAATGATATAGTCTTAAGTCTTACTTCCCTACAATGATTCTCTTCTCCATAGTGATGGTTTTAATTCTTTTTTGCTTTTCTTTGGCTTTTAAATAATGTGCTTTTTAAATTTTTCTTACAGCTATTGATCTATAAATTAAAACTATTTACTAATTCATTGCTACGATGGTTGAAGATTTATTTCTCTAGTGTTATCATAATGTATTCTCTACACATTCTCCCAATATTAATTAAATCAGCAATCAGTTTTTCATGACAGGATGACTGCCAGTACAGGCCACTTCCAACACTAAGTACTTTACTATAAAAACATTTTTTGGCTGGCTTTGTGGTGATGTGCAGCTCAGGAGAGGCCTGGTCCCACATGACTACCTCAGCTCAAGGCCAAGACCTGGTTAACCTTGAGCCTGTTGCTATTACAAGTGCCCAGGATTGGACAGGCTGGAGGAAGTGGGACCGTGGTGTGATTAGATCCTGTGGAGAGTGTGGGTCTCTTTCTCTCTCACTCTTATATATTTGCATAAGTTTTAACATGACTAGAGGGGGAAAGAAGAACACTTCTTTCCTTATACATTTCTTTTCTGCACCATTTTCACTTGTATAATATTTTCTTTATATATTTTTCAAAAGTCTCTTCAGATAATCTTCTCATTAATGTCGTTACTTACCATAACCTCACCGCCCCCCCCTTGCCAATCTCTTCTGGCTGTAGCGGGAACTGGTGGCTCTCACTTTGCTGTGCAACTCTCCTCTCTTATCACTGCTTCCTCTTTTTCCCTGGTGGGATCCATTATTTCCTAGATTCCATGTCTTCATTTTATTATTGATTGATTAGCTAATTAATACCTAAGAAAAGGTACATATTTTCATGGGAGGATATTTTCATGGGTTCTTGCATGTCTGAATATGTATGTTTTTATTATACATAATATTTGAATATTTCTTCATTCTACCTTAAAATTTGATATAAGCTTTATTTGGATATTTAAAAATTATTTTTTTCTCTTAGCTTTAGAGGCTCCTAAAGTCATGGAACTGGTGAGAAATCTGATGCCAGTGTGAATCTTTGTGACCTATTTTTCTCCGAAAGTCTTTAGGCTCTTCTAATTATTTCTGGTCTCCTGAATCATAAAGATATGCCTTGATGCACTGTATGAACTTCTAAGTTGAATACTTATAAAGTTCTTGAACAGTTTATTCTGTAGTTCTTCACTTGCCATTTTCTACTCTTCTCCAAAACTTCATTTAGTATGATTTAGGTATTCTGAACCGATATTCCAAATCTCTCATCCTTTCTCTTATACTCTCTTTTCTCTCATTTACCATTTACTATGAGATATATAATACACACTGAGAGGGCCAGCTGGTGATGTGGCTGAGGCAGCTGCATCTCACATAGCTGGCTGCAAGTTTGAGTCCTGGACCGAGCAGTTTGAAAGACACACTGGGCATGTGTGTGTGTGTGTGTGTGTGTACTCATAATCCCAAAAGGTGAAACAGAAGTGAAGAGATTGCAGCATGACATTATCCTTAGGGAGCGCTTTCAAACTTTCCTTCTTTCTCTCTCTCTCTCTCTCCAGCAAGCATATGCACCCTCTAGCAAGTTTTTTTTTTTTTCTTAATTTCATATGGACATCTAAAAATATATTACTATGCAGTTTAAAATTTAATAATTAAATAAATAGTAATCCTAATTTCCCAAGATAAGAAATAGAAAATTACAAATAACTTAGAAGCTTTTGATATCCCACTCATTAATTATCTGCAATATAGATTAAAGAAATGTACTGATATTCTTAATTTTTTTTTTAATTTCCCTCTTTTTTTTGTTAAGAGTGGATGTTCTGATGGAAAGATATGCATTATTTTTCTTCTTTACATTACTAATGTAGTTAATTTCTTTTCTTTTTCTTTTTCCTTCTTTCTTCTTTCCTTTCCTTCTTTTTTTTTTTTTTCTTTAGGTCTTTGCCATAGGACTCATGTGCCACCTGTTGGCCACAACTTTTCTAATGTTAAAGCAAGATTGCATTCACAAGACAAATAGAACACATTATTTTTAATATTGGGCTGTCAGAAAGTCATGACACATTTTTGCATAGAAAAAAAAAACATGGAAAAACCCATCATGACTTTTTCAACAACCCAATATGTTCTTTTGATTTAGTAAATGCTTTCCATGGGTTTTTGCTTCTGTAGTCATGGATGAAATGTTGGTAAATCTCTGTTTTTTTCATACCATGTTTGTTTAAGTTTAAAGTTAAGCTAAGCAGTGTTCCATTGTAAACTATTCTTTGAGAGAGTGTTAACATAATGTTGTGCAGTGATTTTGTTTTACTATATCAACTTAGTAAAGGATACTGGACCCTTATGGGGCATAGTCATGTTGCAATCCTTTCTTCTCCATCTCTCCCTCCTTTTGGGATTTTTGAGCACACACACACTCCTGGCTGGCATGTTCCTTAAGCCATAGGGTCTAGGTCTTGAACTGCATAGTCAGTCTAATAAGATCCAGCCACCTCAATCACCAGCCATGATTGACCCAGGAAGTTGTATTTTACTAGGGATTCATTAACCTCATCTACCTTTTCGAATGTATTGCTATTAACTTGTTCTTAAAATTTTCTTAGTGGACTAATCTCTGCAGCAGCTGTGGTTTGGGTCCTTCGCCTTCTCTCTCTCTCTCTTTTGTTTTTCTCTAAATAATCTCACCAGTGATGTTTCTACTTACTAATCTTCTCAAGTAGCTCATTTTTATCTTTGTTGACCTCTTAATATGTTTTTTTTTATTTTGCTAATTTTTGCTATTATCTGTTTGTTACTGTATTTTTGAGTTTACTCTGCTGCTCTTTATCTCATTTTTTAAAAGTGAAGAATTTATTTGCCTTGAGCCTTCTTAAAACTAATGTTTTAAAAATATAAAGTTTATATTTACACTTTAAAGATACGAACATTTAAATCAATGTTATTGGAATATAATATACAAAACACAAAATTTACCCTCCTTAAGTATAAAGTTTGGTATGTTTTGAAAAGATACCTATCCTTGTAAACATTACCCCAAACAGGGTATCAAATAATTCTGGTGTCCCAAACAGTTTCCCAGTGCCCTTTGAATACAACCTTTCCACAGCCTAGGCAAATATCGCTCTGCTTTCCATTATTGTATATTATTTTAGCTATTCTAAAATGTTACGTAAGTGAAGGTGTAAGAAATGTACTTTGGGGAGACAGCTGCCAAGGGCCACTGAGCCATTCTAACACATGTGCACTCTTGGCAGTATACAGGCATTAGTAGCCACGGGGTTTGAAAAGATCTTCACCAACAGAGACAGAGGTAAAATAAATATATTTCCCTCTTGTATTCTCCTACATGACTCCTCAGAGTGTTCCCAGTGGAATTGAGACAATATGTCTTTTTCCCAGTTCTCCACTCTAATTCTTTGAATCATTGTCCATAGTAGACTACTCCACGTAAGTTCTTTTTCTGAAAAAAAATTATTTTACTTAACTTTATGCATTTGCTTATTCATTTTTAATTTAACTGGAGAGGGACACAGTGTGTGTACTGCAGGGGGAAGTGAGAAAGCGAGCAGCCAGGTCTAGGACTCAAACCTGTCAGCCACGTGGGAGTCCAGCAACCTTAGGCACCACGCCACCTGCAGGTCCCATCCATGTAAGTTCTTATATCGGGCTCTTTTAAGACAATTCATACTAGAAATAAATGAATAAATAATAATGGAAATGCTTAGGCATAATCACACAAGAAACTAAGACAACATCCTAAATTTTCTTTTCTTTTTAGTTTACTCTTTGGTATATGTTCTCAACAGAGAGAGGTAGAGAGAAATGAAAAGTGAGAAATAACCCTCCAGGGAGATGCCAATGCTACAGTCCCTCTACTCTATTCTGTTAGAATTTTGGCCACACACATCAAGCCATTAGGTCCAGGACTCGAACTGTGCAGCTGGCCATGTGGGATTCAGCTGCCTTAAAGCTCCATGCCACCTGCTAGCACGAACACATTTTCTAAAACACCTAGTAATTGTTATTACCACAACTCACAGCTAAGAACTATTACTTTAGATAGACAGCTTGGGGGACATACCGTATGTACTTGCAAAGAACATGTATGTATTGTGTGTCTGTTGTACATAATGTGATAAATGTGTATTTGTGGACTGAAGAAAGACTTATGAATACATGAGCCACTGACTTTGGAGTTAGAAGCATATGTGTTCAAATTTGTCTACTACTGATCAGTTTAGTGACATTGTGAAACTTATTAATGTCCCAAAGCCTCAGGGGGATTTAGTAGAGATAGAAAAATGTTCATTTATACCGTCATGCATCACTTAAGGATACAGTCTAAGATATGTGTCATATACTTACTTAAATATAGAAGATAGTTTACTACATGCTTAGGCTACACATTACAGCCTTTAAATCTTTTTTCTTTATAAAAGTATTTAATTTTTATTATTATTATTGTTACTATTATTTAATTTGACCAGAGAGAGAAAGAGAAAGTGAGAAAGCAAGCCACCAAGCCTGGGACTTGAACAGTAGTTGGCCATGTGGGAGTCCAGCACCTTAACTACCACAACACCTGCTGACCCCAGCCTTTTATGACCTTATGAGACCATCTTGTGGTTGATTTTTAAATGTTGTTATGTGACACTTGGCTATAATCACACACACACACACACACACACCCCAACACACCAACACACATATGAATATAATGAATTACTACCAAATTGCCATTTCTTATGTAAGGATGCTTTCTCTGTTTAATTGGTGTGTGTGTGAGTCTGTGTGCATGCCCATGAACACAGGTGGATGTGTTCACACATATGATGGTCTGGAAGCATGAGCATATGTTTGCCATTTTTTTAAAAGAGGAAATCTTATTGATGGGACCTTGGATTTAAGTTTCAGACCAACCGCCCACTAGCTATATAACCTTGGATAAGTTACTTAATTACTTTTTTGTTTTATGCACCATTCATCTGCTTTTCCTACTCCAGGCAGTTGAAGGAATTTGTTGGACAAAAATATTGGTTTCATTCTTGGAGCAGGTTCTTTATCTCTTCCAGATCTTTTATTACACCCTAGCTTACCATCTCATTATGCACACTGCTAAGGTCAGGGAAAGGATGCGAATAGCGAAAACCTCTCTTTGTCTTTCAGTGTCATTACTAAGCATGCAATATATCCTTTAGATCTGTATTAAACTACCATTTATTTAAATCTTTTACTTCTGTCAATACTGCTATAATAACAAAAAGAAGCTTTAAAAATTACTTAATTGTCTACTTGTAATATATGTCAAGTTATTTCTACAAAGCACCAGGTGAACCAGTCCCAAGAGATATCTGTGTTGAATCAAGAGTTCCCTGGAGCTATAAATATTTTTTTTGTTTAGTTTCAGTAGATTTTATCTTTCTCTCTCTCTTTTTTTGTTTCCATCCTAATCTTTGTTTGGGAAAATTGCATGGAATTCACAATCAGGCTTATTCTATTCTTTTCTACAGAACAGTGGAAATTAAATAAAATGTATAGCCAGCATATTGTCAATACAAAGCTACAGTCATGCTTGTGAATGGGGCATTTACATGCCTGACAGATGATTGCTTATGTAATTATTCAGAATTATGATTTTGCAATGTCTATTAACAGGAAGCCTACAACTGAAAAATGTAAGTCCAAATAAGTTTCTTACTAAAATATGTGAGAAATCAATAATGCCATTGTTAATTTCTACTATCACCAGGTGATTCTAATATAAATGCCTGCCAGAAAGCTAATCACACTTTTCATCACTTTCTAAAGAAGAGTGCTTTATATCTCTCTGCTTTCAGCCTCCACCCCTATAGAATCTTCTCTTCTTCGTTCAGTGCATTCATTTTATATGCAACTGCATTATTTACTTCCAAATTGTTACAAAGGTTATAAATCGTAATGATATTAATGAAAATTAGTTACTACTGCTAGGGATACCACTTTAAATAATATTTGTTAAACACTTAAAACTGGCAGACATTGTGCTAAATAGATTGCCTTAAGAATTTTATTTCATTTATATATTCATGACGTGGAAGGTTCTATTGTTGCTCCCTACCTGTGGAAAAATAAGTTGAAAGAAATTAGAAGGAAGGAATTTACTAACAGCTTATCAGCTCATAAACTGAGACTCTGAGATTCAAAACCCAGTTATTTGACTATAGAGTCTACCTTCTTAATTACAGGACTTCACTATTCTGTAAACAATGATGTTTTTAGGACCTCAGTTTCTTTATCAATAAAATGAATATATTGGATTAATAATGGCCAGTGTCTAAGCAAAATCGACCATTTTTTCAGTGTTACAATGCAGTGAACATTTAAATCCGAGAAACTTTACTTGTTATTTTTTTCATTCTCTGTGATAGCATGATGTGTAACCTCAATATTTGAATCTAAAATACCCGATGCCGTTCTTCAATTAATATTTGTAGAATTAGGTAATTGCTTTATAAACATGTAAACAACACTAAATGCATAAAGTAGTCTCTTCTAATTCCACCTCTCCATCATATTGTTTTGTAATCATGTTTGCATATTTCAGTCCAGCTATTTATTTTGAGATTATTTTTAGAAATAGATTTTCTAACTTATTGTTTATAATGTTATTAACTACTATGTATTATATCAACATTTTAAAATTGAGCTTTCTATTATTGGTAATTAGTCATTTTTTAATTCATTTTATCATTTATACAAAAGTATCCTCCTTGTCTCTCTTACAGAAAAAAATATTCAATGGTATATGTTAATGCATGGTAAGGAAAACTGCTGAGAACCAACGTGGTGGGGACAGTGACCACTGAGGTCTAGCAAAAAACGAGACTGAGCTTGTCTCTTAAAGTAATATAGACAAATAGAAATTTATAGCCTAAGAGAAGTATAAGGGTTAGTGAATGGAAAATTACTAAGAAGAAACATCAAGAATAAGGGGTCTGTGGCACATATACACTGTGCGGTACTATTCAGCCATAAGGAACAATGAGACACTGTCATTTGGCTCAAAGTAGCTGAATATGGAAGATCTACTGCTAAGTAAATAAGCCAGACTTTGAAAGACAAAGAATGTATATCCCTGTTTAATATATATGGAATGTCTGCACTCTTATGACAGAAGTTGAGAGATCCAAAAATACTAGCAAGAAGGGCAAGTATAGACATCAGAGTCTGTAAGGGAGTGTATTGGATGATAGAGGGTAGGTAGAGGAGCAAAGGGAAGAAACAATGAACCCAAGAATGTAAAATTCTCTGTAGAAAATTATGTACCTGGTAACATCCTTGATTTGGCAACATCCAAGATAAATGAATAAAGAGATAAAATTGGAGAGGTGAGCAGAGGTACGATTCTAAGGGATTATAAACATTTTGGTAATAAGTTTGCATTTTTTTACCCCAAAGACCATTGGAAGATGGCACAGAATACTGGCCAGAGGATTTTCATGTCATGATTAGTAAGTTTATTCTGGCATTATCGTGAAGACAAATTGGAGACGAGCAAAATTTCTGTCCAAGATACCAACTATGAGGTTATAATCCAAAGAGATCAAGTGGCCTAAATTAAAACAGCAGGAAAGAGAAAGAAATATATAGATTTAATAAATAACATGAGCGTATAAAGAAATCTTGCTGGCTGCTGAACCCCTAGGTAAACAGCAATACAATTCTCTGAGAGAGAAATACAAAAGAGCCCAAAGCCTTGCTGCAGCAGTGTAGACAGTAAGGGCACTACTGTAGGGGCCTGGAGTCATATAGGAAGCTCCTGTTTTAATTCCAAGGTTGACGTGAATGTGCTCAGGGCAACCAAAGACACACTGGTGATCCTGGCTGACCAGAAGGCTGGGGGTGGATCACAGTGTGGCAAGGTGCTGTCATGAAGACTTGTCTCTCTAAGTAAATCAGTTAAAAAAAGAAAAAAGTAGTTTATGGCTAACCTGACCTACTAGACTTCTTGTTCAAGACAGGCCAGAATGATCAAACACTGCCTGAGGGATAGTGTGGAATATGGAATGTGATCAGTTAATTCGGATGATCAGATATTGAAGATAGGGTGTCTTGCTGAACTGATTTGGCAGGGCTCTTTGCTAAACTGGATTGTGTAAGGAAATGCACAGACAGGCCTACCAGAAGATTCACTCACCTCTAAAGCCTGGACAAGTGAAGAATCTTTGTCATCTCAATTTGGTTTATTATATATAATAGAATCTTCTTTTTCTATGGTTCAGGCCACCAGTTTTTTTGAATCACAGACACTCCAGTGGAAACTGAAAACTGTCAAGTGTTTTAACAACATTTAATACAGTTCAGCCAACAAATTATGAAAAGGCAGTAAAATTTCAAGTGATTCTTGGTAGGTCAGTCAGTCTTAGCTTTGTCACTCAGATCATCCGAAGACTGTAATACATTACTGATGGCACTAAAAGTGATTATTTTACATTGCAGAACAGCAGAGGAATCACTGTTTTAAACCAGATATTTTTGATTTTTAAATTCTCTTTCTTTGCATGGCTAATGTAATGAATTTGTATCACTGTGTGATTTATAAATCGATTACTAGGTAAGGGATTGAAGTCCAGGAGAAAAGTTTTAGAAGATACTTTGAAATATTTCACACTCTAGATTCAGTACTTAAACCTCGAGAGTAACATTTCAATGTGTGATTCATAGAAACTCTACTTAACTACACTATACATATGGAACTTGTTGTCCTGTTCCTTGTATACTACATAGTAAATCTCAGTGGTAGCAAGCAATAAATTTTATTTCTAAAAATATATAAAAAGAATTGGAATTTTTATTTCTCTATAGCTAAATAGTTAAACTGGGCAAAGTTAAAATGGGAAGAGCTTTATTCAAGATAATATATTTCAAGTCTGGGATTTATTTTCCCTGATCACAGTTAAATAATGCGTTTTATGGGAAATAAAAACAATTTCATTACACACCTGTTTCTTTGGGGTTCCTTTTTCATTATTACTTTAAACAACAATAGTTTTACCAACTATGCTAAAAACCACATTTCAGATAGAAAACGTGCCCTAAATTTATTCTCTTTTTATTTGTGATTATAGAACCAGTATTTAAAATATGTCACATAAACATGCAATGGCTAAAGTGTGTATTACTGTATTTTACATGTATAACAATACACTTTGATTTTAAAAATCACCAAAGATTAAGTGTACATACACAATGAATTAATGTTACCCTGGTCTACTATTACTATTTTCTAAACCCAGCTGACATAATTTGTCATTCTATTTAAATATGTTCAGAACAGTAAACAATATATTTTATAAATAATAGTTTTATTCTTAGTATCTGCTAAAATATGATTAAATGCAGGTTGCCTATAACCAGTTTCTTCAGTAATAATTATAGTAACTTTACCTGGGGACCAGCAGATGTCATAATGGGTACATCACTGGACTCCCACATGGTCGAACATGATTTGAGTCCCAAATTTGGCACTTCAAAACTAATGGCTAGCACATGCACATGTGTGCCCAAGATCCCAAAAGGAGAATGGAGGAGAAGGGATTGCAGTGTGGCCATCTACTTTGCAGGGTGATTTCTCACTTCCTGTCTTTCTGTATCTGTCTCTTCTGTAAATGCACATGCCCTATGACAAAAATCTTCTAAAAATATAAAAAAAAATCTTTGCTTGGGATACATTCTTCCTATAAGTGATCAATGTATTACCAATATAATTACTTAATTTATAAAATTAAACTTATTGTCAAAACTAATTAAAAATTATTAAATAAGTGATAAAAATAATTAAAAATTTTCAACTAAGCATCAAAAATTAAAAACAACTGAAAAACAACCCTCTATTTTATAATACATTGTGGATTTATGATTTGCTCTATGCCTACTGCCTAAAAGCTTCCGAGGTAAAATAATCTTAAAGTATACATACACAAGATAATTTCAAGAATCAATTTTTAAAAGTAGAAAGATGATATAAGAGATAGTTTAGGTAGATTATTTAAACCCTTAGTAAACTAGGGGTAGTTTGAAGGTAAGTGCCGTAATATACCCAAATTTCTCCCTTCAGGTCATCATAATAAGTTATGTGCAAGTAAATTCGTACAGAATTCCCAAACCTCTTTTTATAAGAAACATTTTCTGATATAAATTCCACTGACCATTAACACTGCTTATTTTCTGTCACTGAGTATGTTGAAAGTTCAATGACCAGAAGAATGGAATTGAATAGGCTTAGAGAGTCTGCGCCTTAAAAGATCACTCAACAGGGGGAAGAGTATCGAAGGTACAGATGTTAAATGTATAACCACACAGAATCAATAGTAAGAAGACAAGTATGAATTCAGAATGAAGGAAGTACCTTCTGCAGTGTTCTGTCCACATGGGGGACCTGGCTAAGGTAGGTCACAGGTGGTAAGAGCATAATTCAAAAACAATCCAAAACATGTGGATACAAATGACATCACTGTCAGACAATCTACCATCACTAATTAAAAATAAGAGACAGAAAGAAAAGTTCCTTAGGTTCCTTCAAAACCTTGAGGCTGAACCCGAATCCTTGCTTTTGAAAAAGTCCATGTGTACTAAGAATTAAAAAAAAAAAAAAGGTCTACAAAATAAATGAATAGAGAAGTCACAGACTGGAAGGAAATATTTGCAAAAGATAGATCACATAAAGGACTGCTATCCAAAATATACAAAGAATTCTTAAATTTCAACAATAAGAAAACAACATGATCGTAGAGTGGGCAAGAGACCTATTGGACACTTTGTCAAAGATTTAATGACAGAAAATAAACATATAAAAAGATATCTAACATCATAAGTCATTAGAATTAAATTAAAATAAGAAGATACCATGCTATACCCATTAGGATGATCATAATCCACAACACCAACATCAAATGTTGATTAGAATTTGGAATATTATGAACTCTTATTCAGTGCTGGTGGGATTGGAAAACATTACAGCCACATCGGAAGATGGTTTGGCAGTGTTTTGTTTTTATTATTGTTTTAATAAAACTGAATATACTCTTTAATAGGATCCAGTAAACACTCTCTTTGGTATTTATACAAAGGAGTTGAAAACATATTAAAAGTTTTTTTTTTTTTTTAAATCCTCACATGTATCATTATAGACATATTGATTACCAAAACTTTAAAGCAAATAGTAGATGAAGGGGCAAATAAACTATGGCACACCCAGACAATAGAATATTATCAGTGCCAAAAATAAATGAACTATTAAACCACGAAAATACACGGAAAAAATTTAAATACACACAACTGAATGGAAGAAATCAATCTCAAAAAAAAAAAAAAGAAGAAGAAAGAAACCCACACAGTGTATGATTAAATTAGTTGATATTCTAGAAAAGGAAAAACAGTGAACATATTAGAAGTTTCCAGGGCTTAGTAGGTAAGGAAAGATGAACAGGTAAACTGAACAGTGAATACACTCTGTGATACTACTACGGTAGATACATGTTCTTGTACATAGGCGATATGTAAAGGATGTACACACCAAGAGACCAACATAAACTGTGGACTTGGGGTGATAATGAGGTGTACATGTTTGTTATTGATGGTAGCAAGTGTACCACGTGGGTGTGGTATGTTTATAATGGCAGAAGTTGTTAAGTGTGTGGAGGGAGGGGTGAATGGGAACTGTATGCCCCACTCAATTTTACCTTGAACCTAAAACTGCTCTTTAGAAATTAAGTCTTTCTGGGAGAGAGAGAGAGAGAGAGAGAGAGAGAGAGAGAGAGAGAGAGAGAGAGAGAGAGAGCTCTATGGCAGTTTTTGAAGAGCAAGATCAGCCCATGATACCCATAGAAAAACAAACCTAGGATAGACAAAAGAAGACAGAAGGTGACAAAAATTTTGCTTTAGCTTTTTGGCATCAGGTCAGAGAAAGGCCTGTCTCTATTAGGCTACAAAGTATGAATTATTCAGACCCACTCGTGAGACTCTCTAAACCCTTTCAGCCTTTTTAGATTATGACCCATAGTAAGAAATCTTTTGTACCGGGATGCATTATACACGGATGCACACAGAGGCACCAGCAGTTGCAGGAAAGCGTTCCTAAACAATTCTACATTTAATTATTGCCATGTACTCTATATTCTCTTTTATTCCGTATTATTTAAAAATACGCTGAATTCCACTGAGTTAATTCATTTTTTTATAACTCTAGCATATAAAACTGTGTCTGGGAGTCAGTCTAATGCTCCTATCAGAGAAAGATTATTTAGTCAGTCCCACAGTCACTTGGCATGTAGCCCATACCAGAATGAATGTGAGAAACTAATTGAAAATCTTCTGTCAGCATGGACATTTATGGAGTGACTTAAGTTAAGGCACTAAGGGACGTCTTGTGTTTTAATTCACAAATGAAGACTAGGGCTTAGTGAATATTCTACCTTCATCCTCTGGTGGAAGCATGATCGCTAATGGCTGACAGTTATTGAATCCTAACTTTGAAGTACTTGTTCCTGGGAATTGATTAGATTAGCTAGAAGAGATCCTGATGGACATATTCAATCAAGGAAAGCCAGACATCATCCCCTGGGCTGTCAGAAAAGAATCCCATCCTACCTATAGAAAATGAAAAGAAAAGAGGTGGGTTAGGCTATAGATACGTGTGAGAAAGGAGAAAGGAGCTAGACAGACGAGAGTCTGTATGAGATGGATGGATTGAGAGAACGCTATTTTGAGAGAAAAAATTGAGGAGATTGTATTCTGCTTGTGAAAAAGTTAAGAGTAAGGAAAAAACTGAAGAGTAATTTCATGAAGCATTGTTTAACATTTTAAAAATTTGTTGGTGTCTTCGGGAGAGGTTGTATTAAAGATTAAAATTACTTTCCATCATATTTTGGTTACCAAATTGTTGCATTGTTATTTTTGTAGTTACTATCATCATTCTTTTTCAAGATAACTTTGTGCCAGAGTCACAAACTAAGAATTAAAAGTGTTAATCTCATAGTTTATTTTTCCAATTCAGTGTAATATCTGGGATTGCTCTTTATCCCACCTATGGGTTTGAATTCACATTTTGAAGTTGCTTACAAAGGCTAGAATTTAGAGTATTATAAATTCAAGTATAATATATGCATAAATGTGAGCAAACTAAATAAACTTATTGAAGACACATTTTTAAATGAGCTATTTTACTTGCCTCTTTTTAGATATGCAATTCAAAGTTCTAAAAGGAGTATGAGATACAGTGAAATCTCACCGGTGCTAACCTTTGGGGCTATTTAAAGTCTAACACTGCCACTTGTAATGAAATCTAAGAATTACTCCATATTTCTTGGAAAAAAGATTAAGTCTCAAATCTTAGTGCAATGAGGCAGTCAGGAAGATTTAAAAATACTTCAGTGTTACAAAGTTTTCTTTTTAATCTCTCAGTAGTTGATGGCATTATCAGATTTTTTTTTTTTTTTACTATCTGCTCCATCAAAAAGTAGACATGACAGAGAATATGAAGATCACTATTTCTTGTGGATTGTATTTGACATGATATATTATAATTTTTGGAATACCCAGTTTTCTGTATATATGCCACGAATTGGAAAACTTTATCTTGTCTTTTCTATCTGATTTATAACACTATTGAATTCTGAAATTGCACTCAATTCAATATGATTCCTCATCTGTCCTTCAATTTAGAAATACCAACCAAAACAAAAATCAATGTCTGTTTTTGAAAATAATGAACCAGATATAGCCCTCTTTCTCATGAAAAGAAAAAAAAAAAAAAAACGGACTTTTCTTTCTACAAATACCAGCTGGCCAGGGAAAATCATCCTTCATTGATAGATAGCAATGTCTAGATCAGTACTAATACTTTGTTTTTAGTTGTGAAACTTTAATATTACCAAAAATGTCAAGTGACACATAATCACAAACCTTCCTCTGGTGCCATTTCTTGAAGTAAAAATGCATCGATTATGTATTAGACTGGAGTAGACAAATTTGCTCTCCCCTTTAAGACAATATAGATGACGACACTTCCCAAAACCTGTTCCAAGGTCTACCTACATCAATCATTTGTTGAAAAAAAAAATCCGTTATCACATACCTGCTAACAAGGGTTCTCCAGGATTTAAAACCCAGAATGTACGTCTTTTTAAAAGTACCTCTCAAATAAGAACTACTGACTTATGTTTCAGAATAAATTCATATTCCATAGAATATGGATGTTAAAACAAAACTGGGCCCAGGTGGGGAGCAGAACTGGGAGATGGTGTGCAGGCTTGAAATCTAGAGACCTTCCTGGCTGTGTGGGTTCCTGTATGCCCGTGATCTGAGGATGGTTGACGCTGGGAGTGGATTGCTACGTGCATCCCCAAAATCACGAGAGGAGAACAAAGAAGGGACTGTGGCATGGTCGTCCCCATCCCCCAGTGGGTGATATCTTGCTTTCTATCTCTCAGTCTAGCTCTCTCTCTCTAGCTAGTGTATGTACCCTATAGGGAAAATATCTTTCTCAAAAAGAGAAAGAAATAAGCAAATTAGATTTTTTTCTTTTTGTAACTTACTAGCTCATTTTTTATTTTGCTACAGAGTCATATTCTGTTGTATAGATGTACCACAGCTGAATTATTCACTTATGAAAGGACATCTTGGTTGTTGATTCCTGTCTTTGGTAATTATCAGTACAGCTGCTACAAACATTTGTATGTAGGTTTCCATATAGATACAAGTTTTCAGATCACTGGAGTATATACCTAAGAGCATGATTGCTGGATCATATTAGAGATGCAGACACAGAGAGAGGATATAGCAAGGTGCGAAGTGTATTGAAAGAGAAGGAAGGAAAAACAGAGATCCCAAGAATAAGGGAAGGGTCCCAGAAAATGGATTGCCACTGAAAAAACTGAGGCGATGGGTTTAATCTATGTCAGGAAGGAAATGAAACCCCCATGCCTTAGGCATGGGGGGTGGGCAGTTGCCAGAGGACAACTGCATTGGTCATGAGATTGTGTTTGTTTTATCCTGGGGGTTGGTAATGGATATTTAGCAGGGGAAGGTCTGTCATAGTATCTGGCTTATTTGTTTGGTTTCTGGGTTTTTTTCTGAACTGGCCACATCTCTCAGGTGAAGAATTTAAGTATTTAATTACACCTGCCCAGGGTGGTCTTTGAAGGAATTAGCATCCATATTTGGATGCACTGCCTGGATGTTAATTTAGCATGTGTTCATGTTCTCTATTTCCCTACTCACTGGGTCTAATCCCTGTCTCACTGCTATTGCTTGAATGTGTCTCCAAAAGCACATGTGTTTGAAACCTAATTCACAATGCAGTAGTGTTGGGAGGTGGGATATTTAAGAGGTCGTTAGGTTCCGAAGGCTTTGTCCTCATGAATGGATTAATGTCATCATCACAGAAATGGGTTCTTTTTATTTAAAGGTCCAAATGATTATTATTATTATTTTTTAAATTTCAGAAATGGGTTCTTTATGAAGGAGTGGGTCTGTTAGAAAAGCTAGTTTGGCTTTCTCTTGCACATGTGTGCTCTTTCTTCTGTTTCTTTTATCTTGGTCTTATTGCTTTCTTTCCCTTCTACTTTCTACCATGGATGACTCAGCAGGAAGGCCGCCCCCTCCAGAGGGCTGGACCCTTGATCCTGGACTTCTTAGTCCTCAGAACTGTGAGAAATAAATCTCTTCTTCATAAATGACCCAGTCTCAGTATAACACAAAGACAAACTTCCAGAAAGTCTCAACTTATCCTAGTCCACAGTCAGTCTCCAATAATTTGTCAATATTGCTATAGAAATTTCCTGTCAGCTGCTTCTGCTTCCTGCAAGCTGATCTCACCCATAATTCCCTATTTTCACCTATGTCTCCAGATTTCCGAGTAGCTAGCTTCCTCACTCCATAAAACATTTTGGTACCCTTATGAAGGCAGCCAAAGTAACTAATGGAACAGAAAAGCAAGCCCAGAAATAGATGTGCAGTTACGAGATAAGGCAATTGTTTATGATAGTAAACCTCGTAGTATGTGTCTAGATTTTATCTGGGAAATTATTCTAGTATTCATAAGTGAGACTGAGCTGTCATTTTTAATTTTTATACTCTGTAAGGATTTACATAATGTTATCTTTTGATAGACAAATTTTTCTCTTTCAATCTTTTTAAAAAAAATTTGTTAAGGTTTTTACTCTACAGCACATGTACTCTCTAATGGAGAGAGACAGAGAGAGGGAAAGTGAAAATTACCCCTTGGGGAGGGATGGCCATGCTGTAATTCCTTCTCCTCCATTCTTCTCTCAGGATTTTGGGCATGCACACACATGTGCCTGGCATGATTTGCAAGCCACTGGGTGCAGGGCTTGAATACAATAGGTCATGTGAGAGTCCAGTACCTTAACTACTATGCCAGATCCTCGCCCCTCTTTGAAACTTGTTTTTGTTTTTGTTTTTAAAGATTTTTTGCTATAAGGTGCCTGCACTCTCCAGAGAGACAGAGAAATTACCCCCTCCCCCATAGGGGTATAGCCATGGCAAAATTTCTTCTCTGCCATTCTCCTCTTGGGATTTGGGCATGCATGCACATGCGTCCAGTGTGAGTTTCAAGCCACCAGGTCTGGAACTCAAACTGTGGTCAACTCTATGGTAGTCCAGTGACATAACCATTATACCACCTGCTGGTCCATCCTTCGGCTGCTCCCCACCACCTTTTTTGTTTTTTGGAGAGGTTTTCACTATAGGGCGCGTGTGCTTGCCAGACAGACAGAGAGAGACAGAGAGACAGAAAGCGAGAAATCACCCCCCAGGGGGGATGGCCATGCTGCAATCCCTTCTCCTCCATTCTCCCCTCGGGATCATGGGCACGCATGCACACACGCCCGGCGTGAGTTTTAAGCCACCGAGTCCAGGACGCGAACCACGGTAGAACACGTGGGAGTCCAGCGACGTAGCCATTACGCTAACTGCTGGTCCCGCCCTTTGAAACTTTTAAAAAAATTTAATGGATTTTAATTTATCAGTTGTTTTTTTGTGGCTAAAGTTTTCTTATGTGTCTTTTTTCTCCCCAGTTCAAAGTTGGCAAGGCTCTTCTGTTATGTTTCTGTGTAGAAATTTTAGTTTTAGTTTTAGCAGTTTGTTGATGTACCATCTCAAATTATGGGTTTTATTTTTTTGCATATAACACAATAGTTATTGACATTCATGTATTTCCATATAGATATCCAAATTTTGCACTCTTGTTTGTTGGAAATATTTTTCTTTCGACAAGTAATGATTTTACAGCTCTTGTCAGTTGCCAAGCCATCTATGTGTGGTTCTACTTCTGGACTTTCTTGTCTGTCCCATTGCTCAGCTTGTCTATTCTCATACCAGTACCAAAATACCTTTCTAGTTATTTAATGCAGTTTTTGAAGTCAGGGAGCATAGATCTTCCAACATTGTCCTGTTTTCCCAAGATTGTTTAGGCCGTTTCAGGAGCTTTACATTTCCATATAAATTTTAGAATCAACTTGTTAGTTTCAACCAAATGAGGCAACAAAGAAATGTTTTGGGACTTAGAGTGATACCGCATTGAATCTAAGGGTTGACTTGAGGAGAAGTAACATCCGAACAATACTGAATCTTTAAATGTTTTGTCATTTGTATTGTTGAAATCTTGCCCAATTTTCATTACATTCATCCCTAAGTTTCTTTTTATATTTTTCATGCTCACGAGTAGTATTAAAACAATTATATTCCATTTTGTGTTGTTAATATATAAAAATAAATATTTTAAAATATTGATTTGTCTTCTGAGACTTTACTAATTACATCTATTTTATATATATATATCTTAGGTTTTCCTTTTCAAAATTTTTTTTTATTTAACTTTATTTAGTAATTAATTAATTAATTTTTAATTTGACCAGGGAGGGACAGAGAGAGAGAGAGAGAGAGAGAGAGAGAAGGAAAGTGAGAAAGCAAGCAATCAGGTCAGGACTCAAATCGCAGTCGGCCAAGTGGGAGTCCAGGGACCTTAGCCACCACGCCACCTACAGGCCCTGATACCTAGGATTTTCTATGTAAATATTTTCATCTCTGGATAAAATAGTTTTATTTTTTCCTTTCCTAATTTTATGAATTTATTTTTTTTTTTTGCCTTTGGCACTGATTAGGGACTCTAGGAGAATGCTGAATAGGAGAGATGAAAATGGACATTTTGTCTTATTTCCAACCTTCAGAGGAAATATAAAATATTTTATTGGTAAAATGATATTAGCTATAGTTTTATCAGAACTGTCTTCTGATAAATTTAGGAAGTTCTCTTCTATCCCTAATTTGCTTTTTAAAGTCTTGAATGAATGTCACATTTTGTCAAATATCTTTTGGTGTCTGTGTAGGTCATCATATCATGTTTCTTTGATTATGTTATTTCAGTATAAATCACTATAGTTTTCTATATTCTATCCCTCTATTAAGCATTGTATTTTCATAATGTTTTATCTACTTTACATATAACTATATTTGATGTACTAATACTGTGTTAAGTATTTTTGCATAGAGAGATGTTAGTATATAATGTTCTTTGTGGTATCAGGAAGGAAAAATAACTTTTTTTCTTACTCTTTATGAGTTCTTAGTTAAGTAGACTCCTGTAACAAAAACAGATTAATAAGAGAAAAGCATACAGACGTTTGGTGGCACATATGTTACATATATACATCGGTGATGTTCAGGGAATAAGCAATTTTCAAAGTGGTAGTTTTGAATCTCTGCATATATAGCATCTTCAATAAAGAACAATGCATTTTTAGAGAAGTGAGAAGACAAAGGAAAAAGACTATGAGCCTCTAGAGGTGATCAGTATCAGTAGTGACAAGACAAAGAAATGTCAAAGTCTAGTTAATAAAGCTTGTTTATTATAGATTTATTCGGTGCCATCTCTAATTGAGTAAAATTCTAAAGTTGTCTTTAGTAACCAGGTTAACCTATGTCTTCTATGCTAAAAATTGGAGGAAAGATAACTTTTATTTCGGAAACTTTGTGTTCTACTTTTTCTGATGCTAATTTTTTTTTTTTTTTTCAGGAGACTCATTTTTATTTAATTAATTTATTTATTTTACACAAATTATTTACATGTTTAAATGTTTTTACCTCATAATCATTTTTTTTCATTTCATTTTCTTCCATACATTCAATCACATTATTATTTATCTTATTTGGGGGATGCTTTTTAATTATAATTTCAATTTCTTTAAAATATACAGAATCACAGATTTTTATTTTTCTGTATTACTTTGAAAATATATATATATATATATATATATATATATATATATATATAACTTTCTTTTTTTTTTTGAAAGAGAGATTTTTGCTGAAGGGTTTATGTGCTTACCAGAGACACAGAGTGAGATGGAAAGAGAGAAAGTGAAAAATCACCCTCCAGGGGGATGGCCATGCTACAATCCCTTCTCCTCCATTCTCCTCTTTGGCTTTTTGGGTATGACATATATGTACCTGGAGTGAGTTTCAAGATGTCGGGTTTGGGACTTAAACAATAGTTGGTCATGCAGGAGTCCAGGGTCTTAAGCACTACGCCACCTACTGGCTCGTAAATAGTATTTTCTAAGGCATTGTGTATTTCATCTAATTCCTTGAATTTCCTAGAAACATTTCAAGTAATATATCACTATTCTTCCTTTAGTATCTTTAGGATAGTCCTGCTTTTCTTTCTAATATTGGTAATTTTTTCTTTCTCTTTTTTCGGTCTTCTTCAGTCTTTATACATATTTATCAATTTTCCTTAGCTAGTCAAAGAACTCTTAGATATTTTAAAATTTATCTAATTGTTTATTACTGCTATCTATTCTTACATTTATAGTTTTTCTTGTTTTTTATTATCCAATTTAACATATGAGGGGTCTTTAAAAAGTTCATAGAAAAATTTGTATTATGAAAAATCTATGCAGGGATTTCAAAATTTTTTGCACCAAATTAAACTTGCTTTAGTGAACAGCAGATGGCATAATGGTTATATGACAGGACTTCCATGTAGTTGACCAGGGCTTGAGTCTTGGACCCAGCAGCCTAAAACTCACACTAGGCATACGTGCATACATGCCCAAAAATTCCGAGAGAAGAATGGATGAAAAGGAATTGCAGCATGACCATCTTCCTGGGAGTAGGAGTGACCTCTCGCTTTCTCTCTCTCTGTCTCTTCAGTGAGCCCACACATCCCATAGCAAAAATCTCTTCTAAAAAAAAAAAAAAAGAACTTTAATTTCATTTTTCATAACTGTTTTGAATACCCCCTACATGTTCTAATTCCTTCTGGTTTTATCTTTCATTTATACCTACATAGTGTAGAAATACAAATTATTTGTAGATTTTGTGTCTTGTTTTTATTGATTTAATTTTTTTTTTCCGAGAGTTTTTTGTTTGTTTTTGCTATAGGGTGTGTGTGCTCACCAGAGAAACAGAGAGACATAGAGACAGAAAGTGAGAAATCACCCCTAGGGGAAACTGCCACACCGCAATCCTTTCTCCTCCATTCTCTTCACACACACACATGCCTGGCCTGATTTTTAAGTCACCGAATCCAGGACTCAAAATGTGGTTGACTACATGGAAGTCCAGCAATATAATCAATACACCATCTGCTGGTCCCTTTATCTTTAATTTAATTCACTCAGGATATTCCATCTGAACTTGAAAAGAATGTATGTTCTGTGGGGGGGGGGGCATTTTGTGTACGCTATCATTCTAACACTTAGGTCAAATGGTTTGCTGATAATTTTGATAACATTTTCAATACACTTACTGATTTTTTGTCTATGTTGTCTACTGAAAGCGGGATGTTAAAATGTCTAAAATTGTGGATTTCTCTATTTCTGCTCTCAGTTCTACTCCTAGTTTAATTTTTGCTTCATGTATTTTGATGTTCTATACTTGTGAAACATTCAATTGTTACCTGTTCTCAGTGAATTGAAGTATTACAATCACTTTATCTCCATTAGCAATTTTTTTAAGAATTATTTTATTTCACTTTATTTATTTAAATTTGACCAGAGAGGGACAGAGCGAGAGACAGAGAGAGGGAAAGCAAGAAAGCAAGCTACCAGGTTCAGGACTCAAACCGCAGTCAGCCATGTGGGAGTCCAGCGCCCTTAACCACCACACCGCCTGCCAGCCCTTTCATTAGCAATTCTTTCCTGAAATTCTACTGTATTTGCTATTATTAAACCATAGTTAAGATTCTTATGCTTAATGCTTCTATAGTAATATTTTTTTCATATCTCATATTTTTTTCTAAATCTTTATATTTAGAGTTTTATCTTATAAACAGTGCATAATTTGATGTAACTTTTTATACATGTTGGCAATTTATAGCTTTTAATTAGATATTTAGGCTACTTAAACTTAATGTAGTTATTGATATGGAAAATTTAAAATTTACCATGTTGTTTTCTATTTGTCCCACTTATATTTTAATTCTTTGTTCACCCTTGTGGAATTAATGGAGCTAAGTGAGCATGTTTAGTATTTAATTCTATCACCTCTATTGACTTTTGAGTTATTGTATATATACGTATATATGTGGATATACATTTTTTTTCCTATGGATTAAAATATGCATTACTAACTCATAAAAATCTACTTTGAATTAGTAATCACATGCCTACATATATAATGTAAGAATCATACAACAATGATTAATTTTGTTCTTTGTCCCTTCATATCTGCCTCTCCCAACCCACAGCTACAAATATTCCTTCTTTTGGCAAAAAGGACTTCAAACTGAAAAGCTAATTTGGGACTCCAAGCATTGAATGGGAGTTGTGTAGCTAAGAATAATGAAACAAAGCCTTACTTTTTTAAAGGAGGATAATGCACAAGCAAGAAGTTCAACCAACTGCTGCCAGTAACCTTTTTCTATGTAGGCACTTAATAAATTATGTGCAAATAAAGTAGTATGTTTTATGACCAGGGAATGGGGGGGTGGTGTTTACAGAAGTCATTACATGAATTACTATTGGAGAAAAATAAATAGCAATTGTGTATCACCCAAAACAGCACCTATAGAACAGGCATTCAATTGTCCAATCAGATAGAACATTTCTTACCATTTACACCTGCTTGTTAACAACTCCCAAAACAGAAATGCCCCTGCCCTCATACACATACCAGCCTAAGGTAAACCCAAACTAGGAAAAGAAACTAACATAAAGCCATATGACAATTTAAAGTTTGGTTATATATTGGTTAAAACTATACTTGTTATTATCTAGAAAAGATACCCTTTCATTATTGCTTGAAAGTAAACTGAGAACATTTTCGTCCCTGAAATTTCCTGGAAGAACTACGGGTCTTGTCTAGGGTTTCATCTAATGGTGTGAACAAGTCTAAATAGTGGATTGGTAAAGGTACTGGTAAGAAGAAAAAAGATGTTTCCTACATGCCCCCAAGTCAGACTTGATGAATGAAACATTGACATTATTAAATACTAGTGAAATTTAAATCCCACACCCACAGACAGTGTAGGCCTCAGGCTCTCAGTGTCGAGGGAAATTATTATTTTTTTTCTGTCTTGCATACTTTAAGCCAAGTACCTAGGCCTGTTTTCTTGGGGTAGCAGGAGAGGAGAGCTTTGTAGACATTGTTTCACATACAAAAGTCCTGTCTTGCTCTTTCCTAAGGCTTGTCCTACCTGAGTAAGTAAGATTTATTCTCAAAAATGACACTGTAGTAGTTATGGCTTCAGGATCCCAAATTCATTTGTCTAAATAGGTTCTTTTAAAAAAGGCTAGATTCTTACTGCATCTGGGCAAATAACTCCATTACCATGAAAAATAATGATATTTAGTTAATGTACATATTTCTGAATTTTGAGGAAATAGGAATGATCAGACACCACTTAAAAATGGTTCACCTCAGTTGATACAAGTATGGTCTACACAACTGAGGGATGGAGAGAAGGAAGTTCTTCTGATGTAGTCCTTACAATGTGATTGAACTAATTAAAAAACATGAGCTTAATGAATAAACTTAGCCTTTTCTAGGGCTCACTCCCCTTTTACAAAATGAAATATCTTTGTGATTTTCTTTGAATCCTTTGGAAAAATCTCAAAAGATAAAAGTTTCATCTTAGTTTTATTTTCACTTGAGATTTGATTTTAGGAAGACAAAATCAAAAGAGTTGTCAAAGGAGGTTTGGTCATTTAATGAAGACAGAACCACGGGTGCCTAAAAAACTGCATTGTATACTTTTTTAATCAATGAGACAAAATGTTTTAAACACAGAAGAAAGTATCAGTATTGAAAGGAATTCTTGACTTTCCCAAAAGAAGGACCTACGTTCTTTGTGTTTTAGTGTGTTGTCTTTGTTGTTCTTTAAGTAGTCAAGGATATGTTCAATTTCATGCCAAACAGGGAAACTTATTCTAGAAAGACCCAAAACCTCATGTATACCTGAAAACATGACAAAGAAGATAAAGAAGGTCCCATTCAATTTTTAAGAATTTAAGATGAAGTTATCATTTGGACAAAGAGAAAGTCAAATATAGTAATTGACAGTAAAATGTATAGACTTTTTTAAATGAATAAGCCTTCAAAACTGTCATCTTTGACACAATTTTAGCACAGTGCATTGCTTCTTTTCAAACTTCAATATGTGTGAGTATTGTAAACCAAGGCAAATCAGAATTGCCTTCCCAAAATCTTTCTACAACCTTTATAGCTATTCCAGTTTGGTGTTTCACTAGCCTCTTTTGCATTTGTGGCCAGAGACTATCTAAGACAAAACAGAATTCTTTTTATATTGACAGACAAAAAAATATTTCATTACTTTGTCTACATGGTGACCATTGTCCCCAATATTGTTTCATCCATTGATATAAAACTTAACTCCCAATCAGTGTAATTAACTTCTCTTTCAAACAGTAAACTCAGAAGTAGAACCAATGATTGAGATCTGTTTTATGTCAGCATCTTAGCAGGCCAGCAAAGCTGACTTGCTACAGCATGCAAGTCATTTTGACATCATTTTGAAGCTGCAAATATGTGTGATAATCCAAAAATACAGCCACTTCATCATAAGTAAAAACAAGAAAAATGACATAAACAAAATAAGTCTTATTAAGTACTTATATATTCTACCATGCACTGAAATTAAGATACAGAAAATTACTTACCGACTCAATGTATTATTATTAATCCTCAATTTTAGGTTACCTAAGTTTCTCAAAAATTGTGTTCAGGCTGACATGCTATAAATGTAATTACTGTTGTTAAAAATGTTTGCTAAAATTATGATTTAGTCTAATACAAATTTTCTATTTTTCATCATTTTAGATATTATGTAGGAGTTAGTACTACCTTATTTAATAAGTAGTCTGATTTAAGAATTTGGGAACCAGCAGTTAGCGTAATGGCTATGTCACTGTACTCCCATGTAGTCAACCGCGGTTCGCATCCCGAACACGGTGGCTTAAAACTCACGCCAGGCGCATGTGCGTGCGTGCCCAAGATCCCAAAAGGAGAATGGAGGAGAAGGGATTGCGGTGTGACCATCCCCCCTGGGGGGTGATTTCTCACTTTCTGTCTCTATGTCTCTCTCTGTCTGGCGAGCGTACGCGCCCTATAGCGAAAACCTCTCAGAAAAAAAAAAAGAAAAGAAAAAAGAATTTAACATGATTAAGTGACAGATTAGTGTCTTCATGAGAAAATAAGGCACACATACACATTTTTAAAAACATAAAGCATGTCTTTATATTATAGCCATACTGATAAGCTCAAGGCAAAGACATATAGCTATTATTTATATTGATAGGAACACAAATACTTATATTTACTACTTATGTTATTTTTACCACCCAAAGTACTAAAATAACTTGTTTATCCAAAAATTCACTTTATTTGCATGACCCTGTATTTTTAACACTTTAAGTGTCTAAACTAGTCATTTCTGTTAAAAAACGTGGAAAAAAGATGTGCAACATCTTCAAGATTAGAAATTCACTTTTATCATTGTCTATGAATTTTAGGAACATTAGATTTATGCCAAAAGCTATTTATTGTTATAGTAATAAAGAAATCTGAATGGAGCCACTTTTATTTAAGAAATCGATTAATCTATTTTATTAATGCCTTCTGGCAGCAGGAGAAGATGTCACTTTCACACTGGAAAGGTAAATACTTCTCTTAATCACAGATGTTTATAGCTTTAGTCCAACAATGTCAATCACAAATAAGAAGAAAACCAAAAACCCACGAGTTATCAAAAACTATTTCCATTCCTAGTGGTTACTTCCTGTTTTCTGCTTGTTCCTGTCCATTACTCATTTTCTTGCTTTTTGGATAAGCTATCTTAACTCTGTGAGTGTAGTCATTAGAGTCTTTTTGTTACCTTTTATATCCTGAAGATTTTCTGTCTCCTAAAGCTATCTATTCCATTTTTAAGAAAATTTTATTTGCTGCAGAGTGGCTATGCTGGAGAGAGACAAAAGAGGGAAAGAAAGTGGGAAATCAGCCCTCCCTGCTAGGATGGCCATGTTGCAATCCTTTCTCCTCCATTCTCCTCTTGAGGTTCTGGGCGTGTACACACATGCATATGCATCAGCGTGTTTTCTAGCTTCAGGGTCCGGCACTGAACCACAAAGTCACCAATGAGGATCCAGCTGCCTTAAACACCACACAACATGCTGACCCTCCATCTATTTCACTTTTATGTCTTTCACATTTATATTTTTTTTCTCCCAATGTCCAGAGATTCTGCATACTTTGTTCACATTGATGGGTAAAATATATTGATTTGTGTAAGGGACTAGCAATGATTTAATGGCTTTTATTGTAACACCAGGGATTATTTACTCGATAGATCTCACTTTGGGCTGACTGTACATTCAGAATAAGAAGATCACACATTTTGATAACTAGGATTTTCTGTAGGACACATGACTAACATGTGGGCAATTAGTGGTGACTCCAACCTTTCCAAAGGAAAGTGGATTTGTGAGATATTTTTCTTCCCATCTTAGGTTCATGACAGAGAGCCCCATAACTAAAGACTGGTAAGAAAAGAAAAGTATATAAATTGGGGCTATAGATGGTATAGTGGTTACGTCGCTGGACTCCCATGTGGCCAACTATGGTTCGAGTCCTGGACTCAGTGGCTTGAAATTCACGCTTGTGCGCTTGTGCACACATGTCCAAGGTCCCAGAAGAATGAAGAAGGGATTGCAGGGTGGCCATCCACCCAGGGGGTGATTTCTCACTTTCCCTCTCACTGTCTCTGTCTCTCTCTCTCTGCTGAGCATATGTGCCCAAAGGCAAAAAAACCCTCCAAAAAGTATGTAAATTTACCTAATGTGTTTTATATGATAAAAGAGTCTTCATATGGAACAAAAGGACCCAAAGAAACCATTTTCTATAGAAGGTTTAAAGAGAGGACAGTCATGGGGAAATATGACAGCAGGACAAAACTGAATGATTTAATGGCAGTAATCTGAGGAGCAGGCCAGTATGTGACCTGGTGGTTAAAGTGTCTGGATCCCACATAGCCAACCATGTGGTTCAAGTCCCAGACCCAGAGGCTTGAAAAACATGCCAGGTATGTGTGCTTGCATGCCCATAATCCTGGGGAAAAAAAAAAAAAAAAGGATAAATGGAAGAGAAGGGATTTGGGTGTGATTATGCCCTATGGAGAATGCTTTTTACTTTCCCTTTCTCTGTATTTTTCTCCAGCAAGCCCTCTGGTGCATGCAGTTTTCCATGTTGTGCATTTGCCCATAAACTGACACTCTACTGGTGATAATTTAATTTTTTCTTTTAATTGTGTTTCACTAAAATGTACCATTAGTTTACATGACTCTAAATCTAAGAGCCAGAGAAGTGTTACAACATGTCCTCTTAAATGTTATACCAGCTAGGCTTCTATAAGTAATGTAACCACTACTCAAACTCTTTGTATCAACTGAATTTTATTGCTAGTGTTAAAAAAATGCTCATAATCTCCTCTTATAAAGATACAATTGGAATGGTTTGCTTCTGCTTGTTTTGTGATCCTGTTAATGTTACAGTTATAAAGCAAAAAATATGTCCTGTTCTCTGTAGTACGCTTCAACTTATGGTTTCTATTTCTTTTTATCAAAATTCGTACACATACATTAAAGGTTTAGTGCATGAAGACATAATGTTAACTTGCATTGATTCTCTTTGAAAAGATACTTGAAAGGCAAGGAGAAATGAGTGAGCAGATGGAGAAGATGGAGTAATACCAGGGAAGAGAGAATGTTCCCTTCGTTCAAGGACACGTGAAAGTGGTGGCCAAAGGATGCGGATATTTAATAGCTTGAGGTGATCTGCAGGAAATTTAATGATAAAGGAAATGTGACTTTCTTCTGCTTCAATTCATCTTCATCAGGTGTTTCCTCTGTGGTTTACCTTGTTCTCAATTCTTAAAGGGAAATGGAGTCTTATCACTCTGCTATTCATTCTCTCCTGTGTCAGAATGTTCAGAGACAGCATTTGCTGTCATTGACAGACTTGCTATTGTCTCTCTTATCAGATACTTTTGGTGACTTTCCTTTTCCCAACTCATTGTCTCTAAATCTGTAGCTTCTTTTGTTTTCTCTTTGCAATAAGTTACTAGACAATATCTTTTTCACCTTCCTTTTTTTTTCCTATTGTTTTTTTCTGTCTCACTGACCTCCGCTAAGACATTTTGTGTAGTTGTGTAACACAGAAACTTCAGACTTACATTGTCACATCTCCTCGATGCTTCATTGCTGGAACATATACCCTTTATGGTCGCTTATCCTTCAAAACTATTTGTAAATACTCTCAGAATGTCTCTTAAGAAAATATCCAAAGGAAACTTTTAGAAAAAAAATCTAAAAGCACCGGCTGTGTCTGCTAATTCTTATGAGATGGATTTCACCATGTCCTATTAACATTTAGCTCTGACCTGTAAGTTGATTTTGTGAGAATTTTATGAGGTATCGATTTTGCGTTCAATGGCTGGGCATCTTGGCTTCAAGTTTCTCAAGTGTAGAAAAGAAAGTCCCAGATAGGTAGCCAACCTATCACTGCTATTTTAGACTAGGTTTCAAAATATTTCATATAGAGTGTTTATTTTCTTTCATGAAATCAATTTGGTATGTTTAAATTTATCTTTACTTTGTTTTTAGAATAACTTAAAACAGTGTTTGTGATGAAGATATTTTATTCATCAAAACATTTACATTAAGCTTTTAGAGATTCCAAATTCCAATATGATTTTAAAATCAGATACCCTTTTAAAATCCCAGAACTAATTTTTAAAATTATCTATCTTTAAATTATATTTAGAAAAACAACAAAAATAATCACTACCTCAACTAATACTAGCTTGTCTTATAATAACACATTTATTTTCTTTCATTTTTTAGAATTTTTTTTTTTTGCTATAGGGCACATGCACTTGCCAGAGAGACAGAGAAAAGAAAGCGAGAAATCACCCCCCACGGGGGATGGTCACTCAGCAATCCCTTTTTCTCCATTCTCCTCTCGGGGTCTTGGGCACTCATGCACATGCGCCCGGCATGAATTTAAGTCATCAGGTCCGGGATTCAAATCACGGTTGACTACATGGGAGTCTAGCGACATAGCCATTACTTTAAATTCTGGTCCCTTAAATTTATTTTCTCTTAATTTATAAAAATTTATTTCTCACAGTGCTGGGGTTGGGAAGTCCTCGACTAAGGTTCTGGTTTGATGAAGACTGATTGCCGGTTTAGAGCTGGGGCCTTCTTGCTGTGGCCTCACCTGGTGGGAGGGTGGAGGCAGCTCTGTGGCCTCCTTTACAATGTTACCATCTCCATTCATGGCCACTGGCCCTCGTGATTTTATCTTCTCAAAAAGCCCAACCGCCTATTCTAATTGCATTGGTGACTAGGTTTCAATATAGGAATTTCAAGAAGACACACAAATTCAGATTGTAGCGGAGATTATTAACTCATGTAGAAATAATTGGCAAAGATTTCAGAATAACGTGACTCCTTCAAGAGAAAAGAAAATAAAAACTATATCACATGTTTAAGAATGTGCCGTCAAGAAAACTTTCTCTTTTCTAAGTTGGGTCCAGTTGTTAGGGGTTTGGAAATGATCTGACAAATAGGTCTATACAATAAAAGACGACGTGGATTTACATGTTAATGTGGGAGCTACCAATAATGGAAAAACCTCATGGAATAGCAGAAGTGAAGAATATATCTATATTACATATACATACAGAGAGAGAGACACAGAGAGAGAGTTTTTAGACCTTCGATGGAAGAGTATGGGAGATATTTTTTATGCTAATGGAAATGAGCTGTTTGTCTTCTTGCAGGTGAATTTGCAAAAAACTGCTGTGGGGAAATAAGATAACAAGAGGAAAATAACTATCCCCATAGGTTAGTAGTTGTAAAGGACACCTGCTACAAAAGACAGATTAACAAGAGAAAAACAAACAGAAGTTTATTAACATGTATATTTCATGGGTCCATGGGAGACGCTCAGAGAATGGATAGTTGTCAGAGGTAGTGTTGAATTCCAGTCTATGTGCCTTGAACAAGACCAGCCAATTTTATGGACCTGATAAGACAAAAGGCCTTTGAGTGTCCTTAAGGGAGGGGAGGGGATTAGCAACTCAGGGAAAGGCAAATAAATGCCCAATAAAGGCTGGTTTATAAAGTTTGCTAATACAAATTTCTCTGTTACTGTCTCCAGGCTGATGAGAGTACCCCATTCCTTTCTCTCGCAGGGAAGAACAAAGTTTAATCACCGAAAACTTAATCATGGTAAACCTTCATTCGATGCCCTACTTTTAGGCAAATGGAGGGAGGGCAGGATGCTCCTCTGTTTTCATTGTTTCTTCATTGTCTGCAGTTCAAAAATATGAAGAAATTTTGGGGATGCATATTCTGGTCTCCACAAATATTTTCACTTTCAAATACTTAATGCCACCTCTGCAGTTCCGAGAGGGTCTGCATAAATGTTAAAGCTAGAAAATCCTGTTTTAAAATGTTTCATGTGGAGACGGGAGAAAAATGGCAAACAGAAGCAGTTAAGGAGACAGGAGCATTTGCCTGCATGACTAGATAGATGCAATTAGGACAGAAATTCCCCACCCAAAGTAATGCAGGTAGGAGATGAGTGGGGGATTTCTAGCTGATTAAGCCACATTTTATGTAGCCAATAAGAAATAAGTTTGATAGAACCAATGAGATGAGAACAATCAATGGGGTCAGCCAATGAGCAGCGTGCGCTACCTAGATTAAAAAAGGAAAGACCTCGCCTGGCCTAACTGCCAGGGCCTTTCCAGCCATGCTTTGTCTGCGCAGGCCCGCTCCACCTCTCAGGAGTGCACTTTCACTTTGACTCAATAAACTACCTTCTCCTTTCACTATAGGTGTGTTTTCTCAGTTCTTTGTCTGAAGCACGAACTTGGATGTTATCACAGAACCTCTCCCATGGCATGACTCTATTTTGAAAATAACATGTCTCCATTATCACTAAGCTTTTTAAAGACTGCCTGGTTCTTGTTTTTAATTGAATTTGTTTAAGGCAACTAAAATGTATTTAGTGAGTTTTGGATCATTAAGAATTGTAGATAATATTGTCAACTGAACTGGTGAGAAATGTACACATGTTGAAATATTCACTTTGCATGCTAAATAATTGATTTATGTATAAATCAATTGAACATATAAAAGAAATTGAATACTAATAAAGAAAAAAAAGAGTTGTACATAAAATTTAAATTGTACATATTTAGTTTTAAGCATATAAGAATATATCCTTTTATATATATGTATATATATATATATAAATTTGTATATATATATGTATATATATATATATATATATACATATATATTTTTTCAAATTTATGCTAAAATCGGTTTAGGTTTTTAAACTGAAGTCAATAATTTAAGATTTCAGAAACGTTTTATAGAGCTTCCTGCAAAAATTAGTTAAAAATTGTCATCTGCTATAGTTTAGCATTACCAAGCAGTGTCAGCAGAATGCTTAAGTTAAAATTGTATTTGTGAGTCTGTAATTTTATTTTGTAATTTTCAGCTAAAGCAAATTAGTACTTCTCTCCCCAGTAGTAGCATAGGACTTGGCATAAAGCACACACACAAATGTTTTTTTTTAAATAAGCAAGTAGGAGAACAAATGCTTTGGAAACTGGAACTGTCTTATATACATATCTATCTTTGAAGCAAAAGGAAAAAAATGAACTTTTAAATGTTGAAAGTAGTTTCCCTCTGAATTCTTTTAGGATGAGAATACATTCCGGTTTATGTGGAACGGTCTTGCTTTATACTTATCTGGCTATAACTATTAATAATACCACCATTTACTCCTCGAAGTGCCCTAGTTGGGCAATCTATTACATGATTTTTCTACCTATATTTTGTGAGTGGTATATAAGTGTGTATGTGGCCAAGAATAGAACAGTTCCTGTGTGGCTTTCTTATTTTTAGTTCTTTCTAGGTCTCTGAACTAAATGGTTTGAAATCCCTGAAACCAATGGTTTTCCTATATGAATAGGAATAATCTCTAACCCAAAATATGACTTTACCTATGAAAACCTGATGCCGAGTTTTTCATACTCTTAAAAACTGTAACTCCTGAAATCTGTAAACAGTTCAAAGTTTTCTATGGGTTCTTGGAGGACTTGCCACCCAGGAAACCCAGATTTGAGTAAAACAGAATGAGTTCCAAAAACATGGGAGAAAACAGGGATTTCTGGAGGGGATAAAATGCTTAAAATCAAGAAAAATGATTGAGAATCAATATAAGAAAATTAAAATTTTGAAGAATGAAATTCTGTTGATGCTTCAAGGGCTATAAAGACTGTGGAGTCATTAAGGAGATAAAGGGGAAAAAAAAAAGAATGTCTACTCTAAAAAAGTCACATCACACTGTGGCAGTTTCTTAAGTTATTCCAGGTCTCTTATTCCAGATGCCTGGTGACTAAGCGTGGAGCAGACCAAAGCCATCGTTCCTAGAAAGCCACTCTCTGCATCCCAGTCCTGCTTCCTATGGCCTCACAAGTCCATTGTAAAGCAAGAGCTTTTCCATTTCTCTCTTCACAATATATTTAATGTGTTTGAATCAAGGCACCGAAGGCCTAATAAAATCAGACTGTCGTATTTCTACTTATTTCGGAACTATCACCAGTGTCGCTTCTTACTGTCACCATTAATGACGTCATACGTAAGACAGTGATTTGCACCCTATGTAGCAGCCTGCAAACAGAAGGCAGATGGCAACAGTAGTCATTGCATGTGCTTTCTAACTATGCCCACCTTTCCCTCTTCTGGGCATACTAGAGTTGTAATTTGTTGTCCCTTTGAAGCTAAGTAAGTGACCCAAGCAGAAACTTTTAAAGTGAGGTCACTATTAGCTATTTTCTCTCTTGATAAAAACTTTAATTGTGATTTAGCTTCTGTTTAATCTGGAGTATGAGGATCTAAAATGAGTGGAAATCCTATTTTGTATGTAGTGTGAATGAGCAGTGAATTTTTACTATGTTAAGCCGCAGAGGTTTTAATGTGCTTCGTTACTAAAACCTAACATAGTCTAACTTAGCATATATCAGCTGTGCAAAGAACCTTCTTAAGTAGAGCCAACCAGCTGCCAGTGAAAACCAACTGACCCATCTGCTTTCAGAGTTGTTCTCCACGTCTCAGCCTCTTCCAGCTCTGTGGTCCTCAAGTCTGCTGAAGTCAGATGGCCACTAATATGTGCCGGCCACATTTTCTGTAATCCATTAATGAGGCGATGTCATAAAATGTTATAACTAAAAAAGATTTGGGGGATGAAGTAGTTCAACTCCATCCTTTAGATAAATCATCTGGAATAGCATAACCTAAAGAAGCCCTGGCAGTCACTCCTTACGTAGACTCAGCCTGGATACTTAATCTTTCTGAATTTACTTTTCTTAACTGTAAAAATGCACATAATCTTCCTGTCAAGTTTGTTTAAAGGGTTTAGTAAGAAAATTTAAGTGAGCCCATCAGCACACTGTGGTCACAGGACACCCAGATATCCCTCTGTTCCTTATAGGTCACATCAGGTTAAGCAGGTAAAGAGTGGTAGAGTTAGGATTGAAGCACAACCTCTACGAGGAGTTTTACGATTTGATTTCATACTCATTAGCTATTTATGTCGATTGTATAACCTACTCGTTGTTTAGGTAGAACAGGAATGACGACCGTGTGTGTTTCACAACCGTCAGTTGAGACACAGCGCGGCTGGTGGTCTGTCCCCAATCAGCATCATAGTCTAGCAGGACTAGCACTCAGACTCCTAGCCTCTGATTTGATCATTATATTTATTTTTCTTTTTCACCACCTTGAAGCATAAACATAGTGTTTTTATACCACCAACAACCTTATTGAAAGGGGCATTTCTGATTTTCTTAATACTCATTCCACAATAATATTAATATAATTATGAAATACTAATGAGTATATTTTAGCTTGCATTGGCTGGCAAAAATATTTCACAAATAAACTCTTGTGTAAGGACCAGCAGAAGGTGTAATGGTTAAATCACTGGACTCCCATGTAGTTGACCCCAGATGGAGTCCCCGACCCAGTGACTTAAAACTCATGCCGGGTGCATGTGCCTGTGTGCCCAAAACCATGAGAAGAGAACAGAAGAGAAGGGATTGTGGTGTAGCCACCACCCACACCCCCAAGGGGGTGATTTCTCACTTTCTATCTGTCTTTCTGGTGAGCACACATGCCCTATAGCAATAATCCCTTAAAAACAAAACAAAACAAAAATCCTTGTGTAATAAAGAATTGGCCTGGTCTTTTTGTCTCCAGTTCTTGGGAAATAGCCTTTAAATCCTGGGAATTTCTTTAGTAAAAGGAGTGCCTTTGTCATCCCTGCTGGGCCCTGATGATAGATTTATGCCGAGGAGGTAATGTGGAGACCCTACGTAGTTGTGCCAATGAGATGATGCAGGCAGAGTAAGGGCTTTTTGTGCCAGATAGACCAACTTCCTGCTAGTAGAGACTTAGGGGTTCTAACCATGGAATCAGCCCAACCTCTGGGTAGGAGAGTGTGGCTGGAGATCAGTCTTGCACAGCGAATGGTTAAATTAATTATACTATACAGTGGAATTCCAATAAATTCTTTTTTTTTTTCTTTTTTCAAGACTTTTGCTATAGGGCATGTGCATTCACTGGAGATACAGGGGGTGTGGCCATGCTGCAATCTCTTCTCTTCTATTCTCCCCTTGGGATTTTGGGCATGCACACACATGCACCTGGCATGGAAACTCCAATAAATTCTTTGATTGTACATCTCAGGCAAGCTTCCCTGAGGTCAATAATCTGCATGTTGTCTTGCATCAATATGCCAGAAGGATGATTCAACAGGGAGAGCATATTTGATACCCTCCCACACCCTTTCCATTTTTTCTTTTGGCTAGTTCTGATTTGTATACTCTTGCTGCAGTAAAAATAATAAGTATAGTCCTTTCTTCAACTGTGTACTTCTTGTGAATTATTTATTGATCCTGAGAGAGCAGTGGAAACCTTGAATTTGTAAACAGTTAGTTCATAAGAAGGGTGGGTAGCCTGGAGATTCCCCAGCCTGAAGCTGGTGGTCTCAAACAAGGCACTATTTGGAGTACTATGTGAAACTCAGTCTAATTTCAGGTAGCTGGCGTTGGAAATTATTGCAAAAACATACTTGAAAGTTAATGTAAAGTTAATGTAAATATATACTGTAAAAAGTGCCTTTTTTCTTAGATTTTCAAATCATAAAGATAAACGTTTGACAATCCCTTGTATTGTAAGTATTATGTTCTGGGGTAAGCAGATAGCATAGCTGTTACATCGCTGATCTCCCATATAGCTGACTACGGTTTGAGTCCCAGACCCCATGGCGGCTTGAGACTCACGCCAGGACCATGTGCATGCGTGCCCAAGATCCCAGGAGGAGAATGGAGAAGTGATTGCAGTGTGGCCATCCCCCCTGGGAGGTGATTTCTCACTTTCCATCTCACTGTTTCTCTCATTCTCTCTCTCCGGTGAGCACACATGCCCTAAGGCTAAAACCTCTTAAAAAAAAGAAAAGTTTTGTATATTTACATTAAATTATCAAGAATATTTCCTGGGGCCAGCAGGTGGTGTGGTGGCTAAGGCACTGAACTCCAAAGTGGTTAACTGCAATTTGAGTCCTACACCTGGCAGCTTGCTTTCTCACTTCCCCTCTTTTTCTCACTCTGTCTCTCTCTCTCTCTCTCTAGTGAGTGTGCATGCTCTATAGCAATTTTTTTTTTTTTGAGAGAGATTTTTGCTATAGGGCATGTGCGCTCTCCAGAAAGATAGAGAGAGAGAGAGTGAGAGTGAGAAATCACTCCCCAGTGGGGATGGCCATGCCACAATCCCTTCTCCTCTATTCTCTTCTCAGGATCTTGGGCATACACACACATGCACCTGGCATGAGTTTAAGCCACGGGGTCCGGGACTCAAACCGCAGTCAGCTACATGGGAGTCCAGTGACGTAGCCATTACGTCAACGGCTGGTCCCTATAGCAAATTTAAAATAATAATAATAATAATAATAGTAATACTAATAAACACAATAAAATCTTTCTTTAAGAAAAAGGATATTTCCAGATTTGGAAGATATTTATTTCAGTATAAACGTTCCTTTAACTATTTTGTTTTATGAGATCGTAGCTTTCAAAATCTAAGGTAACAAAGTCAGCATTTGTCTTCCTGTGACACGGACAGATAGGAGTTTACCGTATATTCTCTAATTTTCTTCTTGTGTGAGATATTTAATTAAATCTATCTACACCTCAATAATAATTTTGCTTTCAGCCCTGGAAATGCTAAATACACAAGACATAGAAAAACCAAACTGTACAAAATAAGAGCATCACTGAAATTTTTTAATGCTATAAACCAGGGCTTTTCCCCACCTCCAGAGAGCTGGTGTTAAACAGCCTACCATTGCATAGTGGGATTTTCAATCTCCTGGACAATACAAATACAATTGCTACGAGAAACACATCTTCTTAGCAATTTGCTCAGCAGAATTGGGATCTTACTGGATGCAGTATTACGTTGCCTGCATTATTGCTGACTGGCAATCTCATGCATTCTGTCTGGTCATTACCTGCCAACTCCATAATGAGGAAAGGACTGCCATTCACAGGGTTCTCCCTGGGTGAAATACCTTCTTATTGCATAACTTCGAAATGCTTAAATTTGGTTTTTGATGAGCTTCCCTAACAGTTCCTCCTTTGCACTAATGTCCTTAATAAACCTTGAATAGATATTATCTTAAATTCATGGCTAGTAAAATGACTCATCTGGAGGTTATATCAATATTAGAAATAAAATTTCCCCTTAATAATAAAACATATTTAATTTATATAAAGATTTATTTCAGTTACCATTTAAGAAATACAGACTTCATTTCAAGCAATGTGCTAAGTAGTTTTCATATATTCATCCTCTTATTTTTTTCTCCAAATCTCTAGCAATGACATCATATTTGCATAAACCCTTCGTTAGAATATAAATCTTGCTAAGACAGGAGACTTATCTACATTTTCAGTGATATTTTTAAAAAGCTCAGAAAAATGATGGGCTTAACATACATACTTGTCTTAGTCCATTATTGTGTTGTTTACAGAAATATATGAAACTGGGTAAATTTAAGAAAATTCTTTGTTTATTTGCTTGTTTGTTTTGTAGAGGATTTTGCTATAGGGTGGTGCACTCACCAGAAAGAGAGAGACAGAGAAATCACCCCACAGGGGAGATGGCCATGTCACAATTCCTTCTCCTCCATTCTCCTCTCGGGATCTTGGGCATGTACACACACGTGCCCGGTGTGAGTTTAAGCCACTGGGTCTGAGACTAAAACCGTAGTTAGTGATATAGCCATTATACCAACTACTGGTCCCAAGAAAATTCTTAAATGAAGTTTAAGGACAGCCATTAGGATGATGGTCAAGGCGACTAGATTCCACATGGCAGACTACGTGGTTCAAGTCCCAAAGGAGTGGCTTGAAAAACATGTCAGGGTGTGTGTGTGCCCAAAATCCCAAAAGAAGATTGGAGACGGGATTATGGCATAACCATCCCCACTGGGGGTGGGGGGATACTTCTTTCTCACCTTCTCTCTCTCTCTGTCTCTCTCTGTCTCAGAAAAGGGCATGTGCCATATAGCAAAAATAGGGGAGAAAAAAGAGATTTATTTGACTCATGATTCTGGTCATGTTAAAGGTCCAAAGGCAGGGCAAAATAGCAGAGGTGAGGATCATGAGCAGAATCAACATCTATCAATTCCTTCCTGTTCTGGTCTCCTTTCCCTTCATAGATACACATGAGAACTCAGTTGTAGAGGCCCCATCTTAATGACTTTATCACATTCAAAGGCCTCTTGCTGGGACATTATGAAATTAAGTGTTTATTTCATACTTTCATAATATAACCAAATCCCAAAATACAGATTTTGGGGGGCAACCAAACTCTAACAATACTCAAAAATCAGTTGAATGAATTTTGTTTCCATTGTGTAAACTGAAATTAAAATTTAACTTTTTAACTTACACAACTTACAGGCCTAAGGCTATAATTTGAATGAACGCTTTCTATTACTTATATAACCTATTAGTTATACAACAATTAGTTACACAATAATGTATTCATCAACTGAAATCTCTTTGTCTGGCAAGCTTTATTTATATTCTAAAGCTGGCAGAAAGCATGGTTATATCTTTGGCCAACCAGAAACAATGACGGTATTATAGTGTGCTATCCAGCAAGATAAGAATTCCACAGAGGATTTGTCTATTTTGCTTGATGATGTATCTAAATCCCCCAGAATAGAGACATGCACATAGTTGGCATTCAGCTCAACAATTTTTTTTAAATCAGTATGTTTTGTTTTCTCACTGACTGTTAATATTAATAGATCTTAAGGTATTTCAAAGTGAAAGCTATGATTTAGTTGTTTCCCATTATACCTGTTTTGTAATACTTTCTAGTACTTCTATGTCTTATTTGATTCTAATTATACTAAAAGATGTATGAAGCAGGCAGGATTTTTACCTTCTAATAAATATGTATGCTAAATAGTCCAAGGTCAAATAAATTTTTCAAGATTGCCTAATTAGCTAAAGAATTGTGATTATTATATCTTAGTCATCTACCAACACTTTTTTTTTTTTCTATTGCCAAAGGTTATGAGCACTTACCAGATTGAGAGAAGGAAAGGGAGAGAGAGGGAGGGAGAAAGAGAAAGTATTCCTCAATTGGCATGGTCATGTTGCAATCCTTTCTTCTCCATTTCTCTAGCCTGTTGGAATTTGGGGCACATATGTGCAGCCTGTCTTCAAGCTGCTTGGGAGGGAATTGAACTATGATCAGCTTGTGGGATCCAGATTTCTTGACCATTTGTCTATAGGCCAGTCCTTCTACTAACATTAAAAACATACATAAACACCAAGTGTTTTTAGGGCATCAGAACTTAGTATTATTTTGCAAATCTGCATGATTTTAAATAACTAAGAGCCACAAATACTAACTTTATCCATAAAAATAATGTCTGAGTAAATCATATTAAATACCTAACATTTTGTGGTAGAGACTTTATGTTTTCTGTGACTGATGCCTTTCATTAGTGTTTAAACTATCTAAGAATAAGCTCTCTTAAAGTCTTTAATTTAGTACTGATTATTAGTTGATCCTCTTGTTTAAGAATAGTAGCCATTCTTTAAATACTAAATGACTTTTAGTTTTTAGCTGAAAACTTTACCTTTTATTACCCAAAATATATTACCTAGGACTTATACCCCTGTAAATAGATATTATTTGAAAATAATGTCCCAGGTCTATTGCTGCTAATGCTTGGTAAAAATAAAGTTAAGCACTTTTTTGTTATTTGCTTTTCATTTAGTTTTATTTTACTTTAAATGTAGACTGTCTTAGAGTATTTACAATAAACTATACCAAATTGCAAGGTGACTTTCTAAAATTAGAGGTACATTAAATAGTATTTCTCTAATTTATCTGAACCTGAAAAAAAAAAAAGTTTCTCCCTTTAGGACACATTTGGGATTATTATGCTGTGGATAACACTCTGAGATATATTGGACAAGGAGTTTATATGTTTATCTTATATTTAATTCTTAAGGATTGCTTTTTGTTGTTACTGTTTTATTTTTCTGAGAGGACACATGCACTCATGAGAAAGAGACAAAGAGAGATAGGAAAAGAGAACGCATGCCCCCCCAAGGAGAATGGCCATGCCACAATCCCTTCTTTGCCTTTTTTGCTCTCTGGATTCTGGGCATGCATACATAACGTGCCTGGCATGTTTCTCAAGGTGCTGGATCTGGGACTAACTGCACAGTGGGCCATGTGGGATCCAGCTGCTTCAATCACCATGCCAGTAGCTAGCTCTGGACTAGTCTTAATTATTGATTTCTATAAATCATAATTCTTTCATTATTTTAGATTGTTAGTAGTACAAGCAGATATACTGGCAAGTTCAGTGTTTATGTCTTTTTTTAAAAAAATATAATGGAAATAGGAAATGAAAAGAAAATGCTAACTTATTTTATATTTGTTCCAATATGATCTAGTGCAAAACACCCTGGGACTTAGCACGATTTACATCCTGATTGGTTGTAATTCAGTTGTCTGGTTTACATTTCTTTAAATTTATCATTTAATAGAAAATATTTGTTTGCATGATCTGTAATTCATAGTTTACAAATTCTACCTGCATCTTTAATTATACTGGTTAACTATAATATATTACTTTAATGACCAAGTAGCAGGTGTCCCCAAGCTGCATATAGTGACAATTCGCTTATTGCAAGGATATGGAATAAAGAAAGACAGGTAAGATTCACAGGTAGTGGTCAACATGTCGAAGGGTTTGCTTATAGAATGTTAACCCAATCAAGATATTATTTGAAAAAAATAAAAAGGTAGTTCAGCAAAATAAAAGAAGGAAACAAAGAATATGATGGCAGATATGGGAGGCAGTGTGAGCTAACAGTGACCCAGCAGCAAACAGGGAAGACTAAAATAATCTGTTGATTTTAGTCTTGAAAGATTCTTCTTTGAATGGCATCATTTTAAGACTATCAAGTTTTATTTCTCTCCTATAGATTCAATTTCACTTCTTGAGTCTCCATGGAATACTTGTTTACATGATCTCATATTTTAAAAACTGTCTGCTGACTTTCTAGTTTTAAGACACATAGACAAAGCATAGTGAAGTGTAAGAACAAATCATAATGTGCTGATTAGATTTTAATGCATCTAAGCAATTGCTATATACTTAATGTACATCAATCTCTCTATTGTATCACCTGTACATATGCATATAAAATTAACGTTTATAAATACACAAATTGGGAGATAAAAATTGGGTGAAGAGAAGGTGAAAAAAATATAAACATCCTATGTACTTTCTTGAGTTTCTCCCCCAGTTTTCCCAAAGGCTATCAAGCTATTACTTAAGTTTGGCTCACTGGAAACAAGCTAAAATAGGAAATTTTAGACTTTCAATTATTAAGGTGGTGTTCTGAGAAGACACCAGTAAGAAAGTGAGGAAAGCAAGATCAGGAAGCTCCTGCGCAGCTCTGTCTTTGGGTAGAAACTAGGTTCTCTCTGATCCTTGGGTACTTTGAAGCATCATGATAATACAGTTTTTCATGCCTTGAGGTCAGGAAGCAAAGGATTTGTTCACCTCCAACATCCCCGTTTGTCATTAATGATGCTTGCCAGGTAGAGGGAGAGAGAGGGTATCCTTCCCAGTTACTTTCAGAACAGTAAGTATGATGGTTAATTTTCTGGGTCAACTTAAATGGACCATGGCATGCCCAGACATTTGGTCAAACATTAATCTGGGTCTGTCCATGAGAGTATTTCTGAATGATTATCATTTGAATCAGCAGACTAAATAAAGTAGAATTCCCTCCTCATTGCAAGTGGATCCCACCCTATCAGGTGAAGACCTGAATAGAACAAAAGGGCTGACTTCCATGGGGAGAATTCTTCCTGCCTGACTTTCAGCAAGAATATGTATTTTTTTTCTGCCTTCAGATTCAAACTGAAATACTACCTTTTCCTGAATCTCAAGCCTGCTGAATTTTGAACTAAAACTTAAACTATCCACTCTCCAGGTTCTCAGACTTTAAGACGCAAACTGGATTTATTCCATCAACCTTCCTGGGAATCGGCTTGATGACTATAGATTCTGAAATTTTTCAACCTGCATAACCATGTGAGCCAATTCCCTTTAATAAATTTTATTTTTGTTTCTCTCTCTCTTATTGATTCCATTTCTCTGGAGAACTATGACTAATAAAATGAGAAGTGTGGCCCAGCGATGGGGACACAGGTGTTGCATATCACTGTGCAGCGCTGAAGATGGAGAGCTGGCTTGTTATATAAGCTAGGCATGCACTTACTTGCCTTTGACCATGATCCTGGTTGGCCAGGAAGGCTGAGATGAGAGTAATGGCTTAAGACCCTGTTAAGGGTAGTTGTCTCTCTCTTTCTTTTCCTTTCTCTTTGTCTCTTTCTCCTGAAAGAAAAAAAATAAATTAAAAATGACATCCATTGTCCAAATGAAATCCTCTGGAAAATATTGATCAATCTGAGGTTTTAGTAGAAGCACCTCCAGGAAGCAGTAAAAGTCATCACAGGGGATTTGGATGAAGCACCAACATTTGCAATAAGTATGTGTCTTGCTTCAACAGAGTAATCTATGTCACATTAGGCTCTCTTTTGTCCATTCCAGGAAATTGCCGGCTTACAAATAACATCTTCATCTACCATCCTCTCCCAATAAATGCTCTTGCCAGTCCCCGTGAAGGTTGAAGTTACACAAATTTAGACTCTCTCAACTCATCTTACAGTAAGTTTTGTTTACTATGCATTTAAAATCCATATTTACCTCATCATCTATTCTAAAATAATTTTTAGGACTATAAGTTCACTTAATATTTATACAGATTTCCTGCCTTTTACTTTTAATAAAGATAATCCCTATGCTAAACTATTGCAGTGTTCTTTCTGGAGGCCCAACATTTAGAAAGACAAAAAACTGTAGAAAATCCAAAAATGATCAATCTATTATTTGAAGCTGAAATATTTCTTAGCAAAGTTTGGGGCACTTGCTACTTATTTCTGAGAGTGCGAGAGCTCTCTTTGAAAATAAGACATAAATCAAAGGACACACTCAAACTTTTAGGATGGAAAGTTTCTTAGTGATCATTTATCTAATATATTTTTTCTCCATACAAATAAGGTGAAGAAAAATATGAAATCAACCAAGGAATAGAGAACAGACGTGAAAAAAACTTTTTACTTTACATTTTTAAGTGTTAACACCTTGATCAGCAATTATTTTTAGTAGCAGCTTAGTATAAAGTCATTTATATACAATACATTTTTAATGTTCAAATCTTATTGCTCATGGCTCTAAATTCAACTCAGAAAATGCCTCAGATGCAATTTTACAGCAAATGTTTTATTAAAAGGAATGTATCCTTTATAGGGAACAGACTATTATGAACAAAATATAGCCATGGTTTCAAAAAAGTTTATCATTATAAATCTTTGAAGAAAATAATGACAGTAGCAACAGCACCCCTAACAACATAGATGTATGAACACATTTACTCTACAAATATCCCTGTGAGGTCAGTACTTTTACTATGCTATTTTACACAGAAGGAGACTTGAATCCAAACTTAGTCACTGCCCAAGAAAATTGTCTTCTCAAACGCTGTTCTTCAGTAGAACAAATATAATCTCAACACTTGCACCTCTCACTACGATTAAACAATTTTCATACATATTTGCCAGAGACTTCTATGAATCAAGTAGTGTTTCATTACTTTTCTTAATTTGTCTGTGAGCACAGAACGGTGGAGAGTTTGTGTAATCTAGTGATCAAGTAGGAAATAATAGGCTTCTGCACGTCTCTTGATAAGTGTGAGTTGGGTAGCTTTTCTTGTCCATGGGGAGTGTGTACCCAGACTCTCAGGAACGCCTGAAACCATGAACAGTACTGTTCAGTATTTCATGTTTTCAATCTGGTAACTGAGATGGCCTCCAAGCCAGGTAGTAGACACAGCCCGGGTACACTGGACAGAGGAGTGATTCGTGTTTTGGAAAGGACAAAGCAGGACAGGAGTGAGATTTCATCACACTACATATAAAGTATGAATTTAAAATGATAAGTTACTTCTTTCTGGAACTTTTCATTCAATATTTTCAGGCTATGGTTGACCACACGTCACTGGCATAATGGAAAGTAAAACTGGATAAAGAAGGACTGCCATAATAGAGATTGCTGTTTAATATGGCCATGACTGTCCTGACCAAGTCAAAGACCTTATATGTAGTAGAGACTTTGCCATTAATAAAGAACAGCACAGGCTAAAATAAACATTCTTAGGAGAAAGGGCAACGGCACAGAAGACAGGGGGCCTAGGTGTTCATTTCTGCTTTGTAACTAGCCATTTTGGTTTTAGTCAAGTCATTCAACTCTATGAGAATAATTGTTCTCTCTATTAAACCGAAAAGGCTGGAGTTTTGACCTACACATCTTAAAGATCCCCTGTAGGTCTTTTCTAACATTCCGTGGTTTTGTGACCTAGCCTTTATTAGCGGTGTGCTAATCATTATAATTAGGCACCAATGAAATCTATTTGGTGCTAATCATTATAATTAGGCACCAATGAAATCTATTTGGTTGCTTTTTACATGTGATAGGTGCTGTCACATTTGAGATTTCTCTTTTTTATTCCTATTTTGAGGTCTTCTTACTTCCCTATGCTCTTTCAAAAACCTTCATTCTTAGGAAAGCATCAAAATGCATGAAGAGGATAGAGAGAGTTTGTGAATTTTTAAATTATTTAACAAGTTAAATTACAAAGATGAAAGATGATTAATAAGAATAGGTTAAATGTCTAAATTTTTAAAATGAATGTTACTTTAGTCAGTCTATCACTTCTTTCCTACCAGAACTGGAAAAAAAAAAAAATAAAACACATTATTATACTTTACCCATGTACTAGAAAAGTTATGTAATGTGTCAAGAAAGAAGGATGACTTTGGATCTGCCCTCTGGAAAAGATGGCCTTGTTTGGCATTCTTGATTGTGGTCCTGGAATGGTGTACTTGAGCGATGGGAAACAGGGTGAAGCAATTGGAAAGTCCTAAATTAGTGGGAGGTAAGGGAGGTATCTGCAATAGCTGAAGCAAAATGAACTTTTTTTGCCTAGAAAAGCAGCTTAGTTACAACCCTCGGAGCTAAGACGTCAATCCATCCCATGCAGGACAAGTGTGGGTGATATATGGAAAGGATATTTTAAAATCTGCTTGAGCTTGCCAATCTGGAGATTTGCCCAGGAGAGAGAACCTCAGAAAAATCATGATGGAAACAAGCACATTTTATCAAATATATGCAGAACTTATGAGCCACAGAAGCTAATTGGACAGAATCCCATTGCTAAGCAGATAAAGATTTTATTATTAATAATTAGGATGACAGTTCTTTAAATGGTCTTTTCTCTCGTGTCTGTTGCAAAGACTAAATAAGTACTTGTGTTAGTTTTGAGCAACGTCAGGAGAGAAAAATTACTTTCTTCACATGTCCTTATAAAGCTTATTGTACCTCGCTGAATCTTAAACCATTTTTCAAACATGGTTATGCTGTTAAATAAGGTGGTAGAAACATTTCTTTCTAAGGCTAGAGACATTTCATTTTGCATACTGAAGAAAAGAGCTATTTTTTTAAAAAAATGAGGATATGTTTAACATCTTGAATCACGAAAAATATTTAAGTGATGCTAAATAACATAGCGTGTCTTTTAATATAAGCGCTGTTTCTATCAACAGAACCATGTCAATACACTGGGCAAAGCACCCTGAATTTAAAATAATATGGTTGTTCATTGACTATATATGTTAATGTCTTTCTGTAGACATCAGATGTATTACTCTAATTTATTCTAAATGAGTTGTTTTTAGTGAAAATGCATCACATACACAGACTAAGTCATTTCCAGGAACACTGTAACAGTTTCAAAAAGAGACACTTTGGTGTTAAAGAGAAGCATGTGATTCTTGCTTTCAGTGCCAGAGAGCTATAGGTTTAATGTGTTGAATCATTACAAATGATGACACAAATTATTACATTTTACAATAACAACTTAATTTGAAAGATGAAAGGGATGTAGGTGAACTTTTCAACAGAATCTTAAAGAATACAAATATGCCAAAAAGTTTTCAGAAAACAAATCTTTTAATAAAAAATAGACTTCATGATATAGTGATTATTTTTATAGGCAATAAGATAGTATTGAGTTCATAAAAATAGGCCAGATGGTAAATAATCATATTTATTTTTGAAAACATATTTAATATTTAGTTAGAGAGATAGTCATTCTAAAGACATAAGTCTTTTTTTTAAAGAATCATTTTATTAGGGTCAGCAGGTGGCATGGTGGTTAAGGGTGCTGGACTCCCACATGGCTGACCACAGTTTGAGTCCCAGACCTGGCGACTTGCTTTCTCACTCTCTCTCTCACACTCTATCCCTCTCTGGTCAAATTAAAATAAATAAATAAATAAATAAAATTTTAAAAGAATTATTTTATTTAACTTTATTTATTTATTTATTTATTTATTTATTTAGATTTGACCAGAGAGGGACAGGTTGAGAGAGATAGAGCGAGGAAGGGGAAGTGAGAACATAAGCTGCGGGTCCAGGACTTGAACTGCAGTCAGCTACGTAGGAGTCAAGTGCCCTAATCCACCACACCACCTGCCGGCCTCCATACACAAATAAGTCTTCAGGGGCCAAATTCTAGCATCTTAAGTTACTGTGCTGTTTGAAAACAGGTAGATAAATAAGACAAGATTATATTTATTAATAATTGAATAAAACTGAAATTAATGGAGCCTAAAGCAATCGAAATAGAATAACATGTATTGAAGCTTTAATTAACCTACACTTTCTAGAATATGTCATTAGTATTGCCGCACTCACTTTATGTATTTATTTATTTAATTTTCTTCATTCATTTATTTTAATTTGACCAGACACACACACAAACACACACACACACACACACACACACACACACACAGAAAGAAAGAAAGAGAGAGAGAGGGAAAGTGAGAAAGCAACCTACCAGGTCTGGAACTCGAACCATGTTCAGCCATGTGGGAGTGTTCAATGCCTTAACCAACATGCCACCTGCTGATCCTCTTCATGTATTTATTTTTTTAACATGTATTTACTTCGTTATTATTTTTAAATTTGACTAGACAGAGACAGAGAGAAAGAGAAAGAAAAAGAGAGAAAGCAAGACCCCAAGTGTATGACTCAAACCATGAATAGCCATGTGGGACCTTAACCTCTTTAACCACCACACCATCTGCCAGCCTCAATGCACTCACATTGAAAGACCAGCATTAAAACTGTCAGCCCAACTGTCACAGATAACTTTTTATAACCAGGCGGCAACAATTACCGAACATTGTCAATGAAGCTATTGTTTTAGATTGTATACTGCTGCAACTTGGAATAAATTCTGACCATCTGTATGAAGTCAAAAGAAGTAACATTCATATTAAAAGCACTATTTAAGAAAATGCTTCACTAATAAAGTGCTAGAAAGTAATTTGTTATTTTACTTGGCATTCTTCAACCATCTTCAAACTCAGTATAGTTTCTACTTTATTCTTTTTATAATGACTGACATAGAGCATAATCGTCTTTTGACTAAATAATTTTTCATTTTGTACTTAGGAATAGATTTGTCTAGAAAATACATAGCAGGTATTTTGTTTTGGTAATCCTCATTCATACTGTGATGAAATAATTACATCATGTATTGTTTAATGGTTGTCATTCAACAACTACTACTCGACACTGTGAACTCTGTGAAGAGAGAGATAGTGTCTGCCTTGTACAACTCAGCTCCAAAATCCAACATATGGTTTTGCATGGTAGGAAGCTGCTCAGTGTAAGGAATCATTCAGTAATTGAAATGAATGAATGTGCCCATAACCAGTAACTTGGTAGGAAGGGAATTCAAGCCAAGCTACTTACTTCATGTTCAGGGACTACTACAACTTTATGTTACAGAATACAAGCATCAAATTCATGGATGTATTTCTCAGAAAAGTCAAATGTTACTATTGGATAAACCATGAATAGTGAGTAGCTTGACCAAATCACTGGGTTGTTCTTGTGGAATGATTTCATGGTTTGCTATTTATGGAAATTAAGTTACAGTTTATACTGCATATCATATGTCTGGAGAGTTCACGGGTAGGGCTGCTGATTAAATTCTCAGAGGGAAAATTAAATTTTCCAGGAAACTTTCTTTTATTTCCACGGAGTTATTACCTCTAGAATAAAGAAGAAAATGCCTGTCTTGTTCTAAAAGAAAAGTCTTGAATCAAATTTGAGGAGACATTGGCCTTGCTCATCCTGAATCCATCAGTTGACCAACCCGAGCGCTAGTAAGGAATTGTTTTAAATAATTCTAGACCTCCTAATGGTTCAATATTTATATCAAATTAATAGCAATTTTGTCCCTTTTAATTCTGAAAATAGTATCATGTGACAGGTACTATTATACCAGTTTGAGAAATGAGGAAAACGAGACAGAGAAAGATTCAAGCTTAGCACTTCCCAACTTAAGCCCTTACTCTTAAGTTATGACTTGTCCATAAAATAAAGCTGACCATAAGTATACTATTGCTCATAGTATTTTATGAACATCAAATAAGAGTTAAATTACTATGATTATGATTTATGAGTTAAAAATAACATATACAACACAGGCTATCATTAGTGTCACTTCACTCATGCTCCAAAGCCCTACAACCAACGAAAAACATCTTGAGTTGATATAAAGTTCCACAAATATAAAAAAATATCTAAATTATCCCTTCTGTAGAAATTGTAAGAGCCCTTAACAAATATGAGACTCAACTGTTATGATTTAATGAATTATTGATTCTTTAAATGTCATCCTCTTTTCGAAATACAACCATGTATATTGCTACATTGACTAACACAGTGCAGTGGAACTCTGTGAACATATTTGTGAGGATTGGATAAGTTCCCCATTTGACCTTGAAGGCCAAGACTAGTCAAGCTAGTCTTATCCTTCTTAGAGTCTCAATTGAAAAGGCAGGTCATATAGGATTTGAGGTCATACTTGTGGTCCAATACTTTAGATTTTTTTTCTCTATATGTATGGCAAAACTGATACCAAAGAATAATGGAAGAGTGAATTCCTCAGATTTCTTGGCACCCAAGTAGCAGACAATTAACCAAGTTTTCCCAGTGAAATTAACCTCCACACTATTTCAATTCAGTGCACACACACACACACACACTCACACTCACATTCACACAACACACAGGGAAAGTAGGCTTTTTTAAAAAATTCACATCTGGTAAATACTGCAGAGCTGGGCATAGACACTCAACCTCAGAAGAAGCTGTGTTAGGAACCCACACTTACAGTCTGCAATGCCTTTCCCGGAGTGAAGGCTGGGAGTAGTATAGTGGTGTGGTTTGGATATTATTTCTGTCTGCATAATCTCAAAACCCAGTTTTCTGGTCCTTCTAAAACTTCTGAGGGCTACTCTATATACTTTCATAAATTCTTCTTATATTTCATGTAGTTCTCCTCTTATTTCTTCCAATAAACCTGATTCAAACAAGCCCATCTCCTATAGCAAGCGCTTGTTAGAATATAGTCCCTCAAAGATGTCCAAGTTCTTATTCCTGAAATCTGAAGTTTCATACCAAAAAGAGATTTGACAAATGTGATTAGGATTATAGATTTTGAAATGGAAAGTTTATCTGGTCAGGTTCTCTAGGTGGACCCCAATCTATTCACATAAGTTCTTTTTTTTTTCTTTTTATTTATTTCTTTGACTTTTTAATTCTTTACATATACATACATATATATATATATGTATATATATATATAATTTTTTTAAATATTTTAATTTCATTTTCTTTTATACACCTTATTTAGTCACCTTATTTAGCTTACAAAGTGACTATTTCAACATGAACATTTCTCACTAGTCCAGGTGATAAAACTATAAAATTATCTTCAACAGATAATACCACATTTCTTTGTCCCATTAATGCTTTGTCTCTGTACTTTTCTTCTAAATAAGTTCTTAAAAGGAGAAAACTTCCTTTGGTGAGGGCCAGAAAGAGACAGTCAGAGAGAAGTGAAAGAATAAGGGATGGAAACATTTTATTCTTGGGAAAGATTCTATTAGTTGCTGCTAACTTTGAAAATAGAGGAAGGGGGCAAATGCGAAAGAACGAGAGCAGTCTCCAGGAGCTGGTAACAGCCCTCAGCCGACAGCACCGAGGGAACAGGGGTGTCCATCTTCCTGACTGAATGGGACCGAATTCTGCCAACCATCAAAATGGACAAGAAATCAGAACCTGCCCTTGAACCCACCAGACCACAGAACAGTAAACTAATAAATTTGTAGTGTTTAACGCAAAGAAATTTGTGGTTATAGAAAACTAACCCAAGGCTAGACCGAACGTGATAGTTCTTGCCACGATGAGTGCTTGTGCTGGAACACCTTCCAGCAGTGTGTAAAGCCAGGAAAGATGAGCCAGTCTCTGGAGTCAGGGACAGGACGTTGAGCCAGATTCACAGTC